>JBBNAE010000024.1:0-616769 GCA_039657345.1 Stephania japonica | reverse complement strand
CGTTGCACACTAACTATAATTGAGGATAAAAGATTAAATAGAGTTAAGGTGAATCAAAAAGAGTGATCGGGGGTGAGTGAGTGAATAATGTAACGAGTAATTGATAAGTTAAGGCCGACTAGACTGCGTTGACTCGTTGGAGACGAGCTAGGGGGTCCACGTAGGTTTAGGCGGGCGGGGCCCGGTTTGTGGTTCTTTGGGGCCGTCACGGTTGGTATCGAGCCTAAAGGTTTATCACCATGACTACGAATAAGCATAAAGCACAAGTTAATGAACTTAGTGTGGAAAATCTTAAGAATTTAACTCAAGTATAGTTGGGAAGTGGGAAATGATATATTATTCTTAGCATGTTAAATTTTAATGTGTAATATAATATATCGTTACGTAAGATTGATCAAGGCTCGCCATTTGCTATTGTATATTGCGATGGGCGACCCGGCTGATCTTTGGAGATCGAGTGGAGTCGTGATCCTCCACGGATGCGCCGAGTGACGTTGCGGCTCTAGCACGTGAGTTACGATCCTGGACTCGAGAGTAGAGTCACGGGGACGGAGGATGGATGAGATATTGGATATTCTCGGGGGACGAGCACGGTGTTGCCATCTCCATCGACCTCGGGGATAGCTCCTAGACGGGATGTGAGTCGGCTACACCTCGAGCTACTCCACGCGGGTTACTACTACTAGTACGGTACACTGCACCACCTATCACCGCGGTTGTTCGGCACGGATTGCGGTGGAGTCACGTGTTCATGATGATATTGATTCACGCGATCGCAGAGGCGAGGTGGACTCGGGAGTATGAGAAGTATAAACCAAAGAAGTTCGGTGGCGGTTCGAGTGTAGATGAGGCGGATTTGTACATTCGTAGTCAAGAGAAGGTTCGAAACTTCCAGATCGAGGATAGCGAAAACACAGCGGCATTTCTTTTGGCCCAGATACGAGATGTGGTGGGAAAATTTAGTATCCACACATGGAGCGAAGCCCTGGTTGGAGCTTGTATTTTAGTCGAAGTTTTATCCCCGCTTCATTTATGATATGGCGAGAGGGGCAGTTTATACGCCTCAGACGGGCAGTCGGTTATGACTTATACGGGCGAATATCGACCTTTACTTCCTTTGCGATGGGTAACTAGCAGAGACGAGTTTACTTTTTCGGTGGCGGTGCGACTTCCGGTTGAGAGTTACAGAGCGGGGAGTAGCGATCGGCGATTGAGATTAAGAGTAGTTTATGAGTGTTTTAAGTATGGTAGGAAGAGGGCTGAGAAACCAGATCGATGAGGTACCGGTTGTTGTGTACGAGTTTCGGACGTGTTTCCAATGCGAAAGCTTCCCAGGGTTACCACCGACGAGAGGATTCGATTTCATCGATTGATTTGGTTCCTGGGAACCAAACGATATCCGATTCCACTGCCGTCAGGGATGGCTCTACAGGAGTTGGAGGAGGCTGAGAATCACGACTAGATGAGTTGTTGGAATTGGGTTTTATTCACCCCCTAGTATGTCTTACCAAGGGTGCTGCCGGTCTTGTTTGTGAAGAAGAAAGAACGGCAGACACGAGAGGTATGTATCGACTATAGAGCAGTGAAGCGGGTGGCCAGTGAAAGAATAGAAATATCCATTACCTCGTATTGATGATTTGTTCGATCGGTGGCTAGGGCTTGCAGATGGTTGCTCGAAAGAGATTGATTTGAGATACGCTATCATCGATTGAGGATTAGAAACGAGAAGACCGAGGAGAAGACGGCTTTCGCACGAGATATGGGCACTTATCGGTTGCCGAGATTATGCACCGTTTGGGTTGTAGAATGCCTACTGATGTTCAATGGATCGTCCATGCATCGTGTATTGAAGACAATATTTGGATAGATTTGTTATAGGTGTTCATTGACGACATTTTGATTTATTCTAAGACTCGTGAGGAGCACGAGGGCACCTCGGGGACGATCTTGCGAACGGCGAGGAGCATAGGCTGTATGCCAGGTTCGGTAGGAAGTGTGAGTTTTTGGGCTTGCACGAGAGGTTGGATTTCTAGGTCATATTGTCGGAGTTAGCTGGAGTGTCGGTAGAGCCACTGCTAAGGTTAGAAGCGGTTGTTAATTAGCTACAGGAGTTCGATGACGAGAGAGGTCGGAGTTTTACTGGGATTGGGCGCGATTTGTCTGAACGATTTGTGCGGGATTTCTCGAATTGCATTGTGGAGTGACAGCGGATTGAACGAAGAAGAAGTCGGATTTCGGTGGGATGATAGTTGTGAAGCGGGCTTTTCGGACTTTAAAAGAGAGATTGACTACCGCGCCGGTGCTGCGTAATGTGCACGAGTCGGGGAAGGGGTTTGAGGAGTGAACACCGTGCTTGTTTGGTCAGAGTTTAAATTGTGTGTTTTGATGCGGGACGAGGTAGAGTGATAAGCTTATGCGTCCCGACAGTTTGAAGAATTCACGAAAAATTACCACACGTGACTTGGAGTTGGCGGCGGTGGTGTTTGCACGAAGATTTGGCGTCATTATCTCTACGGAGAGAGGTTTGTACGTATTGCCCGATGCCCTTTGCAGAGTTTGAAGTGCTCTATTTCAGCTTCGAGGAGAGGCTTAATATGGAGGACAGAGACGGTGGTTAGAGTTCCTCCGAAGGATTATGATTTTTCGTTGGAGTATCACCGGGGAAGGCTAATGTCGTGAGGCCGACGCATTGGCCAGAAGAGGGTTGACTCGGAAGGTTGTGACGTGTCGTATGACAGCGTGAGTATGGATTACTTCGAGGCGGTTGAGATGATGTATGCTTTATATGTGTGAGCTAGCCTTAGAGGTGTTGATTTGTGGGCGATTGAGGACTCAGAGACAGTTTCTATTCGGGAGGTGTACTTGATGGCGCAGCGAGTGATGAAAGCGATGCTCGAAGATACAGTGAGTTTGCTCAGGTTCTGGAAAACCCGCGAGATGGAGTCGGTCGGCAGATTTACTGAGATTTAGAAAAGGAAGGCTTGTGGATTCCATCGATGCATTGGGGAGTTACGTGACGAGAATTCTCCGAGGGCTCCTGCATTGCGTTTTTCGGTTCATCAGGAGCGGGACCCAGATGGCCAATGGCTTGATATGCGTCGTCTTGTTTTGAGGGTGGCGGAGATGAAAACGATGTCTGAGTGATTATATTAGAGGAGGTTGTGAGATATGCCCACGACGAGTTAAGGGCAGGCATGGAGAATTTGTTGGATTACTTGCAGTAATGAGCTTCCCATTCCTCGGCTGAAGTGGGAGCATATCGCTATGGATTTCATGCGATTAAGGTTGCACCTCGGTCTCCCCGGCGCATGGTTATGACGATATTTGGGTGATTGTGGATAGATTGACCAGAGTGCGCACCTTAATTACCAATTTCTACCACTAGCATGTCGAGTGGATAGGTTAGCGAGCTTGTCTGAGAAAGAGATGAGTGCGGCGCATGGAGTGCCATTGTCGATCGTATCGGACAGAGGACACGCGATTTACTGATCGCAGGAATTTGGCGGAGAGTATGCTGTGCACGGTTTAGCTGTAGTTGAATCTGATACTGAGCTTATCGTCCTTGAGACCAGAGTGGACGGTCGGAGATTGATTCGGAGTGTTGGAAGACATGTTGAGGATGTGTATTTTAGAGTATGGTGGTTCTTGGGAGGAGTATCTTCATCTGTGTGAGTTTGCTTACAATAACGGGTTAATCGAGCCGATATTGGAATGGCACTTAGTTTGAGGGCAGCTTTACGGCGGAGCCGAGTGCTTGAGATGCTCCCATCTTCTTCAGGGCGAGAACCGAGAGGGATGTGGCGGTGATTGGGCCGAGAGATTGTAGTGGATCATTATGAGAGGAAGGTCTGACCCCGATCGGCACTTAGGTTGAAGGGGGTGCGCGGGAGGGGAGGCGGAAGAGGTATTATGACGGGTACCATGGCGGAGGTTAAAGTATGAGGTGGGGGAGCTATGTATATACGAAGGTTTCTCAGCCAGTTTGAAGAAGTCATGAGATTTGGGGATCGAGGGTGAAGCTTGCGCTGAAGTTTATTAGGTCAGTTCGAAGTGAAGAAACGAATAGGCAAGGTTGCGTATGAGCTTGAGTTACCACCTCGGTTAGCGGGAGTTCGCCACAGCCATTTTAATATCGATCTTCATTGGATAAGTCGAGAGAGAGGCGAACGGCCGTTGTGAACTGAGTGGATTGATGCGAGAAGACATTACTTACGATGAGCAGCCTATTGTCCAGTTATGGATCGGAAGGTGAAGGTATTGAGGGCATAAGGGAAATTCCCTCGGTTAAGTCCAGTGGCATCACGGGGATGAGAGCCCAACTGAGGCCAGGTCTTATATGCGCGAGCATTTCCACTTACTTGTTTTGATTGGAGTAAGTCTTACACCTGTATGTTCGTTTTAATTTCGAGACGAAATTCTCAATAAGGGGGAGTATGCTGACCAAAATTTAACTCGTGCCACGTGATAATTTCGGGGTCGTATTGTGGAGCCAAACCCAGCCATGGTGTATGTTGTTTCGAGTCCTCGGGAGTCGACAGGGTATGTTATGTTTGTTTGGTGATTTGTATTATTTATTTATTAGAACATTGAAATTCAATATTCGAAATGAGTAAGGGCGTGGTGAGTGTGCGTTAGTACCGTTGAACAAGTTCGGTGCGAAAAACGCGTTAATGAGTATTTGAGAGTCAGTGGGACGAAAATGAAATAAAAACATTAAACATCGTATAAATGAAAATAATTAATATGAAATTAAATAGTAAATTGGTGGGCGCCCAAGTGACGCAGCGAGGATTAAGTGGTCGTTTTCTGTGGCGGTGGGTGATACGATTAGTGTGTACTTTTATACGAATGTATGCGCTCATTAGTAGCGCCTACGATGAGAGAATTTTAAATTTGCGAAAATATAGGTGAGTATATATATTTATATATATATATATAGGTGAAATTGATATATATATATATATAAATATCTATGGCAAATACGAGAAAAGATAAAATAGAAAATGTAAAATTTTTAAAAGGGTAAATTGAAGGAAAGAAGAAGGAAGAAATAGACATGAGGGGTATTTTGGTCATTTCACTAAAAATATTGAGTAAATTTCCACCATGAACGCCACTATTTTCCCTATTTTCTTGATGGAATCCGAGAAGGACGGAAGAAGAAGAGAAATCGAAAGATCAAAAGAGTCGGGTGCTTTCGTAGAGAGCGGTGTTTAGCTAGAAGTGAGGTGAGTTTGCTGTGGTTTATGTTGTTGTGTTATTGGTATTAGTTGTTGTTGTTGTTGTTGTACGGTGGTGATGGTGGTGATGGTAGATTCGGTGGTGATGGTGGGAAGGGAAACTCAGAGAACTCTCAGGACATCGAGAAGGAGGAGAGTGAATAGTGGTCTCTTTTCAAATCTCCTCTCTCTCCCTCTCACATTCTCTTCCATGAAAAAAAAAAAAAAAAAAAGAAAGAGGCGACGTCATACGCTCTGGCCTACGTAGTAGATAGGGAAGAAGAAGAAAGAGAGCCGGTTAAATTGGCTGAACTGGAGCTGACGTTTGACCATGAATCGGGCCGTGATTAGACGGAACGATCTGCTCTTAAATATAAAAGAAAGAGAGAAAAAAAAGAAAATGGAAAAGACAATCAGAGAAATAGGAAAAATTACTGAAAAATTATATTTCACCCTAAAAATAGAAATTTAGCGAATTTGATTATGAAAAATGAAAATTTGCAGGGATTGTAGGCGAGACTTTAATCGAGGGTTTTGTCTCGTAAAAGAGCGTGAAATTGAAACCAAAAATAGCAGAGGAAAATATTGAAAAATATTTTTCTAAATTATATTAAAATTATGAGGTTTTGCTCCGGCGTATCCTAATGGGTTTGCAAATGGAACCCAATGCGCAGAACTAGCGACCCGAAAAATAGCAAAGGAACAATAATTTAGAAAAATGTAAGAAAAATGAGTTAAACTTGAGAAAAATTGAAGAATCCACTGGAATAATTAGGGAAAAGATTAACGGAAATTGGTGAAATAATTGTCAGGTGTGCAGCAGAAATGTTAAAACTAATTGGGAACGTGTGGAGCTACGCGAGGGCACTTTTTAGCGGAAGTTGAGGTGAGTAAAGACAGCTTGATAGAGTCAACATAATTGCTACTTTCTCAAATATTATTGATTAATTATTCTTGAAATGCAAGCCACTTTAGTATTCCATTCTGAATTCGGGTGACCTACAGGATTTAGGTAGTCAAGAAGCTTGTGATGAGAAGTCTCTCAACGAGTTTAGCGGCCGGCATAAATAGCTGGCTACGTTGGAGCCTATCGAAATGATTTAGCATCCGGCTTGTGGCTTGTGGCACTAACTTTCGGTAGTGTGTTAGGAATTTGACGGCGAGCATTGTACATGCGGCTTTCTTTAAGCAGAGTGTGCGTTGGAGGTGGAGGCGACCTTGAGATTTGTGGTCGTGCGGGGTGGATTGAAGCGGGGAAGCGGTTTTGGGCCTACTGTGTCGATCACTGGCGATGAGGTCTTGAGACCCGCGGTTTGATTGGGAGCTATCTATTCTCACTATCCATTTGTTTCTCGGTCAACTTGATTTTCGTTGTTTGTACTTGTTGAGATCTTTCACAATGCTTATTGTGACTAGAAATAGTTGTATTAAGCCTTAACCTCACATTGAAAACGTGGAAAATCGAATTATAATGAAGTTTTACCCATTTTGACATAAATAAACGAACTAAGAGTTTTGAAAGTAAACAAGCCGAGTATAATCATTAATATGTCACAAAGCTTATTGTAACTAGAAATCATTGTTTTCAGCCTTAACTTCAAGAAGGGAACGTGGGACATAGGCCGATAATGAAGTTTTAACGATTTTGTATAAAATCATAATTCTAAGAGTTTTAAAATTTAACAAGACGAGGATAAACATATTTTATCTATAAACGCTTATTTTGAATAGAAATCGTTGTTTTAAGCCTTAACTTCACATTGGGAACGTTGGAAATTGAACTATAATGAAGTTTTACCCATTTTGACATAAATAATAAAACTAAGAGTTTTGAAAGTAAACAAGCCGAGTATAATCATTAAAGCTTTCACAAAGCTTATTGTAACTAGAAATAGTTGTTTTAAGCCTTAACTTCACATTGGATACATGGGAAATCGAACTATAATAAAGTTTTACCCATTTTGACATAAATAATCAAACTAAGAGTTTTGAAAGTAAACAAGCCGAGTATAATCATTAAAGCATTCACAAAGCTTATTTTGACTAGAAATAGTTGTTTTAAGCATTAACTTCACATTGAAAATGTGGGAAATCGAATTATAATGAAGTTTTACCCATTTTGACATAAATAATCAAACTAAGAGTTTTGAAAGTAAACAAGCCGAGTATAATCATTAAAGCTTTCACAAAGCTTATTGTGACTAGAAATAATTGTTTTAAGCCTTAACTTCACATTGAAAACGTGGGAAATCGAATTATAATGAAGTTTTACCCATTTTGACATAAATAAACAAACTAAGAGTTTTGAAAGTAAACAAGCCGAGTATAATCATTAATATGTCACAAAGCTTATTGTAACTAGAAATCGTTGTTTTCAGCCTTAACTTCAAGTAGGGAACGTGGGACATAGGATGATAATGAAGTTTTCATGATTTTGAATAAAATCATAATTCTAAGAGTTTTAAAATTTAACAAGACGAGCATAAACATATTTTATCTACAAACGCTTATTTTGAATAGAAATCGTTGTTTTAAGCCTTAACTTCACATTGGGAACGTTGGAAATCGAACTATAATGAAGTTTTACCCATTTTGACATAAATAATAAAACTAAGAGTTTTGAAAGTAAACAAGCCGAGTATAATCATTAAAGCTTTTACAAAGCTTATTGTGACTAGAAATAGTTGTTTTAAGCCTTAACTTCACATTGAAAACGTGGGAAATCGAATTATAATGAAGTTTTACCCATTTTGACATAAATAATCAAACTAAGAGTTTTGAAAGTAAACAAGCCGAGTATAATCATTAAAGCTTTCACAAAGCTTATTTTGACTAGAAATAGTTGTTTTAAGCATTAACTTCACATTGAAAATGTGGGAAATCGAATTATAATGTAGTTTTACCCATTTTGACATAAATAATCAAACTAAGAGTTTTGAAAGTAAACAAGCCGAGTATAATCATTAAAGCTTTCACAAAGCTTATTGTGACTAGAAATAGTTGTTTTAAGCCTTAACTTCACATTGAAAACGTGAGAAATCGAATTATAATGAAGTTTTACCCATTTTGACATAAATAAACAAACTAAGAGTTTTGAAAGTAAACAAGCCGAGTATAATCATTAATATGTCACAAAGCTTATTGTAACTAGAAATCGTTGTTTTCAGCCTTAACTTCAAGTAGGGAACGTGGGACATAGGACGATAATGAAGTTTTAACGATTTTGTATAAAATCATAATTCTAAGAGTTTTAAAATTTAACAAGACGAGCATAAACATATTTTATCTACAAACGCTTATTTTGAATAGAAATCGTTGTTTTAAGCCTTAACTTCACATTGGGAACGTTGAAAATCGAACTATAATGAAGGTTTACCCATTTTGACATAAATAATAAAACTAAGAGTTTTGAAAGTAAACAAGCCGAGTAAAATCATTAAAGCTTTCACAAAGCTTATTGTGACTAGAAATAGTTGTTTTAAGCCTTAACTTCACATTGAAAACGTTGGAAATCGAATTATAATGAAGTTTTACCCATTTTGACATAAATAAACAAACTAAGAGTTTTGAAAGTAAACAAGCCGAGTATAATCATTAATATGTCACAAAGCTTATTGTAACTAGAAATCGTTGTTTTCAGCCTTAACTTCACGTAAGGAACGTGGGACATTGGACGATAATAAAGTTTTAATGATTTTGTATAAAATCATAATTTTAAGAGTTTTAAAATTTAAGAATACGAGCATAAACATATTTTATATACAAACGCTTATTTTGAATAGAAATCGTTGTTTTAAGCCTTATCTTCACATTGGGAACGTTGGAAATCGAACTATAATGAAGTTTTACCCATTTTGACATAAATAATCAAACTAAGAGTTTTGAAAGTAAACAAGCCGAGTATAATCATTAAAGCTTTCACAAAGCTTATTGTGACTAGAAATAGTTGTTTTAAGCCTTAACTTCACATTGGATACATGGGAAATCGAACTATAATAAAGTTTTACCCATTTTGACATAAATAATCAAACTAAGAGTTTTGAAAGTGAAAAAGCCGAGTATAATCATTAATATGTCACAAAGCTTATTGTAACTAGAAATCGTTGTTTTCAAGCCTTAACTTCACGTAAGGAACGTGGGACATTGGACGATAACAAAGTTTTAATGATTTTGTATAAAATCATAATTCTAAGAGTTTTAAAATTTAACAATACGAGCATAAACATATTTTATATACAAACGCTTAATTTGAATAGAAATCGTTGTTTTAAGCCTTAACTTCACATTGGGAACGTTGGAAATCGAACTATAATGAAGTTTTACCCATTTTGACATAAATAATAAAACTAAGAGTTTTGAAAGTAAACAAGCCGAGTATAATCATTAAAGCTTTCACAAAGCTTATGGTAACTAGAAATAATTGTTTTAAGCCTTAACTTCACATTGAAAACGTGGGAAATCGAATTATAATGAAGTTTTACCCATTTTGACATAAATAAACAAACTAAGAGTTTTGAAAGTAAACAAGCCGAGTATAATCATTAATATGTCACAAAGCTTATTGTAACTAGAAATCGTTGTTTTCATCCTTAACTTCAAGTAGGGAACATGGGACATAGGACGATAATGAAGTTTTAACGATTTTGAATAAAATCATAATTCTAAGAGTTTTAAAATTTAACAAGACGAGCATAAACATATTTTATCTACAAACGCTTATTTTGAATAGAAATCGTTGTTTTAAGCCTTAACTTCACATTGGAACGTTGGAAATCGAACTATAATGAAGTTTTACCCATTTTGACATAAATAATAAAACTAAGAGTTTTGAAAGTAAACAAGCCGAGTATAATCATTAAAGCTTTCACAAAGCTTATTGTAACTAGAAATAGTTGTTTTAAGCCTTAACTTCACATTGAAAACGTCGAAATCGAATTATAATGAAGTTTTACCCATTTTGACATAAATAAACAAACTAAGAGTGAGTTTTGAAAGTAAACAAGCAAGAGTATAATCATTAATATGTCACAAAGCTTATTGTAACTAGAAATCGTTGTTTTCAGCCTTAACTTCAAGTAGGAAACGTGGGACATAGGATGATAATGAAGTTTTAACGATTTTGAATAAAATCATAATTCTAAGAGTTTTAAAATTTAACAAGACGAGCATAAATATATTTTATCTACAAACGCTTATTTTGAATAGAAATCGTTATTTTAAGCCTTAACTTCACATTGGGAAAGTTGGAAATCGAACTATAATGAAGTTTTACCCATTTTGACATAAATAATAAAACTAAGAGTTTTGAAAGTAAACAAGCCGAGTATAATCATTAAAGCTTTCACAAAGCTTATTGTAACTAGAAATAGTTGTTTTAAGCCTTAACTTCACATTGAAAACGTCGGAAATCGAATTATAATGAAGTTTTACCCATTTTGACATAAATAAACAAACTAAGAGTTTTGAAAGTAAACAAGCCGAGTATAATCATTAATATGTCACAAAGCTTATTGTAACTAGAAATCGTTGTTTTCAGCCTTAACTTCAAGTAGGAAACGTGGGACATAGGATGATAATGAAGTTTTAACGATTTTGAATAAAATCATAATTCTAAGAGTTTTAAAATTTAACAAGACGAGCATAAATATATTTTATCTACAAACGCTTATTTTGAATAGAAATCGTTATTTTAAGCCTTAACTTCACATTGGGAAAGTTGGAAATCGAACTATAATGAAGTTTTACCCATTTTGACATAAATAATAAAACTAAGAGTTTTGAAAGTAAACAAGCCGAGTATAATCATTAAAGCTTTCACAAAGCTTATTGTGACTAGAAATAGTTGTTTTAAGCCTTAACTTCACATTGAAAACGTGGGAAATCGAATTATAATGAAGTTTTACCCATTTTAACATAAATAATCAAACTAAGAGTTTTGAAAGTAAACAAGCCGAGTATAATCATTAAAGCTTTCACAAAGCTTATTTTGACTAGAAATAGTTGTTTTAAGCATTAACTTCACATTGAAAATGTGGGAAATCGAATTATAATGAAGTTTTACCCATTTTGACATAAATAATCGAACTAAGAGTTTTGAAAGTAAACAAGCCGAGTATAATCATTAAAGCTTTCACAAAGCTTATTGTGACTAGAAATAGTTGTTTTAAGCCTTAACTTCACATTGAAAACGTGGAAAATCGAATTATAATGAAGTTTTACCCATTTTGACATAAATAAACAAACTAAGAGTTTTGAAAGTAAACAAGCCGAGTATAATCATTAATATGTCACAAAGCTTATTGTAACTAGAAATCATTGTTTTCAGCCTTAACTTCAAGAAGGGAACGTGGGACATAGGCGATAATGAAGTTTTAACGATTTTGTATAAAATCATAATTCTAAGAGTTTTAAAATTTAACAAGACGAGGATAAACATATTTTATCTATAAACGCTTATTTTGAATAGAAATCGTTGTTTTAAGCCTTAACTTCACATTGGGAACGTTGGAAATTGAACTATAATGAAGTTTTACCCATTTTGACATAAATAATAAAACTAAGAGTTTTGAAAGTAAACAAGCCGAGTATAATCATTAAAGCTTTCACAAAGCTTATTGTAACTAGAAATAGTTGTTTTAAGCCTTAACTTCACATTGGATACATGGGAAATCGAACTATAATAAAGTTTTACCCATTTTGACATAAATAATCAAACTAAGAGTTTTGAAAGTAAACAAGCCGAGTATAATCATTAAAGCATTCACAAAGCTTATTTTGACTAGAAATAGTTGTTTTAAGCATTAACTTCACATTGAAAATGTGGGAAATCGAATTATAATGAAGTTTTACCCATTTTGACATAAATAATCAAACTAAGAGTTTTGAAAGTAAACAAGCCGAGTATAATCATTAAAGCTTTCACAAAGCTTATTGTGACTAGAAATAGTTGTTTTAAGCCTTAACTTCACATTGAAAACGTGGGAAATCGAATTATAATGAAGTTTTACCCATTTTGACATAAATAAACAAACTAAGAGTTTTGAAAGTAAACAAGCCGAGTATAATCATTAATATGTCACAAAGCTTATTGTAACTAGAAATCGTTGTTTTCAGCCTTAACTTCAAGTAGGGAACGTGGGACATAGGATGATAATGAAGTTTTAATGATTTTGAATAAAATCATAATTCTAAGAGTTTTAAAATTTAACAAGACGAGCATAAACATATTTTATCTACAAACGCTTATTTTGAATAGAAATCGTTGTTTTAAGCCTTAACTTCACATTGGGAACGTTGGAAATCGAACTATAATGAAGTTTTACCCATTTTGACATAAATAATAAAACTAAGAGTTTTGAAAGTAAACAAGCCGAGTATAATCATTAAAGCTTTCACAAAGCTTATTGTGACTAGAAATAGTTGTTTTAAGCCTTAACTTCACATTGAAAACGTGGGAAATCGAATTATAATGAAGTTTTACCCATTTTGACATAAATAATCAAACTAAGAGTTTTGAAAGTAAACAAGCCGAGTATAATCATTAAAGCTTTCACAAAGCTTATTTTGACTAGAAATAGTTGTTTTAAGCATTAACTTCACATTGAAAATGTGGGAAATCGAATTATAATGTAGTTTTACCCATTTTGACATAAATAATCAAACTAAGAGTTTTGAAAGTAAACAAGCCGAGTATAATCATTAAAGCTTTCACAAAGCTTATTGTGACTAGAAATAGTTGTTTTAAGCCTTAACTTCACATTGAAAACGTGGGAAATCGAATTATAATGAAGTTTTACCCATTTTGAAATAAATAATCAAACTAAGAGTTTTGAAAGTAAACAAGCCGAGTATAATCATTAATATGTCACAAAGCTTATTGTAACTAGAAATCGTTGTTTTCAGCCTTAACTTCAAGTAGGGAACATGGGACATAGGACGATAATGAAGTTTTAACGATTTTGAATAAAATCATAATTCTAAGAGTTTTAAAATTTAACAAGACGAGCATAAACATATTTTATCTACAAACGCTTATTTTGAATAGAAATCGTTGTTTTAAGCCTTAACTTCACATTGGGAACGTTGGAAATCGAACTATAATGAAGTTTTACCCATTTTGACATAAATAATAAAACTAAGAGTTTTGAAAGTAAACAAGCCGAGTATAATCATTAAAGCTTTCACAAAGCTTATTGTGACTAGAAATAGTTGTTTTAAGCCTTAACTTCACATTGAAAACGTGGGAAATCGAACAATAATGAAGTTTTACCCATTTTGACATAAATAAACAAACTAAGAGTTTTGAAAGTAAACAAGCCGAGTATAATCATTAATATGTCACAAAGCTTATTGTAACTAGAAATCGTTGTTTTCAGCATTAACTTCAAGTAGGGAACGTGGGACATAGGACGATAATGAAGTTTTAACGATTTTGAATAAAATCATAATTCTAAGAGTTTTAAAATTTAACAAGACGAGCATAAACATATTTTATCTACAAACGCTTATTTTGAATAGAAATCGTTGTTTTAAGCCTTAACTTCACATTGGGAACGTTGGAAATCGAACTATAATGAAGTTTTACCCATTTTGACATAAATAATAAAACTAAGAGTTTTGAAAGTAAAAAAGCCGAGTATAATCATTAAAGCTTTCACAAAGCTTATTGTGACTAGAAATAGTTGTTTTAAGCCTTAACTTCATTGAAAACGTTGGACATTAAAAAGTAAACAAGCCGAGTATAATCATTAAAGCGTCGAAAAATAGTTGTTTTAAGCCTTAACTTCACATTGAAAACGTCGAATTATAATGAAGTTTTACCCATTTTGACATAAATAAACAAACTAAGAGTTTTGAAAGTAAACAAGCCGAGTATAATCATTAATATGTCACAAAGCTTATTGTAACTAGAAATCGTTGTTTTCAAATTTAACTTCACGTAGGGAACATGGGACATTGGACGATAATAAAGGTTTAATGATTTTGTATAAAATCATAATTCTAAGAGTTTAAAAATTTAACAAGACGAGGATAAACATATTTTATCTATAAACTCTTATTTTGAATAGAAATCGTTGTTTTAAGCCTTAACTTCACATTGGGAACGTTGGAAATCGAACTATAATGAAGTTTTACCCATTTTGACATAAATAATAAAACTAAGAGTTTTGAAAGTAAACAAGCCGAGTATAATCATTAAAGCTTTCACAAAGCTTATTGTGACAAGAAATAGTTGTTTTAAGCCTTCACTTCACATTGAAAACGTGAGAAATAGAACTATAATGAAGTTTTACCCATTTTGACATAAATAAACAAACTAAGAGTTTTGAAAGTAAACAAGCCGAGTATAATCATTAATATGTCACAAAGCTTATTGTAACTAGAAATCGTTGTTTTCAGCCTTAACTTCAAGTAGGGAACGTGGGACATAGGACGATAATGAAGTTTTAACGATTTTGAATAAAATCATAATTCTAAGAGTTTTAAAATTTAACAAGACGAGCATAAACATATTTTATCTACAAACGCTTATTTTGAATAGAAATCGTTGTTTTAAGCCTTAACTTCACATTGGGAACGTTAGAAATCGAACTATAATGAAGTTTTACCCATTTTGACATAAATAATAAAACTAAGAGTTTTGAAAGTAAACAAGCCGAGTATAATCATTAAAGCTTTCACAAAGCTTATTGTGACTAGAAATAGTTGTTTTAAGCCTTAACTTCACATTGAAAATGTCGGAAATCGAATTATAATGAAGTTTTACCTATTTTGACATAAATAAACAAACTAAGAGTTTTGAAAGTAAACAAGCCGAGTATAATCATTAAAGCTTTCACAAAGCTTATTGTGACTAGAAATAGTTGTTTTAAGCCTTAACTTCAGATTGGAAACATGGGAAATCGAACTATAATATATTTTTACCCATTTTGACATAAATAATCAAACTAAGAGTTTTGAAAGTAAACAAGCCGAGTATAATCATTAAAGCTTTCAATAAGCTTATTGTGACTAGAAATAGTTGTTTTAAACCTTAACTTCACATTGGAAACATGGGAAATCGAACTATAATGAAGTTTTACCCATTTTGACTTAAAAAATCAAACTAAGAGTTTTGAAAGTAAACAAGCCAAGTATAATCATTAAAGCTTTCACAAAGCTTATTGTGACTAGAAATAGTTGTTTTAAGCCTTAACTTCACATTGAAAACGTGGGAAATCGAATTATAATGAAGTTTTACCCATTTTGACATAAATAAACAAACTAAGAGTTTTGAAAGTAAACAAGCCGAGTATAATCATTAATATGTCACAAAGCTTATTGTAACTAGAAATCGTTGTTTTCAGCCTTAACTTCAAGTAGGAAACGTGGGACATAGGACGATAATGAAGTTTTAACGATTTTGTATAAAATCATAATTCTAAGAGTTTTAAAATTTAACAAGACGAGCATAAACATATTTTATCTACAAACGCTTATTTTGAATAGAAATCGTTGTTTTAAGCCTTAACTTCACATTGGGAACGTTGAAAATCGAACTATAATGAAGTTTTACCCATTTTGACATAAATAATAAAACTAAGAGTTTTGAAAGTAAACAAGCCGAGTATAATCATTAAAGCTTTCACAAAGCTTATTGTGACTAGAAATAGTTGTTTTAAGCCTTAACTTCACATTGAAAACGTGGAAATCGAATTATAATGAAGTTTTACCCATTTTGACATAAATAATCAAACAAAGAGTTTTGAAAGTAAACAAGCCGAGTATAATCATTAATATGTCACAAAGCTTATTGTAACTAGAAATCGTTGTTTTCAGCCTTAACTTCACGTAGGGAACGTGGGACATTGGACGATAATAAAGTTTTAATGATTTTGTATAAAATCATAATTCTAAGAGTTTTAAAATTTAACAAGACGAGCATATACATATTTTATATACAAACGCTTATTTTGAATAGAAATCGTTGTTTTAAGCCTTAACTTCACATTGGGAACGTTGGAAATCGAACTATAATGAAGTTTTACCCATTTTGACATAAATAATCAAACTAAGAGTTTTGAAAGTAAACAAGCCGAGTATAATCATTAAAGCTTTCACAAAGCTTATTGTGACTAGAAATAGTTGTTTTAAGCCTTAACTTCACATTGGAAACATGGGAAATCGAACTATAATAAAGTTTTACCCATTTTGACATAAATAATCAAACTAAGAGTTTTGAAAGTAAACAAGCCGAGTATAATCATTAAAACTTTCACAAAGCTTATTGTGACTAGAAATAGTTGTTTTAAGCCTTAACTTCACATTGAAAACGTGGGAAATCGAAATATACTGAAGTTTTACCCATTTTGACATAAATAATCAAACTAAGAGTTTTGAAAGTAAACAAGCTTATTGAGTATAAACTCATTAAAGCTTTCACAAAGCTTATTTTGACTAGAAATAGTTGTCTTAAGCCTTAACTTCACATTGAAAATGTGGGAAATCCAATTATAATGAAGTTTTACCCATTTTGACATAAATAATCAAACAAAGAGTTTTGAAAGTAAACAAGCCGAGTATAATCATTAAAGCTTTCACAAAGCTTATTATGACTAGAAATAGTTGTTTTAAGCCTTAACTTCACATTGAAAACTTGGGAAATCGAATTATAATGAAGTTTTACCCATTTTGACATAAATAAACAAACTAAGAGTTTTGAAAGTAAACAAGCCGAGTATAATCATTAATATGTCACAAAGCTTATTGTAACTAGAAATCGTTGTTTTCAAATTTAACTTCAAGTAGGGAACGTGGGACATAGGACGATAATGAAGTTTTAACGATTTTGTATAAAATCATAATTCTAAGAGTTTTAAAATTTAACAAGACGAGCATAAACATATTTTATCTACAAACGCTTATTTTGAATAGAAATCGTTGTTTTAAGCCTTAACTTCACATTGGGAACGTTGAAAATCGAACTATAATGAAGTTTTACCCATTTTGACATAAATAATAAAACTAAGAGTTTTGAAAGTAAACAAGCCGAGTATAATCATTAAAGCTTTCACAAAGCTTATTGTGACTAGAAATAGTTGTTTTAAGCCTTAACTTCACATTGAAAACGTTGGAAATCGAATTATAATGAAGTTTTACCCATTTTGACATAAATAATCAAACTAAGAGTTTTGAAAGTAAACAAGCCGAGTATAATCATTAATATTTCACAAAGCTTATTGTAACTAGAAATCGTTGTTTTCAGCCTTAACTTCACGTAAAAACGTGGGACATTGAACGATAATAAAGTTTTAATTATTTTGACATAAAATCATAATTCTAAGAGTTTTAAAATTTAACAAGACGCGCATAAACATATTTTATCTACAAACGCTTATTTTGAATAGAAATCGTTGTTTTAAGCCTTAACTTCACATTGGGAACGTTGGAAATCGAACTATAATGAAGTTTTACCCATTTTGACATAAATAATAAAACTAAGAGTTTTTAAAGTAAACAAGCAGTATAATCATTAAAGCTTTCACAAAGCTTATTGACTAGAAATAGTTGTTTTAAGCCTTAACTTCACATTGGAACATGGGAAATCGAACTATAATGAAGTTTTACCCATTTTGACATAAATAATCAAACTAAGAGTTTTGAAAGTAAACAAGCCGAGTATAATCATTAAAGCTTTCACAAAGCTTATTGTGACAAGAAATAGTTGTTTTAAGCCTTCACTTCACATTGAAAACGTGAGAAATAGAACTATAATGAAGTTTTACCCATTTTGACATAAATAAACAAACTAAGAGTTTTGAAAGTAAACAAGCCGAGTATAATCATTAATATGTCACAAAGCTTATTGTAACTAGAAATCGTTGTTTTCAGCCTTAACTTCAAGTAGGGAACGTGGGACATAGGACGATAATAAGTTTTAACGATTTTGAATAAAATCATAATTCTAAGAGTTTTAAAATTTAACAAGACGAGCATAAACATATTTTATCTACAAACGCTTATTTTGAATAGAAATCGTTGTTTTAAGCCTTAACTTCACATTGGGAACGTTGAAATCGAACTATAATGAAGTTTTACCCATTTTGACATAAATAATAAAACTAAGAGTTTTGAAAGTAAACAAGCCGAGTATAATCATTAAAGCTTTCACAAAGCTTATTGTGACTAGAAATAGTTGTTTTAAGCCTTAACTTCACATTGAAAACGTGGGAAATCGAATTATAATGAAGTTTTACCCATTTTGACATAAATAATCAAACTAAGAGTTTTGAAAGTAAACAAGCCGAGTATAATCATTAAAGCTTTCACAAAGCTTATTTTGACTAGAAATAGTTGTTTTAAGCATTAACTTCAATTGAAAATGTATAATCGAATTATAATGAAATCGTTTTACCCATTTTGACATAAATAATCAAACTAAGAGTTTTGAAAGTAAACAAGCCGAGTATAATCATTAAAGCTTTCACAAAGCTTATTGTGACTAGAAATAGTTGTTTTAAGCCTTAACTTCACATTGAAAACGTGGAAATCGAATTATAATGAAGTTTTACCCATTTTGACATAAATAAACAAACTAAGAGTTTTGAAAGTAAACAAGCCGAGTATAATCATTAATATGTCACAAAGCTTATTGTAACTAGAAATCGTTGTTTTCAGCCTTAACTTCAAGTAGGGAACATGGGACATAGGACGATAATGAAGTTTTAACGATTTTGTATAAAATCATAATTCTAAGAGTTTTAAAATTTAACAAGACGAGCATAAACATATTTTATCTACAAACGCTTATTTTGAATAGAAATCGTTGTTTTAAGCCTTAACTTCACATTGGGAACGTTGGAAATCGAACTATAATGAAGTTTTACCCATTTTGACATAAATAATAAAACTAAGAGTTTTGAAAGTAAACAAGCCGAGTATAATCATTAAAGCTTTCACAAAGCTTATTGTGACTAGAAATAGTTGTTTTAAGCCTTAACTTCACATTGAAAACATGGGAAATCGAACTATAATGAAGTTTTACCCATTTTGACATAAATAAACAAACTAAGAGTTTTGAAAGTAAACAAGCCGAGTATAATCATTAATATGTCACAAAGCTTATTGTAACTAGAAATCGTTGTTTTCAGCCTTAACTTCAAGTAGGGAACGTGGGACATAGGACGATAATGAAGTTTTAACGATTTTGAATAAAATCATAATTCTAAGAGTTTTAAAATTTAACAAGACGAGCATAAACATATTTTATCTACAAACGCTTATTTTGAATAGAAATCGTTGTTTTAAGCCTTAACTTCACATTGGGAACGTTGGAAATAATGAACTATAATGAAGGTTTTGACCCATTTTGACATAAATAATAAAACTAAGAGTTTTGAAAGTAAACAAGCCGAGTATAATCATTAAAGCTTTCACAAAGCTTATTGTGACTAGAAATAGTTGTTTTAAGCCTTAACTTCACATTGAAAACGTGGAAATCGAATTATAATGAAGTTTTACCCATTTTGACATAAATAAACAAACTAAGAGTTTTGAAAGTAAACAAGCCGAGTATAATCATTAATATGTCACAAAGCTTATTGTAACTAGAAATCGTTGTTTTCAGCCTTAACTTCACGTAGGGAACATGGGACATAGGACGATAATAAAGTTTTAATGATTTTG
The DNA here is from genome assembly GCA_039657345.1 of Stephania japonica. Classification (NCBI taxonomy): domain Eukaryota; kingdom Viridiplantae; phylum Streptophyta; class Magnoliopsida; order Ranunculales; family Menispermaceae; genus Stephania; species Stephania japonica. Next base: position 596,886 of record JBBNAE010000024.1, on the reverse strand, counting down.
TATAAAATCATAATTCTAAGAGTTTTAAAATTTAACAAGACGAGCATAAACATATTTTATCTACAAACTCTTATTTTGAATAGAAATCGTTGTTTTAAGCCTTAACTTCACATTGGGAACGTTGGAAATCGAACTATAATGAAGTTTTACCCATTTTGACATAAATAATAAAACTAAGAGTTTTGAAAGTAAACAAGCCGAGTATAATCATTAAAGCTTTCACAAAGCTTATTGTGACAAGAAATAGTTGTTTTAAGCCTTCACTTCACATTGAAAACGTGAGAAATAGAACTATAATGAAGTTTTACCCATTTTGACATAAATAAACAAACTAAGAGTTTTGAAAGTAAACAAGCCGAGTATAATCATTAATATGTCACAAAGCTTATTGTAACTAGAAATCGTTGTTTTCAAAGCCTTAACTTCAAGTAGGGAACGTGGGACATAGGACGATAATGAAGTTTTAACGATTTTGAATAAAATCATAATTCTAAGAGTTTTAAAATTTAACAAGACGAGCATAAACATATTTTATCTACAAACGCTTATTTTGAATAGAAATCGTTGTTTTAAGCCTTAACTTCACATTGGGAACGTTGAAAATCGAACTATAATGAAGTTTTACCCATTTTGACATAAATAATAAAACTAAGAGTTTTGAAAGTAAACAAGCCGAGTATAATCATTAAAGCTTTCACAAAGCTTATTGTGACTAGAAATAGTTGTTTTAAGCCTTAACTTCACATTGAAAATGTCGGAAATCGAATTATAATGAAGTTTTACCCATTTTGACATAAATAAACAAACTAAGAGTTTTGAAAGTAAACAAGCCGAGTATAATCATTAAAGCTTTCACAAAGCTTATTGTGACTAGAAATAGTTGTTTTAAGCCTTAACTTCACATTGGGAACATGGGAAATCGAACTATAATGAAGTTTTACCCATTTTGACATAAATAATCAAACTAAGAGTTTTGAAAGTAAACAAGCCGAGTATAATCATTAAAGCTTTCACAAAGCTTATTGTGACTAGAAATAGTTGTTTTAAACCTTAACTTCACATTGGAAACATGGGAAATCGAACTATAATGAAGTTTTACCCATTTTGACATAAATAATCAAACTAAGAGTTTTGAAAGTAAACAAGCCGAGTATAATCATTAAAGCTTTCACAAAGCTTATTGTGACTAGAAATAGTTGTTTTAAGCCTTAACTTCACATTGAAAATGGGAAATCGAATTATAATGAAGTTTTACCCATTTTGACATAAATAAACAAACTAAGAGTTTTGAAAGTAAACAAGCCGAGTATAATCATTAATATGTCACAAAGCTTATTGTAACTAGAAATCGTTGTTTTCAGCCTTAACTTCAAGTAGGAACGTGGGACATAGGACGATAATGAAGTTTTAACGATTTTGTATAAAATCATAATTCTAAGAGTTTTAAAATTTAACAAGACGAGCATAAACATATTTTATCTACAAACGCTTATTTTGAATAGAAATCGTTGTTTTAAGCCTTAACTTCACATTGGGAACGTTGAAATCGAACTATAATGAAGTTTTACCCATTTTGACATAAATAATAAAACTAAGAGTTTTGAAAGTAAACAAGCCGAGTATAATCATTAAAGCTTTCACAAAGCTTATTGTGACTAGAAATAGTTGTTTTAAGCCTTAACTTCACATTGAAAACGTGGAAATCGAATTATAATGAAGTTTTACCCATTTTGACATAAATAATCAAACTAAGAGTTTTGAAAGTAAACAAGCCGAGTATAATCATTAATATGTCACAAAGCTTATTGTAACTAGAAATCGTTGTTTTCAAATATTCCTTAACTTCACGTAGGAACGTGGGACATTGATAGACGATAATAAAGTTTTAACGATTTTTTATAAAATCATAATTCTAAGAGTTTTAAAATTTAACAAGACGAGCATAAACATATTTTATCTACAAACGCTTATTTTGAATAGAAATCGTTGTTTTAAGCCTTAACTTCACATTGGGAACGTTGGAAATCGAACTATAATGAAGTTTTACCCATTTTGACATAAATAATCAAACTAAGAGTTTTGAAAGTAAACAAGCCGAGTATAATCATTAAAGCTTTCACAAAGCTTATTGTGACTAGAAATAGTTGTTTTAAGCCTTAACTTCACATTGAAAACGTGGAAATCGAACTATAATGAAGTTTTACCCATTTTGACATAAATAATCAAACTAAGAGTTTTGAAAGTAAACAAGCCGAGTATAATCATTAAATTTCACAAAGCTTATTGTGACTAGAAATAGTTGTTTTAAGCCTTAACTTCACATTAAAACGTGGGAAATCGAACTATAATGAAGTTTTACCCATTTTGACATAAATAAATAATTCTAAGAGTTTTGAAATTAAACAAGCCGAGTATAATCATTATTTTATCACAAAGCTTATTTTGAATAGAAATCGTTGTTTTAAGCCTTAACTTCACATTGGGAACGTGGGAAATCGAACTATAATGAAGTTTTACCCATTTTGACATAAATAATCAAACTAAGAGTTTTGAAAGTAAACAAGCCGAGTATAATCATTAAAGCTTTCACAAAGCTTATTTTGACTAGAAATAGTTGTTTTAAGCCTTAACTTCACATTGAAAACGTTGGAAATCGAATTATAATGAAGTTTTACCCATTTTGACGTAAATAATCAAACTAAGAGTTTTGAAAGTAAACAAGCCGAGTATAATCATTAAAGCTTTCACAAAGCTTATTGTGACTAGAAATAGTTGTTTTAAGCCTTAACTTCACATTGAAAACGTGGGAAATCGAATTATAATGAAGTTTTACCCATTTTGACATAAATAAACAAACTAAGAGTTTTGAAAGTAAACAAGCCGAGTATAATCATTAATATGTCACAAAGCTTATTGTAAGTAGAAATCGTTGTTTTCAAATTAACTTCAAGTAGGGAACGTGGGACATAGGACGATAATGAAGTTTTAACGATTTTGTATAAAATCATAATTCTAAGAGTTTTAAAATTTAACAAGACGAGCATAAACATATTTTATCTACAAACGCTTATTTTGAATAGAAATCGTTGTTTTAAGCCTTAACTTCACATTGGGAACGTTGAAAATCGAACTATAATGAAGTTTTACCCATTTTGACATAAATAATAAAACTAAGAGTTTTGAAAGTAAACAAGCCGAGTATAATCATTAAAGCTTTCACAAAGCTTATTGTGACTAGAAATAGTTGTTTTAAGCCTTAACTTCACATTGAAAACGTGAAATCGAACTATAATGAAGTTTTACCCATTTTGACATAAATAATCAAACTAAGAGTTTTGAAAGTAAACAAGCCGAGTATAATCATTAATATGTCACAAAGCTTATTGTAACTAGAAATCGTTGTTTTCAGCCTTAACTTCACGTAGGGAACGTGGGACATAGGACGATAATGAAGTTTTAATTATTTTGTATAAAATCATAATTCTAAGAGTTTTAAAATTTAACAAGACGAGCATAAACATATTTTATCTACAAACGCTTATTTTGAATAGAAATCGTTGTTTTAAGCCTTAACTTCACATTGGGAACGTTGGAAATCGAACTATAATGAAGTTTTACCCATTTTGACATAAATAATAAAACTAAGAGTTTTGAAAGTAAACAAGCCGAGTATAATCATTAAAGCTTTCACAAAGCTTATTGTGACTAGAAATAGTTGTTTTAAGCCTTAACTTCACATTGAAAACGTGGGAAATCGAATTATAATGAAGTTTTACCCATTTTGACATAAATAATCAAACTAAGAGTTTTGAAAGTAAACAAGCCGAGTATAATCATTAAAGCTTTCACAAAGCTTATTTTGACTAGAAATAGTTGTTTTAAGCCTTAACTTCACATTGAAAACGTGGGAAATCGAATTATAATGAAGTTTTACCCATTTTGACATAAATAATCAAACTAAGAGTTTTGAAAGTAAACAAGCCGAGTATAATCATTAAAGCTTTCACAAAGCTTATTGTGACTAGAAATAGTTGTTTTAAGCCTTAACTTCACATTGAAAACGTGGGAAATCGAATTATAATGAAGTTTTACCCATTTTGACATAAATAAACAAACTAAGAGTTTTGAAAGTAAACAAGCCGAGTATAATCATTAATATGTCACAAAGCTTATTGTAACTAGAAATCGTTGTTTTCAGCCTTAACTTCAAGTAGGGAACGTGGGACATAGGACGATAATGAAGTTTTAACGATTTTGAATAAAATCATAATTCTAAGAGTTTTAAAATTTAACAAGACGAGCATAAACATATTTTATCTACAAACGCTTATTTTGAATAGAAATCGTTGTTTTAAGCCTTAACTTCACATTGGGAACGTTGGAAATCGAACTATAATGAAGTTTTACCCATTTTGACATAAATAATAAAACTAAGAGTTTTGAAAGTAAACAAGCCGAGTATAATCATTAAAGCTTTCACAAAGCTTATTGTGACTAGAAATAGTTGTTTTAAGCCTTAACTTCACATTGGAAACATGGAAATCGAACTATAATGAAGTTTTACCCATTTTGACATAAATAAACAAACTAAGAGTTTTGAAAGTAAACAAGCCGAGTATAATCATTAATATGTCACAAAGCTTATTGTAACTAGAAATCGTTGTTTTCAGCCTTAACTTCAAGTAGGGAACGTGGGACATAGGACGATAATGAAGTTTTAACGATTTTGTATAAAATCATAATTCTAAGAGTTTTAAAATTTAACAAGACGAGCATAAACATATTTTATCTACAAACGCTTATTTTGAATAGAAATCGTTGTTTTAAGCCTTAACTTCACATTGGGAACGTTGGAAATCGAACTATAATGAAGTTTTACCCATTTTGACATAAATAATAAAACTAAGAGTTTTGAAAGTAAACAAGCCGAGTATAATCATTAAAGCTTTCACAAAGCTTATTGTGACTAGAAATAGTTGTTTTAAGCCTTAACTTCACATTGAAAACGTGGGAAATCGAATTATAATGAAGTTTTACCCATTTTGACATAAATAAACAAACTAAGAGTTTTGAAAGTAAACAAGCCGAGTATAATCATTAATATGTCACAAAGCTTATTGTAACTAGAAATCGTTGTTTTCATTTTGACATTAACTTCAAGTAGGGAACATGGGACATTAATATGTCACGATAATAAAGTTTTAACGATTTTAGGATAAAATCATAATTCTAAGAGTTTTAAAAGAGTTTAACAAGACAAGAGCATAAACATATTTTATCTACAAACGCTTATTTTGAATAGAAATCGTTGTTTTAAGCCTTAACTTCACATTGGGAACGTTGGAAATCGAACTATAATGAAGTTTTACCCATTTTGACATAAATAATAAAACTAAGAGTTTTGAAAGTAAACAAGCCGAGTATAATCATTAAAGCTTTCACAAAGCTTATTGTGACTAGAAATAGTTGTTTTAAGCCTTCACTTCACATTGAAAACGTGAGAAATAGAACTATAATGAAGTTTTACCCATTTTGACATAAATAAACAAACTAAGAGTTTTGAAAGTAAACAAGCCGAGTATAATCATTAATATGTCACAAAGCTTATTGTAACTAGAAATCGTTGTTTTCAGCCTTAACTTCAAGTAGGGAACGTGGGAAATAGGACGATAATGGAGTTTTAACGATTTTGTATAAAATCATAATTCTAAGAGTTTTAAAATTTAACAAGACGAGCATAAACATATTTTATCTACAAACGCTTATTTTGAATAGAAATCGTTGTTTTAAGCCTTAACTTCACATTGGGAACGTTGGAAATCGAACTATAATGAAGTTTTACCCATTTTGACATAAATAATAAAACTAAGAGTTTTGAAAGTAAACAAGCCGAGTATAATCATTAAAGCTTTCACAAAGCTTATTGTGACTAGAAATAGTTGTTTTAAGCCTTAACTTCACATTGAAAACGTGGGAAATCGAATTATAATGAAGTTTTACCCATTTTGACATAAATAAACAAACTAAGAGTTTTGAAAGTAAACAAGCCGAGTATAATCATTAAAGCTTTCACAAAGCTTATTGTGACTAGAAATAGTTGTTTTAACAACTTCAGCTTATAATGAAGTTTTACCCATTTTGACATAAATAAACAAAGAGTTTTGAAAGTAAACAAGTTAATCATTAATATGTCACAAAGCTTTTTGTAAGAAATCCTTAACTTCACATTGGGAACGTGGGAAATCGAACTATAATATAAGTTTTACCCATTTTGACATAAATAATCAAACTAAGAGTTTTGAAAGTAAACAAGACGAGTATAATCATTAAAGCTTTCACAAAGCTTATTGTGACTAGAAATAGTTGTTTTAAGCCTTAACTTCACATTGGAAACGTGGGAAATCGAACTATAATGAAGTTTTACCCATTTTGACATAAATAATCAAACTAAGAGTTTTGAAAGTAAACAAGCCGAGTATAATCATTAAAGCTTTCACAAAGCTTATTGTGACTAGAAATAGTTGTTTTAAGCCTTAACTTCACATTGAAAACGTGGGAAATCGAATTATAATGAAGTTTTACCCATTTTGACATAAATAAACAAACTAAGAGTTTTGAAAGTAAACAAGCCGAGTATAATCATTAATATGTCACAAAGCTTATTGTAACTAGAAATCGTTGTTTTCAGCCTTAACTTCAAGTAGGAAACGTGGGACATAGGACGATAATGAAGTTTTAACGATTTTGTATAAAATCATAATTCTAAGAGTTTTAAAATTTAACAAGACGAGCATAAACATATTTTATCTACAAACGCTTATTTTGAATAGAAATCGTTGTTTTAAGCCTTAACTTCACATTGGGAACGTTGAAAATCGAACTATAATGAAGTTTTACCCATTTTGACATAAATAATAAAACTAAGAGTTTTGAAAGTAAACAAGCCGAGTATAATCATTAAAGCTTTCACAAAGCTTATTGTGACTAGAAATAGTTGTTTTAAGCCTTAACTTCACATTGAAAACGTGGAAATCGAATTATAATGAAGTTTTACCCATTTTGACATAAATAATCAAACTAAGAGTTTTGAAAGTAAACAAGCCGAGTATAATCATTAATATGTCACAAAGCTTATTGTAACTAGAAATCGTTGTTTTCAGCCTTAACTTCACGTAGGAACGTGGGACATAGGACGATAATGAAGTTTTAACGATTTTGTATAAAATCATAATTCTAAGAGTTTTAAAATTTAACAAGACGAGCATAAACATATTTTATCTACAAACGCTTATTTTGAATAGAAATCGTTGTTTTAAGCCTTAACTTCACATTGGGAACGTTGGAAATCGAACTATAATGAAGTTTTACCCATTTTGACATAAATAATCAAACTAAGAGTTTTGAAAGTAAACAAGCCGAGTATAATCATTAAAGCTTTCACAAAGCTTATTGTGACTAGAAATAGTTGTTTTAAGCCTTAACTTCACATTGAAAACGTGGGAAATCGAACTATAATGAAGTTTTACCCATTTTGACATAAATAATCAAACTAAGAGTTTTGAAAGTAAACAAGCCGAGTATAATCATTAAAGCTTTCACAAAGCTTATTGTGACTAGAAATAGTTGTTTTAAGCCTTAACTTCACATTGAAAACGTGGGAAATCGAACTATAATAAAGTTTTACCCATTTTGACATAAATAAACAAACTAAGAGTTTTGAAAGTAAACAAGCCGAGTATAATCATAATATGTCACAAAGCTTATTGAAAGAAATCGTTGTTTTAAACTTCACAGTAGGGAACGTTGGGACATAGACGATAATAAGTTTTAACCATTTTGATAAAATCATAAAACTAAGAGTTTTAAAATTTAACAAGACGAGCATAAACATATTTTATCTACAAAGCTTATTTTGAATAGAAATAGTTGTTTTAAGCCTTAACTTCACATTGGAAACGTGGGAAATCGAACTATAATGAAGTTTTACCCATTTTGACATAAATAATCAAACTAAGAGTTTTGAAAGTAAACAAGCCGAGTATAATCATTAAAGCATTCACAAAGCTTATTGTGACTAGAAATAGTTGTTTTAAGCCTTAACTTCACATTGAAAACGTTGAGAAATCGAACTATAATGAAGTTTTACCCATTTTGACATAAATAAACAAACTAAGAGTTTTGAAAGTAAACAAGCCGAGTATAATCATTAATATGTCACAAAGCTTATTGTAACTAGAAATCGTTGTTTTCAGCCTTAACTTCAAGTAGGGAACGTGGGACATAGGACGATAATGAAGTTTTAACGATTTTGTATAAAATCATAATTCTAAGAGTTTTAAAATTTAACAAGACGAGCATAAACATATTTTATCTACAAACGCTTATTTTGAATAGAAATCGTTGTTTTAAGCCTTAACTTCACATTGGGAACGTTGAAAATCGAACTATAATGAAGTTTTACCCATTTTGACATAAATAATAAAACTAAGAGTTTTGAAAGTAAACAAGCCGAGTATAATCATTAAAGCTTTCACAAAGCTTATTGTGACTAGAAATAGTTGTTTTAAGCCTTAACTTCACATTGAAAACGTTGGAAATCGAATTATAATGAAGTTTTACCCATTTTGACATAAATAATCAAACTAAGAGTTTTGAAAGTAAACAAGCCGAGTATAATCATTAATATGCTTTCACAAAGCTTATTGTAACTAGAAATCGTTGTTTTCAGCCTTAACTTCACATTAAAACGTGGGAAATCGAATTATAATGAAGTTTTAATTATTTTGACATAAAATCATAATTCTAAGAGTTTTAAAATTTAACAAGACGAGCATAAACATATAATATGTCACAAACGCTTATTTTGAATAGAAATCGTTGTTTTAAGCCTTAACTTCACATTGGGAACGTTGGAAATCGAACTATAATGAAGTTTTACCCATTTTGACATAAATAATAAAACTAAGAGTTTTAAAGTAAACAAGCCGAGTATAATCATTAAAGCTTTCACAAACGCTTATTTTGACTAGAAATAGTTGTTTTAAGCCTTAACTTCACATTGGAACGTTGGAAATCGAACTATAATGAAGTTTTACCCATTTTGACATAAATAATCAAACTAAGAGTTTTGAAAGTAAACAAGCCGAGTATAATCATTAAAGCTTTCACAAAGCTTATTGTGACTAGAAATAGTTGTTTTAAGCCTTCACTTCACATTGAAAACGTGAGAAATAGAACTATAATGAAGTTTTACCCATTTTGACATAAATAAACAAACTAAGAGTTTTGAAAGTAAACAAGCCGAGTATAATCATTAATATGTCACAAAGCTTATTGTAACTAGAAATCGTTGTTTTCAGCCTTAACTTCAAGTAGGGAACGTGGGACATAGGACGATAATGAAGTTTTAACGATTTTGTATAAAATCATAATTCTAAGAGTTTTAAAATTTAACAAGACGAGCATAAACATATTTTATCTACAAACGCTTATTTTGAATAGAAATCGTTGTTTTAAGCCTTAACTTCACATTGGGAACGTTGGAAATCGAACTATAATGAAGTTTTACCCATTTTGACATAAATAATAAAACTAAGAGTTTTGAAAGTAAACAAGCCGAGTATAATCATTAAAGCTTTCACAAAGCTTATTGTGACTAGAAATAGTTGTTTTAAGCCTTAACTTCACATTGGAAACATGGGAAATCGAACTATAATGAAGTTTTACCCATTTTGACATAAATAATCAAACTAAGAGTTTTGAAAGTAAACAAGCCGAGTATAATCATTAAAGCTTTCACAAAGCTTATTGTGACTAGAAATAGTTGTTTTAAGCCTTAACTTCACATTGAAAACGTGGGAAATCGAATTATAATGAAGTTTTACCCATTTTGACATAAATAAACAAACTAAGAGTTTTGAAAGTAAACAAGCCGAGTATAATCATTAATATGTCACAAAGCTTATTGTAACTAGAAATCGTTGTTTTCAGCCTTAACTTCACGTAGGGAACGTGGGACATAGGACGATAATAAAGTTTTAACGATTTTGTATAAAATCATAATTCTAAGAGTTTTAAAATTTAACAAGACGAGCATAAACATATTTTATCTACAAACGCTTATTTTGAATAGAAATCGTTGTTTTAAGCCTTAACTTCACATTGGGAACGTTGGAAATCGAACTATAATGAAGTTTTACCCATTTTGACATAAATAATAAAACTAAGAGTTTTGAAAGTAAACAAGCCGAGTATAATCATTAAAGCTTTCACAAAGCTTATTGTGACTAGAAATAGTTGTTTTAAGCCTTAACTTCACATTGGATACATGGGAAATCGAACTATAATAAAGTTTTACCCATTTTGACATAAATAATCAAACTAAGAGTTTTGAAAGTAAACAAGCCGAGTATAATCATTAAAGCATTCACAAAGCTTATTGTGACAAGAAATAGTTGTTTTAAGCCTTCACTTCACATTGAAAACGTGAGAAATAGAACTATAATGAAGTTTTACCCATTTTGACATAAATAAACAAACTAAGAGTTTTGAAAGTAAACAAGCCGAGTATAATCATTAATATGTCACAAAGCTTATTGTAACTAGAAATCGTTGTTTTCAGCCTTAACTTCAAGTAGGGAACGTGGGACATAGGACGATAATGAAGTTTTAACGATTTTGTATAAAATCATAATTCTAAGAGTTTTAAAATTTAACAAGACGAGCATAAACATATTTTATCTACAAACGCTTATTTTGAATAGAAATCGTTGTTTTAAGCCTTAACTTCACATTGGGAACGTTGAAAATCGAACTATAATGAAGTTTTACCCATTTTGACATAAATAATAAAACTAAGAGTTTTGAAAGTAAACAAGCCGAGTATAATCATTAAAGCTTTCACAAAGCTTATTGTGACTAGAAATAGTTGTTTTAAGCCTTAACTTCACATTGAAAACGTGGGAAATCGAATTATAATGAAGTTTTACCCATTTTGACATAAATAATCAAACTAAGAGTTTTGAAAGTAAACAAGCCGAGTATAATCATTAAAGCTTTCACAAAGCTTATTGTGACTAGAAATAGTTGTTTTAAGCCTTAACTTCACATTGGAAAATTGGAAATCGAACTATAATGAAGTTTTACCCATTTTGACATAAATAAACAAACTAAGAGTTTTGAAAGTAAACAAGCCGAGTATAATCATTAATATGTCACAAAGCTTATTGTAACTAGAAATCGTTGTTTTCAAGCCTTAACTTCACGTAGGGAACGTGGGAAATCGAACGATAATAAAGTTTTAACGATTTTGACATAAAATCAAATTCTAAGAGTTTTAAAATTTAACAAGACGAGCATAAACATATTTTATCTCAAAAACTTTATTTTGAATAGAAATCGTTGTTTTAAGCCTTAACTTCACATTGGGAACGTTGGAAATCGAACTATAATGAAGTTTTACCCATTTTGACATAAATAATCAAACTAAGAGTTTTGAAAGTAAACAAGCCGAGTATAATCATTAAAGCTTTCACAAAGCTTATTGTGACTAGAAATAGTTGTTTTAAGCCTTAACTTCACATTGAAAACGTGGAAATCGAACTATAATGAAGTTTTAATACCCATTTTGACATAAATAATCAAACTAAGAGTTTTGAAAGTAAACAAGCCGAGTATAATCATTAAAGCTTTCACAAAGCTTATTGTGACTAGAAATAGTTGTTTTAAGCCTTAACTTCACATTGAAAACGTGGGAAATCGAATTATAATGAAGTTTTACCCATTTTGACATAAATAAACAAACTAAGAGTTTTGAAAGTAAACAAGCCGAGTATAATCATTAATATGTCACAAAGCTTATTGTAACTAGAAATCGTTGTTTTAAGCCTTAACTTCAAGTAGGGAACGTGGGACATAGGACGATAATGAAGTTTTAACGATTTTGTATAAAATCATAATTCTAAGAGTTTTAAAATTTAACAAGACGAGCATAAACATATTTTATCTACAAACGCTTATTTTGAATAGAAATCGTTGTTTTAAGCCTTAACTTCACATTGGGAACGTTGGAAATCGAACTATAATGAAGTTTTACCCATTTTGACATAAATAATAAAACTAAGAGTTTTGAAAGTAAACAAGCCGAGTATAATCATTAAAGCTTTCACAAAGCTTATTGTGACTAGAAATAGTTGTTTTAAGCCTTAACTTCACATTGAAAACGTGGAAATCGAATTATAATGAAGTTTTACCCATTTTGACATAAATAAACAAACTAAGAGTTTTGAAAGTAAACAAGCCGAGTATAATCATTAATATGTCACAAAGCTTATTGTAACAAGAAATTGTTGTTTTCATCTTTAACTTCACGTAGGGAACGTGGGACATAGGACGATAATAAAAGTTTTAACGATTTTGTATAAAATCATAATTCTAAGAGTTTTAAAATTTAACAAGACGAGCATAAACATATTTTATCTACAAACGCTTATTTTGAATAGAAATCGTTGTTTTAAGCCTTAACTTCACATTGGGAACGTTGAAATCGAACTATAATGAAGTTTTACCCATTTTGACATAAATAATCAAACTAAGAGTTTTGAAAGTAAACAAGCCGAGTATAATCATTAAAGCTTTCACAAAATAGTTGTTTTAAGCTTATTCACATTGAAAACTTGAGAAATAGTAATGTTTTACCCATTTTGACTTAATCAAACTAAGAGTTTTGAAAGTAAACAAGCCGGGAAATCATTAACTATTGTAACTAGAAATCGTTGTTTTCCTTAACTTCAAGTGAACATAAATAATGAAGTTTTAAGATTTTGAAAAAACAAATTCTAAGAGTTTTAAAATAACAAGACGAATAAACATTTCACAAAGCTTATTGTGACTAGAAATCGTTGTTTTAAGCCTTAACTTCACATTGGGAACGTGGGAAATCGAACTATAATGAAGTTTTACCCATTTTGACATAAATAATCAAACTAAGAGTTTTGAAAGTAAACAAGCCGAGTATAATCATTAAAGCCTTCACAAAGCTTATTTTGACTAGAAATAGTTGTTTTAAGCCTTAACTTCACATTGAAAATGTGGGAAATCGAATTATAATGAAGTTTTACCCATTTTGACATAAATAATCAAACTAAGAGTTTTGAAAGTAAACAAGCCGAGTATAATCATTAAAGCTTTCACAAAGCTTATTGTGACTAGAAATAGTTGTTTTAAGCCTTAACTTCACATTGAAAACGTGGAAATCGAATTATAATGAAGTTTTACCCATTTTGACATAAATAAACAAACTAAGAGTTTTGAAAGTAAACAAGCCGAGTATAATCATTAATATGTCACAAAGCTTATTGTAACTAGAAATCGTTGTTTTCAGCCTTAACTTCAAGTAGGGAACGTGGGACATAGGACGATAATGAAGTTTTAACGATTTTGTATAAAATCATAATTCTAAGAGTTTTAAAATTTAACAAGACGAGCATAAACATATTTTATCTACAAACGCTTATTTTGAATAGAAATCGTTGTTTTAAGCCTTAACTTCACATTGGGAACGTTGGAAATCGAACTATAATGAAGTTTTACCCATTTTGACATAAATAATAAAACTAAGAGTTTTGAAAGTAAACAAGCCGAGTATAATCATTAAAGCTTTCACAAAGCTTATTGTGACTAGAAATAGTTGTTTTAAGCCTTAACTTCACATTGAAAACGTGGGAAATCGAATTATAATGAAGTTTTACCCATTTTGACATAAATAATCAAACTAAGAGTTTTGAAAGTAAACAAGCCGAGTATAATCATTAAAGCTTTCACAAAGCTTATTGTGAATAGAAATAGTTGTTTTAAGCCTTAACTTCACATTGGAAAACGTGGAAATCGAACTATAATGAAGTTTTACCCATTTTGACATAAATAATAATTCTAAGAGTTTTGAAAGTAAACAAGCCGAGTATAATCATTAAAGCTTTCACAAAGCTTATTGTGAAGTAGAAATCGTTGTTTTAAGCCTTAACTTCACATTGGAAACGTGGGAAATCGAACTATAATAAGTTTTACCCATTTTGACATAAATAATCAAACTAAGAGTTTTGAAAGTAAACAAGACGCGCATAAGTATAATCATTAAAGCTTTCACAAAGCTTATTGTGACTAGAAATAGTTGTTTTAAGCCTTAACTTCACATTGGGAACGGGAAATCGAACTATAATGAAGTTTTACCCATTTTGACATAAAAAATCAAACTAAGAGTTTTGAAAGTAAACAAGCCGAGTATAATCATTAAAGCTTTCACAAAGCTTATTGTGACTAGAAATAGTTGTTTTAAGCCTTAACTTCACATTGAAAACGTGGAAATCGAATATAATGAAGTTTTACCCATTTTGACATAAATAATCAAACTAAGAGTTTTGAAAGTAAACAAGCCGAGTATAATCATTAAAGCTTTCACAAAGCTTATTGTGACTAGAAATAGTTGTTTTAAGCCTTAACTTCACATTGAAAACGTGGGAAATCGAATTATAATGAAGTTTTACCCATTTTGACATAAATAAACAAACTAAGAGTTTTGAAAGTAAACAAGCCGAGTATAATCAATAATATGTCACAAAGCTTATTGTAACTAGAAATCGTTGTTTTCAGCCTTAACTTCAAGTTGGGAACGTGGGACATCGGACGATAATGAAGTTTTAACGATTTTGTATAAAATCATAATTCTAAGAGTTTTAAAATTTAACAAGACGAGCATAAACATATTTTATCTACAAACGCTTATTTTGAATAGAAATCGTTGTTTTAAGCCTTAACTTCACATTGGGAACGTTGGAAATCGAACTATAATGAAGTTTTACCCATTTTGACATAAATAATAAAACTAAGAGTTTTGAAAGTAAACAAGCCGAGTATAATCATTAAAGCTTTCACAAAGCTTATTGTGACTAGAAATAGTTGTTTTAAGCCTTAACTTCACATTGAAAACGTGGGAAATCGAATTATAATGAAGTTTTACCCATTTTGACATAAATAAACAAACTAAGAGTTTTGAAAGTAAACAAGCCGAGTATAATCATTAATATGTCACAAAGCTTATTGTAACTAGAAATCGTTGTTTTCAGCCTTAACTTCACGTAGGGAACGTGGGACATAGACGATAATAAAGTTTTAACGATTTTGTATAAAATCATAATTCTAAGAGTTTTAAAATTTAACAAGACGAGCATAAACATATTTTATATACAAACGCTTATTTTGAATAGAAATCGTTGTTTTAAGCCTTAACTTCACATTGGGAACGTTGGAAATCGAACTATAATGAAGTTTTACCCATTTTGACATAAATAATAAAACTAAGAGTTTTGAAAGTAAACAAGCCGAGTATAATCATTAAAGCTTTCACAAAGCTTATTGTGACTAGAAATAGTTGTTTTAAGCCTTAACTTCACATTGGAAACATGGGAAATCGAACTATAATGAAGTTTTACCCATTTTGACATAAATAATCAAACTAAGAGTTTTGAAAGTAAACAAGCCGAGTATAATCATTAAAACTTTCACAAAGCTTATTGTGACTAGAAATAGTTGTTTTAAGCCTTAACTTCACATTGAAAACGTGGGAAATCGAATTATAATGAAGTTTTACCCATTTTGACATAAATAATCAAACTAAGAGTTTTGAAAGTAAACAAGCCGAGTATAATCATTAATATGTCACAAAGCTTATTTAACTAGAAATCGTTGTTTTAAGCCTTAACTTCACATTGGGAACGTGGGACATAAATCCAACGATAATGAAGTTTTACCCATTTTGACATAAATAATAAAACTAAGAGTTTTAAAAAACAAGACGAGCATAAACATATTTTATCTACAAACGCTTATTTTGAATAGAAATCGTTGTTTTAAGCCTTAACTTCACATTGGGAAAGCTTTCGAACTATAATGAAGTTTTACCCATTTTGACATAAATAATAGTTAAGAGTTTTGAAAGTAAACAAGCCGAGTATAATCATTAAAGCTTTCACAAAGCTTATTGTGACTAGAAATAGTTGTTTTAAGCCTTAACTTCACATTGAAAACGTCGAATTATAATGAAGTTTTACCCATTTTGACATAAATAAACAAACTAAGAGTTTTGAAAGTAAACAAGCCGAGTATAATCATTAATATGTCACAAAGCTTATTGTAACTAGAAATCGTTGTTTTCAGCCTTAACTTCAAGTAGGGAACGTGGGACATAGGACGATAATGAAGTTTTAACGATTTTGTATAAAATCATAATTCTAAGAGTTTTAAAATTTAACAAGACGAGCATAAACATATTTTATATACAAACGCTTATTTTGAATAGAAATCGTTGTTTTAAGCCTTAACTTCACATTGGGAACGTTGGAAATCGAACTATAATGAAGTTTTACCCATTTTGACATAAATAATCAAACTAAGAGTTTTGAAAGTAAACAAGCCGAGTATAATCATTAAAGCTTTCACAAAGCTTATTGTGACTAGAAATAGTTGTTTTAAGCCTTAACTTCACATTGGATACATGGGAAATCGAACTATAATAAAGTTTTACCCATTTTGACATAAATAATCAAACTAAGAGTTTTGAAAGTAAACAAGCCGAGTATAATCATTAAAGCTTTCACAAAGCTTATTGTGACTAGAAATAGTTGTTTTAAGCCTTAACTTCACATTGAAAACGTGGGAAATCGAAATATAATGAAGTTTTACCCATTTTGACATAAATAATCAAACTAAGAGTTTTGAAAGTAAACAAGCCGAGTATAATCATTAATATGTCACAAAGCTTATTGTAACTAGAAATCATTGTTTTCAAAGCTTCAAGTAGGGAACACAAATGAAGTTTTATTTTGATAAAATCATAATTCTAAGAGTTTTAAAATTTAACAAGACGAGCATAAACATATTTTTATCTACAAACGCTTATTTTGAATAGAAATCGTTGTTTTAAGCCTTAACTTCACATTGGGAACGTTGGAAATCGAACTATAATGAAGTTTTACCCATTTTGACATAAATAATCAAACTAAGAGTTTTGAAAGTAAACAAGCCGAGTATAATCATTAAAGCTTTCACAAAGCTTATTGTGACTAGAAATAGTTGTTTTAAGCCTTAACTTCACATTGAAAACTTGGGAAATCGAATTATAATGAAGTTTTACCCATTTTGACATAAATAAACAAACTAAGAGTTTTGAAAGTAAACAAGCCGAGTATAATCATTAATATGTCACAAAGCTTATTGTAACTAGAAATCGTTGTTTTCAGCCTTAACTTCAAGTAGGGAACGTGGGACATAGGACGATAATGAAGTTTTAACGATTTTGTATAAAATCATAATTCTAAGAGTTTTAAAATTTAACAAGACGAGCATAAACATATTTTATCTACAAACGCTTATTTTGAATAGAAATCGTTGTTTTAAGCCTTAACTTCACATTGGGAACGTTGAAAATCGAACTATAATGAAGTTTTACCCATTTTGACATAAATAATAAAACTAAGAGTTTTGAAAGTAAACAAGCCGAGTATAATCATTAAAGCTTTCACAAAGCTTATTGTGACTAGAAATAGTTGTTTTAAGCCTTAACTTCACATTGAAAACGTTGGAAATCGAATTATAATGAAGTTTTACCCATTTTGACATAAATAATCAAACTAAGAGTTTTGAAAGTAAACAAGCCGAGTATAATCATTAATATTTCACAAAGCTTATTGTAACTAGAAATCGTTGTTTTCAGCCTTAACTTCACGTAAGGAACGTGGGACATTGGACGATAATAAAGTTTTAATTATTTTTTATAAAATCATAATTCTAAGAGTTTTAAAATTTAACAAGACGAGCATAAACATATTTTATATACAAACGCTTATTTTGAATAGAAATCGTTGTTTTAAGCCTTAACTTCACATTGGGAACGTTGGAAATCGAACTATAATGAAGTTTTACCCATTTTGACATAAATAATAAAACTAAGAGTTTTTAAAGTAAACAAGCCGAGTATAATCATTAAAGCTTTCACAAAGCTTATTGTGACTAGAAATAGTTGTTTTAAGCCTTAACTTCACATTGGAAACATGGGAAATCGAACTATAATGAAGTTTTACCCATTTTGACATAAATAATCAAACTAAGAGTTTTGAAAGTAAACAAGCCGAGTATAATCATTAAAGCATTCACAAAGCTTATTGTGACCAGAAATGGTTGTTTTAAGCCTTCACTTCACATTGAAAACGTGAGAAATAGAACTATAATGAAGTTTTACCCATTTTGACATAAATAAACAAACTAAGAGTTTTGAAAGTAAACAAGCCGAGTATAATCATTAATATGTCACAAAGCTTATTGTAACTAGAAATCGTTGTTTTCAGCCTTAACTTCAAGTAGGGAACGTGGGACATAGGACGATAATGAAGTTTTAACGATTTTGAATAAAATCATAATTCTAAGAGTTTTAAAATTTAACAAGACGAGCATAAACATATTTTATCTACAAACGCTTATTTTGAATAGAAATCGTTGTTTTAAGCCTTAACTTCACATTGGGAACGTTGGAAATCGAACTATAATGAAGTTTTACCCATTTTGACATAAATAATAAAACTAAGAGTTTTGAAAGTAAACAAGCCGAGTATAATCATTAAAGCTTTCACAAAGCTTATTGTGACTAGAAATAGTTGTTTTAAGCCTTAACTTCACATTGGAAACGTGGGAAATCGAACTATAATGAAGTTTTACCCATTTTGACATAAATAATCAAACTAAGAGTTTTGAAAGTAAACAAGCCGAGTATAATCATTAAAGCTTTCACAAAGCTTATTGTGACTAGAAATAGTTGTTTTAAGCCTTAACTTCACATTGAAAACGTGGGAAATCGAATTATAATGAAGTTTTACCCATTTTGACATAAATAAACAAACTAAGAGTTTTGAAAGTAAACAAGCCGAGTATAATCATTAATATGTCACAAAGCTTATTGTAACTAGAAATCGTTGTTTTCAGCCTTAACTTCACGTAGGGAACGTGGGACATTGGACGATAATAAAGTTTTAATGATTTTGTATAAAATCATAATTCTAAGAGTTTTAAAATTTAACAAGACGAGCATAAACATATTTTATCTACAAACGCTTATTTTGAATAGAAATCGTTGTTTTAAGCCTTAACTTCACATTGGGAACGTTGGAAATCGAACTATAATGAAGTTTTACCCATTTTGACATAAATAATAAAACTAAGAGTTTTGAAAGTAAACAAGCCGAGTATAATCATTAAAGCTTTCACAAAGCTTATTGTGACTAGAAATAGTTGTTTTAAGCCTTAACTTCACATTGGATACATGGGAAATCGAACTATAATAAAGTTTTACCCATTTTGACATAAATAATCAAACTAAGAGTTTTGAAAGTAAACAAGCCGAGTATAATCATTAAAGCATTCACAAAGCTTATTGTGACAAGAAATAGTTGTTTTAAGCCTTCACTTCACATTGAAAACGTGAGAAATAGAACTATAATGAAGTTTTACCCATTTTGACATAAATAAACAAACTAAGAGTTTTGAAAGTAAACAAGCCGAGTATAATCATTAATATGTCACAAAGCTTATTGTAACTAGAAATCGTTGTTTTCAGCCTTAACTTCAAGTAGGGAACGTGGGACATAGGACGATAATGAAGTTTTAACGATTTTGTATAAAATCATAATAATTCTAAGAGTTTTAAAATTTAACAAGACGAGCATAAACATATTTTATCTACAAACGCTTATTTTGAATAGAAATCGTTGTTTTAAGCCTTAACTTCACATTGGGAACGTTGAAATCGAACTATAATGAAGTTTTACCCATTTTGACATAAATAATAAAACTAAGAGTTTTGAAAGTAAACAAGCCGAGTATAATCATTAAAGCTTTCACAAAGCTTATTGTGACTAGAAATAGTTGTTTTAAGCCTTAACTTCACATTGAAAACGTGGGAAATCGAATTATAATGAAGTTTTACCCATTTTGACATAAATAATCAAACTAAGAGTTTTGAAAGTAAACAAGCCGAGTATAATCATTAATATGTCACAAAGCTTATTGTAACTAGAAATCGTTGTTTTAAGCCTTAACTTCAAGTAGGGAACGTGGGACATAGGACGATAATAAAGTTTTAATGATTTTGTATAAAATCATAATTCTAAGAGTTTTAAAATTTAACAAGACGAGCATAAACATATTTTATCTACAAACGCTTATTTTGAATAGAAATCGTTGTTTTAAGCCTTAACTTCACATTGGGAACGTTGGAAATCGAACTATAATGAAGTTTTACCCATTTTGACATAAATAATCAAACTAAGAGTTTTGAAAGTAAACAAGCCGAGTATAATCATTAAAGCTTTCACAAAGCTTATTGTGACTAGAAATAGTTGTTTTAAGCCTTAACTTCACATTGAAAACGTGGGAAATCGAACTATAATGAAGTTTTACCCATTTTGACATAAATAATCAAACTAAGAGTTTTGAAAGTAAACAAGCCGAGTATAATCATTAAAGCTTTCACAAAGCTTATTGTGACTAGAAATAGTTGTTTTAAGCCTTAACTTCACATTGAAAACGTGGGAAATCGAATTATAATGAAGTTTTAACCCATTTTGACATAAATAAACAAACTAAGAGTTTTGAAAGTAAACAAGCCGAGTAAATATTAATATGTCACAAAGCTTAAACTAGAAATCGTTTTTTCAAAGTAAACAAGTGGGACAGAGATAATAAAGTTTTAACGATTTTTGATAAAAGCTTTTCAAAATTTAACAAAGCTTATTTTGACTAGAAATAGTTGTTTTAAGCCTTAACTTCACATTGGGAACGTTGGAAATCGAACTATAATGAAGTTTTACCCATTTTGACATAAATAATCAAACTAAGAGTTTTGAAAGTAAACAAGCCGAGTATAATCATTAAAGCTTTCACAAAGCTTATTGTGACTAGAAATAGTTGTTTTAAGCCTTAACTTCACATTGAAAACGTGAGAAATCGAACTATAATGAAGTTTTACCCATTTTGACATAAATAAACAAACTAAGAGTTTTGAAAGTAAACAAGCCGAGTATAATCATTAATATGTCACAAAGCTTATTGTAACTAGAAATCGTTGTTTTCAGCCTTAACTTCAAGTAGGGAACGTGGGACATAGGACGAAATGAAGTTTTAACGATTTTGTATAAAATCATAATTCTAAGAGTTTTAAAATTTAACAAGACGAGCATAAACATATTTTATCTACAAAACGCTTATTTTGAATAGAAATCGTTGTTTTAAGCCTTAACTTCACATTGGGAACGTTGAAATCGAACTATAATGAAGTTTTACCCATTTTGACATAAATAATAAAACTAAGAGTTTTGAAAGTAAACAAGCCGAGTATAATCATTAAAGCTTTCACAAAGCTTATTGTGACTAGAAATAGTTGTTTTAAGCCTTAACTTCACATTGAAAACGTTGGAAATCGAATTATAATGAAGTTTTACCCATTTTGACGTAAATAATCAAACTAAGAGTTTTGAAAGTAAACAAGCCGAGTATAATCATTAAAGCTTTCACAAAGCTTATTGTGACTAGAAATAGTTGTTTTAAGCCTTAACTTCACATTGAAAACGTGGGAAATCGAATTATAATGAAGTTTTACCCATTTTGACATAAATAA
This sequence comes from Stephania japonica, assembly GCA_039657345.1. Classification (NCBI taxonomy): domain Eukaryota; kingdom Viridiplantae; phylum Streptophyta; class Magnoliopsida; order Ranunculales; family Menispermaceae; genus Stephania; species Stephania japonica. The sequence goes on along the minus strand of JBBNAE010000024.1, from coordinate 575,171 downwards.
ACAAACTAAGAGTTTTGAAAGTAAACAAGACGAGTATAATCATATTTTATGTCACAAAGCTTATTTTAATAGAAATCGTTGTTTTCAAGCCTTAACTTCACATTGGGAACGTTGGAAATCGAACTATAATGAAAGTTTTAACCATTTTGACATAAATAATAAAACTAAGAGTTTTAAAATTTAACAAGACGAGCATAAACATTAAAGCTTTCTACAAACGCTTATTTTGAATAGAAATCGTTGTTTTAAGCCTTAACTTCACATTGGGAACGTTGGAAATCGAACTATAATGAAGTTTTACCCATTTTGACATAAATAATCAAACTAAGAGTTTTGAAAGTAAACAAGCCGAGTATAATCATTAAAGCTTTCACAAAGCTTATTGTGACAAGAAATAGTTGTTTTAAGCCTTCACTTCACATTGAAAACGTGAGAAATAGAACTATAATGAAGTTTTACCCATTTTGACATAAATAAACAAACTAAGAGTTTTGAAAGTAAACAAGCCGAGTATAATCATTAATATGTCACAAAGCTTATTGTAACTAGAAATCGTTGTTTTCAGCCTTTTTAACTTCAAGTAGGGAACGTGGGACAATAGGACGATAATGAAGTTTTAACGATTTTGTATAAAATCATAATTCTAAGAGTTTTAAAATTTAACAAGACGAGCATAAACATATTTTATCTACAAACGCTTATTTTGAATAGAAATCGTTGTTTTAAGCCTTAACTTCACATTGGGAACGTTGGAAATCGAACTATAATGAAGTTTTACCCATTTTGACATAAATAATAAAACTAAGAGTTTTGAAAGTAAACAAGCCGAGTATAATCATTAAAGCTTTCACAAAGCTTATTGTGACTAGAAATAGTTGTTTTAAGCCTTAACTTCACATTGAAAACATGGGAAATCGAATTATAATGAAGTTTTACCCATTTTGACATAAATAATCAAACTAAGAGTTTTGAAAGTAAACAAGCCGAGTATAATCATTAAAGCTTTCACAAAGCTTATTGTGACTAGAAATAGTTGTTTTAAGCCTTAACTTCACATTGAAAACGTGGGAAATCGAATTATAATGAAGTTTTACCCATTTTGACATAAATAAACAAACTAAGAGTTTTGAAAGTAAACAAGCCGAGTATAATCATTAATATGTCACAAAGCTTATTGTAACTAGAAATCGTTGTTTTCAGCCTTAACTTCACGTAGGGAACGTGGGACATAGACGATAATAAAGTTTTAACGATTTTGTATAAAATCATAATTCTAAGAGTTTTAAAATTTAACAAGACGAGCATAAACATATTTTATCTACAAACGCTTATTTTGAATAGAAATCGTTGTTTTAAGCCTTAACTTCACATTGGGAACGTTGGAAATCGAACTATAATGAAGTTTTACCCATTTTGACATAAATAATAAAACTAAGAGTTTTGAAAGTAAACAAGCCGAGTATAATCATTAAAGCTTTCACAAAGCTTATTGTGACTAGAAATAGTTGTTTTAAGCCTTAACTTCACATTGGATACATGGGAAATCGAACTATAATAAAGTTTTACCCATTTTGACATAAATAATCAAACTAAGAGTTTTGAAAGTAAACAAGCCGATTATAATCATTAAAGCATTCACAAAGCTTATTGTGACAAGAAATAGTTGTTTTAAGCCTTCACTTCACATTGAAAACGTGAGAAATAGAACTATAATGAAGTTTTACCCATTTTGACATAAATAAACAAACTAAGAGTTTTGAAAGTAAACAAGCCGAGTATAATCATTAATATGTCACAAAGCTTATTGTAACTAGAAATCGTTGTTTTCAGCCTTAACTTCAAGTAGGAACGTGGGAATAGGACGATAATGAAGTTTTAACGATTTTGTATAAAATCATAATTCTAAGAGTTTTAAAATTTAACAAGACGAGCATAAACATATTTTATCTACAAACGCTTATTTTGAATAGAAATCGTTGTTTTAAGCCTTAACTTCACATTGGGAACGTTGAAAATCGAACTATAATGAAGTTTTACCCATTTTGACATAAATAATAAAACTAAGAGTTTTGAAAGTAAACAAGCCGAGTATAATCATTAAAGCTTTCACAAAGCTTATTGTGACTAGAAATAGTTGTTTTAAGCCTTAACTTCACATTGAAAACGTGGAAATCGAATTATAATGAAGTTTTACCCATTTTGACGTAAATAATCAAACTAAGAGTTTTGAAAGTAAACAAGCCGAGTATAATCATTAAAGCTTTCACAAAGCTTATTGTGACTAGAAATAGTTGTTTTAAGCCTTAACTTCACATTAAAAACGTGGGAAATCGAATTATAATGAAGTTTTACCCATTTTGACATAAATAAACAAACTAAGAGTTTTGAAAGTAAACAAGCCGAGTATAATCATTAATATGTCACAAAGCTTATTGTAACTAGAAATCGTTGTTTTCAGCCTTAACTTCACGTAGGGAACGTGGGAAATCGAACTATAATAAAGTTTTAACGATTTTGACATAAAATCATAATTCTAAGAGTTTTGAAAGTTTAACAAGACGCGCATAATTACATATTTTATCTACAAACGCTTATTTTGAATAGAAATCGTTGTTTTAAGCCTTAACTTCACATTGGGAACGTGGAAATCGAACTATAATGAAGTTTTACCCATTTTGACATAAATAATCAAACTAAGAGTTTTGAAAGTAAACAAGCCGAGTATAATCATTAAAGCTTTCACAAAGCTTATTGTGACTAGAAATAGTTGTTTTAAGCCTTAACTTCACATTGAAAACGTGAGAAATCGAACTATAATGAAGTTTTACCCATTTTGACATAAATAATCAAACTAAGAGTTTTGAAAGTAAACAAGCCGAGTATAATCATTAAAGCTTTCACAAAGCTTATTGTAACTAGAAATAGTTGTTTTAAGCCTTAACTTCACATTGAAAACATGGGAAATCGAATTATAATGAAGTTTTACCCATTTTGACATAAATAAACAAACTAAGAGTTTTGAAAGTAAACAAGACGAGCATAATCATTAATATGTCACAAAGCTTATTGTAATAGAAATCGTTGTTTTAAGCCTTAACTTCACATTAGGGAACGTGGGAAATAGGACGATAATGAAGTTTTAACCATTTTGACATAAATAATCAAAATTCTAAGAGTTTTAAAATTTAACAAGACGAGCATAAACATATTTTATTTCTACAAACGCTTATTTTGAATAGAAATCGTTGTTTTAAGCCTTAACTTCACATTGAAACGTTGAAAATCGAACTATAATGAAGTTTTACCCATTTTGACATAAATAATCAAACTAAGAGTTTTGAAAGTAAACAAGCCGAGTATAATCATTAAAGCTTTCACAAAGCTTATTGTGACTAGAAATAGTTGTTTTAAGCCTTAACTTCACATTGAAAACGTGGGAAATCGAATTATAATGAAGTTTTACCCATTTTGACATAAATAAACAAACTAAGAGTTTTGAAAGTAAACAAGCCGAGTATAATCATTAATATGTCACAAAGCTTATTGTAACTAGAAATCGTTGTTTTCAGCCTTAACTTCACGTAGGGAACGTGGGACATAGACGATAATAAAGTTTTAACGATTTTGTATAAAATCATAATTCTAAGAGTTTTAAAATTTAACAAGACGAGCATAAACATATTTTATCTACAAACGCTTATTTTGAATAGAAATCGTTGTTTTAAGCCTTAACTTCACATTGGGAACGTTGAAAATCGAACTATAATGAAGTTTTACCCATTTTGACATAAATAATCAAACTAAGAGTTTTGAAAGTAAACAAGCCGAGTATAATCATTAAAGCTTTCACAAAGCTTATTGTGACTTGAAATAGTTGTTTTAAGCCTTAACTTCACATTGAAAACGGGAAATCGAACTATAATGAAGTTTTACCCATTTTGACATAAATAAACAAACTAAGAGTTTTGAAAGTAAACAAGCCGAGTATAATCATTAATAGTCACAAAGCTTTCACAAAGCTTATTGTGACTAGAAATAGTTTTAACGTTTTAAAGCCTTAAAATTTAACTTCACAAACGCTTGAATAGAAATCGTTGTTTTAAGCCTTAACTTCACATTGGGAACGTTGGAAATCGAACTAATGAAGTTTTACCCATTTTGACATAAATAATAAACTAAGAGTTTTGAAAGTAAACAAGCCGAGTATAATCATTAAAGCTTTCACAAAGCTTATTTTGACTAGAAATAGTTGTTTTAAGCCTTAACTTCACATTGAAAACGTTGGGAAATCGAATTATAATGAAGTTTTACCCATTTTGACATAAATAATCAAACTAAGAGTTTTGAAAGTAAACAAGCCGAGTATAATCATTAAAGCTTTCACAAAGCTTATTGTGACTAGAAATAGTTGTTTTAAGCCTTAACTTCACATTGAAAACGTGGGAAATCGAATTATAATGAAGTTTTACCCATTTTGACATAAATAAACAAACTAAGAGTTTTGAAAGTAAACAAGCCGAGTATAATCATTAATATGTCACAAAGCTTATTGTAACTAGAAATCGTTGTTTTCAGCCTTAACTTCAAGTAGGGAACGTGGGACATAGGACGATAATGAAGTTTTAACGATTTTGTATAAAATCATAATTCTAAGAGTTTTAAAATTTAACAAGACGAGCATAAACATATTTTATCTACAAACGCTTATTTTGAATAGAAATCGTTGTTTTAAGCCTTAACTTCACATTGGGAACGTTGGAAATCGAACTATAATGAAGTTTTACCCATTTTGACATAAATAATAAAACTAAGAGTTTTGAAAGTAAACAAGCCGAGTATAATCATTAAAGCTTTCACAAAGCTTATTGTGACTAGAAATAGTTGTTTTAAGCCTTAACTTCACATTGAAAACGTGGGAAATCGAACTATAATGAAGTTTTACCCATTTTGACATAAATAATCAAACTAAGAGTTTTGAAAGTAAACAAGCCGAGTATAATCATTAAAGCTTTCACAAAGCTTATTGTGAATAGAAATAGTTGTTTTAAGCCTTAACTTCACATTGGAGAAATTGGAAATCGAACTATAATAAAGTTTTACCCATTTTGACATAAATAATAGAACTAAGAGTTTTGAAAGTAAACAAGCCGAGTATAATCATTAAAGCTTTCACAAAGCTTATTGTGAACTAGAAATCGTTGTTTTAAGCCTTAACTTCAAGTAAGGAACGTGGGAAATAGAACGATAATATAGTTTTAACCATTTTGACATAAATAATCAAATTCTAAGAGTTTTAAAATTTAACAAGACGAGCCTAAACATATTTTATCTTTCACAAACGCTTATTTTGACTAGAAATAGTTGTTTTAAGCCTTAACTTCACATTGGGAACGTTGGAAATCGAACTATAATGAAGTTTTACCCATTTTGACATAAATAATAAAACTAAGAGTTTTGAAAGTAAACAAGCCGAGTATAATCATTAAAGCTTTCACAAAGCTTATTGTGACTAGAAATAGTTGTTTTAAGCCCTAACTTCACATTGAAAACGTTGGAAATCGAATTATAATGAAGTTTTACCCATTTTGACGTAAATAATCAAACTAAGAGTTTTGAAAGTAAACAAGCCGAGTATAATCATTAAAGCTTTCACAAAGCTTATTGTGACTAGAAATAGTTGTTTTAAGCCTTAACTTCACATTAAAAACGTGGGAAATCGAATTATAATGAAGTTTTACCCATTTTGACATAAATAAACAAACTAAGAGTTTTGAAAGTAAACAAGCCGAGTATAATCAATAATATGTCACAAAGCTTATTGTAACTAGAAATCGTTGTTTTCAGCCTTAACTTCAAGTAGGGAACGTGGGACATAGGACGATAATGAAGTTTTAACGATTTTGTATAAAATCATAATTCTAAGAGTTTTAAAATTTAACAAGACGAGCATAAACATATTTTATCTACAAACGCTTATTTTGAATAGAAATCGTTGTTTTAAGCCTTAACTTCACATTGGAACGTTGAAATCGAACTATAATGAAGTTTTACCCATTTTGACATAAATAATCAAACTAAGAGTTTTGAAAGTAAACAAGCCGAGTATAATCATTAAAGCTTTCACAAAGCTTATTGTGACTAGAAATAGTTGTTTTAAGCCTTAACTTCACATTGAAAACGTGAGAAATCGAACTTATAATGAAGTTTTACCCATTTTGACATAAATAAACAAACTAAGAGTTTTGAAAGTAAACAAGCCGAGTATAATCATTAATATGTCACAAAGCTTATTGTAACTAGAAATCGTTGTTTTCAGCCTTAACTTCAAGTAGGGAACGTGGGACATAGGGCGATAATGAAGTTTTAACGATTTTGTATAAAATCATAATTCTAAGAGTTTTAAAATTTAACAAGACGAGCATAAACATATTTTATCTACAAACGCTTATTTTGAATAGAAATCGTTGTTTTAAGCCTTAACTTCACATTGGGAACGTTGGAAATCGAACTATAATGAAGTTTTACCCATTTTGACATAAATAATAAAACTAAGAGTTTTGAAAGTAAACAAGCCGAGTATAATCATTAAAGCTTTCACAAAGCTTATTGTGACTAGAAATAGTTGTTTTAAGCCTTAACTTCACATTGAAAACGGGGAAATCGAATTATAATGAAGTTTTACCCATTTTGACGTAAATAATCAAACTAAGAGTTTTGAAAGTAAACAAGCCGAGTATAATCATTAAAGCTTTCACAAAGCTTATTGTGACTAGAAATAGTTGTTTTAAGCCTTAACTTCACATTGAAAACGTGGGAAATCGAATTATAATGAAGTTTTACCCATTTTGACAAATAAACAAACTAAGAGTTTTGAAAGTAAACAAGCCGAGTATAATCATTAATATGTCACAAAGCTTATTGTAAGTAGAAATCGTTGTTTTCACCTTAACTTCACGTAACGTGGGACAGGACGATAATAAAGTTTTAACGATTTTGGATAAAATCATAATTCTAAGAGTTTTAAAATTTAACAAGACGCGCATAAACATATTTTATCTACAAACGCTTATTTTGAATAGAAATCGTTGTTTTAAGCCTTAACTTCACATTGGGAAATTGGAAATCGAACTATAATGAAGTTTTACCCATTTTGACATAAATAATCAAACTAAGAGTTTTGAAAGTAAACAAGCCGAGTATAATCATTAAAGCTTTCACAAAGCTTATTGACTAGAAATAGTTGTTTTAAGCCTTAACTTCACATTGAAAACGTGGGAAATCGAACTATAATGAAGTTTTACCCATTTTGACATAAATAAACAAACTAAGAGTTTTGAAAGTAAACAAGCCGAGTATAATCATTAATATGTCACAAAGCTTATTGTAACTAGAAATCGTTGTTTTCAGCCTTAACTTCAAGTAGGGAACGTGGGACATAGGACGATAATGAAGTTTTAACGATTTTGTATAAAATCATAATTCTAAGAGTTTTAAAATTTAACAAGACGAGCATAAACATATTTTATCTACAAACGCTTATTTTGAATAGAAATCGTTGTTTTAAGCCTTAACTTCACATTGGGAACGTTGGAAATCGAACTATAATGAAGTTTTACCCATTTTGACATAAATAATAAAACTAAGAGTTTTGAAAGTAAACAAGCCGAGTATAATCATTAAAGCTTTCACAAAGCTTATTGTGACTAGAAATAGTTGTTTTAAGCCTTAACTTCACATTGAAAATGTTGAAATCGAATTATAATGAAGTTTTACCCATTTTGACATAAATAATCAAACTAAGAGTTTTGAAAGTAAACAAGCCGAGTATAATCATTAAAGCTTTCACAAAGCTTATTGTGACTAGAAATAGTTGTTTTAAGCCTTAACTTCACATTGGAAACGTGGAAATCGAATTATAATGAAGTTTTACCCATTTTGACATAAATAAACAAACTAAGAGTTTTGAAAGTAAACAAGCCGAGTATAATCATTAAAGCTATGTCACAAAGCTTATTGTAACTAGAAATCGTTGTTTTCAAGCCTTAACTTCACATTGGGAACGTGGGAAATCGACGATAATGAAGTTTTAACCATTTTGACATAAATAATCATAATTCTAAGAGTTTTGAAATTTAACAAGACGAGCATAAACATTATTTTATCTACAAACGCTTATTTTGAATAGAAATAGTTGTTTTAAGCCTTAACTTCACATTGGAAACGTGGGAAATCGAACTATAATGAAGTTTTACCCATTTTGACATAAATAATCAAACTAAGAGTTTTGAAAGTAAACAAGCCGAGTATAATCATTAAAGCTTTCACAAAGCTTATTGTGACTAGAAATAGTTGTTTTAAGCCTTAACTTCACATTGAAAACGTGAGAAATAGAACTATAATGAAGTTTTACCCATTTTGACATAAATAAACAAACTAAGAGTTTTGAAAGTAAACAAGCCGAGTATAATCATTAATATGTCACAAAGCTTATTGTAACTAGAAATCGTTGTTTTCAGCCTTAACTTCAAGTAGGGAACGTGGGACATAGGACGATAATGAAGTTTTAACGATTTTGTATAAAATCATAATTCTAAGAGTTTTAAAATTTAACAAGACGAGCATAAACATATTTTATCTACAAACGCTTATTTTGAATAGAAATCGTTGTTTTAAGCCTTAACTTCACATTGGGAACGTTGAAATCGAACTATAATGAAGTTTTACCCATTTTGACATAAATAATAAAACTAAGAGTTTTGAAAGTAAACAAGCCGAGTATAATCATTAAAGCTTTCACAAAGCTTATTGTGACTAGAAATAGTTGTTTTAAGCCTTAACTTCACATTGAAAACGTGGGAAATCGAATTATAATGAAGTTTTACCCATTTTGACATAAATAATCAAACTAAGAGTTTTGAAAGTAAACAAGCCGAGTATAATCATTAAAGCTTTCACAAAGCTTATTGTGACTAGAAATAGTTGTTTTAAGCCTTAACTTCACATTGAAAACGTGGGAAATCGAATTATAATGAAGTTTTACCCATTTTGACATAAATAAACAAACTAAGAGTTTTGAAAGTAAACAAGCCGAGTATAATCATTAATATGTCACAAAGCTTATTGTAACTAGAAATCGTTGTTTTCAGCCTTAACTTCACGTAGGGAACGTGGGACATTGGACGATAATAAAGTTTTAACGATTTTGTATAAAATCATAATTCTAAGAGTTTTAAAATTTAACAAGACGAGCATAAACATATTTTATCTACAAACGCTTATTTTGAATAGAAATCGTTGTTTTAAGCCTTAACTTCACATTGGGAACGTTGGAAATCGAACTATAATGAAGTTTTACCCATTTTGACATAAATAATAAAACTAAGAGTTTTGAAAGTAAACAAGCCGAGTATAATCAAAAGCTTTCACAAAGCTTATTGACTAGAAATAGTTGTTTTAAGCCTTAACTTCACATTGGATACATGAAATCGAACTATAATAAAGTTTTACCCATTTTAACATAAATAATCAAACTAAGAGTTTTGAAAGTAAACAAGCCAGTATAATCATTAAAGCATTCACAAAGCTTATTGTGACAAGAAATAGTTGTTTTAAGCCTTCACTTCACATTGAAAACGTGAGAAATAGAACTATAATGAAGTTTTACCCATTTTGACATAAATAAACAAACTAAGAGTTTTGAAAGTAAACAAGCCGAGTATAATCATTAATATGTCACAAAGCTTATTGTAACTAGAAATCGTTGTTTTCAAATTTCTTAACTTCAAGTAGGGAACGTGGGACATAGGACGATAATGAAGTTTTAACGATTTTGTATAAAATCATAATTCTAAGAGTTTTAAAATTTAACAAGACGAGCATAAACATATTTTATCTACAAACGCTTATTTTGAATAGAAATCGTTGTTTTAAGCCTTAACTTCACATTGGAAACGTTGGAAATCGAACTATAATGAAGTTTTACCCATTTTGACATAAATAATAAAACTAAGAGTTTTGAAAGTAAACAAGCCGAGTATAATCATTAAAGCTTTCACAAAGCTTATTGTGACTAGAAATAGTTGTTTTAAGCCTTAACTTCACATTGAAAACATGGGAAATCGAACTATAATGAAGTTTTACCCATTTTGACATAAATAATCAAACTAAGAGTTTTGAAAGTAAACAAGCCGAGTATAATCATTAAAGCTTTCACAAAGCTTATTGTGACTAGAAATAGTTGTTTTAAGCCTTAACTTCACATTGAAAACGTGGGAAATCGAATTATAATGAAGTTTTACCCATTTTGACATAAATAAACAAACTAAGAGTTTTGAAAGTAAACAAGCCGAGTATAATCATTAATATGTCACAAAGCTTATTGTAACTAGAAATCGTTGTTTTCAGCCTTAACTTCACGTAGGGAACGTGGGACATTGGATGATAATAAAGTTTTAACGATTTTGTATAAAATCATAATTCTAAGAGTTTTAAAATTTAACAAGACGAGCATAAACATATTTTATCTACAAACGCTTATTTTGAATAGAAATCGTTGTTTTAAGCCTTAACTTCACATTGGGAACGTTGAAAATCGAACTATAATGAAGTTTTACCCATTTTGACATAAATAATAAAACTAAGAGTTTTGAAAGTAAACAAGCCGAGTATAATCATTAAAGCTTTCACAAAGCTTATTGTGACTAGAAATAGTTGTTTTAAGCCTTAACTTCACATTGAAAACGTGAGAAATAGAACTATAATGAAGTTTTACCCATTTTGACATAAATAAACAAACTAAGAGTTTTGAAAGTAAACAAGCCGAGTATAATCATTAATATGTCACAAAGCTTATTGTAACTAGAAATCGTTGTTTTCAGCCTTAACTTCAAGTAGGGAACGTGGGACATAGGACGATAATGAAGTTTTAACGATTTTGAATAAAATCATAATTCTAAGAGTTTTAAAATTTAACAAGACGAGCATAAACATATTTTATCTACAAACGCTTATTTTGAATAGAAATCGTTGTTTTAAGCCTTAACTTCACATTGGGAACGTTGGAAATCGAACTATAATGAAGTTTTACCCATTTTGACATAAATAATAAAACTAAGAGTTTTGAAAGTAAACAAGCCGAGTATAATCATTAAAGCTTTCACAAAGCTTATTGTGACTAGAAATAGTTGTTTTAAGCCTTAACTTCACATTGAAAACGTTGGAAATCGAATTATAATGAAGTTTTACCCATTTTGACATAAATAATCAAACTAAGAGTTTTGAAAGTAAACAAGCCGAGTATAATCATTAAAGCTTTCACAAAGCTTATTGTGACTAGAAATAGTTGTTTTAAGCCTTCACTTCACATTGAAAACGTGAGAAATAGAACTATAATGAAGTTTTACCCATTTTGACATAAATAAACAAACTAAGAGTTTTGAAAGTAAACAAGCCGAGTATAATCATTAATATGTCACAAAGCTTATTGTAACTAGAAATCGTTGTTTTCAGCCTTAACTTCAAGTAGGGAACGTGGGACATAGGACGATAATGAAGTTTTAACGATTTTGAATAAAATCATAATTCTAAGAGTTTTAAAATTTAACAAGACGAGCATAAACATATTTTATCTACAAACGCTTATTTTGAATAGAAATCGTTGTTTTAAGCCTTAACTTCACATTGGGAACGTTGGAAATCGAACTATAATGAAGTTTTACCCATTTTGACATAAATAATAAAACTAAGAGTTTTGAAAGTAAACAAGCCGAGTATAATCATTAAAGCTTTCACAAAGCTTATTGTGACTAGAAATAGTTGTTTTAAGCCTTAACTTCACATTGAAAACGTGAGAAATCGAATTATAATGAAGTTTTACCCATTTTGACATAAATAAACAAACTAAGAGTTTTGAAAGTAAACAAGCCGAGTATAATCATTAATATGTCACAAAGCTTATTGTAACTAGAAATCGTTGTTTTCAGCCTTAACTTCAAGTAGGGAACGTGGGACATAGGACGATAATGAAGTTTTAACGATTTTGAATAAAATCATAATTCTAAGAGTTTTAAAATTTAACAAGACGAGCATAAACATATTTTATCTACAAACGCTTATTTTGAATAGAAATCGTTGTTTTAAGCCTTAACTTCACATTGGGAACGTTGAAAATCGACATTGAAGAACGTTGAAAATCGAACTATAATGAAGTTTTACCCATTTTGACATAAATAATAAAACTAAGAGTTTTGAAAGTAAACAAGCCGAGTATAATCATTAAAGCTTTCACAAAGCTTATTGTGACTAGAAATAGTTGTTTTAAGCCTTAACTTCACATTGAAAACGTGGGAAATCGAATTATAATGAAGTTTTACCCATTTTGACATAAATAAACAAACTAAGAGTTTTGAAAGTAAACAAGCCGAGTATAATCATTAATATGTCACAAAGCTTATTGTAACTAGAAATCGTTGTTTTCAAGCCTTAACTTCAAGTAGGGAACGTGGGACATAGGACGATAATGAAGTTTTAACGATTTTGAATAAAATCATAATTCTAAGAGTTTTAAAATTTAACAAGACGAGCATAAACATATTTTATCTACAAACGCTTTTTGAATAGAAATCGTTGTTTTAAGCCTTAACTTCACATTGGGAACGTTGAAAATCGAACTATAATGAAGTTTTACCCATTTTGACATAAATAATAAAACTAAGAGTTTTGAAAGTAAACAAGCCGAGTATAATCATTAAAGCTTTCACAAAGCTTATTGTGACTAGAAATAGTTGTTTTAAGCCTTAACTTCACATTGGAACATGGGAAATCGAACTATAATGAAGTTTTACCCATTTTGACATAAATAATCAAACTAAGAGTTTTGAAAGTAAACAAGCCGAGTATAATCATTAAAGCTTTCACAAAGCTTATTGTGACTAGAAATAGTTGTTTTAAGCCTTAACTTCACATTGAAAACGTGGGAAATCGAATTATAATGAAGTTTTACCCATTTTGACATAAATAAACAAACTAAGAGTTTTGAAAGTAAACAAGCCGAGTATAATCATTAATATGTCACAAAGCTTATTGTAACTAGAAATCGTTGTTTTCAGCCTTAACTTCAAGTAGGGAACGTGGGACATAGGACGATAATGAAGTTTTAACGATTTTGTATAAAATCATAATTCTAAGAGTTTTAAAATTTAACAAGACGAGCATAAACATATTTTATCTACAAACGCTTATTTTGAATAGAAATCGTTGTTTTAAGCCTTAACTTCACATTGGGAACGTTGGAAATCGAACTATAATGAAGTTTTACCCATTTTGACATAAATAATAAAACTAAGAGTTTTGAAAGTAAACAAGCCGAGTATAATATTAAAGCTTTCACAAAGCTTATTGTGACTAGAAATAGTTGTTTTAAGCCTTAACTTCACATTGGATACATGAGAAATCGAACTATAATGAAGTTTTACCCATTTTGACATAAATAATGAAACTAAGAGTTTTGAAAGTAAACAAGCAGAGTATAATCATTAAAGCTTTCACAAAGCTTATTTTGACTAGAAATAGTTGTTTTAAGCCTTAACTTCACATTGAAAATGTGGGAAATCGAATTAATGAAGTTTTACCCATTTTGTATAAATAATCAAACTAAGAGTTTTGAAAGTAAACAAGCCGAGTATAATCATTAAAGCTTTCACAAAGCTTATTGTGACTAGAAATAGTTGTTTTAAGCCTTAACTTCACATTGAAAACGTGGGAAATCGAATTATAATGAAGTTTTACCCATTTTGACATAAATAAACAAACTAAGAGTTTTGAAAGTAAACAAGCCGAGTATAATCATTAATATGTCACAAAGCTTATTGTAACTAGAAATCGTTGTTTTCAGCCTTAACTTCAAGTAGGGAACGTGGGACATAGGACGATAATGAAGTTTTAACGATTTTGTATAAAATCATAATTCTAAGAGTTTTAAAATTTAACAAGACGAGCATAAACATATTTTATCTACAAACGCTTATTTTGAATAGAAATCGTTGTTTTAAGCCTTAACTTCACATTGGGAACGTTGAAAATCGAACTATAATGAAGTTTTACCCATTTTGACATAAATAATAAAACTAAGAGTTTTGAAAGTAAACAAGCCGAGTATAATCATTAAAGCTTTCACAAAGCTTATTGTGACTAGAAATAGTTGTTTTAAGCCTTAACTTCACATTGAAAACGTGAAAATCGAACTATAATGAAGTTTTACCCATTTTGACATAAATAAACAAACTAAGAGTTTTGAAAGTAAACAAGCCGAGTATAATCATTAATATGTCACAAAGCTTATTGTAACTAGAAATCGTTGTTTTCAGCCTTAACTTCACGTAAGGAACGTGGGACATTGGACGATAATAAAGTTTTAATGATTTTGTATAAAATCATAATTCTAAGAGTTTTAAAATTTAACAAGACGAGCATAAACATATTTTATATACAAACGCTTATTTTGAATAGAAATCGTTGTTTTAAGCCTTAACTTCACATTGGGAACGTTGGAAATCGAACTATAATGAAGTTTTACCCATTTTGACATAAATAATAAAACTAAGAGTTTTGAAAGTAAACAAGCCGAGTATAATCATTAAAGCTTTCACAAAGCTTATTGTGACTAGAAATAGTTGTTTTAAGCCTTAACTTCACATTGGATACATGGGAAATCGAACTATAATGAAGTTTTACCCATTTTGACATAAATAATCAAACTAAGAGTTTTGAAAGTAAACAAGCCGAGTATAATCATTAAAGCTTTCACAAAGCTTATTGTGACTAGAAATAGTTGTTTTAAGCCTTAACTTCACATTGGAAACATGGGAAATCGAACTATAATGAAGTTTTACCCATTTTGACATAAATAATCAAACTAAGAGTTTTTAAAGTAAACAAGCCGAGTATAATCATTAAAGCTTTCACAAAGCTTATTGTGACTAGAAATAGTTGTTTTAAGCCTTAACTTCACATTGAAAACGTGGGAAATCGAATTATAATGAAGTTTTACCCATTTTGACATAAATAAACAAACTAAGAGTTTTGAAAGTAAACAAGCCGAGTATAATCATTAATATGTCACAAAGCTTATTGTAACTAGAAATCGTTGTTTTCTGCCTTAACTTCAAGTAGGGAACGTGGGACATAGGACGATAATGAAGTTTTAACGATTTTGTATAAAATCATAATTCTAAGAGTTTTAAAATTTAACAAGACGAGCATAAACATATTTTATCTATAAACGCTTATTTTGAATAGAAATCGTTGTTTTAAGCCTTAACTTCACATTGGGAACGTTGGAAATCGAACTATAATGAAGTTTTACCCATTTTGACATAAATAATAAAACTAAGAGTTTTGAAAGTAAACAAGCCGAGATAATCATTAAAGCCTTCACAAAGCTTATTGTGACTAGAAATAGTTGTTTTAAGCCTTAACTTCACATTGAAACATGGAAATCGAACTATAATGAAGTTTTACCCATTTTGACATAAATAATCAAACTAAGAGTTTTGAAAGTAAACAAGCCGAGTATAATCATTAAAGCTTTCACAAAGCTTATTGTGACTAGAAATAGTTTTTTTAAGCCTTAACTTCACATTGAAAATGTGGGAAATCGAATTATAATGAAGTTTTACCCATTTTGACATAAATAATCAAACTAAGAGTTTTGAAAGTAAACAAGCCGAGTATAATCATTAAAGCTTTCACAAAGCTTATTGTGACTAGAAATAGTTGTTTTAAGCCTTAACTTCACATTGGATACATGGGAAATCGAACTATAATGAAGTTTTACCCATTTTGACATAAATAAGCAAACTAAGAGTTTTGAAAGTAAACAAGCAGAGTATAATCATTAAAGCTTTCACAAAGCTTATTTTGACTAGAAATAGTTTTTTTAAGCCTTAACTTCACATTGAAAATGTGGGAAATCGAATTATAATGAAGTTTTACCCATTTTCACATAAATAATCAAACTAAGAGTTTTGAAAGTAAACAAGCCGAGTATAATCATTAAAGCTTTCACAAAGCTTATTGTGACTAGAAATAGTTGTTTTAAGCCTTAACTTCACATTGAAAACGTGGGAAATCGAATTATAATGAAGTTTTACCCATTTTGACATAAATAAACAAACTAAGAGTTTTGAAAGTAAACAAGCCGAGTATAATCATTAAGATGTCACAAAGCTTATTGTAACTAGAAATCGTTGTTTTCAGCCTTAACTTCAAGTAGGGAACGTGGGACATAGGACGATAATGAAGTTTTAACGATTTTGTATAAAATCATAATTCTAAGAGTTTTAAAATTTAACAAGACGAGCATAAACATATTTTATATACAAACGCTTATTTTGAATAGAAATCGTTGTTTTAAGCCATAACTTTACATTGGGAACGTTGGAAATCGAACTATAATGAAGTTTTACCCATTTTGACATAAATAAGAAAACTAAGAGTTTTGAAAGTAAACAAGCCGAGTATAATCATTAAAGCTTTCACAAAGCTTATTGTGACTAGAAATAGTTATTTTAAGCCTTAACTTCACATTGGATACGTGGGAAATCGAACTATAATAAAGTTTTACCCATTTTGACATAAATAATCAAACTAAGAGTTTTGAAAGTAAACAAGCCGAGTATAATCATTAAAGCATTCACAAAGTTTATTGTGACAAGAAATAGTTATTTTAAGCCTTCACTTCACATTGAAAACGTGAGAAATAGAACTATAATGAAGTTTTACCCATTTTGACATAAATAAACAAACTAATAGTTTTGAAAGTAAACAAGCCAAGTATAATCATTAATATGTCACAAAGCTTATTGTAACTAGAAATCGTTGTTTTCAGCTTTAACTTCAAGTAGGGAACGTGGGACAGGACGATAATGAAGTTTTAACAATTTTGAATAAAATCATAATTCTAAGAGTTTTAAAATTTAACAAGACGAGCATAAACATATTTTATCTACAAACGCTTATTTTGAATAGAAATCGTTGTTTTAAGCCTTAACTTCACATTGGGAACGTTGAAAATCGAACTATAATGAAGTTTTACCCATTTTGACATAAATAATCAAACTAAGAGTTTTGAAAGTAAACAAGCCGAGTATAATCATTAAATCTTTCACAAAGCTTATTGTGACTAGAAATAGTTGTTTTAAGCCTTAACTTCACATTGAAAACGTGGGAAATCGAATTATAATGAAGTTTTACCCATTTTGACATAAATAAACAAACTAAGAGTTTTGAAAGTAAACAAGCCGAGTATAATCATTAATATGTCACAAAGCTTATTGTAACTAGAAATCGTTGTTTTCAGCCTTAACTTCAAGTAGGGAACGTGGGACATAGGACGATAATCAAGTTTTAACGATTTTGAATAAAATCATAATTCTAAGAGTTTTAAAATTTAACAAGACGAGCGTAAACATATTTTATCTACAAACACTTATTTTCAATAGAAATCGTTGTTTTAAGCCTTAACTTCACATTGGGAACGTTGAAAATCGAACTATACTGATGTTTTACCCATTTTGACATAAATAATAAAACTAAGAGTTTTGAAAGTAAAAAAGCTGAGTATAATCATTAAAGCTTTCAAAAAGCTTATTGTGACTAGAAATAGTTGTTTTAAGCCTTAACTTCACATTGGATACATGGGAAATCGAACTATAATGAAGTTTTACCCATTTTGACATAAATAATCAAACTAAGAGTTTTGAAAGTAAACAAGCAGAGTATAATCATTAAAGCTTTCACAAAGCTTATTGTGACTAGAAATAGTTGTTTTAAGCCTTAACTTCACATTGGAAACATGGGAAATCGAACTATAATGAAGTTTTACCCATTTTGACATAAATAATCGAACTAAGAGTTTTTAACGTAAACAAGCCGAGTATAATCATTAAAGCTTTCACAAAGCTTATTGTGACTAGAAATAGTTGTTTTAAGCCTTAACCTCACATTGAAAACGTGGGAAATCGAATTATAATGAAGTTTTACCCATTTTGACATAAATAAACAAACTAAGAGTTTTGAAAGTAAACAAGCCGAGTATAATCATTAATATGTCACAAAGCTTATTGTAACTAGAAATCGTTGTTTTCAGCCTTAACTTCAAGTAGGGAACGTGGGACATAGGACGATAATGAAGTTTTAACGATTTTGTATAAAATCATAATTCTAAGAGTTTTAAAATTTAACAAGACGAGGATAAACATATATTATCTATAAACGCTTATTTTGAATAGAAATCGTTGTTTTAAGCCTTAACTTCACATTGGGAAGGTTGGAAATTGAACTATAATTAAGTGTTACCCATTTCTACATAAATAATAAAACTAAGAGTTTTGAAAGTAAACAAGCCGAGAATAATAGTTAAAGCCTTCACAAAGCTTATTGTGACTAGAAATAGTTGTTTTAAGCCTTAACTTCATATTGGATACATGGGAAATCGAACTATAATGAAGTTTTACCCATTTTGACATAAATAATCAAACTAAGAGTTTTGAAAGTAAACAAGCAGAGTATAATCATTAAAGCTTTCACAAAGCTTATTTTGACTAGAAATAGTTTTTTTAAGCCTTAACTTCACATTGAAAATGTGGGAAATCGAATTATAATGAAGTTTTACCCATTTTCACATAAATAATCAAACTAAGAGTTTTGAAAGTAAAAAAGCCGAGTATAATCATTAAAGCTTTCACAAAGCTTATTGTGACTAGAAATAGTTGTTTTAAGCCTTAACTTCACATTGGATACATGGGAAATCGAACTATAATGAAGTTTTACCCATTTTGACATAAATAATCAAACTAAGAGTTTTGAAAGTAAACAAGCAGAGTATAATCATTAAAGCTTTCACAAAGCTTATTTTGACTAGAAATAGTTTTTTTAAGCCTTAACTTCACATTGAAAATGTGGGAAATCGAATTATAATGAAGTTTTACCCATTTTCACATAAATAATCAAACTAAAAGTTTTGAAAGTAAACAAGCCGAGTATAATCATTAAAGCTTTCACAAAGCTTATTGTGACTAGAAATAGTTGTTTTGAGCCTTAACTTCACATTGAAAACGTGGGAAACCGAATTATGATGAAGTTTTACCCATTTTGACATAAATAAACAAACTAAGAGTTTTGAAAGTAAACAAGCCGAGTATAATCATTAAGATGTCACAAAGCTTATTGTAACTAGAAATCGTTGTTTTCAGCCTTAACTTCACGTAAGGAACGTGGGACATTGGACGATAATAAAGTTTTAATGATTTTGTATAAAATCATAATTCTAAGAGTTTTAAAATTTAACAAGACGAACATAAACATATTTTATATACAAACGATTATTTTGAATAGAAATCGTTGTTTTAAGCCTTAACTTCACATTGGGAACGTTGGAAATTGAACTATAATGAAGTTTTACCTATTTTGACATAAATAATCAAACTAAGAGTTTTGAAAGTAAAGAAGCCGAGAATAATAGTTAAAGCCTTCACAAAGCTTATTGTGACTAGAAATAGTTGTTTTAAGCCTTAACTTCACATTGGATACGTGGGAAATCGAACTATAATAAAGTTTTACCCATTTTGACATAAATAATCAAACTAAGAGTTTTGAAAGTAAACAAGCCGAGTATAATCTTTAAAGCATTCACAAAGCTTATTGTGACAAGAAATAGTTGTTTTATGCCTTCACTTAACATTGAAAACGTGAGAAATAGAACTATAATGAAGTTTTACCCATTTTGACATAAATAAACAAACTAAGAGTTTTGAAAGTAAACAAGCCGAGTATAATCATTAATATGTCACAAAGCTTATTGTAACTAGAAATCGTTGTTTTCAGCCTTAACTTCACGTAGGGAACGTGGGACATTGGACGATAATAAAGTTTTAATGATTTTGTATAAAATCATAATTCTAAGAGTTTTAAAATTTAACAAGACGAGGATAAACATATTTTATCTATAATCGCTTATTTTGAATAGAAATCGTTGTTTTAAGCCTTAACTTCACATTGGGAACGTTGGAAATCGAACTATAATGAAGTTTTACCCATTTTGACATAAATAATAAAACTAAGAGTTTTGAAAGAAAACAAGCTGAGCATATACATTAAAGCTTTCACAAAGCTTATTGTGACTAGAAATAGTTTTTTAAGCCTTAACTTCACATTGGATACACGGGAAATCGAACTATAATAAAGTTTTACCCATTTTGACATAAATAATCAAACTAAGAGTTTTGAAAGTAAACAAACCGAGTATAATCATTAAAGCATTCACAAAGCTTATTGTAACAAGAAATAGTTGTTTCAAGCCTTCACTTCACATTGAAAACGTGAGAAATAGAACTATAATGAAGTTTTACCCATTTTGACATAAATAAATAAACTAAGAGGTTTGAAAGTAAACAAGCCGAGTATAATCATTAAAGCTTTCACAAAGCTTATTGTGACAAGAAATAGTTGTTTTAAGCCTTCACTTCACATTGAAAACATGAGAAATAGAACTATAATGACGTTTTACCCATTTTGACATAAATAAACAAACTAAGAGTTTTAAAAGTAAACATGCCGAGTATAATCATTAATATGTCACAAAGCTTATTGTAACTAGAAATCGTTGTTTTCAGCCTTAACTTCACGTAAGGAACGTGGGACATTGGACGATAATAAAGTTTTAATGATTTTGTATAAAATCATAATTCTAAGAGTTTTAAAATTTAACAAGACGAGCATAAACATATTTTATATACAAACGCTTATTTTGAATAGAAATCGTTTTTTAAGCCTTATCTTCACATTGGGATCATTGGAAATCGAACTATAATGAAGTTTTACCCATTTTGACATAAATAATCAAACTAAGAGTTTTGAAAGTAAACAAGACGAGTATAATCATTAAAGCTTTCACAAAGCTTATTGTGACTAGAAATAGTTGTTTTAAGCCTTAACTTCACATTGGAAACATGGGAAATCGAACAATAATGAAATTTTACCCATTTTGACATAAATAATCGAACTAAGAGTTTTGAAAGTAAACAAGGCGAGTATAATCATTAAAGCTTTCACAAAGCTTATTGTGACTAGAAAAAGTTGTTTTAAGCCTTAACCTCACATTGAAAACGTGGGAAATCGAATTGTAATGAAGTTTTACCCATTTTGACATAAATAAACAAACTAAGAGTTTTGAAAGTAAACAAGCCGAGTATAATCATTAATATGTCACAAAGCTTATTGTAACTAGAAATCGTTGTTTTTAGCCTTAACTTCAAGTAGGGAACGTGGGACATAGGACGATAATGAAGTTTTAACGATTTTGTATAAAATCATATTTCTCAGAGTTTTAAAATTTAACAAGACGAGGATAAACATATTTTATCTATAAACGCTTATTTTGAATAGAAATCGTTGTTTTAAGCCTTAACTTCACATTGGGAACGTTGGAAATTGAACTATAATGAAGTTTTACCCATTTTGACATAAATAATAAAACTAAGAGTTTTGAAAGTAAACAAGCCGAGTATAATCATTAAAGCCTTCACAAAACTTATTGTGACTTGAAATAGTTGTTTTGAGCCTTAACTTCACATTAAAAACGTCGAAAATCGAATTATAATGAAGTTTTACCCATTTTGACATAAATAAACAAACTAAGAGTTTTGAAAGTAAACAAGCCGAGTATAATCATTAATATGTCACAAAGCTTATTGTAACTAGAAATCGTTGTTTTCAGCCTTAACTTCACATAGGTTACGTTGGACATTGGACGATAATAAAGTTTTAATGATTTTGTATAAAATCATAATTCTAAGAGTTTTAAAATTTAACAAGACGAGCATAAACATATTTTATATACAAACGCTTATTTTGAATAGATATCGTTGTTTTAAGCCTTAACTTCACATTGGGAACGTTGGAAATCGAACTATAATGAAGTTTTACCCGTTTTGACATAAATAATAAAACTAAGAGTTTTGATAGTAAACAAGCCGAGTATAATCATTAAAGCTTTCACAAAGCTTATTGTGACTAGAAATAGTTGTTTTAAGCCTTAACTTCACATTGGATACATGGGAAATCAAACTATAATAAAGTTTTACCCATTTTGACATAAATAATCAAACTAAGAGTTTTGAAAGTAAACAAGCCGAGTATAATCATTAAAGCATTCACAAAGCTTATTGTGACAAGAAATAGTTGTTTTAAGCCTTCACTTCACATTGAAAACGTGAGAAATAGAACTATAATGAAGTTTTACCCATTTTGACATAAATAAACAAACTAAGAGTTTTGAAAGTAAACAAGCCGAGTATAATCATTAATATGTCACAAAGCTTATTGTAACTAGAAATCGTTGTTTTCAGCATTAACTTCAAGTAGGGAACGTGGGGCATAGGACGATAATGAAGTTTTAACGATTTTGTATAAAATCATAATTCTAAGAGTTTTAAAATTTAACAAGACGAGCATAAACATATTTTATCTACAAACGCTCATTTTGAATAGAAATCGTTGTTTTAAGCCTTAACTTCACATTGGGAACGTTGGAAATCGAACTATAATGAAGTTTTACCCATTTTAACATAAATAATAAAACTAAGAGTTTTGAAAGTAAACAAGCCGAGTATAATCATTAAAGCCTTCACAAAACATATTGTGACTTGAAATAGTTGTTTTAAGCCTTAACTTCACATTGAAAACGTCGGAAATCGAATTATAATGAAGTTTTACCAATTTTGACATAAATAAACAAACTAAGAGTTTTGAAAGTAAACAAGCCGAGTATAATCATTAATAAGTCACAAAACTTATTGTAACTAGAAATCGTTGTTTTCAGCCTTAACTTCACGTAGGGAACGTGGAAGATTGGACGATAATAAAGTTTTAATGATTTTGTATAAAATCATAATTCTAAGAGTTTTAAAATTTAACAAGACGAGCATAAACATATTTTACATACAAACGCTTATTTTGAGTAGAAATTGTTGTTTTAAGCCTTAACTTCACATTGGGAACGTTGGAAATCGAACTATAATGAAGTTTTTACCATTTTGACATAAATAATAAGACTAAGAGTTTTGAAAGTAAACAAGCCGAGTATAATCATTAAAGCTTTCACAAAGCTTATTGTGACTAGAAATAGTTGTTTTAAGCCTTAACTTCACATTGGAAACATGGGAAATCGAACCATAATGAAGTTTTACCCATTTTGACATAAATAATCAAACTAAGAGTTTTGAAAGTAAACAAGCCGAGTATAATCATTAAAGCCTTCACAAAGCTTATTTTGACTAGAAATAGTTTTTTTAAGCCTTAACTTCACATTGAAAATGTGGGAAATCGAATTATAATGAAGTTTTACCCATTTTCACATAAATAATCAAACTAAGAGTTTTGAAAGTAAACAAGCCGAGTATAATCATTAAAGCTTTCACAAAGCTTATTGTGACTAGAAATAGTTGTTTTGAGCCTTAACTTCACATTGAAAACGTGGGAAATCGAATTATGATGAAGTTTTACCCATTTTGACATAAATAAACAAACTAAGAGTTTTGAAAGTAAACAAGCCGAGTATAATCATTAAGATGTCACAAAGCTTATTGTAACTAGAAATCGTTGTTTTCAGCCTTAACTTCAAGTAGGGAACGTGGGACATAGGACGATAATGAAGTTTTAACGATTTTGTATAAAATCATAATTCTAAGAGTTTTAAAATTTAACAAGACGAGCATAAACATATTTTATATACAAACGCTAATTTTGAATAGAAATCGTTGTTTTAAGCCATAACTTTACATTGGGAACGTTGGAAATCGAACTATAATGAAGTTTTACCCATTTTGACATAAATAAGAAAACTAAGAGTTTTGAAAGTAAACAAGCCGAGTATAATCATTAAAGCTTTCACAAAGCTTATTGTGACTAGAAATAGTTATTTTAAGCCTTAACTTCACATTGGATACGTGGGAAATCGAACTATAATAAAGTTTTACCCATTTTGACATAAATAATCAAACTAAGAGTTTTGAAAGTAAACAAGCCGAGTATAATCATTAAAGCATTCACAAAGTTTATTGTGACAAGAAATAGTTATTTTAAGCCTTCACTTCACATTGAAAACGTGAGCAATAGAACTATAATGAAGTTTTACCCATTTTGACATAAATAAACAAACTAATAGTTTTGAAAGTAAACAAGCCAAGTATAATCATTAATATGTCACAAAGCTTATTGTAACTAGAAATCGTTGTTTTCAGCTTTAACTTCAAGTAGGGAACGTGGGACATAGGACGATAATGAAGTTTTAACAATTTTGAATAAAATCATAATTCTAAGAGTTTTAAAATTTAACAAGACGAGCATAAACATATTTTATCTACAAACGCTTATTTTGAATAGAAATCGTTGTTTTAAGCCTTAACTTCACATTGGGAACGTTGAAAATCGAACTATAATGAAGTTTTACCCATTTTGACATAAATAATCAAACTAAGAGTTTTGAAAGTAAACAAGCCGAGTATAATCATTAAATCTTTCACAAAGCTTATTGTGACTAGAAATAGTTGTTTTAAGCCTTAACTTCACATTGAAAACGTGGGAAATCGAATTATAATGAAGTTTTACCCATTTTGACATAAATAAACAAACTAAGAGTTTTGAAAGTAAACAAGCCGAGTATAATCATAATATGTCACAAAGCTTATTGTAACTAGAAATCGTTGTTTTCAAATTTCCTTAACTTCAAGTAGGGAACGTGGGACATAGGACGATAATCAAGTTTTAACGATTTTGAATAAAATCATAATTCTAAGAGTTTTAAAATTTAACAAGACGAGCGTAAACATATTTTATCTACAAACGCTTATTTTCAATAGAAATCGTTGTTTTAAGCCTTAACTTCACATTGGGAACGTTGAAAATCGAACTATACTGATGTTTTACCCATTTTGACATAAATAATAAAACTAAGAGTTTTGAAAGTAAAAAAGCCGAGTATAATCATTAAAGCTTTCAAAAGCTTATTGTGACTAGAAATAGTTGTTTTAAGCCTTAACTTCACATTGGATACATGGGAAATCGAACTATAATGAAGTTTTACCCATTTTGACATAAATAATCAAACTAAGAGTTTTGAAAGAAAGTAAACAAGCGAGTATAATCATTAAAGCTTTCACAAAGCTTATTGTGACTAGAAATAGTTGTTTTAAGCCTTAACTTCACATTGGAAACATGGGAAATCGAACTATAATGAAGTTTTACCCATTTTGACATAAATAATCGAACTAAGAGTTTTTAACGTAAACAAGCCGAGTATAATCATTAAAGCTTTCACAAAGCTTATTGTGACTAGAAATAGTTGTTTTAAGCCTTAACCTCACATTGAAAACGTGGGAAATCGAATTATAATGAAGTTTTACCCATTTTGACATAAATAAACAAACTAAGAGTTTTGAAAGTAAACAAGCCGAGTATAATCATTAATATGTCACAAAGCTTATTGTAACTAGAAATCGTTGTTTTCTGCCTTAACTTCAAGTAGGGAACGTGGGACATAGGACGATAATGAAGTTTTAACGATTTTGTATAAAATCATAATTCTAAGAGTTTTAAAATTTAACAAGACGAGGATAAACATATATTATCTATAAACGCTTATTTTGAATAGAAATCGTTGTTTTAAGCCTTAACTTCACATTGGGAAGGTTGGAAATTGAACTATAATTAAGTGTTACCCATTTCTACATAAATAATAAAACTAAGAGTTTTGAAAGTAAACAAGCCGAGAATAATAGTTAAAGCCTTCACAAAGCTTATTGTGACTAGAAATAGTTGTTTTAAGCCTTAACTTCATATTGGATACATGGGAAATCGAACTATAATGAAGTTTTACCCATTTTGACATAAATAATCAAACTAAGAGTTTTGAAAGTAAACAAGCAGAGTATAATCATTAAAGCTTTCACAAAGCTTATTTTGACTAGAAATAGTTTTTTAAGCCTTAACTTCACATTGAAAATGTGGGAAATCGAATTATAATGAAGTTTTACCCATTTTCACATAAATAATCAAACTAAGAGTTTTGAAAGTAAAAAAGCCGAGTATAATCATTAAAGCTTTCACAAAGCTTATTGTGACTAGAAATAGTTGTTTTAAGCCTTAACTTCACATTGGATACATGGGAAATCGAACTATAATGAAGTTTTACCCATTTTGACATAAATAATCAAACTAAGAGTTTTGAAAGTAAACAAGCAGAGTATAATCATTAAAGCTTTCACAAAGCTTATTTTGACTAGAAATAGTTTTTTTAAGCCTTAACTTCACATTGAAAATGTGGGAAATCGAATTATAATGAAGTTTTACCCATTTTCACATAAATAATCAAACTAAAAGTTTTGAAAGTAAACAAGCCGAGTATAATCATTAAAGCTTTCACAAAGCTTATTGTGACTAGAAATAGTTGTTTTGAGCCTTAACTTCACATTGAAAACGTGGGAAACCGAATTATGATGAAGTTTTACCCATTTTGACATAAATAAACAAACTAAGAGTTTTGAAAGTAAACAAGCCGAGTATAATCATTAAGATGTCACAAAGCTTATTGTAACTAGAAATCGTTGTTTTCAGCCTTAACTTCAAGTAGGGAACGTGGGACATAGGACGATAATGAAGTTTTAACGATTTTGTATAAAATCATAATTCTAAGAGTTTTAAAATTTAACAAGACGAGCATAAACATATTTTATCTACAAACGCTTATTTTGAATAGAAATCGTTGTTTTAAGCCTTAACTTCACATTGGGAACGTTGAAAATCGAACTATAATGAAGGTTTACCCATTTTGACATAAATAATAAAACTAAGAGTTTTGAAAGTAAACAAGCCGAGTATAATCATTAAAGCTTTCACAAAGCTTATTGTGACTAGAAATAGTTGTTTTAAGCCTTAACTTCACATTGAAAACGTTGGAAATCAAATTATAATGAAGTTTTACCCATTTTGACATAAATAATCAAACTAAGAGTTTTGAATTAAACAAGCGGAGTATAATCATTAATATGTCACAAAGCTTATTGTAACTAGAAATCGTTGTTTTCAGCCTTAACTTCACGTAAGGAACGTGGGACATTGGACGATAATAAAGTTTTAATGATTTTGTATAAAATCATAATTCTAAGAGTTTTAAAATTTAACAAGACGAACATAAACATATTTTATATACAAACGTTTATTTTGAATAGAAATCGTTGTTTTAAGCCTTAACTTCACATTGGGAACGTTGGAAATTGAACTATAATGAAGTTTTACCTATTTTGACATAAATAATCAAACTAAGAGTTTTGAAAGTAAAGAAGCCGAGAATAATAGTTAAAGCCTTCACAAAGCTTATTGTGACTAGAAATAGTTGTTTTAAGCCTTAACTTCACATTGGATACGTGGGAAATCGAACTATAATAAAGTTTTACCCATTTTGACATAAATAATCAAACTAAGAGTTTTGAAAGTAAACAAGCCGAGTATAATCTTTAAAGCATTCACAAAGCTTATTGTGACAAGAAATAGTTGTTTTATGCCTTCACTTAACATTGAAAACGTGAGAAATAGAACTATAATGAAGTTTTACCCATTTTGACATAAATAAACAAACTAAGAGTTTTGAAAGTAAACAAGCCGAGTATAATCATTAATATGTCACAAAGCTTATTGTAACTAGAAATCGTTGTTTTCAGCCTTAACTTCAAGTAGGGAACGTGGGACATTGGACGATAATAAAGTTTTAATGATTTTGTATAAAATCATAATTCTAAGAGTTTTAAAATTTAACAAGACGAGGATAAACATATTTTATCTATAATCGCTTATTTTGAATAGAAATCGTTGTTTTAAGCCTTAACTTCACATTGGGAACGTTGGAAATCGAACTATAATGAAGTTTTACCCATTTTGACATAAATAATAAAACTAAGAGTTTTGAAAGAAAACAAGCTGAGCATATACATTAAAGCTTTCACAAAGCTTATTGTGACTAGAAATAGTTTTTTAAGCCTTAACTTCACATTGGATACACGGGAAATCGAACTATAATAAAGTTTTACCCATTTTGACATAAATAATCAAACTAAGAGTTTTGAAAGTAAACAAACCGAGTATAATCATTAAAGCATTCACAAAGCTTATTGTAACAAGAAATAGTTGTTTCAAGCCTTCACTTCACATTGAAAACGAGAAATAGAACTATAATGAAGTTTTACCCATTTTGACATAAATAAATAAACTAAGAGGTTTGAAAGTAAACAAGCCGAGTATAATCATTAAAGCTTTCACAAAGCTTATTGTGACAAGAAATAGTTGTTTTAAGCCTTCACTTCACATTGAAAACATGAGAAATAGAACTATAATGACGTTTTACCCATTTTGACATAAATAAACAAACTAAGAGTTTTAAAAGTAAACATGCCGAGTATAATCATTAATATGTCACAAAGCTTATTGTAACTAGAAATCGTTGTTTTCAGCCTTAACTTCACGTAAGGAACGTGGGACATTGGACGATAATAAAGTTTTAATGATTTTGTATAAAATCATAATTCTAAGAGTTTTAAAATTTAACAAGACGAGCATAAACATATTTTATATACAAACGCTTATTTTGAATAGAAATCGTTTTTTAAGCCTTATCTTCACATTGGGATCATTGGAAATCGAACTATAATGAAGTTTTACCCATTTTGACATAAATAATCAAACTAAGAGTTTTGAAAGTAAACAAGACGAGTATAATCATTAAAGCTTTCACAAAGCTTATTGTGACTAGAAATAGTTGTTTTAAGCCTTAACTTCACATTGGAAACATGGGAAATCGAACAATAATGAAATTTTACCCATTTTGACATAAATAATCGAACTAAGAGTTTTGAAAGTAAACAAGGCGAGTATAATCATTAAAGCTTTCACAAAGCTTATTGTGACTAGAAAAAGTTGTTTTAAGCCTTAACCTCACATTGAAAACGTGGGAAATCGAATTGTAATGAAGTTTTACCCATTTTGACATAAATAAACAAACTAAGAGTTTTGAAAGTAAACAAGCCGAGTATAATCATTAATATGTCACAAAGCTTATTGTAACTAGAAATCGTTGTTTTTAGCCTTAACTTCAAGTAGGGAACGTGGGACATAGGACGATAATGAAGTTTTAACGATTTTGTATAAAATCATATTTCTCAGAGTTTTAAAATTTAACAAGACGAGGATAAACATATTTTATCTATAAACGCTTATTTTGAATAGAAATCGTTGTTTTAAGCCTTAACTTCACATTGGGAACGTTGGAAATTGAACTATAATGAAGTTTTACCCATTTTGACATAAATAATAAAACTAAGAGTTTTGAAAGTAAACAAGCCGAGTATAATCATTAAAGCCTTCACAAAACTTATTGTGACTTGAAATAGTTGTTTTGAGCCTTAACTTCACATTAAAAACGTCGAAAATCGAATTATAATGAAGTTTTACCCATTTTGACATAAATAAACAAACTAAGAGTTTTGAAAGTAAACAAGCCGAGTATAATCATTAATATGTCACAAAGCTTATTGTAACTAGAAATCGTTGTTTTCAGCCTTAACTTCACATAGGTTACGTTGGACATTGGACGATAATAAAGTTTTAATGATTTTGTATAAAATCATAATTCTAAGAGTTTTAAAATTTAACAAGACGAGCATAAACATATTTTATATACAAACGCTTATTTTGAATAGATATCGTTGTTTTAAGCCTTAACTTCACATTGGGAACGTTGGAAATCGAACTATAATGAAGTTTTACCCGTTTTGACATAAATAATAAAACTAAGAGTTTTGATAGTAAACAAGCCGAGTATAATCATTAAAGCTTTCACAAAGCTTATTGTGACTAGAAATAGTTGTTTTAAGCCTTAACTTCACATTGGATACATGGGAAATCAAACTATAATAAAGTTTTACCCATTTTGACATAAATAATCAAACTAAGAGTTTTGAAAGTAAACAAGCCGAGTATAATCATTAAAGCATTCACAAAGCTTATTGTGACAAGAAATAGTTGTTTTAAGCCTTCACTTCACATTGAAAACGTGAGAAATAGAACTATAATGAAGTTTTACCCATTTTGACATAAATAAACAAACTAAGAGTTTTGAAAGTAAACAAGCCGAGTATAATCATTAATATGTCACAAAGCTTATTGTCGGAAATCGAATTATAATGAAGTTTTACCAATTTTGACATAAATAAACAAACTAAGAGTTTTGAAAGTAAACAAGCCGAGTATAATCATTAATAAGTCACAAAACTTATTGTAACTAGAAATCGTTGTTTTCAGCCTTAACTTCACGTAGGGAACGTGGAAGATTGGACGATAATAAAGTTTTAATGATTTTGTATAAAATCATAATTCTAAGAGTTTTAAAATTTAACAAGACGAGCATAAACATATTTTACATACAAACGCTTATTTTGAATAGAAATTGTTGTTTTAAGCCTTAACTTCACATTGGGAACGTTGGAAATCGAACTATAATGAAGTTTTTACCATTTTGACATAAATAATAAGACTAAGAGTTTTGAAAGTAAACAAGCCGAGTATAATCATTAAAGCTTTCACAAAGCTTATTGTGACTAGAAATAGTTGTTTTAAGCCTTAACTTCACATTGGAAACATGGGAAATCGAACCATAATGAAGTTTTACCCATTTTGACATAAATAATCAAACTAAGAGTTTTGAAAGTAAACAAGCCGAGTATAATCATTAAAGCTTTCACAAAGCTTATCGTGACTAGAAATAGTTGTTTTAAGCCTTAACTGCGCATTGGAAACATGGAAAATTGAACTATAATGAAGTTTTACCCATTTTGACATAAATAATCAAACTAAGAGTTTAGAAAGTAAACAAACGAAAGCATATAATCATTAAAGCCTTCACAAAGCTTATTGTGACTAGAAATAGTTGTTTTAAGCCTTAACTTCACATTGAAAACATGAAATCGAATTATAATGAAGTTTTACCCATTTTGACAAAAATAAAAAACTAAGAGTTTTGAAAGTAAACAAATGCCGAGTATAATCATTAATATGTCACAAAGCTTATTGTAACTACGATTTTGTAGCAAATCATAATTCTAAGAGATTTTAAAATTTAACAAGACGAGCATAAACATATTTTATCTACAAGCGCTTATTTTGAATAGAAATTGTTGTTTTAAGCATTAACTTCACATTAGGAACGTTGGAAATCGAACTATAATGAAGTTTTACCCATTTTGACATAAATAATAAAACTCCGAGTTTTGAAAGTAAACAAGCCGAAATATAATCATTAAAGCCTTCACAAGCTTATTGTGACAAGAAATAGTTGTTTAAAGCCTTAACTTCACATTGAAAATCACGAAATCGAATTATAATGAAGTTTTTACCCATTTCCTGACATAAATAAACAAACTAAGAGTTTTGAAAGTAAACAAGCCGAGAATAATAATCATTAATACGTCCACCAAAGCTTATTGTAACTTAGAAATCGTTGTTTTCAAATTTTTAACTTCAAGTAGGGAACGTGTTGGGACATAGGACGATAATGAAGTTTTTAAATTATTTTGCATAAAATCATAATTCTAAGAGTTTTAAAATTTAACAAGACGAGCATAAACATATTTTATCTACAAACGCTTTATTTTGAATAGAAATCGAAATTTTAAGCCTTAACTTCACATTAGAACGTTGGTAATCTAACTATAATGAAGTTTTACCCATTTTGGACATAAATAATCAAACTGAGAGTTTTGAAAGTAAACAAGTCGAAAGAGTATACCATTAAAATGCTTTCACAAAGTTTATTGTGACTAGAAATAGTTGTTTTAAGCCTTAACTTCACATTGAAAACATGGGAAATCGAACTATAATGAAGTTTTACCCATTTTGGACATAAATAATCAAACTAAGAGTTTTGAAAGTAAACAAAACCGAGTATAATCATTAATATGTCACAAAGCTATTGTACAGATCCAGAAATCGTTGTTTTTGAGCCTTTAACTTGCAAGTGCAGGGGAACATGGGACATCTGGACTATAATGAAGTTTTAGCCATTTTGACATAAAATCAGAATTCTAAGAGTTTTAAAATTAACAAGACCGAGCATAATCATTAAAGTTTTCTACAAACGCTTTTTTGAATAGAAATCGTTGTTTTAAGCCTTAACTCTTACATTGGAAACGTTGGAAATCGGAACTATAATGATGTTTTACCCATTTTGACATAAATAATAAAACTAAGAGTTTTGAAAGTAAATTGCCGAGTAAATCAGGTTTCACAAAGCTTATTGTATAATCATTAAAGCCTTTCACAAAGCTTATTAATGAAGTTTTACCCATTTTGACATGACTGGAAGTATATGCTGCCGAGCATAATCATAAAAGCTAGTTGTTTTAAGCCTTAACTTCAGCATTAGAAAAGTAAAATTCTAATTATAATGAAGTTTTACACAATTTTGACATAAAAATAAACAAACTAAGAGTTTTGAAAGTAAACAAGCTTCGAGTATAATCATTAATATGTCACAAAGCTTATTGTAACTAGAAATCGTTGTTTTCAAATTTCTTAACTTCTTGTAGGGAACGGATGGAACGAGACTTATAATAAAGTTTTAATGATTTTGGCATAAAATCATAATTCTAAGAGTTTTAAAATTTAACAAGACGAGCATAAACATATTTTATCTACAAAACGCTTATTTTGAATAGAAATCGCTGTTTTAAAGCCTAACTTCACATTGTGGAACGTTGGAAATCGAACTATAATGAAGTTTTACCCATTTCTGACATAAATAATAAAACCAGAGAGTTTTATGCTAAACAAGCCAAGTATAATCATTATAGCCTTCACAAAGCTGTCAGGACTTGAAAATAGTCAGTTGCCTTTAATCTCCTGGCATTGAAACTGCCAGAAATCGAATTATAATGAGGCCTTACCCATTTTACATAAATGAAAACCCAAGTAGTTTTTGAAAGTAAACAACAGTGACAATCATTAATATGTCACAGTTTATTGTAATTTCAGAAATTCAAGAGTTTCAAATTTTCTAACTTCAAGTAGGAAACGCTGGGCATAGGACGATAATGAAGTTTTGAACGATTTTGTATAAAATCAGCCTAAGAGAATTAAAATTTAACAAGATTTGAGCATAAACATATTTATCCGCAAATGTTTTATTTTAAAAAGAAATCGTTGTTTTCTTACAAATTTAGCTTCACAGTAGGAACGCGGACAGCGAGACTATTAATGAAGCTTTAACGATTTTAACATAAAATCATAATTCGTTAGAGTTCTTGAAATTTAACAAGACGAGCATAAACATTAAAGCTTATCTACAAACGCTTATTTTGAATAGAAGAATACTTTAAGCCTTAACTTCACATTGGGAACGCGGGAAATCGGGAATTATAATGAAGTTTTATCCATTTGGACATAAATAAACAAACCAAGAGTTTCAAAGCAAAACAAGTTTCTAGTATAATCTCATTAAAGTTTTCACAAAGCTTATTGTGACTAGAAATAGTTGTTTTAAGCTTTGTCTTCACATTAGGAAACATGGGGAAATCGGAACAATAATGAAGTTTTACCCATTTCCAATATAAATAATCAAAATTCTAAGAGTTTTGAAAGTAAATGTCATAGACGAGCATAAACAGCTTTCATCTACAAACGCTTATATTGACTAGAGAAAATAGTTATTTTAAGCCTTAACTTCTCACATTGGGAACATGCTAAACCGTAACTATAATGATGTTTTACCCATTTTGACATAAATAATAAAACCTGTGAGTTTTGAAAGTAAACAAGCCTAGGCATAATCATTGCAAGCCTACGCCATAGCTTATGGGTGGACTTGAAATAGTTGGGCTTTAAGCTCCTAACTTCATACATTGGAAATATGTGGGAAATCGAATCCATACATGAAGTTTTACCCATTTTGACATAAATAATACAAACTAAGAGTTTTGAAAAAGTGAAACAGGCCGAGTACAATCATTAAAACTTTCACAAAGTATATGCAGGACTATAAATCAAGCAGCCTTAAAGCCTTTAACTTCACATTAAGAAACATGGGAAATCGAACTTATTAATGAAGTTTTACCCATTTTACACATAAATAATCATAATTCTAAGAGTTTTGAAAGTTAACAATGACTTGAAAAGTAGTAATCATTAAAGTTTATCTATAAACGCTATTTTGACTAGGAAATAGTTGTTTTAAGCCTAACTTCACATTGGAAACATTGGAAACTCGAACTATGTTTCAAAGTTTCTACCCATTTTGACATAAATAATAAAACTAAGAGTTTTGAAAGTGCAATATAGTTGAGTAGAACTGGTTAAAGCCTTCACAAAGCTTATTGTGACTTGAAATAGTTGCTTGTGCCTCTAACTTCATATTTGGAAACGCCTGGGAAATCGAACTATAAATTTAAGTTTTACCCATTTTGACATAAATAAACAAACTAAGAGTTTTGAAAAAGTAAAACAAACTGAAAAAGTATAACTTATTACACATGTCACAAAGCTTATTGTAACTAGAACTCAAGCTGTTTTCAAAGCCTAACTTCATAGTAGGAACTGTGGATTATCAGGACTAGAGAATAAAGTTTTAACTATTTTGAATAAAATCATAATTCTAAGAGTTTTAAAATTTAACAAGACGATTTGTTATTTAAACATATTTTGTCTACAAACGCTTTATTTTGAATAGAAATCGTTGAAATATAAGCCTTAACTCCACATTGGGAACATTGCAAATCGAACCATAATGATGCTTTACCAATTTTGACATCAAATAATCAAACTCAGTAGTTTTAAAAGTAAACATGTCTTGTAAGTATAATCATTAAAGCCTTCACAAAAGTTGATCAATGAGTTGAAATTAAGTTGTTTCTAAGGCTCTTTAACTTCACATTGAAAACGTGGAAATCGACGTATAATGAAGTTTTAGCTATTTTGACATAGCTCAAAACAAACTAATGAGCTTTGAAAGTAAACAAACATAACATAACTCATTAATATGCTCACAAAAAGTTTATCAGTAACCAGAAATCGTTGTTTCTCAGCTTTAACTTCACGTAGGTACGTGGGACATATGACGTATAATAAAGTTTGTTCCGATTTTGTATAAAAATCACAATTCTAAGTGTTTTAAAATTTAACAAGACGATGCATACAACATATTTTATCTACATAACGCCATTTTGAATAGAAATTCATATTAAAGCCTTAACTTACATTTAGAACGTTGGAAATCAAACTATAATGAAGTTCTTACCTATTTGACATAAATAATAAAATCAAGAGTTTTGAAAGTAAACAAGTCGAAAGTATAATCATTAAAGCCTTCACAAAGCTTATTGTGACTTGAAATAGTCGTTTTGCCTCTAACTCACATTGGAAAACGCAAATCTAATAATGAAGTTTTACCCATTTTAAGTATAAATAAACAAACCAAGAGTTTTGAAAGTAAACAAGCCGAAATATAATCATTAAAGCTTGCATAAAGTTTATATCAGTCAAGAAATAGTTGTTTTAAGTTCTTTAACTTTACATTGAAAACGCGAGAAATCGTGAACTATAATGAAGTTTGCTACCCATTTTTTGACAGTAAATAACATTTAAAAACTAAGAAATGGCAAATAAACAAGCTCGTAGAATACTATTAATATGTCACAAAGCTTACTGTAACTAGAAATCGCTGTTTTCTAGCCTTCAACTCGCATAGGTGAATCGTAGGACATAGGACTATTACAAACAGGTTCATGCTTCCTAGAGGTTTGTATTTAAAAACTGACAATTCTAAGATTTTTATACTTTATCAAGATCTAGCCATAAACATATTCTATATTCTCACAAACGCTTATATTTTGAATAGAAATCGCTTGTCTTTAAGCCTTAACTTCACATTGGGAACGTGCTTGTAATCGAACCATAATGATGTTTTACCTCATTTTGACATAAATAATCAAAACTCAGTAGTTTTGAAAATAAAACAAGCCTGAGCATAATAATTAAAGCCTTCACAAAGCTCATCAGTGAGTTGAAGTAGCTTGTTTTTAGCTGCTCAACTTCACATTTGAACACGTGGGAAATCGAATCTCATAAACAGAAGTTTTACCTGATTTTGACATAAATAATCAAACTAAGAGTTTTGTAAGTAAACAAACTGAGTATAATCTTACTAATAGCTTTCACAAAGTTTATTGTGGAATCCTAGAAATAGTTGTTTTCTAAATTCTTCTTTAACTTCACATTGAAACATGAAAATCGAACTATTAATGAAGTTTTAATCCTATTTTGACATAAATAATCACAATTCTAAGAGTTTTGAAAGTAAACAAGATTCCGAACATAATCATTAAAGCTTATCTCGCAAATGCTTATTCAGGACTAGGTAATTGCTATGTTTTAAGCCTTCACATTTCAACTGCCAGTTAACTATAATGAAGTTTTACCCATTTTAACATAAATAACTAAAACTAAGAGTTTTGAAAGTAAACAAGCCGAGTATAATCATTAAAGCTTTCACAAAGCTTATTGTGACTAGAAATAGTTGTTTTAAGCCTTAACTTCACATTGAAAACGTGGGAAATCGAATTATAATGAAGTTTTACCCATTTTGACATAAATAAACAAACTAAGAGTTTTGAAAGTAAACAAGCCGAGTATAATCATTAATATGTCACAAAGCTTATTGTAACTAGAAATCGTTGTTTTCAGCCTTAACTTCACATAGGGAACGTGGGACATAGGACGATAATAAAGTTTTAACGATTTTGAATAAAATCATAATTCTAAGAGTTTTAAAATTTAACAAGACGAGCATAAACATATTTTATCTACAAACGCTTATTTTGAATAGAAATCGTTGTTTTAAGCCTTAACTTCACATTGGGAACGTTGGAAATCGAACTATAATGAAGTTTTACCCATTTTGACATAAATAATAAAACTAAGAGTTTTGAAAGTAAACAAGCCGAGTATAATCATTAAAGCTTTCACAAAGCTTATTGTGACTAGAAATAGTTGTTTTAAGCCTTAACTTCACATTGGAAACATGGGAAATCGAACTATAATGAAGTTTTACCCATTTTGACATAAATAATCAAACTAAGAGTTTTGAAAGTAAACAAGCCGAGTATAATCATTAAAGCTTTCACAAAGCTTATTGTGACTAGAAATAGTTGTTTTAAGCCTTAACTTCACATTGAAAACGTGGGAAATCGAATTATAATGAAGTTTTACCCATTTTGACATAAATAAACAAACTAAGAGTTTTGAAAGTAAACAAGCCGAGTATAATCATTAATATGTCACAAAGCTTATTGTAACTAGAAATCGTTGTTTTCAGCCTTAACTTCAAGTAGGGAACGTGGGACATAGGACGATAATGAAGTTTTAACGATTTTGTATAAAATCATAATTCTAAGAGTTTTAAAATTTAACAAGACGAGCATAAACATATTTTATCTACAAACGCTTATTTTGAATAGAAATCGTTGTTTTAAGCCTTAACTTCACATTGGGAACGTTGGAAATCGAACTATAATGAAGTTTTACCCATTTTGACATAAATAATAAAACTAAGAGTTTTGAAAGTAAACAAGCCGAGTATAATCATTAAAGCTTTCACAAAGCTTATTGTGACTAGAAATAGTTGTTTTAAGCCTTAACTTCACATTGAAAACGTGGGAAATCGAATTATAATGAAGTTTTACCCATTTTGACATAAATAAACAAACTAAGAGTTTTGAAAGTAAACAAGCCGAGTATAATCATTAATATGTCACAAAGCTTATTGTAACTAGAAATCGTTGTTTTCAGCCTTAACTTCAAGTAGGGAACGTGGGACATAGGACGATATTGAAGTTTTAACGATTTTGAATAAAATCATAATTTTAAGAGTTTTAAAATTTAACAAGACGAGCATAAACATATTTTATCTACAAACGCTTATTTTGAATAGAAATCGTTGTTTTAAGCCTTAACTTCACATTGGGAACGTTGGAAATCGAACTATAATGAAGTTTTACCCATTTTGACATAAATAATAAAACTAAGAGTTTTGAAAGTAAACAAGCCGAGTATAATCATTAAAGCTTTCACAAAGCTTATTGTGACTAGAAATAGTTGTTTTAAGCCTTAACTTCACATTGAAAACGTGGGAAATCGAATTATAATGAAGTTTTACCCATTTTGACATAAATAAACAAACTAAGAGTTTTGAAAGTAAACAAGCCGAGTATAATCATTAATATGTCACAAAGCTTATTGTAACTAGAAATCGTTGTTTTCAGCCTTAACTTCAAGTAGGGAACGTGGGACATAGGACGATAATGAAGTTTTAACGATTTTGAATAAAATCATAATTCTAAGAGTTTTAAAATTTAACAAGACGAGCATAAACATATTTTATCTACAAACGCTTATTTTATTTTAGAAATCGTTGTTTTAAGCCTTAACTTCACATTGGGAACGTTGGAAATCGAACTATAATGAAGTTTTACCCATTTTGACATAAATAATAAAACTAAGAGTTTTGAAAGTAAACAAGCCGAGTATAATCATTAAAGCTTTCACAAAGCTTATTGTGACTAGAAATAGTTGTTTTAAGCCTTAACTTCACATTGAAAACGTGGGAAATCGAATTATAATGAAGTTTTACCCATTTTGACATAAATAAACAAACTAAGAGTTTTGAAAGTAAACAAGCCGAGTATAATCATTAATATGTCACAAAGCTTATTGTAACTAGAAATCGTTGTTTTCAGCCTTAACTTCAAGTAGGGAACGTGGGACATAGGACGATAATGAAGTTTTAACGATTTTGAATAAAATCATAATTCTAAGAGTTTTAAAATTTAACAAGACGAGCATAAACATATTTTATCTACAAACGCTTATTTTGAATAGAAATCGTTGTTTTAAGCCTTAACTTCACATTGGGAACGTTGGAAATCGAACTATAATGAAGTTTTACCCATTTTGACATAAATAATCAAACTAAGAGTTTTGAAAGTAAACAAGCCGAGTATAATCATTAAAGCTTTCACAAAGCTTATTGTGACTAGAAATAGTTGTTTTAAGCCTTAACTTCACATTGAAAACGTGGGAAATCGAATTATAATGAAGTTTTACCCATTTTGACATAAATAAACAAACTAAGAGTTTTGAAAGTAAACAAGCCGAGTATAATCATTAATATGTCACAAAGCTTATTGTAACTAGAAATCGTTGTTTTCAGCCTTAACTTCAAGTAGGGAACGTGGGACATAGGACGATAATGAAGTTTTAACGATTTTGAATAAAATCATAATTCTAAGAGTTTTAAAATTTAACAAGACGAGCATAAACATATTTTATCTACAAACGCTTATTTTGAATAGAAATCGTTGTTTTAAGCCTTAACTTCACATTGGGAACGTTGGAAATCGAACTATAATGAAGTTTTACCCATTTTGACATAAATAATAAAACTAAGAGTTTTGAAAGTAAACAAGCCGAGTATAATCATTAAAGCTTTCAAAGCTTATTGTGACTAGAAATAGTTGTTTTAAGCCTTAACTTCACATTGAAAACGTGGGAAATCGAATTATAATGAAGTTTTACCCATTTTGACATAAATAAACAAACTAAGAGTTTTGAAAGTAAACAAGCCGAGTATAATCATTAATATGTCACAAAGCTTATTGTAACTAGAAATCGTTGTTTTCAGCCTTAACTTCAACCTAGGGAACGTGGGACATAGGACGATAATGAAGTTTTAACGATTTTGTATAAAATCATAATTCTAAGAGTTTTAAAATTTAACAAGACGAGCATAAACATATTTTATCTACAAACGCTTATTTTGAATAGAAATCGTTGTTTTAAGCCTTAACTTCACATTGGGAACGTTGGAAATCGAACTATAATGAAGTTTTACCCATTTTGACATAAATAATAAAACTAAGAGTTTTGAAAGTAAACAAGCCGAGTATAATCATTAAAGCTTTCACAAAGCTTATTGTGACTAGAAATAGTTGTTTTAAGCCTTAACTTCACATTGGAAACATGGGAAATCGAACTATAATGAAGTTTTACCCATTTTGACATAAATAATCAAACTAAGAGTTTTGAAAGTAAACAAGCCGAGTATAATCATTAAAGCTTTCACAAAATAGCTTATTGTGACTAGAAATAGTTGTTTTAAGCCTTAACTTCACATTGGAAACATGGTTTTAAAATCATTGAACGTATAATGAAGTTTTACCCATTTTGACATAAATAATCAAACTAAGAGTTTTGAAAGTAAACAAGCCGAGTATAATCATTAAAGCTTTCACAAAGCTTATTGTGACTAGAAATAGTTGTTTTAAGCCTTAACTTCACATTGAAAACGTGTGGAAATCGAACTATAATGAAGTTTTACCCATTTTGACATAAATAAACAAACTAAGAGTTTTGAAAGTAAACAAGCCGAGTATAATCATTAATATGTCACAAAGCTTATTGTAACTAGAAATCGTTGTTTTCAGCCTTAACTTCAACTTCAGGGGACGTGGGACATAGGACGATAATGAAGTTTTAACGATTTTGTATAAAATCATAATTCTAAGAGTTTTAAAATTTAACAAGACGAGCATAAACATATTTTATCTACAAACGCTTATTTTGAATAGAAATCGTTGTTTTAAGCCTTAACTTCACATTGGGAACGTTGGAAATCGAACTATAATGAAGTTTTACCCATTTTGACATAAATAATAAAACTAAGAGTTTTGAAAGTAAACAAGCCGAGTATAATCATTAAAGCTTTCACAAAGCTTATTGTGACTAGAAATAGTTGTTTTAAGCCTTAACTTCACATTGAAAACGTGGGAAATCGAATTATAATGAAGTTTTACCCATTTTGACATAAATAAACAAACTAAGAGTTTTGAAAGTAAACAAGCCGAGTATAATCATTAATATGTCACAAAGCTTATTGTAACTAGAAATCGTTGTTTTCAGCCTTAACTTCAAGTAGGGAACGTGGGACATAGGACGATAATGAAGTTTTAACGATTTTGTATAAAATCATAATTCTAAGAGTTTTAAAATTTAACAAGACGAGCATAAACATATTTTATCTACAAACGCTTATTTTGAATAGAAATCGTTGTTTTAAGCCTTAACTTCACATTGGGAACGTTGGAAATCGAACTATAATGAAGTTTTACCCATTTTGACATAAATAATAAAACTAAGAGTTTTGAAAGTAAACAAGCCGAGTATAATCATTAAAGCTTTCACAAAGCTTATTGTGACTAGAAATAGTTGTTTTAAGCCTTAACTTCACATTGAAAACGTGGAAATCGAATTATAATGAAGTTTTACCCATTTTGACATAAATAAACAAACTAAGAGTTTTGAAAGTAAACAAGCCGAGTATAATCATTAATATGTCACAAAGCTTATTGTAACTAGAAATCGTTGTTTTCAGCCTTAACTTCAAGTAGGGAACGTGGGACATAGGACGATAATGAAGTTTTAACGATTTTGAATAAAATCAAAATTCTAAGAGTTTTAAAATTTAACAAGACGAGCATAAACATATTTTATCTACAAACGCTTATTTTGAATAGAAATCGTTGTTTTAAGCCTTAACTTCACATTGGGAACGTTGGAAATCGAACTATAATGAAGTTTTACCCATTTTGACATAAATAATCAAACTAAGAGTTTTGAAAGTAAACAAGCCGAGTATAATCATTAAAGCTTTCACAAAGCTTATTGTGACTAGAAATAGTTGTTTTAAGCCTTAACTTCACATTGAAAACGTGGGAAATCGAATTATAATGAAGTTTTACCCATTTTGACATAAATAAACAAACTAAGAGTTTTGAAAGTAAACAAGCCGAGTATAATCATTAATATGTCACAAAGCTTATTGTAACTAGAAATCGTTGTTTTCAGCCTTAACTTCAAGTAGGGAACGTGGGACATAGGACGATAATGAAGTTTTAACGATTTTGTATAAAATCATAATTCAAAGAGTTTTAAAATTTAACAAGAAGAACATAAACATATTTTATCTACAAACGCTTATTTTGAATAGAAATTGTTGTTTTAAGCCTTAACTTCACATTGGGAACGTTGGAAATCGAACTATAATGAAGTTTTACCCATTTTGACATAAATAATAAAACTAAGAGTTTTGAAAGTAAACAAGCCGAGTATAATCATTAAAGCTTTCACAAAGCTTATTGTGACTAGAAATAGTTGTTTTAAGCCTTAACTTCACATTGAAAACGTGGGAAATCGAATTATAATGAAGTTTTACCCATTTTGACATAAATAAACAAACTAAGAGTTTTGAAAGTAAACAAGCCGAGTATAATCATTAATATGTCACAAAGCTTATTGTAACTAGAAATCGTTGTTTTCAGCCTTAACTTCAAGTAGGGAACGTGGGACATAGGACGATAATGAAGTTTTAACGATTTTGTATAAAATCATAATTCTAAGAGTTTTAAAATTTAACAAGACGAGCATAAACATATTTTATCTACAAACGCTTATTTTGAATAGAAATCGTTGTTTTAAGCCTTAACTTCACATTGGGAACGTTGGAAATCGAACTATAATGAAGTTTTACCCATTTTGACATAAATAATAAAACTAAGAGTTTTGAAAGTAAACAAGCCGAGTATAATCATTAAAGCTTTCACAAAGCTTATTGTGACTAGAAATAGTTGTTTTAAGCCTTAACTTCACATTGAAAACGTGGGAAATCGAATTATAATGAAGTTTTACCCATTTTGACATAAATAAACAAACTAAGAGTTTTGAAAGTAAACAAGCCGAGTATAACTTCATTAATATGTCACAAAGCTTATTGTAACTAGAAATCGTTGTTTTTTTCAAATTTAACTTCAAGTAGGGAACGTGGGACATAGGACGATAATGAAGTTTTAACGATTTTGTATAAAATCATAATTCTAAGATTTTTAAAATTTAACAAGACGAGCATAAACATATTTTATCTACAAACGCTTATTTTGAATAGAAATCGTTGTTTTAAAGCCTTAACTTCAATTGGGAACTTCAACATTGGGAACGTTGGAAATCGAACTATAATGAAGTTTTACCCATTTTGACATAAATAATAAAACTAAGAGTTTTGAAAGTAAACAAGCCGAGTATAATCATTAAAGCTTTCACAAAGCTTATTGTGACTAGAAATAGTTGTTTTAAGCCTTAACTTCACATTGAAAACGTGGGAAATCGAATTATAATGAAGTTTTACCCATTTTGACATAAATAAACAAACTAAGAGTTTTGAAAGTAAACAAGCCGAGTATAATCATTAATATGTCACAAAGCTTATTGTAACTAGAAATCGTTGTTTTCAGCCTTAACTTCAAGTAGGGAACGTGGGACATAGGACGATAATGAAGTTTTAACGATTTTGTATAAAATCATAATTCTAAGAGTTTTAAAATTTAACAAGACGAGCATAAACATATTTTATCTACAAACGCTTATTTTGAATAGAAATCGTTGTTTTAAGCCTTAACTTCACATTGGGAACGTTGGAAATCGAACTATAATGAAGTTTTACCCATTTTGACATAAATAATCAAACTAAGAGTTTTGAAAGTAAACAAGCCGAGTATAATCATTAAAGCTTTCACAAAGCTTATTGTGACTAGAAATAGTTGTTTTAAGCCTTAACTTCACATTGAAAACGTGGGAAATCGAATTATAATGAAGTTTTACCCATTTTGACATAAATAAACAAACTAAGAGTTTTGAAAGTAAACAAGCCGAGTATAATCATTAATATGTCACAATGCTTATTGTAACTAGAAATCGTTGTTTTCAGCCTTAACTTCAATTAGGGAACGTGGGACATAGGACGATAATGAAGTTTTAACGATTTTGAATAAAATCATAATTCTAAGAGTTTTAAAATTTAACAAGACGAGCATAAACATATTTTATCTACAAACGCTTATTTTGAATAGAAATCGTTGTTTTAAGCCTTAACTTCACATTGGGAACGTTGGAAATCGAACTATAATGAAGTTTTTTACCCATTTTGACATAAATAATAAAACTAAGAGTTTTGAAAGTAAACAAGCCGAGTATAATCATTAAAGCTTTCACAAAGCTTATTGTGACTAGAAATAGTTGTTTTAAGCCTTAACTTCACATTGAAAACGTGGGAAATCGAATTATAATGAAGTTTTACCCATTTTGACATAAATAAACAAACTAAGAGTTTTGAAAGTAAACAAGCCGAGTATAATCATTAATATGTCACAAAGCTTATTGTAACTAGAAATCGTTGTTTTCAGCCTTAACTTCAAGTAGGGAACGTGGGACATAGGACGATAATGAAGTTTTAACGATTTTGAATAAAATCATAATTCTAAGAGTTTTAAAATTTAACAAGACGAGCATAAACATATTTTATCTACAAACGCTTATTTTGAATAGAAATCGT
Organism: Stephania japonica; assembly: GCA_039657345.1. NCBI lineage: Eukaryota > Viridiplantae > Streptophyta > Magnoliopsida > Ranunculales > Menispermaceae > Stephania > Stephania japonica. The sequence goes on along the minus strand of JBBNAE010000024.1, from coordinate 530,587 downwards.
TGTTTTAAGCCTTAACTTCACATTGGGAACGTTGGAAATCGAACTATAATGAAGTTTTACCCATTTTGACATAAATAATAAAACTAAGTTTTTGAAAGTAAACAAGCCGAGTATAATCATTAAAGCTTTCACAAAGCTTATTGTGACTAGAAATAGTTGTTTTAAGCCTTAACTTCACATTGGAAACATGGGAAATCGAACTATAATGAAGTTTTACCCATTTTGACATAAATAATCAAACTAAGAGTTTTGAAAGTAAACAAGCCGAGTATAATCATTAAAGCTTTCACAAAATTTTTGTGACTAGAAATAGTTGTTTTAAGCCTTAACTTCACATTGAAAACGTGGGAAATCGAATTATAATGAAGTTTTACCCATTTTGACATAAATAAACAAACTAAGAGTTTTGAAAGTAAACAAGCCGAGTATAATCATTAATATGTCACAAAGCTTATTGTAACTAGAAATCGTTGTTTTCAGCCTTAACTTCAAGTAGGGAACGTGGGACATAGGACGATAATGAAGTTTTAACGATTTTGTATAAAATCATAATTCTAAGAGTTTTAAAATTTAACAAGACGAGCATAAAACATATTTTATCTACAAACGCTTATTTTGAATAGAAATCGTTGTTTTAAGCCTTAACTTCACATTGGGAACGTTGGAAATCGAACTATAATGAAGTTTTACCCATTTTGACATAAATAATAAAACTAAGAGTTTTGAAAGTAAACAAGCCGAGTATAATCATTAAAGCTTTCACAAAGCTTATTGTGACTAGAAATAGTTGTTTTAAGCCTTAACTTCACATTGAAAACGTGGGAAATCGAATTATAATGAAGTTTTACCCATTTTGACATAAATAAACAAACTAAGAGTTTTGAAAGTAAACAAGCCGAGTATAATCATTAATATGTCACAAAGCTTATTGTAACTAGAAATCGTTGTTTTCAGCCTTAACTTCAAGTAGGGAACGTGGGACATAGGACGATAATGAAGTTTTAACGATTTTGAATAAAATCATAATTCTAAGAGTTTTAAAATTTAACAAGACGAGCATAAACATATTTTATCTACAAACGCTTATTTTGAATAGAAATCGTTGTTTTAAGCCTTAACTTCACATTGGGAACGTTGGAAATCGAACTATAATGAAGTTTTACCCATTTTGACATAAATAATAAAACTAAGAGTTTTGAAAGTAAACAAGCCGTATAATCATTAAAGCTTTCACAAAGCTTATTGTGACTAGAAATAGTTGTTTTAAGCCTTAACTTCACATTGAAAACGTGGGAAATCGAATTATAATGAAGTTTTACCCATTTTGACATAAATAAACAAACTAAGAGTTTTGAAAGTAAACAAGCCGAGTATAATCATTAATATGTCACAAAGCTTATTGTAACTAGAAATCGTTGTTTTCAGCCTTAACTTCAAGTAGGGAACGTGGGACATAGGACGATAATGAAGTTTTAACGATTTTGCATAAAATCATAATTCTAAGAGTTTTAAAATTTAACAAGACGAGCATAAACATATTTTATCTACAAACGCTTATTTTGAATAGAAATCGTTGTTTTAAGCCTTAACTTCACATTGGGAACGTTGGAAATCGAACTATAATGAAGTTTTACCCATTTTGACATAAATAATAAAACTAAGAGTTTTGAAAGTAAACAAGCCGAGTATAATCATTAAAGCTTTCACAAAGCTTATTGTGACTAGAAATAGTTGTTTTAAGCCTTAACTTCACATTGAAAACGTGGGAAATCGAATTATAATGAAGTTTTACCCATTTTGACATAAATAAACAAACTAAGAGTTTTGAAAGTAAACAAGCCGAGTATAATCATTAATATGTCACAAAATAGCTTATTGTAACTAGAAATCGTTGTTTTCAAGCCTTAACTTCAAACTTCAAGTAGGGAACGTGGGACATAGGACGATAATGAAGTTTTAACGATTTTGTATAAAATCATAATTCTAAGAGTTTTAAAATTTAACAAGACGAGCATAAACATATTTTATCTACAAACGCTTATTTTGAATAGAAATCGTTGTTTTAAGCCTTAACTTCACATTGGGAACGTTGGAAATCGAACTATAATGAAGTTTTACCCATTTTGACATAAATAATCAAACTAAGAGTTTTGAAAGTAAACAAGCCGAGTATAATCATTAAAGCTTTCACAAAGCTTATTGTGACTAGAAATAGTTGTTTTAAGCCTTAACTTCACATTGAAAACGTGGGAAATCGAATTATAATGAAGTTTTACCCATTTTGACATAAATAAACAAACTAAGAGTTTTGAAAGTAAACAAGCCGAGTATAATCATTAATATGTCACAAAGCTTATTGTAACTAGAAATCGTTGTTTTCAGCCTTAACTTCAAGTAGGGAACGTGGGACATAGGACGATAATGAAGTTTTAACGATTTTGAATAAAATCATAATTCTAAGAGTTTTAAAATTTAACAAGACGAGCATAAACATATTTTATCTACAAACGCTTATTTTGAATAGAAATCGTTGTTTTAAGCCTTAACTTCACATTGGGAACGTTGGAAATCGAACTATAATGAAGTTTTACCCATTTACATAAATAATAAAACTAAGAGTTTTGAAAGTAAACAAGCCGAGTATAATCATTAAAGCTTTCACAAAGCTTATTGTGACTAGAAATAGTTGTTTTAAGCCTTAACTTCACATTGAAAACGTGGAAATCGAATTATAATGAAGTTTTACCCATTTTGACATAAATAAACAAACTAAGAGTTTTGAAAGTAAACAAGCCGAGTATAATCATTAATATGTCACAAAGCTTATTGTAACTAGAAATCGTTGTTTTCAGCCTTAACTTCAAGTAGGGAACGTGGGACATAGGACGATAATGAAGTTTTAACGATTTTGAATAAAATCATAATTCTAAGAGTTTTAAAATTTAACAAGACGAGCATAAACATATTTTATCTACAAACGCTTATTTTGAATAGAAATCGTTGTTTTAAGCCTTAACTTCACATTGGGAACGTTGGAAATCGAACTATAATGAAGTTTTACCCATTTTGACATAAATAATAAAACTAAGAGTTTTGAAAGTAAACAAGCCGAGTATAATCATTAAAGCTTTCACAAAGCTTATTGTGACTAGAAATAGTTGTTTTAAGCCTTAACTTCACATTGGAAACATGGGAAATCGAACTATAATGAAGTTTTACCCATTTTGACATAAATAATCAAACTAAGAGTTTTGAAAGTAAACAAGCCGAGTATAATCATTAAAGCTTTCACAAAGCTTATTGTGACTAGAAATAGTTGTTTTAAGCCTTAACTTCACATTGAAAACGTGGGAAATCGAATTATAATGAAGTTTTACCCATTTTGACATAAATAAACAAACTAAGAGTTTTGAAAGTAAACAAAAACCGAAGTTTTACCCATTTTGACATAAATAAACATAAGAGTTTTGAAAGTCACAAAGCATTAATTGTCACAAAGCTTATTGTAACTAGAAATCGTTGTTTTCAGCCTTAACTTCAAGTAGGGAACGTGGGACATAGGACGATAATGAAGTTTTAACGATTTTGTATAAAATCATAATTCTAAGAGTTTTAAAATTTAACAAGACGAGCATAAACATATTTTATCTACAAACGCTTATTTTGAATAGAAATCGTTGTTTTAAGCCTTAACTTCACATTGGGAACGTTGGAAATCGAACTATAATGAAGTTTTACCCATTTTGACATAAATAATAAAACTAAGAGTTTTGAAAGTAAACAAGCCGAGTATAATCATTAAAGCTTTCACAAAGCTTATTGTGACTAGAAATAGTTGTTTTAAGCCTTAACTTCACATTGAAAACGTGGGAAATCGAATTATAATGAAGTTTTACCCATTTTGACATAAATAAACAAACTAAGAGTTTTGAAAGTAAACAAGCCGAGTATAATCATTAATATGTCACAAAGCTTATTGTAACTAGAAATCGTTGTTTTCAGCCTTAACTTCAAGTAGGGAACGTGGGACATAGGACGATAATGAAGTTTTAACGATTTTGTATAAAATCATAATTCTAAGAGTTTTAAAATTTAACAAGACGAGCATAAACATATTTTATCTACAAACGCTTATTTTTTGAATAGAAATCGTTGTTTTAAGCCTTAACTTCACATTGGGAACGTTGGAATCGACCATAATGAAGCAATTCATTTGAATAAATAATAAACTAAGAGTTTTGAAGTAAATGATGCTGTGGTAATAATCATTAAAGCCTTCACAAAGTTTACTGACCAGAACAAATGTTTTAAGCCTTAACTTCACACTAAAAATCAAAATCAACTATAATGAAGTTTTAATTAATGACACAATAATCAAACTAGAGTTTTGTGCAAATGTTTCACCTAGATCATTAAGATGTCAAAGCTATTGCACTAGAAATCGTTGTTTTTCAACCGACCTTCTCGAGGGAACTGGACATTTGGACGATAATCTAAGTTTAATCGTATTTGCAAAATCATGAATTTAATATTTTTGAAATTTAACAAGACGAATGAATGACATTTTATCTACTTAACGCTATATTTTAACAGAATCATGTTAAGCCCAACTCATTTGAATGGAAATCAACCATAATTAAAGTCACCCATTTAATACAAATAATCAAATAAGAGTTTTGGCACCAAATGTTTAGCATAATCATAAGTTTTAATAAAAGCCATTTTGAATAACGTTAATAGCGCTGTTTTGGCCTGCACCTACATTGAAACCAAACGGAACTATAACAAAGTTTTACCCATTTTGATACAAATAATCAAACTCAAGAGTTTTAAAAGTAAGCAATAGAAATTATATATCATTAAGATGTCACAAAGCTTATTGTATCTAGAAGCTCTGCTGTTTGGTTGTCTTAACTTCCCAAGTAGAGAGCGTCGAATACTTGACTGCAATAATTTGAGTTCTTAGATTATGTATGCAAAATCATAATTTAATAGTTTCTGCATTTAATCATATGCGAGGCACTTAGCACTTATTTTATCTCACTAACAACTATTTTTTAGGATTAAGAAAGCTCAGTTCAGTTTAAACTTTAACTTCCCATAATAGGAGCATTTTGGAAATCGAACTATAAAGAAGTTTTAACCATTTTGATTATAAATAATCAAACCAGGTGGACTGAAAGTATAACATGCTAAGTAGAATCTATTAAAGTTTTCAGTAAAGCTTATCAGTACTAAAATAGTTGTTTTATGGCTCTTAACTTCACATTGAAAATCATTAGAGAAAATCAGATTATACAATGAAGTTTTACCCATTGATGGGACATAAATAAACAAACTCATAGTTTTGAAAGTAAATTAGCTAAAGTGTAATCGATATCAAACAAGACGAGCATAAACATATTTTATCTACAAACGCTTATTTTGAATAGAAATTGTTGTTTTAAGCCTTAACTTCACATTGGGAACGTTGGAAATCGAACTATAATGAAGTTTTACCCATTTTGACATAAATAATAAAACTAAGAGTTTTGAAAGTAAACAAGCTCGTGTATAATCATTAAAGCTTTCACAAAGCTTATTGTGACTAGAAATAGTTGTTTTAAGCCTTAACTTCACATTGAAAACGTGGGAAATCGAATTATAATGAAGTTTTACCCATTTTGACATAAATAAACAAACTAAGAGTTTTGAAAGTAAACAAGCCGAGTATAATCATTAATATGTCACAAAGCTTATTGTAACTAGAAATCGTTGTTTTCAGCCTTAACTTCAAGTAGGGAACGTGGGACATAGGACGATAATGAAGTTTTAACGATTTTGCATAAAATCATAATTCTAAGAGTTTTAAAATTTAACAAGACGAGCATAAACATATTTTATCTACAAACGCTTATTTTGAATAGAAATCGTTGTTTTAAGCCTTAACTTCACATTGGGAACGTTGGAAATCGAACTATAATGAAGTTTTACCCATTTTGACATAAATAATAAAACTAAGAGTTTTGAAAGTAAACAAGCGGAGTATAATCATTAAAGCTTTCACAAAGCTTATTGTGACTAGAAATAGTTGTTTTAAGCCTTAACTTCACATTGAAAACGTGGGAAATCGAATTATAATGAAGTTTTACCCATTTTGACATAAATAAACAAACTAAGAGTTTTGAAAGTAAACAAGCCGAGTATAATCATTAATATGTCACAAAGCTTATTGTAACTAGAAATCGTTGTTTTCAGCCTTAACTTCACAAACGCTTATTTTGAATAGAAATCGTTGTTTTAAGCCTTAACTTCACATTGGGAACGTTGAAAATCGAACTATAATGAAGTTTTACCCATTTTGACATAAATAATCAAACTAAGAGTTTTGAAAGTAAACAAGCCGAGTATAATCATTAAATCTTTCACAAAGCTTATTGTGACTAGAAATAGTTGTTTAAACCTTAACTTCACATTGAAAACGTGGGAAATCGAATTATAATGAAGTTTTACCCATTTTGACATAAATAAACAAACTAAGAGTTTTGAAAGTAAAAAAGCCGAGTATAATCATTAATATGTCACAAAGCTTATTGTAACTAGAAATCGTTGTTTTCAGCCTTAACTTCAAGTAGGGAACGTGGGACATAGGACGATAATGAAGTTTTAACGATTTTGAATAAAATCATAATTCTAAGAGTTTTAAAATTTAACAAGACGAGCATAAACATATTTTATCTACAAACGCTTATTTTCAATAGAAATCGTTGTTTTAAGCCTTAACTTCACATTGGGAACGTTGGAAATCGAACTATAATGAAGTTTTACCCATTTTGACATAAATAATAAAACTAAGAGTTTTGAAAGTAAACAAGCCGAGTATAATCATTAAAGCTTTCACAAAGCTTATTGTGACTAGAAATAGTTGTTTTAAGCCTTAACTTCACATTGAAAACGTCGGAAATCGAATTATAATGAAGTTTTACCCATTTTGACATAAATAAACAAACTAAGAGTTTTGAAAGTAAACAAGCCGAGTATAATCATTAATAAGTCACAAAACTTATTGTAACTAGAAATCGTTGTTTTCAGCCTTAACTTCACGTAGGGAACGTGGAAGATTGGACGATAATAAAGTTTTAATGATTTTGTATAAAATCATAATTCTAAGAGTTTTAAAATTTAACAAGACGAGCATAAACATATTTTACATACAAACGCTTATTTTGAATAGAAATTGTTGTTTTAAGCCTTAACTTCACATTGGGAACGTTGGAAATCGAACTATAATGAAGTTTTACCCATTTTGACATAAATAATCAAACTAAGAGTTTTGAAAGTAAACAAGCCGAGTATAATCATTAAAGCTTTCACAAAGCTTATTGTGACTAGAAATAGTTGTTTTAAGCCTTAACTTCACATTGGAAACATGGGAAATCGAACTATAATGAAGTTTTACCCATTTTGACATAAATAATCAAACTAAGAGTTTTGAAAGTAAACAAGCCGAGTATAATCATTAAAGCTTTCACAAAGCTTATTGTGACTAGAAATAGTTGTTTTAAGCCTTAACTTCACATTGAAAACGTGGGAAATCGAATTATAATGAAGTTTTACCCATTTTGACATAAATAAACAAACTAAGAGTTTTGAAAGTAAACAAGCCGAGTATAATCATTAATATGTCACAAAGCTTATTGTAACTAGAAATCGTTGTTTTCATCCTTAACTTCAAGTAGGGAACGTGGGACATAGGACGATAATGAAGTTTTAACGATTTTGTATAAAATCATAATTCTAAGAGTTTTAAAATTTAACAAGACGAGCATAAACATATTTTATCTACAAACGCTTATTTTGAATAGAAATCGTTGTTTTAAGCCTTAACTTCACATTGGGAACGTTGGAAATCGAACTATAATGAAGTTTTACCCATTTTGACATAAATAATAAAACTAAGAGTTTTGAAAGTAAACAAGCCGAGTATAATCATTAAAGCTTTCACAAAGCTTATTGTGACTAGAAATAGTTGTTTTAAGCCTTAACTTCACATTGAAAACGTTGGAAATCGAATTATAATGAAGTTTTACCCATTTTGACATAAATAAACAAACTAAGAGTTTTGAAAGTAAACAAGCCGAGTATAATCATTAATATGTCACAAAGCTTATTGTAACTAGAAATCGTTGTTTTCAGCCTTAACTTCAAGTAGGGAACGTGGGACATAGGACAATAATGAAGTTTTAACGATTTTGTATAAAATCATAATTCTAAGAGTTTTAAAATTTAACAAGACGAGCATAAACATATTTTATCTACAAACGCTTATTTTGAATAGAAATCGTTGTTTTAAGCCTTAACTTCACATTGGGAACGTTGGAAATCGAACTATAATGAAGTTTTACCCATTTTGACATAAATAATAAAACTAAGAGTTTTGAAAGTAAACAAGCCGAGTATAATCATTAAAGCCTTCACAAAGCTTATTGTGACTTGAAATAGTTGTTTTAAGCCTTAACTTCACATTGAAAACGTGGGAAATCGAATTATAATGAAGTTTTACCCATTTTGACATAAATAAACAAACTAAGAGTTTTGAAAGTAAACAAGCCGAGTATAATCATTAATATGTCACAAAGCTTATTGTAACTAGAAATCGTTGTTTTCAGCCTTAACTTCAAGTAGGGAACGTGGGACATAGGACGATAATGAAGTTTTAACGATTTTGAATAAAATCATAATTCTAAGAGTTTTAAAATTTAACAAGACGAGCATAAACATATTTTATCTACAAACGCTTATTTTGAATAGAAATCGTTGTTTTAAGCCTTAACTTCACATTGGGAACGTTGGAAATCGAACTATAATGAAGTTTTACCCATTTTGACATAAATAATAAAACTAAGAGTTTTGAAAGTAAACAAGCGAGTATAATCATTAAAGCTTTCACAAAGCTTATTGTGACTAGAAATAGTTGTTTTAAGCCTTAACTTCACATTGAAAACGTGGGAAATCGAATTATAATGAAGTTTTACCCATTTTGACATAAATAAACAAACTAAGAGTTTTGAAAGTAAACAAGCCGAGTATAATCATTAATATGTCACAAAGCTTATTGTAACTAGAAATCGTTGTTTTCAGCCTTAACTTCAAGTAGGAACGTGGGACATAGGACGATAATAAAGTTTTAACGATTTTGAATAAAATCATAATTCTAAGAGTTTTAAAATTTAACAAGACGAGCATAAACATATTTTATCTACAAACGCTTATTTTGAATAGAAATCGTTGTTTTAAGCCTTAACTTCACATTGGGAACGTTGGAAATCGAACTATAATGAAGTTTTACCCATTTTGACATAAATAATAAAACTAAGAGTTTTGAAAGTAAACAAGCCGAGTATAATCATTAAAGCTTTCACAAAGCTTATTGTGACTAGAAATAGTTGTTTTAAGCCTTAACTTCACATTGAAAACATGGGAAATCGAATTATAATGAAGTTTTACCCATTTTGACATAAATAAACAAACTAAGAGTTTTGAAAGTAAACAAGCCGAGTATAATCATTAATATGTCACAAAGCTTATTGTAACTAGAAATCGTTGTTTTCACAAAGCCTTAACTTCAAGTAGGGAACGTGGGACATAGGACGATAATAAAGTTTTAACGATTTTGTATAAAATCATAATTCTAAGAGTTTTAAAATTTAACAAGACGAGCATAAACATATTTTATCTACAAACGCTTATTTTGAATAGAAATCGTTGTTTTAAGCCTTAACTTCACATTGGGAACGTTGGAAATCGAACTATAATGAAGTTTTACCCATTTTGACATAAATAATAAAACTAAGAGTTTTGAAAGTAAACAAGCCGAGTAAAATCATTAAAGCTTTCACAAAGCTTATTGTGACTAGAAATAGTTGTTTTAAGCCTTAACTTCACATTGAAAACGTTGGAAATCGAATTATAATGAAGTTTTACCCATTTTGACATAAATAATCAAACTAAGAGTTTTGAAAGTAAACAAGTCGAGTATAATCATTAATATGTCACAAAGCTTATTGTAACTAGAAATCGTTGTTTTCAGCCTTAACTTCAAGTAGGGAACGTGGGACATAGGACGATAATGAAGTTTTAACGATTTTGTATAAAATCATAATTCTAAGAGTTTTAAAATTTGACAAGACGAGCATAAACATATTTTATATACAAACGCTTATTTCGAATAGAAATCGTTGTTTTAAGCCTTTACTTCACATTGGGAACGTTGAAAATCGAACTATAATGAAGGTTTGCCCATTTTGACATAAATAATAAAACTAAGAGTTTTGAAAGTAAACAAGCCGAGTAAAATCATTAAAGCTTTCACAAAGCTTATTGTGACTAGAAATAGTTGTTTTAATCCTTAACTTCACATTGAAAACGTTGGAAATCGAATTATAATGAAGTTTTACCCATTTTGACATAAATAATCAAACTAAGAGTTTTGAAAGTAAAAAAGCCGAGTATAATCATTAATATGTCACAAAGCTTATTGTAACTAGAAATCGTTGTTTTCAGCCTTAACTTCAAGTAGGGAACGTGGGACATAGGACGATAATGAAGTTTTAACGATTTTGAATAAAATCATAATTCTAAGAGTTTTAAAATTTAACAAGACGAGCATAAACATATTTTATCTACAAACGCTTATTTTGAATAGAAATCGTTGTTTTAAGCCTTAACTTCACATTGGGAACGTTGGAAATCGAACTATAATGAAGTTTTACCCATTTTGACATAAATAATAAAATTAAGAGTTTTGAAAGTAAACAAGCCGAGTATAATCATTAAAGCTTTCACAAAGCTTATTGTGACTAGAAATAGTTGTTTTAAGCCTTAACTTCACATTGGAAACATGGGAAATCGAACTATAATGAAGTTTTACCCATTTTGACATAAATAATTTAACTAAGAGTTTTGAAAGTAAACAAGCCGAGTATAATCATTAAAGCTTTCACAAAGCTTATTGTGACTAGAAATAGTTGTTTTAAGCCTTAACTTCACATTGAAAATGTGGGAAATCGAAATCGAATTATAATGAAGTTTTACCCATTTTGACATAAATAAACAAACTAAGAGTTTTTGAAAGTAAACAAGCCGAGTATAATCATTAATATGTCACAAAGCTTATAGTAACTAGAAATCGTTGTTTTCATCCTTAACTTCATGTAAGGAACGTGGGACATTGGACGATAATAAAGTTTTAATGATTTTGTATAAAATCATAATTCTAAGAGTTTTAAAATTTGACAAGACGAGCATAAACATATTTTATATACAAACGCTTAATTTGAATAGAAATCGTTGTTTTAAGCCTTAACTTCACATTGGGAACGTTGGAAATCGAACTATAATGAAGGTTTACCCATTTTGACATAAATAATAAAACTAAGAGTTTTGAAAGTAAACAAGCCAAGTAAAATCATTAAAGCTTTCACAAAGCTTATTGTGACTAGAAATAGTTGTTTTAAGCCTTAACTTCACATTGAAAACGTTGGAAATCGAATTATAATGAAGTTTTACCCATTTTGACATAAATAATCAAACTAAGAGTTTTGAAAGTAAACAAGTCGAGTATAATCATTAATATGTCACAAAGCTTATTGTAACTAGAAATCGTTGTTTTCAGCCTTAACTTCAAGTAGGAACGTGGGACATAGGACGATAATGAAGTTTTAACGATTTTGTATAAAATCATAATTCTAAGAGTTTTAAAATTTAACAAGACGAGCATAAACATATTTTATCTACAAACGCTTATTTTGAATAGAAATCGTTGTTTTAAGCCTTAACTTCACATTGGGAACGTTGAAAATCGAACTATAATGAAGTTTTACCCATTTTGACATAAATAATAAAACTAAGAGTTTTGAAAGTAAACAAGCCGAGTATAATCATTAAAGCTTTCACAAAGCTTATTGTGACTAGAAATAGTTGTTTTAAGCCTTAACTTCACATTGAAAACGTTAGAAATCGAATTATAATGAAGTTTTACCCATTTTGACATAAATAATCAAACTAACAGTTTTGAAAGTAAACAAGCCGAGTATAATCATTAATATGTCACAAAGCTTATTGTAACTAGAAATCGTTGTTTTCAGCCTTAACTTCAAGTAGGGAACGTGGGACATAGGACATAGGACGATAATGAAGTTTTAACGATTTTGTATAAAATCATAATTCTAAGAGTTTTAAAATTTAACAAGACGAGCATAAACATATTTTATATACAACAAACGCTTATTTTGAATAGAAATCGTTGTTTTAAGCCTTAACTTCACATTGGGAACGTTGGAAATCGAACTATAATGAAGTTTTACCCATTTTGACATAAATAATAAAACTAAGAGTTTTGAAAGTAAACAAGCCGAGTAAAATCATTAAAGCTTTCACAAAGCTTATTGTGACTAGAAATAGTTGTTTTAAGCCTTAACTTCACATTGAAAACGTTGGAAATCGAATTATAGTGAAGTTTTACCCATTTTGACATAAATAATCAAACTAAGAGTTTTGAAAGTAAACAAGTCGAGTATAATCATTAATATGTCACAAAGCTTATTGTAACTAGAAATCGTTGTTTTCATCCTTAACTTCATGTAAGGAACGTGGGACATTGGACGATAATAAAGTTTTAATGATTTTGTATAAAATCATAATTCTAAGAGTTTTAAAATTTGACAAGACGAGCATAAACATATTTTATCTACAAACGCTTATTTGAATAGAAATCGTTGTTTTAAGCCTTAACTTCACATTGGGAACGTTGGAAATCGAACTATAATGAAGTTTTACCCATTTTGACATAAATAATAAAACTAAGAGTTTTGAAAGTAAACAAGCCGAGTAAAATCATTAAAGCTTTCACAAAGCTTATTGTGACTAGAAATAGTTGTTTTAAGCCTTAACTTCACATTGAAAACGTTGGAAATCGAATTATAATGAAGTTTTACCCATTTTGACATAAATAATCAAACTAAGAGTTTTGAAAGTAAACAAGCCGAGTATAATCATTAATATGTCACAAAGCTTATTGTAACTAGAAATCGTTGTTTTCAGCCTTAAACTTCAAGTAGTAGAAACGTGGGACATAGGACGATAATGAAGTTTTAACGATTTTGTATAAAATCATAATTCTAAGAGTTTTAAAATTTAACAAGACGAGCATAAACATATTTTATCTACAAACGCTTATTTTGAATAGAAATCGTTGTTTTAAGCCTTAACTTCACATTGGGAACGTTGAAAATCGAACTATAATGAAGTTTTACCCATTTTGACATAAATAATAAAACTAAGAGTTTTGAAAGTAAACAAGCCGAGTATAATCATTAAAGCTTTCACAAAGCTTATTGTGACTAGAAATAGTTGTTTTAAGCCTTAACTTCACATTGAAAACGTTGGAAATCGAATTATAATGAAGTTTTACCCATTTTGACATAAATAATCAAACTAAGAGTTTTGAAAGTAAACAAGCCGAGTATAATCATTAATATGTCACAAAGCTTATTGTAACTAGAAATCGTTGTTTTCAAGCCTTAACTTCACGTAAGGAACGTGGGACATAGACGATAATGAAGTTTTAACGATTTTGTATAAAATCATAATTCTAAGAGTTTTAAAATTTAACAAGACGAGCATAAACATATTTTATATACAAACGCTTATTTTGAATAGAAATCGTTGTTTTAAGCCTTAACTTCACATTGGGAACGTTGGAAATCGAACTATAATGAAGTTTTACCCATTTTGACATAAATAATAAAACTAAGAGTTTTGAAAGTAAACAAGCCGAGTATAATCATTAAAGCTTTCACAAAGCTTATTGTGACTAGAAATAGTTGTTTTAAGCCTTAACTTCACATTGGAAACATGGGAAATCGAACTATAATGAAGTTTTACCCATTTTGACATAAATAATCAAACTAAGAGTTTTGAAAGTAAACAAGCCGAGTATAATCATTAAAGCTTTCACAAAGCTTATTGTGACTAGAAATAGTTGTTTTAAGCCTTAACTTCACATTGAAAACGTGGGAAATCGAATTATAATGAAGTTTTACCCATTTTGACATAAATAAACAAACTAAGAGTTTTGAAAGTAAACAAGCCGAGTATAATCATTAATATGTCACAAAGCTTATTGTAACTAGAAATCGTTGTTTTCAACCTTAACTTCAAGTAGGGAACGTGGGACATAGGACGATAATGAAGTTTTAACGACTTTGAATAAAATCATAATTCTAAGAGTTTTAAAATTTAACAAGACGAGCATAAACATATTTTATCTACAAACGCTTATTTTGAATAGAAATCGTTGTTTTAAGCCTTAACTTCACATTGGGAACGTTGGAAATCGAACTATAATGAAGTTTTACCCATTTTGACATAAATAATAAAACTAAGAGTTTTGAAAGTAAACAAGCCGAGTATAATCATTAAAGCTTTCACAAAGCTTATTGTGACTAGAAATAGTTGTTTTAAGCCTTAACTTCACATTGAAAACGTGGAAATCGAATTATAATGAAGTTTTACCCATTTTGACATAAATAAACAAACTAAGAGTTTTGAAAGTAAAAGCCGAGTATAATCATTAATATGTCACAAAGCTTATTGTAACTAGAAATCGTTGTTTTCAGCCTTAACTTCAAGTAGGGAACGTGGGACATAGGACGATAATGAAGTTTTAACGATTTTGAATAAAATCATAATTCTAAGAGTTTTAAAATTTAACAAGACGAGCATAAACATATTTTATCTACAAACGCTTATTTTGAATAGAAATCGTTGTTTTAAGCCTTAACTTCACATTGGGAACGTTGAAAATCGAACTATAATGAAGTTTTACCCATTTTGACATAAATAATAAAACTAAGAGTTTTGAAAGTAAACAAGCCGAGTAAAATCATTAAAGCTTTCACAAAGCTTATTGTGACTAGAAATAGTTGTTTTAAGCCTTAACTTCACATTGAAAACGTTGGAAATCGAATTATAATGAAGTTTTACCCATTTTGACATAAATAATCAAACTAAGAGTTTTGAAAGTAAACAAGCCGAGTATAATCATTAATATGTCACAAAGCTTATTGTAACTAGAAATCGTTGTTTTCAGCGTTAACTTCACGTAAGGAACGTGGGACAATCGACGATAATGAAGTTTTAACGATTTTGTATAAAATAATAATTCTAAGAGTTTTAAAATTTAACAAAACGAGCATAAACATATTTTATATACAAACGCTTATTTTGAATAGAAATCGTTGTTTTAAGCCTTACCTTCACATTGGGAACGTTGGAAATCGAACTATAATGAAGTTTTACCCATTTTGACATAAATAATCAAACTAAGAGTTTTGAAAGTAAACAAGCCGAGTATAATCATTAAAGCTTTCACAAAGCTTATTGTGACTAGAAATAGTTGTTTTAAGCCTTAACTTCACATTGGATACATGGGAAATCGAACTATAATAAAGTTTTACCCATTTTGACATAAATAATCAAACTAAGAGTTTTGAAAGTAAACAAGCCGAGTATAATCATTAAAGCTTTCACAAAGCTTATTGTGACTAGAAATAGTTGTTTTAAGCCTTAACTTCACATTGGAAACATGGGAAATCGAACTATAATGAAGTTTTACCCATTTTGACATAAATAATCGAACTAAGAGTTTTGAAAGTAAACAAGCCGAGTATAATCATTAATATGTCACAAAGCTTATTGTAACTAGAAATCGTTCTTTTCACCATTAACTTCAAGTAGGGAACGTGTGACATAGGACGATAATGAAGTTTTAACGATTTTGAATAAAATCATAATTCTAAGAGTTTTAAAATTTAACAAGACGAGCATAAACATATTTTATCTACAAACGCTTATTTTGAATAGAAATCGTTGTTTTAAGCCTTAACTTCACATTGGGAACGTTGGAAATCGAACTATAATGAAGTTTTACCCATTTTGACATAAATAATAAAACTAAGAGTTTTGAAAGTAAACAAGCCGAGTATAATCATTAAAGCTTTCACAAAGCTTATTGTGACTAGAAATAGTTGTTTTAAGCCTTAACTTCACATTGAAAACGTTGGAAATCGAATTATAATGAAGTTTTACCCATTTTGACATAAATAAACAAACTAAGAGTTTTGAAAGTAAACAAGCCGAGTATAATCATTAATATGTCACAAAGCTTATTGTAACTAGAAATCGTTGTTTTCAGCCTTAACTTCAAGTAGGGAACGTGGGACATAGGACGATAATGAAGTTTTAACGATTTTGAATAAAATCATAATTCTAAGAGTGTTAAAATTTAACAAGACGAGCATAAACATATTTTATCTACAAACGCTTATTTCGAATAGAAATCGTTGTTTTAAGCCTTTACTTCACATTGGGAACGTTGAAAATCGAACTATAATGAAGGTTTGCCCATTTTGACATAAATAATAAAACTAAGAGTTTTGAAAGTAAACAAGCCGAGTAAAATCATTAAAGCTTTCACAAAGCTTATTGTGACTAGAAATAGTTGTTTTAATCCTTAACTTCACATTGAAAACGTTGGAAATCGAATTATAATGAAGTTTTACCCATTTTGACATAAATAATCAAACTAAGAGTTTTGAAAGTAAAAAAGCCGAGTATAATCATTAATATGTCACAAAGCTTATTGTAACTAGAAATCGTTGTTTTCAGCCTTAACTTCAAGTAGGGAACGTGGGACATAGGACGATAATGAAGTTTTAACGATTTTGAATAAAATCATAATTCTAAGAGTTTTAAAATTTAACAAGACGAGCATAAACATATTTTATCTACAAACGCTTATTTCGAATAGAAATCGTTGTTTTAAGCCTTTACTTCACATTGGGAACGTTGGAAATCGAACTATAATGAAGTTTTACCCATTTTGACATAAATAATAAAACTAAGAGTTTTGAAAGTAAACAAGCCGACTATAATCATTAAAGCTTTCACAAAGCTTATTGTGACTAGAAATAGTTGTTTTAAGCCTTAACTTCACATTGAAAACGTCGGAAATCAAATTATAATGAAGTTTTACCCATTTTGACATAAATAAACAAACTAAGAGTTTTGAAAGTAAACAAGCCGAGTATAATCATTAATATGTCAAAAAGCTTATTGTAACTAGAAATCGTTGTTTTCAGCCTTAAATTCATGTAGGGAACGTGGGAAATAGGACGATAATGGAGTTTTAACGATTTTGAATAAAATCATAATTCTAAGAGTTTTAAAATTTAACAAGACGAGCATAAACATATTTTATCTACAAACGCTTATTTTGAATAGAAATCGTTGTTTTAAGCCTTAACTTCACATTGGGAACGTTGGAAATCGAACTATAATGAAGTTTTACCCATTTTGACATAAATAATAAAATTAAGAGTTTTGAAAGTAAACAAGCCGAGTATAATCATTAAAGCTTTCACAAAGCTTATTGTGACTAGAAATAGTTGTTTTAAGCCTTAACTTCACATTGGAAACATGGGAAATCGAACTATAATGAAGTTTTACCCATTTTGACATAAATAATTTAACTAAGAGTTTTGAAAAGTAAAAAGCAAGCCGAGTATAATCATTAAAGCTTTCACAAAGCTTATTGTGACTAGAAATAGTTGTTTTAAGCCTTAACTTCACATTGAAAATGTGGGAAATCGAATTATAATGAAGTTTTACCCATTTTGACATAAATAAACAAACTAAGAGTTTTGAAAGTAAACAAGCCGAGTATAATCATTAATATGTCACAAAGCTTATAGTAACTAGAAATCGTTGTTTTCATCCTTAACTTCATGTAAGGAACGTGGGACATTGGACGATAATAAAGTTTTAATGATTTTGTATAAAATCATAATTCTAAGAGTTTTAAAATTTGACAAGACGAGCATAAACATATTTTATATACAAACGCTTAATTTGAATAGAAATCGTTGTTTTAAGCCTTAACTTCACATTGGGAACGTTGGAAATCGAACTATAATGAAGGTTTACCCATTTTGACATAAATAATAAAACTAAGAGTTTTGAAAGTAAACAAGCCGAGTAAAATCATTAAAGCTTTCACAAAGCTTATTGTGACTAGAAATAGTTGTTTTAAGCCTTAACTTCACATTGAAAACGTTGGAAATCGAATTATAATGAAGTTTTACCCATTTTGACATAAATAATCAAACTAAGAGTTTTGAAAGTAAACAAGTCGAGTATAATCATTAATATGTCACAAAGCTTATTGTAACTAGAAATCGTTGTTTTCAGCCTTAACTTCAAGTACGGAACGTGGGACATAGGACGATAATGAAGTTTTAACGATTTTGTATAAAATCATAATTCTAAGAGTTTTAAAATTTAACAAGACGAGCATAAACATATTTTATCTACAAACGCTTATTTTGAAAAGAAATCGTTGTTTTAAGCCTTAACTTCACATTGGGAACGTTGAAAATCGAACTATAATGAAGTTTTACCCATTTTGACATAAATAATCAAACTAAGAGTTTTGAAAGTAAAAAAGTCGAGTATAATCATTAATATGTCACAAAGCTTATTGTAACTGAAATAGTTGTTTTAATCCTTTGTTTTAACCTTAACTTCACGTAAATAATCAAACTAACGTGGGACAATTGAACGAAATCGTTGTTTTCAGTTAACTTCAATGAAGTTTTAATAATGATTTTGTTTAAAAATAATAATTCTAAGAGTTTTAAAATTTAACAAGACGAGCATAAACATATGTTATATACAAACGCTTATTTTGAATGGAAATCGTTGTTTTAAGCCTTATCTTCACATTGGGAACGTTGGAAATCGAACTATAATGAAGTTTTACCCATTTTGACATAAATAATCAAACTAAGAGTTTTGAAAGTAAACAAGCCGAGTATAATCATTAAAGCTTTCACAAAGCTTATTGTGACTAGAAATAGTTGTTTTAAGCCTTAACTTCACATTGGATACATGGGAAATCGAACTATAATAAAGTTTTACCCATTTTGACATAAATAATCAAACTAAGAGTTTTGAAAGTAAACAAGCAGAGTATAATCATTAAAGCTTTCACAAAGCTTATTGTGACTAGAAAATAGTTTGTTTTAAGCCTTAACTTCACATTGGAAACATGGGAAATCGAACTATAATGAAGTTTTACCCATTTTGACATAAATAATCGAACTAAGAGTTTTGAAAGTAAACAAGCCGAGTATAATCATTAAAGCTTTCACAAAGCTTATTGTGACTAGAAATAGTTGTTTTAAGCCTTAGCCTCACATTGAAAACGTGGGAAATCGAATTATAATGAAGTTTTACCCATTTTGACATAAATAAACAAACTAAGAGTTTTGAAAGTAAACAAGCCGAGTATAATCATTAATATGTCACAAAGCTTATTGTAACTAGAAATCATTGTTTTCAGCCTTAACTTCAAGTAGGGAACGTGGGACATAGGACGATAATGAAGTTTTAACGATTTTGAATAAAATCATAATTCTAAGAGTTTTAAAATTTAACAAGACGAGCATAAACATATTTTATCTACAAACGCTTATTTTGAATAGAAATCGTTGTTTTAAGCCTTAACTTCACATTGGGATTGGAAATCGAACTATAATGAAGTTTTACCCATTTTGACATAAATAATAAAACTAAGAGTTTTGAAAGTAAACAAGCCGAGTATAATCATTAAAGCTTTCACAAAGCTTATTGTGACTAGAAATAGTTGTTTTAAGCCTTAACTTCACATTGAAAACGTCGGAAATCGAATTATAATGAAGTTTTACCCATTTTGACATAAATAAACAAACTAAGAGTTTTGAAAGTAAACAAGCCGAGTATAATCATTAATATGTCACAAAGCTTATTGTAACTAGAAATAGTTGTTTTCAGCCTTAACTTCACGTAGGGAACGTGGGACATAGGACGATAATAAAGTTTTAACGATTTTGAATAAAATCATAATTCTAAGAGTTTTAAAATTTAACAAGACGAGCATAAACATATTTTATCTACAAACGCTTATTTTGAATAGAAATCGTTGTTTTAAGCCTTAACTTCACATTGGGAACGTTGGAAATCGAACTATAATGAAGTTCCCACCCATTTTGACATAAATAATAAAATTAAGAGTTTTGAAAGTAAACAAGCCGAGTATAATCATTAAAGCTTTCACAAAGCTTATTGTGACTAGAAATAGTTGTTTTAAGCCTTAACTTCACATTGGAAACATGGGAAATCGAACTATAATGAAGTTTTACCCATTTTGACATAAATAATTTAACTAAGAGTTTTGAAAGTAAACAAGCCGAGTATAATCATTAAAGCTTTCACAAAGCTTATTGTGACTAGAAATAGTTGTTTTAAGCCTTAACTTCACATTGAAAATGTGGGAAATCGAATTATAATGAAGTTTTACCCATTTTGACATAAATAAACAAACTAAGAGTTTTGAAAGTAAACAAGCCGAGTATAATCATTAATATGTCACAAAGCTTATAGTAACTAGAAATCGTTGTTTTCATCCTTAACTTCATGTAAGGAACGTGGGACATTGGACGATAATAAAGTTTTAATGATTTTGTATAAAATCATAATTCTAAGAGTTTTAAAATTTAACAAGACGAGCATAAACATATTTTATATACAAACGCTTATTTTGAATAGAAATCGTTGTTTTAAGCCTTAACTTCACATTGGGAACGTTGGAAATCGAACTATAATGAAGGTTTACCCATTTTGACATAAATAATAAAACTAAGAGTTTTGAAAGTAAACAAGCCGAGTAAAATCATTAAAGCTTTCACAAAGCTTATTGTGACTAGAAATAGTTGTTTTAAGCCTTAACTTCACATTGAAAACGTTGGAAATCGAATTATAATGAAGTTTTACCCATTTTGACATAAATAATCAAACTAAGAGTTTTGAAAGTAAACAAGTCGAGTATAATCATTAATATGTCACAAAGCTTATTGTAACTAGAAATCGTTGTTTTCAGCCTTAACTTCAAGTACGGAACGTGGGACATAGGACGATAATGAAGTTTTAACGATTTTGTATAAAATCATAATTCTAAGAGTTTTAAAATTTAACAAGACGAGCATAAACATATTTTATCTACAAACGCTTATTTTGAATAGAAATCGTTGTTTTAAGCCTTAACTTCACATTGGGAACGTTGAAAATCGAACTATAATGAAGGTTTACCCATTTTGACATAAATAATAAAACTAAGAGTTTTGAAAGTAAACAAGCCGAGTAAAATCATTAAAGCTTTCACAAAGCTTATTGTGACTAGAAATAGTTGTTTTAATCCTTAACTTCACATTGAAAACGTTGGAAATCGAATTATAATGAAGTTTTACCCATTTTGACATAAATAATCAAACTAAGAGTTTTGAAAGTAAAAAAGCCGAGTATAATCATTAATATGTCACAAAGCTTATTGTAACTAGAAATCGTTGTTTTCAGCGTTAACTTCACGTAAGGAACGTGGGACAATCGACGATAATGAAGTTTTAACGATTTTGAATAAAATCATAATTCTAAGAGTTTTAAAATTTAACAAGACGAGCATAAACATATTTTATATACAAACGCTTATTTTGAATAGAAATCGTTGTTTTAAGCCTTATCTTCACATTGGGAACGTTGGAAATCGAACTATAATGAAGTTTTACCCATTTTGACATAAATAATAAAACTAAGAGTTTTGAAAGTAAACAAGCCGAGTATAATCATTAAAGCTTTCACAAAGCTTATTGTGACTAGAAATAGTTGTTTTAAGCCTTAACTTCACATTGGAACGTGGGAAATCGAACGATAATAAAGTTTTACCCATTTTGACATAAAAAACAAGCCGAGTCATAATTAAGAGTTTTAAAATTTAAACAAGACGAGTATAATCATTTTTATATCACAAACGCTTATTTTGAATAGAAATCGTTGTTTTAAGCCTTAACTTCACATTGGGAACGTTGGAAATCGAACTATAATGAAGTTTTACCCATTTTGACATAAATAATCAAACTAAGAGTTTTGAAAGTAAACAAGCCGAGTATAATCATTAAAGCTTTCACAAAGCTTATTGTGACTAGAAATAGTTGTTTTAAGCCTTAACTTCACATTGGATACATGGGAAATCGAACTATAATAAAGTTTTACCCATTTTGACATAAATAATCAAACTAAGAGTTTTGAAAGTAAACAAGCGAGAGTATAATCATTAAAGCTTTCACAAAGCTTATTGTGACTAGAAATAGAAATAGTTGTTTTAAGCCTTAACTTCACATTGGAAAAACATGGGAAATCGAACTATAATGAAGTTTTACCCATTTTTACATAAATAATCAAACTAAGAGTTTTGAAAGTAAACAAGCCGAGTAAATCATTATTAAAGCTTTCACAAAGCTTATTGTGACTAGAAATAGTTGTTTTAAGCCTTAACTTCACATTGAAAACGTGGGAAATCGAATTATAATGAAGTTTTACCCATTTTGACATAAATAAACAAACTAAGAGTTTTGAAAGTAAACAAGCCGAGTATAATCATTAATATGTCACAAAGCTTATTGTAACTAGAAATCGTTGTTTTCAGCCTTAACTTCAAGTAGGGAAACGTGGGACATAGGACGATAATGAAGTTTTAACGATTTTGAATAAAATCATAATTCTAAGAGTTTTAAAATTTAACAAGACGAGCATAAACATATTTTATCTACAAACGCTTATTTTGAATAGAAATCGTTGTTTTAAGCCTTAACTTCACATTGGGAACGTTGGAAATCGAACTATAATGAAGTTTTACCCATTTTGACATAAATAATAAAACTAAGAGTTTTGAAAGTAAACAAGCCGAGTATAATCATTAAAGCTTTCACAAAGCTTATTGTGACTAGAAATAGTTGTTTTAAGCCTTAACTTCACATTGAAAACGTGGGAAATCGAATTATAATGAAGTTTTACCCATTTTGACATAAATAAACAAACTAAGAGTTTTGAAAGTAAACAAGCCGAGTATAATCATTAATATGTCACAAAGCTTATTGTAACTAGAAATCGTTGTTTTCAGCCTTAACTTCAAGTAGGGAACGTGGGACATAGGACGATAATATAATAAGTTTTAACGATTTTGAATAAAATCATAATTCTAAGAGTTTTAAAATTTAACAAGACGAGCATAAACATATTTTATATACAAACGCTTATTTTGAATAGAAATCGTTGTTTTAAGCCTTAACTTCACATTGGGAACGTTGGAAATCGAACTATAATGAAGTTTTACCCATTTTGACATAAATAATAAAACTAAGAGTTTTGAAAGTAAACAAGCCGAGTATAATCATTAAAGCTTTCACAAAGCTTATTGTGACTAGAAATAGTTGTTTTAAGCCTTAACTTCACATTGGAAACATGGGAAATCGAACTATAATAAAGTTTTACCCATTTTGACATAAATAATCAAACTAAGAGTTTTGAAAGTAAACAAGCCGAGTATAATCATTAAAGCTTTCACAAAGCTTATTGTGACTAGAAATAGTTGTTTTAAGCCTTAACTTCACATTGGAAACATGGGAAATCGAACTATAATGAAGTTTTACCCATTTTGACATAAATAATCAAAAAAGAGTTTTGAAAGTAAACAAGCCGTATAATTATTAAAGCATTCATTAAAGCTTTCACAAAGCTTATTGTGACTAGAAATAGTTGTTTTAAGCCTTAACTTCACATTGAAAACGTGGGAAATCGAATTATAATGAAGTTTTACCCATTTTGACATAAATAAACAAACTAAGAGTTTTGAAAGTAAACAAGCCGAGTATAATCATTAATATGTCACAAAGCTTATTGTAACTAGAAATCGTTGTTTTCAGCCTTAACTTCACGTAGGGAACGTGGGACATAGGACGATAATGAAGTTTTAATGATTTTGTATAAAATCATAATTCTAAGAGTTTTAAAATTTAACAAGACGAGCATAAACATATTTTATCTACAAACGCTTATTTTGAATAGAAATCGTTGTTTTAAGCCTTAACTTCACATTGGGAACGTTGGAAATCGAACTATAATGAAGTTTTACCCATTTTGACATAAATAATAAAAATAAGAGTTTTGAAAGTAAACAAGCCGAGTATAATCATTAAAGCTTTCACAAAGCTTATTGTGACTAGAAATAGTTGTTTTAAGCCTTAACTTCACATTGAAAACGTCGGAAATCGAATTATAATGAAGTTTTACCCATTTTGACATAAATAAACAAACTAAGAGTTTTGAAAGTAAACAAGTCGAGTATAATCATTAATATGTCACAAAGCTTATTGTAACTAGAAATCGTTGTTTTCAGCCTTAACTTCAAGTAGGGAACGAACGGGACATAGGACGATAATGAAGTTTTAACGATTTTGAATAAAATCATAATTCTAAGAGTTTTAAAATTTAACAAGACGAGCATAAACATATTTTATCTACAAACGCTTATTTTGAATAGAAATCGTTGTTTTAAGCCTTAACTTCACATTGGGAACGTTGGAAATCGAACTATAATGAAGTTTTACCCATTTTGACATAAATAATAAAACTAAGAGTTTTGAAAGTAAACAAGCCGTATAATCATTAAAGCTTTCACAAAGCTTATTGTGACTAGAAATAGTTGTTTTAAGCCTTAACTTCACATTGAAAACGTTGGAAATCGAATTATAATGAAGTTTTACCCATTTTGACATAAATAATCAAACTAAGAGTTTTGAAAGTAAACAAGCCGAGTATAATCATTAATATGTCACAAAGCTTATTGTAACTAGAAATCGTTGTTTTCAGCCTTAACTTCACGTAGGGAACGTGGGACATTAGACGATAATGAAGTTTTAATGATTTTGTATAAAATCATAATTCTAAGAGTTTTAAAATTTAACAAGACGAGCATAAACATATTTTATATACAAACGCTTATTTTGAATAGAAATCGTTGTTTTAAGCCTTAACTTCACATTGGGAACGTTGGAAATCGAACTATAATGAAGTTTTACCCATTTTGACATAAATAATCAAACTAAGAGTTTTGAAAGTAAACAAGCCGAGTATAATCATTAAAGCTTTCACAAAGCTTATTGTGACTAGAAATAGTTGTTTTAAGCCTTAACTTCACATTGAAAACGTGGGAAATCGAATTATAATGAAGTTTTACCCATTTTGACATAAATAATCAAACTAAGAGTTTTGAAAGTAAACAAGCCGAGTATAATCATTAAAGCTTTCACAAAGCTTATTGTGACTAGAAATAGTTGTTTTAAGCCTTAACTTCACATTGAAAACATGGGAAATCGAACTATAATGAAGTTTTACCCATTTTGACATAAATAATCAAACTAAGAGTTTTGAAAGTAAACAAGCCGAGTATAATCATTAATATTTCACAAAGCTTATTGTGACTAGAAATCGTTGTTTTAAGCCTTAACTTCACATTGGGAACGTGGGAAATCGAACTATAATGAAGTTTTACCCATTTTGACATAAATAATCATAATTCTAAGAGTTTTGAAAGTAAACAAGCGAGTAAAATCATTAAAGCTTTCACAAAGCTTATTGTGACTAGAAATAGTTGTTTTAAGCCTTAACTAACTTCACATTGGAAAACGTTGGAAAACTATCGAACTATAATGAAGTTTTACCCATTTTGACATAAATAATCAAACTAAGAGTTTTGAAAGTAAACAAGCCGAGTATAATCATTAAAGCTTTCACAAAGCTTATTGTGACTAGAAATAGTTGTTTTAAGCCTTAACTTCACATTGAAAACGTGGGAAATCGAATTATAATGAAGTTTTACCCATTTTGACATAAATAAACAAACTAAGAGTTTTGAAAGTAAACAAGCCGAGTATAATCATTAATATGTCACAAAGCTTATTGTAACTAGAAATCGTTGTTTTCATCCTTAACTTCAAGTAGGAACGTGGGACATAGGACGATAATAAAGTTTTAACGATTTTGGATAAAATCCTGATTCTAAGAGTTTTAAAATTTAACAAGACGCGCATAAACATATTTTATCTACAAACGCTTATTTTGAATAGAAATCGTTGTTTTAAGCCTTAACTTCACTTGGGAACGTTGGAAATCGAACTATAATGAAGTTTTACCCATTTTGACATAAATAATAAAACTAAGAGTTTTGAAAGTAAACAAGCCGAGTAAAATCATTAAAGCTTTCACAAAGCTTATTGTGACTAGAAATAGTTGTTTTAAGCCTTAACTTCACATTGAAAACGTTGGAAATCGAATTATAATGAAGTTTTACCCATTTTGACATAAATAATCAAACTAAGAGTTTTGAAAGTAAACAAGCCGAGTATAATCATTAATATGTCACAAAGCTTATTGTAACTAGAAATCGTTGTTTTCAAGCCTTAACTTCACGTAGGGAACGTGGGACATAGGACGATAATAAGTTTTAATTTTGATTTTGTATAAAATCATAATTCTAAGAGTTTTAAAATTTAACAAGACGAGCATAAACATATTTTATCTACAAACGCTTATTTTGAATAGAAATCGTTGTTTTAAGCCTTAACTTCACATTGGGAACGTTGGAAATCGAACTATAATGAAGTTTTACCCATTTTGACATAAATAATAAAACTAAGAGTTTTGAAAGTAAACAAGCCGAGTATAATCATTAAAGCTTTCACAAAGCTTATTGTGACTAGAAATAGTTGTTTTAAGCCTTAACTTCACATTGAAAACGTTAAATCGAATTATAATGAAGTTTTACCCATTTTGACATAAATAAACAAACTAAGAGTTTTGAAAGTAAATAATCAAACTAAGAGTTTTGAAAGTAAACAAGCCGAGTATAATCATTAATATGTCACAAAGCTTATTGTAACTAGAAATCGTTGTTTTCAGCCTTAACTTCAAGTAGGGAACGTGGGACATAGGACGATAATGAAGTTTTAACGATTTTGTATAAAATCATAATTCTAAGAGTTTTAAAATTTAACAAGACGAGCATAAACATATTTTATCTACAAACGCTTATTTTGAATAGAAATCGTTGTTTTAAGCCTTAACTTCACATTGGGAACGTTGGAAATCGAACTATAATGAAGTTTTACCCATTTTGACATAAATAATAAAACTAAGAGTTTTGAAAGTAAACAAGCCGAGTATAATCATTAAAGCTTTCACAAAGCTTATTGTGACTAGAAATAGTTGTTTTAAGCCTTAACTTCACATTGAAAACGTGGAAATCGAATATAATGAAGTTTTACCCATTTTGACATAAATAATCAAACTAAGAGTTTTGAAAGTAAACAAGCCGAGTATAATCATTAATATGTCACAAAGCTTATTGTAACTAGAAATCGTTGTTTTCAGCCTTAACTTCAAGTAGGGAACGTGGGACATAGGACGATAATGAAGTTTTAACGATTTTGTATAAAATCATAATTCTAAGAGTTTTAAAATTTAACAAGACGAGCATAAACATATTTTATCTACAAACGCTTATTTTGAATAGAAATCGTTGTTTTAAGCCTTAACTTCACATTGGGAACGTTGAAAATCGAACTATAATGAAGGTTTACCCATTTTGACATAAATAATAAAACTAAGAGTTTTGAAAGTAAACAAGCCGAGTAAAATCATTAAAGCTTTCACAAAGCTTATTGTGACTAGAAATAGTTGTTTTAAGCCTTAACTTCACATTGAAAACGTTGGAAATCGAATTATAATGAAGTTTTACCCATTTTGACATAAATAATCAAACTAAGAGTTTTGAAAGTAAAAAAGCCGAGTATAATCATTAATATGTCACAAAGCTTATTGTAACTAGAAATCGTTGTTTTCAGCCTTAACTTCACGTAAGGAACGTGGGACATTGGACGATAATGAAATGTTTTAATGATTTTGTATAAAATCATAATTCTAAGAGTTTTAAAATTTAACAAGACGAGCATAAACATATTTTATATACAAACGCTTATTTTGAATAGAAATCGTTGTTTTAAGCCTTATCTTCACATTGGGAACGTTGGAAATCGAACTATAATGAAGTTTTACCCATTTTGACATAAATAATCAAACTAAGAGTTTTGAAAGTAAACAAGCCGAGTATAATCATTAAAGCTTTCACAAAGCTTATTGTGACTAGAAATAGTTGTTTTAAGCCTTAACTTCACATTGGATACATGGGAAATCGAACTATAATAAAGTTTTACCCATTTTGACATAAATAATCAAACTAAGAGTTTTGAAAGTAAACAAGCAGAGTATAATCATTAAAGCTTTCACAAAGCTTATTGTGACTAGAAATAGTTGTTTTAAGCCTTAACTTCACATTGGAAACATGGGAAATCGAACTATAATGAAGTTTTACCCATTTTTACATAAATAATCGAACTAAGAGTTTTGAAAGTAAACAAGCCGAGTATAATCATTAAAGCTTTCACAAAGCTTATTGTGACTAGAAATAGTTGTTTTAAGCCTTAGCCTCACATTGAAAACGTGGGAAATCGAATTATAATGAAGTTTTACCCATTTTGACATAAATAAACAAACTAAGAGTTTTGAAAGTAAACAAGCCGAGTATAATCATTAATATGTCACAAAGCTTATTGTAACTAGAAATCATTGTTTTCAGCCTTAACTTCAAGTAGGGAACGTGGGACATAGGCCGATAATGAAGTTTTAACGATTTTGTATAAAATCATAATTCTAAGAGTTTTAAAATTTAACAAGACGAGGATAAACATATTTTATCTAGAAACGCTTATTTTGAATAGAAATCGTTGTTTTAAGCCTTAACTTCACATTGGGAACGTTGGAAATTGAACTATAATGAAGTTTTACCCATTTTGACATAAATAATAAAACTAAGAGTTTTGAAAGTAAACAAGCCGAGTATAATCATTAAAGCCTTCACAAAGCTTATTGTGACTAGAAATAGTTGTTTTAAGCCTTAACTTCACATTAAAAAGGTCGAAAATCAAATTATAATGAAGTTTTACCCATTTTGACATAAATAAACAAACTAAGAGTTTTGAAAGTAAACAAGCCGAGTATAATCATTAATATGTCACAAAGCTTATTGTAACTAGAAATCGTTGTTTTCAGCCTTAACTTCAAGTAGGGAACGTGGGACATAGGACGATAATGAAGTTTTAACGATTTTGAATAAAATCATAATTCTAAGAGTTTTAAAATTTAACAAGACGAGCATAAACATATTTTATCTACAAACGCTTATTTTGAATAGAAATCGTTGTTTTAAGCCTTAACTTCACATTGGGAACGTTGGAAATCGAACTATAATGAAGTTTTACCCATTTTGACATAAATAATAAAACTAAGAGTTTTGAAAGTAAACAAGCCGAGTATAATCATTAAAGCTTTCAAAGCTTATTGTGACTAGAAATAGTTGTTTTAAGCCTTAACTTCACATTGAAAACGTTGGAAATCGAATTATAATGAAGTTTTACCCATTTTGACATAAATAAACAAACTAAGAGTTTTGAAAGTAAACAAGCCGAGTATAATCATTAATATGTCACAAAGCTTATTGTAACTAGAAATAGTTGTTTTCAGCCTTAACTTCAAGTAGGGAACGTAGGGACATAGGACTAATGAAGTTTTAACGATTTTGAATAAAATCATAATTCTAAGAGTTTTAAAATTTAACAAGACGAGCATAAACATATTTTATCTACAAACGCTTATTTTGAATAGAAATCGTTGTTTTAAGCCTTAACTTCACATTGGGAACGTTGGAAATCGAACTATAATGAAGTTTTACCCATTTTGACATAAATAATAAAACTAAGAGTTTTGAAAGTAAACAAGCCGAGTATAATCATTAAAGCTTTCACAAAGCTTATTGTGACTAGAAATAGTTGTTTTAAGCCTTAACTTCACATTGAAAACGTCGGAAATCGAATTATAATGAAGTTTTACCCATTTTGACATAAATAAACAAACTAAGAGTTTTGAAAGTAAACAAGCCGAGTATAATCATTAATATGTCACAAAGCTTATTGTAACTAGAAATCGTTGTTTTCAGCCTTAACTTCAAGTAGGGAACGTGGGACATAGGACGATAATGAAGTTTTAACGATTTTGAATAAAATCATAATTCTAAGAGTTTTAAAATTTAACAAGACGAGCATAAACATATTTTATCTACAAACGCTTATTTCGAATAGAAATCGTTGTTTTAAGCCTTTACTTCACATTGGGAACGTTGGAAATCGAACTATAATGAAGTTTTACCCATTTTGACATAAATAATAAAACTAAGAGTTTTGAAAGTAAACAAGCCGAGTATAATCATTAAAGCTTTCACAAAGCTTATTGTGACTAGAAATAGTTGTTTTAAGCCTTAACTTCACATTGAAAACGTCGGAAATCGAATTATAATGAAGTTTTACCCATTTTGACATAAATAAACAAACTAAGAGTTTTGAAAGTAAACAAGCCGAGTATAATCATTAAAGCTTTCACAAAGCTTATTGTGACTAGAAATAGTTGTTTTCAGCCTTAACTTCACGTAGGGAACGTGGGACATAGGACGATAATAAAGTTTTAACGATTTTGAATAAAATCATAATTCTAAGAGTTTTAAAATTTAACAAGACGAGCATAAACATATTTTATCTACAAACGCTTATTTTGAATAGAAATCGTTGTTTTAAGCCTTAACTTCACATTGGGAACGTTGGAAATCGAACTATAATGAAGTTTTACCCATTTTGACATAAATAATAAAATTAAGAGTTTTGAAAGTAAACAAGCCGAGTATAATCATTAAAGCTTTCACAAAGCTTATTGTGACTAGAAATAGTTGTTTTAAGCCTTAACTTCACATTGGAAACATGGGAAATCGAACTATAATGAAGTTTTACCCATTTTGACATAAATAATCGAACTAAGAGTTTTGAAAGTAAACAAGCCGAGTATAATCATTAAAGCTTTCACAAAGCTTATTGTGACTAGAAATAGTTGTTTTAAGCCTTAACTTCACATTGAAAATGTGGGAAATCGAATTATAATGAAGTTTTACCCATTTTGACATAAATAAACAAACTAAGAGTTTTGAAAGTAAACAAGCCGAGTATAATCATTAATATGTCACAAAGCTTATAGTAACTAGAAATCGTTGTTTTCATCCTTAACTTCACGTAAGGAACGTGGGACATTGGACGATAATAAAGTTTTAATGATTTTGTATAAAATCATAATTCTAAGAGTTTTAAAATTTAACAAGACGAGCATAAACATATTTTATATACAAACGCTTATTTTGAATAGAAATCGTTGTTTTAAGCCTTAACTTCACATTGGGAACGTTGGAAATCGAACTATAATGAAGGTTTACCCATTTTGACATAAATAATAAAACTAAGAGTTTTGAAAGTAAACAAGCCGAGTAAAATCATTAAAGCTTTCACAAAGCTTATTGTGACTAGAAATAGTTGTTTTAAGCCTTAACTTCACATTGAAAACGTTGGAAATCGAATTATAATGAAGTTTTACCCATTTTGACATAAATAATCAAACTAAGAGTTTTGAAAGTAAACAAGCCGAGTATAATCATTAATATGTCACAAAGCTTATTGTAACTAGAAATCGTTGTTTTCAGCCTTAACTTCAAGTAGGGAACGTGGGACATAGGACGATAATAAAGTTTTAATGATTTTGTATAAAATCATAATTCTAAGAGTTTTAAAATTTAACAAGACGAGCATAAACATATTTTATATACAAACGCTTATTTTGAATAGAAATCGTTGTTTTAAGCCTTAACTTCACATTGGGAACGTTGGAAATCGAACTATAATGAAGTTTTACCCATTTTGACATAAATAATAAAACTAAGAGTTTTGAAAGTAAACAAGCCGAGTATAATCATTAAAGCTTTCACAAAGCTTATTGTGAAGAAATAGTTGTTTTAAGCCTTAACTTCACATTGAAAACGTTCGAATTATAATGAAGTTTTACCCATTTTGACATAAATAAACAAACTAAGAGTTTTGAAAGTAAACAAGCCGAGTATAATCATTAATATGTCACAAAGCTTATTGTAACTAGAAATCGTTGTTTTCAGCCTTAACTTCAAGTAGGGAACGTGGGACATAGGACGATAATGAAGTTTTAACGATTTTGAATAAAATCATAATTCTAAGAGTTTTAAAATTTAACAAGACGAGCATAAACATATTTTATCTACAAAAACTTATTTTTGAATAGAAATCGTTGTTTTAAGCCTTAACTTCACATTGGGAACGTTGGAAATCGAACTATAATGAAGTTTTACCCATTTTGACATAAATAATAAAACTAAGAGTTTTGAAAGTAAACAAGCCGAGTATAATCATTAAAGCTTTCACAAAGCTTATTGTGACTAGAAATAGTTGTTTTAAGCCTTAACTTCACATTGAAAACGTGGGAAATCGAATTATAATGAAGTTTTACCCATTTTGACATAAATAAACAAACTAAGAGTTTTGAAAGTAAACAAGCCGAGTATAATCATTTAAGCCTTTACAAAGCTTATTGTAACTAGAAATAGTTGTTTTCAGCCTTAACTTCACGTAGGGAACGTGGGACATAGGACGATAATAAAGTTTTAACGATTTTGAATAAAATCATAATTCTAAGAGTTTTAAAATTTAACAAGACGAGCATAAACATATTTTATCTACAAACGCTTATTTTGAATAGAATCGTTGTTTTAAGCCTTAACTTCACATTGGGAACGTTGGAAATCGAACTATAATGAAGTTTTACCCATTTTGACATAAATAATAAAACTAAGAGTTTTGAAAGTAAACAAGCCGAGTATAATCATTAAAGCTTTCACAAAGCTTATTGTGACTAGAAATAGTTGTTTTAAGCCTTAACTTCACATTGAAAACGTTGGAAATCGAATTATAATGAAGTTTTACCCATTTTGACATAAATAAACAAACTAAGAGTTTTGAAAGTAAACAAGCCGAGTATAATCATTAATATGTCACAAAGCTTATTGTAACTAGAAATCGTTGTTTTCATCCTTAACTTCACGTAGGAACGTGGGACAGGACGATAATAAAGTTTTAACGATTTTGTATAAAATCATAATTCTAAGAGTTTTAAAATTTAACAAGACGAGCATAAACATATTTTATCTACAAACGCTTATTTTGAATAGAAATCGTTGTTTTAAGCCTTAACTTCACATTGGGAACGTTGGAAATCGAACTATAATGAAGTTTTACCCATTTTGACATAAATAATAAAACTAAGAGTTTTGAAAGTAAACAAGCCGAGTATAATCATTAAAGCTTTCACAAAGCTTATTGTGACTAGAAATAGTTGTTTTAAGCCTTAACTTCACATTGAAAACGTTGGAAATCGAATTATAATGAAGTTTTACCCATTTTGACATAAATAATCAAACTAAGAGTTTTGAAAGTAAACAAGCCGAGTATAATCATTAATATGTCACAAAGCTTATTGTAACTAGAAATCGTTGTTTTCAGCCTTAACTTCACGTAGGGAACGTGGGACATAGGACGATAATAAAGTTTTAATGATTTTGTATAAAATCATAATTCTAAGAGTTTTAAAATTTAACAAGACGAGCATAAACATATTTTATCTACAAACGCTTATTTTGAATAGAAATCGTTGTTTTAAGCCTTAACTTCACATTGGGAACGTTGGAAATCGAACTATAATGAAGTTTTACCCATTTTGACATAAATAATAAAACTAAGAGTTTTGAAAGTAAACAAGCCGAGTATAATCATTAAAGCTTTCACAAAGCTTATTGTGACTAGAAATAGTTGTTTTAAGCCTTAACTTCACATTGGAAACATGGGAAATCGAACTATAATGAAGTTTTACCCATTTTGACATAAATAATCAAACTAAGAGTTTTGAAAGTAAACAAGCCGAGTATAATCATTAAAGCATTCACAAAGCTTATTGTGACCAGAAATAGTTGTTTTAAGCCTTCACTTCACATTGAAAACGTGAGAAATAGAACTATAATGAAGTTTTACCCATTTTGACATAAATAAACAAACTAAGAGTTTTGAAAGTAAACAAGCCGAGTATAATCATTAATATGTCACAAAGCTTATTGTAAGTAGAAATCGTTGTTTTCAGCCTTAACTTCAAGTAGGGAACGTGGGACATAGGACGATAATGAAGTTTTAACGATTTTGAATAAAATCATAATTCTAAGAGTTTTAAAATTTAACAAGACGAGCATAAACATATTTTATCTACAAACGCTTATTTCGAATAGAAATCGTTGTTTTAAGCCTTTACTTCACATTGGAACGTTGGAAATCGAACTATAATGAAGTTTTACCCATTTTGACATAAATAATAAAACTAAGAGTTTTGAAAGTAAACAAGCCGAGTATAATCATTAAAGCTTTCACAAAGCTTATTGTGACTAGAAATAGTTGTTTTAAGCCTTAACTTCACATTGAAAACGTCGAAAATCGAATTATAATGAAGTTTTACCCATTTTGACATAAATAAACAAACTAAGAGTTTTGAAAGTAAACAAGCCGAGTATAATCATTAATATGTCACAAAGCTTATTGTAACTAGAAATCGTTGTTTTCAGCCTTAACTTCAAGTAGGGAACGTGGGACATAGGACGATAATGAAGTTTTAACGATTTTGTATAAAATCATAATTCTAAGAGTTTTAAAATTTAACAAGACGAGCATAAACATATTTTATCTACAAACGCTTATTTTGAATAGAAATCGTTGTTTTAAGCCTTAACTTCACATTGGGAACGTTGAAAATCGAACTATAATGAAGGTTTACCCATTTTGACATAAATAATAAAACTAAGAGTTTTGAAAGTAAACAAGCCGAGTAAAATCATTAAAGCTTTCACAAAGCTTATTGTGACTAGAAATAGTTGTTTTAAGCCTTAACTTCACATTGAAAACGTGAGAAATCGAATTATAATTAAGTTTTACCCATTTTGACATAAATAATCAAACTAAGAGTTTTGAAAGTAAACAAGCCGAGTATAATCATTAAAGCTTTCACAAAGCTTATTTTGACTAGAAATAGTTGTTTTAAGCCTTAACTTCATATTGAAAACGTGGGAAATCGAATTATAATGAAGTTTTACCCATTTTGACGTAAATAAACAAACTAAGAGTTTTGAAAGTAAACAAGCCGAGTATAATCATTAATATGTCACAAAGCTTATTGTAACTAGAAATCGTTGTTTTCAGCCTTAACTTCACGTAGGGAACGTGGGACATTGGACGATAATAAAGTTTTAATGATTTTGTATAAAATCATAATTCTAAGAGTTTTAAAATTTAACAAGACGAGCATAAACATATTTTATATACAAACGCTTATTTTGAATAGAAATCGTTGTTTTAAGCCTTAACTTCACATTGGGAACGTTGGAAATCGAACTATAATGAAGGTTTACCCATTTTGACATAAATAATAAAACTAAGAGTTTTGAAAGTAAACAAGCCGAGTAAAATCATTAAAGCTTTCACAAAGCTTATTGTGACTAGAAATAGTTGTTTTAAGCCTTAACTTCACATTGAAAACGTTGGAAATCGAATTATAATGAAGTTTTACCCATTTTGACATAAATAATCAAACTAAGAGTTTTGAAAGTAAACAAATCGAGTATAATCATTACTATGTCACAAAGCTTATTGTAACTAGAAATCGTTGTTTTCAGCCTTAACTTCAAGTACGGAACGTGGGACATAGGACGATAATGAAGTTTTAACGATTTTGTATAAAATCATAATTCTAAGAGTTTTAAAATTTAACAAGACGAGCATAAACATATTTTATATACAAACGCTTATTTTGAATAGAAATCGTTGTTTTAAGCCTTAACTTCACATTGGGAACGTTGGAAATCGAACTATAATGAAGTTTTACCCATTTTGACATAAATAATAAAACTAAGAGTTTTGAAAGTAAACAAGCCGAGTATAATCATTAAAGCTTTCAAAAAGCTTATTGTAACTAGAAATAGTTGTTTTAAGCCTTAACTTCACATTGGATACATGGGAAATCGAACTATAATAAAGTTTTACCCATTTTGACATAAATAATCAAACTAAGAGTTTTGAAAGTAAACAAGCCGAGTATAATCATTAATATGTCACAAAGCTTATTGTAACTAGAAATCGTTGTTTTCAGCCTTAACTTCAAGTACGGAACGTGGAACATAGGACGATAATGAAGTTTTAACGATTTTGTATAAAATCATAATTCTAAGAGTTTTAAAATTTAACAAGACGAGCATAAACATATTTTATCTACAAACGCTTATTTTGAATAGAAATCGTTGTTTTAACCCTTAACTTCACATTGGGAACGTTGAAAATCGAACTATAATGAAGGTTTACCCATTTTGACATAAATAATAAAACTAAGAGTTTTGAAAGTAAACAAGCCGAGTAAAATCATTAAAGCTTTCACAAGGCTTATTGTGACTAGAAATAGTTGTTTTAAGCCTTAACTTCACATTGAAAACGTGGGAAATCGAATTATAATTAAGTTTTACCCATTTTGACATAAATAATCAAACTAAGAGTTTTGAAAGTAAACAAGCCGAGTATAATCATTAAAGCTTTCACAAAGCTTATTTTGACTAGAAATAGTTGTTTTAAGCCTTAACTTCATATTGAAAACGTGGGAAATCGAATTATAATGAAGTTTTACCCATTTTGACGTAAATAAACAAACTAAGAGTTTTGAAAGTAAACAAGCCGAGTATAATCATTAATATGTCACAAAGCTTATTGTAACTAGAAATCGTTGTTTTCAGCCTTAACTTCACGTAGGGAACGTGGGACATTGGACGATAATAAAGTTTTAATGATTTTGTATAAAATCCAAATTCTAAGAGTTTTAAAATTTAACAAGACGAGCATAAACATATTTTATATACAAACGCTTATTTTGAATAGAAATCGTTGTTTTAAGCCTTAACTTCACATTGGGAACGTTGGAAATCGAATTATAATGAAGGTTTACCCATTTTGACATAAATAATAAAACTAAGAGTTTTGAAAGTAAACAAGCCGAGTAAAATCATTAAAGCTTTCACAAAGCTTATTGTGACTAGAAATAGTTGTTTTAAGCCTTAACTTCACATTGAAAACGTGGGAAATCGAATTATAATTAAGTTTTACCCATTTTGACATAAATAATCAAACTAAGAGTTTTGAAAGTAAACAAGCCGAGTATAATCATTAAAGCTTTCACAAAGCTTATTTTGACTAGAAATAGTTGTTTTAAGCCTTAACTTCACATTGAAAACGTGGGAAATCGAATTATAATGAAGTTTTACCCATTTTGACGTAAATAAACAAACTAAGAGTTTTGAAAGTAAACAAGCCGAGTATAATCATTAATATGTCACAAAGCTTATTGTAACTAGAAATCGTTGTTTTCAGCCTTAACTTCACGTAGGGAACGTGGGACATTGGACGATAATAAAGTTTTAATGATTTTGTATAAAATCATAATTCTAAGAGTTTTAAAATTTAACAAGACGAGCATAAACATATTTTATACACAAACGCTTATTTTGAATAGAAATCGTTGTTTTAAGCCTTAACTTCACATTGGGAACGTTGGAAATCGAACTATAATGTAGTTTTACCCATTTTGACATAAATAATAAAACTAAGTGTTTTGAAGTAAACAAGCCGAGTATAATCATTAAAGCTTTCAAAAAGCTTATTGTAACTAGAAATAGTTGTTTTAAGCCTTAACTTCACATTGGATACATGGGAAATCGAACTATAATAAAGTTTTACCTATTTTGACATAAATAATCAAACTAAGAGTTTTGAAAGTAAACAAGCCGAGTATAATCATTAAAGCATTCACAAAGCTTATTGTGACAAGAAATAGTTGTTTTAAGCCTTCACTTCACATTGAAAACGTGAGAAATAAAACTATAATGAAGTTTTACCCATTTTGACATAAATAAACAAACTAAGAGTTTTGAATGTAAACAAGCCGAGTATAATCATTAATATGTCACAAAGCTTATTGTAACTAGAAATCGTTATTTTCAGCCTTAACTTCAAGTAGGGAACGTGGGACATAGGACGATAATGAAGTTTTAACGATTTTGAATAAAATCATAATTCTAAGAGTTTTTAAAATTTAACAAGACGATCATACACATATTTTATCTACAAACGCTTATTTCGAATAGAAATCGTTGTTTTAAGCCATAACTTTACATTCGGAACGTTGGAAATCGAACTATAATGAAGTTTTACCCATTTTGACATAAATAATAAACCTAAGAGTTTTGAAAGTAAACAAGCCGAGTATAATCATTAAAGCTTTCACAAAGCTTATTGTAACTAGAAATAGTTGTTTTAAGCCTTAACTTCACATTGAAAACGTCGGAAATCGAATTATAATGAAGTTTTACCCATTTTGACATAAATAAACAAACTAAGAGTTTTGAAAGTAAACAAGCCGAGTATAATCATTAATATGTCACAAAGCTTATTGTAACTAGAAATCGTTGTTTTCAGCCTTAACTTCAAGTAGGGAACGTGGGACATAGGATGATAATGAAGTTTTAACGATTTTGAATAAAATCATAATTCTAAGAGTTTTAAAATTTAACAAGACGAGCATAAACATATTTTATCTACAAACGCTTATTTTGAATAGAAATCGTTATTTTAAGCCTTTACTTCACATTGGGAAAGTTGGAAATCGAACTATAATGAAGTTTTACCCATTTTGACATAAATAATAAAACTAAGAATTTTGAAAGTAAACAAGCCGAGTATAATCATTAAAGCTTTCACAAAGCTTATTGTGACTAGAAATAGTTGTTTTAAGCCTTAACTTCACATTGAAAACGTGGGAAATCGAATTATAATGAAGTTTTACCCATTTTAACATAAATAATCAAACTAAGAGTTTTGAATGTAAACAAGCCGAGTATAATCATTAAAGCTTTCACAAAGCTTATTTTGACTAGAAATAGTTGTTTTAAGCATTAACTTCACATTGAAAATGTGGGAAATCGAATTATAATGAAGTTTTACCCATTTTGACATAAATAATCGAACTAAGAGTTTTGAAAGTAAACAAGCCGAGTATAATCATTAAAGCTTTCACAATGCTTATTGTGACTAGAAATAGTTGTATTAAGCCTTAACCTCACATTGAAAACGTGGAAAATCGAATTATAATGAAGTTTTACCCATTTTGACATAAATAAACGAACTAAGAATTTTGAAAGTAAACAAGCCGAGTATAATCATTAATATGTCACAAAGCTTATTGTAACTAGAAATCATTGTTTTCAGCCTTAACGTCAAGTAGGGAACGTGGGACATAGGCCGATAATGAAGTTTTAACGATTTTGTATAAAATCAAAATTCTAAGAGTTTTAAAATTTAACAAGACGAGGATAAACATATTTTATCTATAAACGATTATTTTGAATAGAAATCGTTGTTTTAAGCCTTAACTTCACATTGGGAACGTTGGAAATTGAACTATAATGAAGTTTTACCCATTTTGACATAAATAATAAAACTAAGAGTTTTGAAAGTAAACAAGCCGAGTATAATCATTAAAGCTTTCACAAAGCTTATTGTAACTAGAAATAGTTGTTTTAAGCCTTAACTTCACATTGGATACATGGGAAATCGAACTATAATAAAGTTTTACCCATTTTGACATAAATAATCAAACTAAAAGTTTTGAAAGTAAACAAGCCGAGTATAATCATTAAAGCATTCACAAAGCTTATTTTGAATAGAAATAGTTGTTTTACGCATTAACTTCACATTGAAAATGTGGGAAATCGAATTATAATGAAGTTTTACCCATTTTGACATAAATAATCAAACTAAGAGTTTTGAAAGTAAACAAGCCGAGTATAATCATTAAAGCTTTCACAAAGCTTATTGTGACTAGAAATAGTTGTTTTAAACCTTAACTTCACTTTGAAAACGTGGGAAATCGAATTATAATGAAGTTTTACCCATTTTGACATAAATAAACAAACTAAGAGTTTTGAAAGTAAACAAGCCGAGTATAATCATTAATATGTCACAAAGCTTATTGTAACTAGAAATCGTTGTTTTCAGCCTTAACTTCAAGTAGGGAACGTGGGACATAGGATGATAATGAAGTTTTCATGATTTTGAATAAAATCATAATTCTAAGAGTTTTAAAATTTAACAAGACGAGCATAAACATATTTTATCTACAAACGCTTATTTTGAATAGAAATCGTTGTTTTAAACCTTAACTTCAAATTGGTAACGTTGGAAATCGAACTATAATGAAGTTTTACCCATTTTGACATAAATAATAAAACTAAGAGTTTTGAAAGTAAACAAGGCGAGTATAATCATTAAAGCTTTCACAAAGCTTATTGTGACTAGAAATAGTTGTTTTAAGCCTTAACTTCACATTGAAAACGTGGGAAATCGAATTATAATGAAGTTTTACCCATTTTGACATAAATAATCAAACTAAGAGTTTTGAAAGTAAACAAGCCGAGTATAATCATTAAAGCTTTCACAAAGCTTATTTTGACTAGAAATAGTTGTTTTAAGCATTAACTTCACATTGAAAATGTGGGAAATCGAATTATAATGAAGTTTTACCCATTTTGACATAAATAATCAAACTAAGAGTTTTGAAAGTAAACAAGCCGAGTATAATCATTAAAGCTTTCACAAAGCTTATTGTGACTAGAAATAGTTGTTTTAAGCCTTAACTTCACATTGAAAACGTGGGAAATCGAATTATAATGAAGTTTTACCCATTTTGACATAAATAAACAAACTAAGAGTTTTGAAAGTAAACAAGCCGAGTATAACCATTAATATGTCACAAAGCTTATTGTAACTAGAAATCGTTGTTTTCAGCCTTAACTTCAAGTAGGGTACGTGGGACATAGGACGATAATGAAGTTTTAACGATTTTGTATAAAATCATAATTCTAAGAGTTTTAAAATTTAACAAGACGAGCATAAACATATTTTATCTACAAACGCTTATTTTGAATAGAAATCGTTGTTTTAAGCCTTAACTTCACATTGGGAACGTTGAAAATCGAACTATAATGAAGGTTTACCCATTTTGACATAAATAATAAAACTAAGAGTTTTGAAAGTAAACAAGCCGAGTAAAATCATTAAAGCTTTCACAAAACGTATTGTGACTAGAAATAGTTGTTTTAAGCCTTAACTTCACATTGAAAACGTTGGAAATCGAATTATAATGAAGTTTTACCCATTTTGACATAAATAAAAAAAGTAAGAGTTTTGAAAGTAAACAAGCCGAGTATAATCATTAATATGTCACAAAGCTTATTGTAACTAGAAATCGTTGTTTTCAGCCTTAACTTCACGTAAGGAACGTGGGACATTGGACGATAATAAAGTTTTAATGATTTTGTATAAAATCATAATTCTAAGAGTTTTAAAATTTAAGAATACGAGCATAAACATATTTTATAAACAAACGCTTATTTTGAATAGAAATCGTTGTTTTAAGCCTTATCTTCACATTGGGAACGTTGGAAATCGAACTATAATGAAGTTTTACCCATTTTGACATAAATAATCAAACTAAGAGTTTTGAAAGTAAACAAGCCGAGTATAATCATTAAAGCTTTCACAAAGCTTATTGTGACTAGAAATAGTTGTTTTAAGCCTTAACTTCACATTGGATACATGGGAAATC
This sequence comes from Stephania japonica, assembly GCA_039657345.1. Classification (NCBI taxonomy): domain Eukaryota; kingdom Viridiplantae; phylum Streptophyta; class Magnoliopsida; order Ranunculales; family Menispermaceae; genus Stephania; species Stephania japonica. The sequence continues at coordinate 488,818 of JBBNAE010000024.1, read as the reverse complement.
GAACTATAATAAAGTTTTACCCATTTTGACATAAATAATCAAACTAAGAGTTTTGAAAGTAAACAAGCAGAGTATAATCATTAAAGCTTTCACAAAGCTTATAGTGACTAGAAATCGTTGTTTTAAGCCTTAACTTCACATTGGGAACGTTGGAAATCGAACTATAATGAAGTTTGACCCATTTTGACATAAATAATAAAACTAAGAGTTTTGAAAGTAAACACGGCGAGTATAATCATTAAAGCTTTCACATAGCTTATTGTGACTAGAAATAGTTGTTTTAAGCCTTAACTTCACATTGAAAACGTGGGAAATCGAATTATAATGAAGTTTTACCCATTTTGACATAAATAATCAAACTAAGAGTTTTGAAAGTAAACAAGTCGAGTATAATCATTAAAGCATTCACAAAGCTTATTGTGACAAGAAATAGTTGTTTTAAGCCTTCACTTCACATTGAAAACGTGAGAAATAGAACTATAATGAAGTTTTACCGATTTTGACATAAATAAACAAACTAAGAGTTTTGAATGTAAACAAGCCGAGTATAATCATTAATATGTCACAAAGCTTATTGTAACTAGAAATCGTTGTTTTCAGCCTTAACTTCAAGTAGGGAACGTGGGACATAGGACGATAATGAAGTTTTAACGATTTTGAATAAAATCATAATTCTAAGAGTTTTAAAATTTAACAAGACGAGCATAAACATATTTTATATACAAACGCTTATTTTGAATAGAAATCGTTGTTTTAAGCCTTAACTTCACATTGGGAACGTTGGAAATCGAACTATAATGAAGTTTTACCTATTTTGACATAAATAATAAAACTAAGAGTTTTGAAAGTAAACAAGCCGAGTATAATCATTAAAGCTTTCACAAAGCTTATTGTGACTAGAAATAGTTGTTTTAAGCCTTAACTTCACATTGAAAACGTGGGAAATCGAATTATAATGAAGTTTTACCCATTTTGACATAAATAATCAAACTAAGAGTTTTGAAAGTAAACAAGCCGAGTATAATCATTAAAGCTTTCACAAAGCTTATTTTGACTAGAAATAGTTGTTTTAAGCATTAACTTCACATTGAAAATGAGGGAAATCGAATTACAATGAAGTTTTACCCATTTTGACATAAATAATCAAACTAAGAGTTTTGAAAGTAAACAAGCCGAGTAAAATCATTAAAGCTTTCACAAAGCTTATTGTGACTAGAAATAGTTGTTTTAAGCCTTAACTTCACATTGAAAACGTTGGAAATCGAATTATAATGAGTTTTACCCATTTTGACATAAATAATCAAACTAAGAGTTTTGAAAGTAAAAAAGCCGAGTATAATCATTAATATGTCACAAAGCTTATTGTAACTAGAAATCGTTGTTTTCAGCCTTAACTTCACGTAAGGAACGTGGGACATTGGACGATAATAAAGTTTTAATGATTTTGTATAAAATCATAATTCTAGGAGTTTTAAAATTTAACAATACGAGCATAAACATATTTTATATACAAACGCTTATTTTGAATAGAAATCGTTGTTTTAAGCCTTATCTTCACATTGGGAACGTTGGAAATCGAACTATAATGAAGTTTTACCCATTTTGACATTAATAATCAAACTAAGAGTTTTGAAAGTAAACAAGCCGAGTATAATCATTAAAGCTTTCACAAAGCTTATTGTGACTAGAAATAGTTGTTTTAAGCCTTAACTTCACATTGGATACATGGGAAGTCGAACTATAATAAATTTTAACCCATTTTGACATAAATAATCAAACTAAGAGTTTTGAAAGTAAACAAGCCGAGTATAATCATAAAAGCTTTCACAAAGCTTATTGTGACTAGAAATAGTTGTTTTAAGCCTTAACTTCACATTGGAAACATGGGAAATCGAACTATAATAAAGTTTTACCCATTTTGACATAAATAATCAAACTAAGAGTTTTGAAAGTAAACAAGCCGAGTATAATCATTAAAGCTTTCAATAAGCTTATTGTAACTAGAAATAGTTGTTTTAAGCCTTAACTTCACATTGGATACATGGAAAATCGAACTATAATAAAGTTTTACCCATTTTGACATAAATAATCAAACTAAGAGTTTTGAAAGTAAACAAGCCGAGTATAATCATTAAAGCATTCACAAAGCTTATTGTGACAAGAAATAGTTGTTTTAAGCCTTCACTTCACATTGAAAACGTGAGAAATAGAACTATAATGAAGTTTTACCCATTTTGACATAAATAAACAAACTAAGAGTTTTGAAAGTAAACAAGCCGAGTATAATCATTAATATGTCACAAAGCTTATTGTAACTAGAAATCGTTGTTTTTCAGCCTTAACTTCAAGTAGGGAACGTGGGACATAGGACGATAATGAAGTTTTAACGATTTTGAATAAAATCATAATTCTAAGAGTTTTAAAATTTAACAAGACGAGCATAAACATATTTTATCTACAAACGCTTATTTCGAATAGAAATCGTTGTTTTAAGCCATAACTTTACATTGGGAACGTTGGAAATCGAACTATAATGAAGTTTTACCCATTTTGACATAAATAATAAAACTAAGAGTTTTGAAAGTAAACAAGCCGAGTATAATCATTAAAGCTTTCACAAAGCTTATTGTGACTAGAAATAGTTGTTTTAAGCCTTAACTTCACATTGAAAACGTGGGAAATCGAATTATAATGAAGTTTTACCCATTTTGACATAAATAAACAAACTAAGAGTTTTGAAAGTAAACAAGCCGAGTATAATCATTAATATGTCACAAAGCTTATTGTAACTAGAAATCGTTGTTTTCAGCCTTAACTTCAAGTAGGGAACGTGGGACATAGGACGATAATGAAGTTTTAACGATTTTGTATAAAATCATAATTCTAAGAGTTTTAAAATTTAACAAGGCGAGCATAAACATATTTTATCTACAAACGCTTATTTTGAATAGAAATCGTTGTTTTAAGACTTAACTTCACATTGGGAACGTTGGAAATCGAACTATAATGAAGTTTTACCCATTTTGACATAAATAATAAAACTAAGAGTTTTGAAAGTAAACAAGCCGAGTATAATCATTAAAGCTTTCACAAAGCTTATTGTGACTAGAAATAGTTGTTTTAAGCCTTAACTTCACATTGAAAACGTGGAAATCGAATTATAATGAAGTTTTACCCATTTTGACATAAATAAACAAACTAAGAGTTTTGAAAGTAAACAAGCCGAGTATAATCATTAATATGTCACAAAGCTTATTGTAACTAGAAATCGTTGTTTTCAGCCTTAACTTCAAGTAGGGAACGTGGGACATAGGATGATAATGAAGTTTTAACGATTTTGAATAAAATCATAATTCTAAGAGTTTTAAAATTTAACAAGGCGAGCATAAACATATTTTATCTACAAACGCTTATTTTGAATAGAAATCGTTGTTTTAAGCTTAACTTCACATTGGGAACGTTGGAAATCGAACTATAATGAAGTTTTACCCATTTTGACATAAATAATAAAACTAAGAGTTTTGAAAGTAAACAAGCCGAGTATAATCATTAAAGCATTTCACAAAGCTTATTGTGACAAGAAATAGTTGTTTTAAGCCTTAACTTCACATTAAAATTGAAAACGTGAAAATCGAACTATAATGAAGTTTTACCCATTTTGACATAAATAAACAAACTAAGAGTTTTGAAAGTAAACAAGCCGAGTATAATCATTAATATGTCACAAAGCTTATTGTAACTAGAAATCGTTGTTTTCAGCCTTAACTTCAAGTAGGGAACGTGGGACATAGGACGATAATGAAGTTTTAACGATTTTGAATAAAATCATAATTCTAAGAGTTTTAAAATTTAACAAGACGAGCATAAACATATTTTATCTACAAACGCTTATTTTGAATAGAAATCGTTGTTTTAAGCCATAACTTTACATTGGGAACGTTGGAAATCGAACTATAATGAAGTTTTACCCATTTTGACATAAATAATAAAACTAAGAGTTTTGAAAGTAAACAAGCCGAGTATAATCATTAAAGCTTTCACAAAGCTTATTGTAACTAGAAATAGTTGTTTTAAGCCTTAACTTCACATTGAAAACGTGGGAAATCGAATTATAATGAAGTTTTACCCATTTTGACATAAATAAACAAACTAAGAGTTTTGAAAGTAAACAAGCCGAGTATAATCATTAATATATCACAAAGCTTATTGTAACTAGAAATCGTTGTTTTCAGCCTTAACTTCAAGTAGGGAACGTGGGACATAGGACGATAATGAAGTTTTAACGATTTTGTATAAAATCATAATTCTAAGAGTTTTAAAATTTAACAAGGCGAGCATAAACATATTTTATCTACAAACGCTTATTTTGAATAGAAATCGTTGTTTTAAGACTTGACTTCACATTGGGAACGTTGGAAATCGAACTATAATGAAGTTTTACCCATTTTGACATAAATAATAAAACTAAGAGTTTTGAAAGTAAACAAGCCGAGTATAATCATTAAAGCTTTCACAAAGCTTATTGTAACTAGAAATAGTTGTTTTAAGCCTTAACTTCACATTGAAAACGTCGGAAATCGAATTATAATGAAGTTTTACCCATTTTGACATAAATAAACAAACTAAGAGTTTTGAAAGTAAACAAGCCGAGTATAATCATTAATATGTGACAAAGCTTATTGTAACTAGATCGTTGTTTTCAGCCTTAACTTCAAGTAGGGAACGTGGGACATAGGATGATAATGAAGTTTTAACGATTTTGAATAAAATCATAATTCTAAGAGTTTTAAAATTTAACAAGGCGAGCATAAACATATTTTATCTACAAACGCTTATTTTGAATAGAAATCGTTGTTTTAAGACTTGACTTCACATTGGGAACGTTGGAAATCGAACTATAATGAAGTTTTACCCATTTTGACATAAATAATAAAACTAAGAGTTTTGAAAGTAAACAAGCCGAGTATAATCATTAAATCTTTCACAAAGCTTATTGTGACTAGAAATAGTTGTTTTAAGCCTTAACTTCACATTGAAAACGTGGGAAATCGAATTATAATGAAGTTTTACCCATTTTGACATAAATAATCAAACTAAGAGTTTTGAAAGTAAACAAGCCGAGTATAATCATTAAAGCTTTCACAAAGCTTATTTTGACTAGAAATAGTTGTTTTAAGCATTAACTTCACATTGAAAATGTGGGAAATCGAATTATAATGAAGTTTTACCCATTTTGACATAAATAATCAAACTAAGAGTTTTGAAAGTAAACAAGCCGAGTATAATCATTAAAGCTTTCACAAAGCTTATTTTGACTAGAAATAGTTGTTTTAAGCATTAACTTCACATTGAAAATGAGGGAAATCGAATTACAATGAAGTTTTACCCATTTTGACATAAATAATCAAACTAAGAGTTTTGAAAGTAAACAAGCCGAGTATAATCATTAAAGCTTTCACAAAGCTTATTTTGACTAGAAATAGTTGTTTTAAGCATTAACTTCACATTGAAAATGAGGGAAATCGAATTACAATGAAGTTTTACCCATTTTGACATAAATAATCAAACTAAGAGTTTTGAAAGTAAACAAGCCGAGTAAAATCATTAAAGCTTTCACAAAGCTTATTGTGACTAGAAATAGTTGTTTTAAGCCTTAACTTCACATTGAAAACGTTGGAAATCGAATTATAATGAGGTTTTACCCATTTTGACATAAATAATCAAACTAAGAGTTTTGAAAGTAAAAAAGCCGAGTATAATCATTAATATGTCACAAAGCTTATTGTAACTAGAAATCGTTGTTTTCAGCCTTAACTTCACGTAAGGAACGTGGGACATTGGACGATAATAAAGTTTTAATGATTTTGTATAAAATCATAATTCTAGGAGTTTTAAAATTTAACAATACGAGCATAAACATATTTTATATACAAACGCTTATTTTGAATAGAAATCGTTGTTTTAAGCCTTATCTTCACATTGGGAACGTTGGAAATCGAACTATAATGAAGTTTTACCCATTTTGACATTAATAATCAAACTAAGAGTTTTGAAAGTAAACAAGCCGAGTATAATCATTAAAGCTTTCACAAAGCTTATTGTGACTAGAAATAGTTGTTTTAAGCCTTAACTTCACATTGGATACATGGGAAGTCGAACTACAATAAATTTTAACCCATTTTGACATAAATAATCAAACTAAGAGTTTTGAAAGTAAACAAGCCGAGTATAATCATAAAAGCTTTCACAAAGCTTATTGTGACTAGAAATAGTTGTTTTAAGCCTTAACTTCACATTGGAAACATGGGAAATCGAACTATAATAAAGTTTTACCCATTTTGACATAAATAATCAAACTAAGAGTTTTGAAAGTAAACAAGCCGAGTATAATCATTAAAGCTTTCAATAAGCTTATTGTAACTAGAAATAGTTGTTTTAAGCCTTAACTTCACATTGGATACATGGAAAATCGAACTATAATAAAGTTTTACCCATTTTGACATAAATAATCAAACTAAGAGTTTTGAAAGTAAACAAGCCGAGTATAATCATTAAAGCATTCACAAAGCTTATTGTGACAAGAAATAGTTGTTTTAAGCCTTCACTTCACATTAAAAACGTGAGAAAGAGAACTATAATGAAGTTTTACCCATTTTGACATAAATAAACAAACTAAGAGTTTTGAATGTAAACAAGCCGAGTATAATCATTAATATGTCACAAAGCTTAGTGTAACTAGAAATCGTTGTTTTCAGCCTTAACTTCAAGTAGGGAACGTGGGACATAGGACGATAATGAAGTTTTAACGATTTTGAATAAAATCATAATTCTAAGAGTTTTAAAATTTAACAAGACGAGCATAAACATATTTTATCTACAAACGCTTATTTCGAATAGAAATCGTTGTTTTAAGCCATAACTTTACATTGGGAACGTTGGAAATCGAACTATAATGAAGTTTTACCCATTTTGACATAAATAATAAAACTAAGAGTTTTGAAAGTAAACAAGCCGAGTATAATCATTAAAGCTTTCACAAAGCTTATTGTAACTAGAAATAGTTGTTTTAAGCCTTAACTTCACATTGAAAACGTCGGAAATCGAATTATAATGAAGTTTTACCCATTTTGACATAAATAAACAAACTAAGAGTTTTGAAAGTAAACAAGCCGAGTATAATCATTAATATGTCACAAAGCTTATTGTAACTAGATCGTCGTTGTTTTCAGCCTTAACTTCAAGTAGGGAACGTGGGACATAGGATGATAATGAAGTTTTAACGATTTTGAATAAAATCATAATTCTAAGAGTTTTAAAATTTAACAAGGCGAGCATAAACATATTTTATCTACAAACGCTTATTTTGAATAGAAATCGTTGTTTTAAGACTTGACTTCACATTGGGAACGTTGGAAATCGAACTATAATGAAGTTTTACCCATTTTGACATAAATAATAAAACTAAGAGTTTTGAAAGTAAACAAGCCGAGTATAATCATTAAATCTTTCACAAAGCTTATTGTGACTAGAAATAGTTGTTTTAAGCCTTAACTTCACATTGAAAACGTGGGAAATCGAATTATAATGAAGTTTTACCCATTTTGACATAAATAATCAAACTAAGAGTTTTGAAAGTAAACAAGCCGAGTATAATCATTAAAGCTTTCACAAAGCTTATTTTGACTAGAAATAGTTGTTTTAAGCATTAACTTCACATTGAAAATGTGAAATCGAATTATAATGAAGTTTTACCCATTTTGACATAAATAATCAAACTAAGAGTTTTGAAAGTAAACAAGCCGAGTATAATCATTAAAGCTTTCACAAAGCTTATTGTGACTAGAAATAGTTGTTTTAAGCCTTAACTTCACATTGAAAACGTGGGAAATCGAATTATAATGAAGTTTTACCCATTTTGACATAAATAAACAAACTAAGAGTTTTGAAAGTAAACAAGCCGAGTATAATCATTAATGTCACAAAGCTTATTATAACTAGAAATCGTTGTTTTCAGCCTTAACTTCAAGTAGGGAACGTGGGACATAGGACGATAATGAAGTTTTAACGATTTTGTATAAAATCATAATTCTAAGAGTTTAAAAATTTAACAAGACGAGCATAAACATATTTTATCTACAAACGCTTATTTTGAATAGAAATCGTTGTTTTAAGCCTTAACTTCACATTGGAAACGTTGGAAATCGAACTATAATGAAGTTTTACCCATTTTGACATAAATAATAAAAGAAAGAGTTTTGAAAGTAAACAAGCCGAGTATAATCATTAAAGCTTTCACAAAGCTTATTGTGACTAGAAATAGTTGTTTTAAGCCTTAACTTCACATTGAAAACGTGGGAAATCGAATTATAATGAAGTTTTACCCATTTTGACATAAATAATCAAACTAAGAGTTTTGAAAGTAAACAAGGCGAGTATAATCATTAAAGCTTTCACAAAGCGTATTTTGACTAGAAATAGTTGTTTTAAGCATTAACTTCACTTTGAAAATGTGGGAAATCGAATTATAATGAAGTTTTACCCATTTTGACATAAATAATCAAACTAAGAGTTTTGAAAGTAAACAAGCCGAGTATAATCATTAAAGCTTTCAAAAAGCTTATTGTAACTAGAAATAGTTGTTTTAAGCCTTAACTTCACATTGGATACATGGGAAATCGAACTATAATAAAGTTGTACCCATTTTGACATAAATAATAAAACTAAGAGTTTTGAAAGTAAACAAGCCGAGTAGAATCATTAAAGCTTTCACAAAGCTTATTGTGACTAGAAATAGTTGTTTTAAGCCTTAACTTCACATTGAAAACGTGGGAAATCAAATTATAATGAAGTTTTACCCATTTTGACATAAATAATCAAGCTAAGAGTTTTGAAAGTAAACAAGCCGAGTATAATCATTAAAGCTTTCATGTAACGACCCTAAAATTCTAACTCGTGCCACATGACATTTCAGGGTCGTATTGTGGGCCCAACTAGCCATGGTGTACTTGTTTCAGTCCTCGGGAGTCGACACCGAGGTATGTTATGTTTGTTTGGTGATTTGTATTATTTATTTATTACCGAACATTAAATTCAATATTCCAAATGAGTAAGGACGTGGTGAGTGTGCGTTAGTACCGTTGAACAAGTTCGGTATGAAAGAACGCGTTAAATGAGTATTTGAGAGTCCGTGGGACGAAAATGAAATAAAAACATTGATATTTATAAATGAAAATAATTAATGTAATTAAATAGTAAATTGGTGGGCGCCTAGTGACACGCGGGGTCGTGGTCGACACGCGTGGGTGATATGTTAGTGTGCACGCCCGAGTACGCTCATTGGCGCGCACGACGAAATTTTAGGCGCGAAAATATAGGTGAGTATATATATATTTATATGTATATAAGGGATTTAATATATATATAAATATATATTAAAAATCAGAGGGGCAAAATAGTCATTTTACATGGGAATTTGATAACCATCACCGTCCTCTCTCTTTCTCTCGATGAATCGAAAAAAATTGAGGAATACTTGGAATAATTAGGGAAAAATTAACGAAAATTGGTCGAAATAATTGTCAGGTGACGAGCGAAGTGTTGGAAACTAATTGGGGAACGTGTGGAGCTACGCGAGGGCCTTTTTAGCGGAAGTTGAGGTGAGTAAAGGCAACAATAGAGTCAATATAATTGCTTTTCTATTTATTGATTAATTATTCTTGAAATGCAAGCCTTTGTATTCCATTCTAGTTCAGGTGACCTAGGGTTTAGGTAGTCCGATCGTGATGAGAAGTCTCAACGAGTTTAGCGGCCGGCATGCATAGACGTGGCTTCTCGTTGGAGCCTATCGAAATGATTTAGCATCCGGCTTGTGATCGTGGCTTTCTTTCGGTAGTGTGTTAGGAATTTAGCAGCCGGCTTTGTCGTGGCTTTTCCTAACGAGTGTGCGTTCGATGGAGGCGACCTTCGGGCCCACCGGTTCGTACGGGGTGGATTGAGCGAGGAGGCGCTTTGGGCCTCGTGTCGATCGCAAGCGATGAGGTCTTGAGACCCGCGGTTTGATTGGGACTATCTATTCTCCTATCCATTTGTTTCTCGGTCACTTGATTTGCGTTGTTTGTTCTTGTTGAATCTATTTATCATGCGATTTGATATCTATTTCGGTTTCTTGTTATACACTTTGCATGATTTATAGACTTGTGATTATTGAAAATTCAAGTAATTTATGTTGAGATATCTATTGTTGTCAAGTTTATCTTGTTATATTTTGTACTCACCGTCCTTTTTATGACGGTGGGTGCAGATTCACAGACAAGTAGGGGCAAGGCGCCGATGCTTGGCGATATCCTCTGAGGCACGCTCAGAGCCGTTATCTTTGCTCTCACTTTGTAGGTATTTTGTCTTTTGTTGTATATTTTGGCTATGTATCCATTTGTTTTGATATTTTGGGACTTTGGAAAGTTGAACCTGACTGTTGATACATGTATATGTTTATTTTGGGCTTTCAGTTGACCTGTTATATACATGTGATGCTGTTTGGACATGATTTTCCACATCTAGGATAACTGAGTTGTAAACTGTTGTAAGTTGGTATTAGAAACAATTCCGTTGCACACCTAACTATAATTGAGGATAAAAGATTAAATAGAGTTAAGGTGAATCAAAAAGAGTGATCCAGGGTGAGTGAGTGAATAATGTAACGAGTAATTGATAAGTTAAGGCTGACTAGACCTGCGTTGACTCGTTGGAGACGAGCTAGGGGGTCCACGTAGGTTTAGGCCGGGCGGGGCCCAGTTTGTGGTTGCTGGGGCCGTCACAGTTGGTATCAGAGCCTAAAGGTTTATCACCATGACTCTGAATAAGCATAAAGCACAAGTTAATGAACTTAGTGTGGAAAATCTTAAGAATTTAACTCAAGTATAGTTGGGAAGTGGGAAATGATATATTATTCTTAGCATGTTAAATTTTAATGTGTAATATAATATATCGTTACGTAAGATTGATCAAGGCTCGCCATTTGCTATTGTATATTGCGATGGCTGACCAGCCTGATGCTGGAGATCAGAGTGGAGTCCGTGATCCTCCACCAGATGCGCCGAGTGACGTTGCAGCTCTAGCACGTGAGTTACAGTCCTGGACTCAGAGAGTAGAGTCACAGGGACGGAGGATGGATGAGATATTGGATATTCTCGGGGACAGAGCACAAATTGCCCATCTCCATCGACCTCGGGGATAGCTCCTAGACAGGATGTGAGTCCGCTACACCTCGAGCTACTCCACGGGTTACTACTACTAGTACAAGACCTGCACCACCTATCACCGCAGTTGTTCCGGCACAGATTGCGGTGGAGTCACGTGTTCATGATGATATTGATTCACGCCTGACTGCAGAGGCGAGGTGGACTCGGGAGTATGAGAAGTATAAACCAAAGAAGTTCAGTGGCGGTTCGAGTGTAGATGAGGCGGATTTGTACATTCGTAGTCAAGAGAAGGTTCAGAAACTTCTCAAGATGGAGGATAGCAGAAAACCTGGGTTGGCAACATTTTCTTTGACTGGAGATGCAGAGATGTGGTGGGAAAATTTAGTATCCACACATGGAGAGCCGACTACCTGGTTAGACTTCAAGAAATATTTCAGTCAGAAGTTTTATCCACCTTCAGCTATGATAGCCAAGAGGGACGAGTTTATGCATATCCGACAGGCATTAGGAGAGTTAGTTATGACTTATATGGGCAGATATCAGCACTTACTTCCTCTTGCTGATGGAGTAGCTTACCGAGACAGAGTTTACTTTTCGTGGCGGTGCGACTCAGTTGAGAGTTACCAGAGGCAGAGTAGCCACGAGCAGTGAGATTAAGACATTTATGAGTGTTTTAAGTACGGCAGGAAGAGCTGAGGCAAAGATCGATGAGGTACCAGTTTGTGTGCGAGTTTCCGGACGTGTTTCCAGTAGAGCTTCCCGGTTACCACCGACGAGAGAGATTGATTTCATTATTGATTTGGTTCCTGGAACCAAACCGATATCAATTCCACCGTCACGGATGGCTCCTAAGGAGTTGGAGGAGCCGAGATCACAAACTAGATGAGTTGTTGGAATTGGGTTTTATTCACCCGAGTATGTCACCTTGGGGTGCGCCGGTCTTGTTTGTGAAGAAGAAAGACGGCGACTCGAGATTATGTATCGACTATAGGCAATTGAACCGGGTGACCGTGAAGAACAAGTATCCATTACCTCGTATTGATGATTTGTTCGATCACTGACTGGAGCGCGATGGTTCTCGAAGATTGATTTGAGATCCGGCTATCATCGATTGAGGATTAGAGCGAGAGAGAGAGAGAGAAGACGGCTTTTCGCACGAGATATGGGCACTATCGGTTTACCGTTATCTTTGTTTGGGTTGACGAATGCCCCCGCAATGTTCATGGATCTCATGCATCGTGTATTGAGACAATATTTGGATAGATTTGTTATAGTGTTCATTGACGACATTTTGATTTATTCTAAGACCCGTGAGGAGCACGAGGAGCACCTCGGGACGATTTTGCGACGCCGAGGAGCATAGCATAGGCGTATGCCAAGTTCGGTAAGTGTGAGTTTTGGCTTACAAAGGTTGGATTTCTAGGTCATATTGTCGGAGTTAGCGGAGTGTCGGTAGACCTGCTAAGGTTAGAGCGATTGTTAATTGGCCTACACCGAGTTCGGTGACGAGAGATTCGGAGTTTTCGGGATTGGCTGGTTATTACGATGATTTGTGCGGGATTTCTCAAAGATTGCGGCACCGATGACGCATTGACGAAGAAGGAAGTCGATTTCAGGGATGATAGTTGTGAGCGGAGCTTTTCGGACTTTAAAGGAGAGATTGACTACCGCGCCGGTGCTCGTATTACCCGAGTCGGGGAAGGGTTTTGAGGTGAACACCGATGCTTGTTTGGTCGGTTTAGGCCGTGTGTTTTGATGCGGGACGGTAGAGTGATAGCTTATGCGTCCCGACAGTGAAGATTCACGAGAAGAATTACCCTACACATGACTTGGAGTTGGCGGCGGTGGTGTTTGCACCGAAGATTTGGCGTCATTATCTCTATGGAGAGAGGTTTGTATTATTTACTGACCACAAGAGTTTGAAGTATCTCTTCACTCGAGAGAGAGCTTAATATGAGACAGAGACGGTGGTTAGAGTTCCTCAAGGATTATGATTTTTCGTTGGAGTATCACCGGGAAGGCTAATGTCGTAGCTGACGCATTGAGCCGAAGAGGGGTTGACTCGGAGGTTGTGACGTGTCGTATGACACATGAGTATGGATTTCTCGAGGCGTTCGAGATGATGTATTCTGTTGATATTCCGACTAGCACTAGAGTGTTGATTTGTGGGCAGTTGAGGACTCGAACGCTTCTATTCGAGTGTACTTGATGGGCGACGGTGATGAGCGATATCGAGAGTACAGTGAGTTTGCTCAGAGTTCAGATCACCCAGAATGGAGTCAGTCGACAGATTTCGGCCTGAGATTTAGAGGGAGACTGCGGATTCCATTAGTGGCTGAGTTACGTGACGAGATTCTCCAGGAGGCTCACCGCTCACGTTTTTCGGTTCATCCGGGTAGGACCAAGATGTATGCTGATATGCGTCGTCTGTTTTGGTGGCGGGGATGAAGACCGATGTTAGTGATTATGTTAGAGGTTGTGAGATATGCCACGAGTTAAAGGCGAGCATAAGAGGCCCGGTGGATTATCGTGCCGCTTCCCATTCCTCGCTGGAAGTGGGAGCATATCGCTATGGATTTCGTCAGTGGGTTACCTCGGTCTCAGCGCAGACATGACAGTATTTGGGTGATTGTGGATAGATTGACAAAGTCGGCGCACTTCATACCGATTTCTACCACACATCGAGTGGATAGGTTAGCGAGCTTGTACGAGAGAGAGATAGTGCGACGCATGGAGTGCCATTGTCGATCGTGTCGGACGAGAGGGCCGCAATTTACGTCGCAGATTTGGCGAGTATGCAAGCACGGTTGGCACGAAGTTGAATCTCGATGACTTATCATCCACAGACCGATGGACGATCGAGAGACGATGGGTGTTGGAAGATATGTTGAGGATGTGTATTTTAGAGTATGGTGGTTCTTGGGAGGAGTATCTTCATCTCGTGAGTTTGCTTACAATAACGGTTATCGAGCCGGTATTGGAATGGCACCGTTTGAGGCACTCTACGGCGGCGTGCGATCTCCATCTTCTTGGCGAGCCGAGAGGACGTGGCGGTGATTGGGCCGAGAGATTGTAGTGGATCACACAGAGAAAGGTACGATCGATCGGACTTCGGTTGAAGGGTGCGCGGGAGAGGCAAAAGAGGTATTATGACAGTACCATGGCGAGTTAAAGTATGAGGTGGGAGACTATGTATATCGAAGGTTTCTCCACCGAAGGGTCACAAAGATTTGGGATCAAGGGTAAGCTTGCGCCGAGGGTTTATAGGTCCGTTCGAGTGAAGAAACGAATAGGCAAGGTTGCGTATGAGCTTGAGTTACCACCTCAGTTAGCAGGAGTTCACCCTGTATTTCACATATCAATGCTTCGATTAGATAGGTCGAGAGAGGCGGACGACCGATTGTGGATCTAAGTCGATTGATCCGAGAGAAGACATTACTTACGATGAGCGGCTATTCGGATTATGGACCTAAGGTGAAGGTATTGAGGAATAAGGAAATTCCCTCGCCTCGTCAAGTGGCAAAGATCATGGGGATGAGGAACCGACTTGGGAACTGGAGTCTTACATGCGCAAGCATTTCCTTACTTGTTTTGATTCCTAGTAAGTCTTACCCTATACGTTCGTTTAATTTCGAGGACGAAATTCTCAATAAGGGGGGGAGACTGTAACGACCCTAAAATTCTAACTCGTGCCACATGACATTTCAGGGTCGTATTGTGGGCCCAACTAGCCATGGTGTACTTGTTTCAGTCCTCGGGAGTCGACACCGAGGTATGTTATGTTTGTTTGGTGATTTGTATTATTTATTTATTACCGAACATTAAATTCAATATTCCAAATGAGTAAGGACGTGGTGAGTGTGCGTTAGTACCGTTGAACAAGTTCGGTATGAAAGAACGCGTTAAATGAGTATTTGAGAGTCCGTGGGACGAAAATGAAATAAAAACATTGATATTTATAAATGAAAATAATTAATGTAATTAAATAGTAAATTGGTGGGCGCCTAGTGACACGCGGGGTCGTGGTCGACACGCGTGGGTGATATGTTAGTGTGCACGCCCGAGTACGCTCATTGGCGCGCACGACGAAATTTTAGGCGCGAAAATATAGGTGAGTGTATATATTTATATATATATATAGGTAAATTGATATATATATATAAATATATATGGTAAATCAGAAAAATAAAATAGAAAATGTAAAATTACCAAAAAGGGTATTGAAGGAAAGAAGGAAAGAAATAGACATGAGGGGTGTTTTGGTCATTTCACCCAAAAAATGTTGATAAACACCACCGACACCACTATTTTCCCTATTTTCTTGATCGAATCCGAGAGAGGGACGGAAGAAGAAGAGAAATCGAAAGATCAAGGTCGGGTGCTCGTGGAAGCGGTGTTGGCAAAAGTGAGGTGAGTTTGTGGTTTATGTTGTTGTGTTGTTGTTGTTGTTGTTGTTGTTTGTTGTACGATGGTGATGGTGGTGATGGTGATTCGGTGGTGATGGTGGGAAGGGAAACTCGAGAGCTCGGACGTCCGAGGAGGGAGACGATAATCGTCTCCCCAATCTCCTCTCCCTCTCCCTCCTCCTTCTCTTCCATGAAAAAGAAAAAAAAAAAAAAAAAAAAAAAAAGAGCGAGCGTCCGCTCTCCGCTCTCGTTAATGGAGAAGAAGAAGGGCGGTTCGGCCTGAGCCTGAACCGGCCGGTTCGGCCATGAACCGGGCCGGTTCGGCCGAACCGCCCTATAAATATAAAAAAAAAAAGAGAAAAAAGAGAGAAAATGGAAAAGACAATCCAGAGAAATAGGAAAAAATTCTGAAAAATTATATTTCACCCAAATAAATAGAAATTTGGGAATTTTTATGAAAAATGAAGAATTTGAGATTCGCGACGAGACTTTTGTCGGGGTTTTGTCTCGTAAAGCGTGAAATTGTTAAAAATAGCCAGAAAAATATTGAAAAATATTTTTCTAAATTGTATTAAAATTATGAGGTTTTGCTCGGGTATCCTAATGGGTTTAAATGGAACCCAATACCGGTAAGCGACCCAAATTGCGCAAAGGAACAATAATTTAGAAAAATGTAGAAAATGAGTTAAACTTGAGAAAAAAATTGAGGAATACTTGGAATAATTAGGGAAAAATTAACGGAAATTGGTCGAAATAATTGTCAGGTGACGAGCGAAGTGTTGGAAACTAATTGGGGAACGTGTGGAGCTACGCGAGGGCGTTTTTAGCGGAAGTTGAGGTGAGTAAAGGCAACAATAGAGTCAATATAATTGCTTTTCTATTTATTGATTAATTATTCTTGAAATGCAAGCCTTTGTATTCCATTCTAGTTCGGGTGACCTAGGGTTTAGGTAGTCCGATTGTGAGAGAGAAGTCTCAACGAGTTTAGCAAATGCATAGATCTGTGGCTTCTCGTTGGAGCCTATCGAAATGATTTAGCATCCGGCTTGTGATCGTGGCTTTCTTTTTCGGTAGTGTGTTAGGAATTTAGCGGCCGGCTTTGTCTCGTGGCTTTTCCTAACGAGTGTGCGTTCGATGGAGGCGACCTTCGGGCCCACCGGTTCGTACGGGGTGGATTGAGCAGGGAGGCAGTTTTGGGCCTACTGTGTCGATCGCAAGCTGATGAGGTCTTGAGACCCGCGGTTTGATTGGGACTATCTATTCTCCTATCCATTTGTTTCTCGGTCACTTGATTTGCGTTGTTTGTTCTTGTTGAATCTATTTATCATGCGATTTGATATCTATTTCAGTTTCTTGTTATACACTGCATGATTTATAGACTTGTGATTATTGAAAATTCAGTAATTTATGTTGAGATATCTATTGTTGCTGTTTACTGTTATATTTTGTACTCACCGTCCTTTTATGACACGGTGGGTGCGGATTCACGAACAAGTAGGGGCAAGGCGCCGATGCTTGGCGATATCCTCGAGGCACGCTCGAGAGCGTTATCTTTGCTCTCACTTTGTAGGTATTTTGTCTTTTGTTGTATATTTTGGCTATGTATCCATTTGTTTTGATATTTTGGGACTTTGGAAAGTTGAACCCGATTTGTTGATACATGTATATGTTTATTTTGGGCTTTCGGTTGACTGTTATATACATGTGATGCTTTGTTTGGACATGATTTTCCACATCTAGGATAACTGAGTTGTAAACTGTTGTAAGTTGGTATTAAAAACAATTCCGTTGCACACCTAACTATAATTGAGGATAAAAGATTAAATAGAGTTAAGGTGAATCAAAAAGAGTGATCCAGGGTGAGTGAGTGAATAATGTAACGAGTAATTGATAAGTTAAGGCTGACTAGACCTGCGTTGACTCGTTGGAGACGAGCTAGGGGGTCCACGTAGGTTTAGGCCGGGCGGGGCCCAGTTTGTGGTTGCTGGGGCCGTCACAGTTCACAAAGCTTATTGTGACTAGAAATAGTTGTTTTAAGCCTTAACTTCACATTGAAAACGTGAGAAATCGAACTATAATGAAGTTTTACCCATTTTGACATAAATAAACAAACTAAGAGTTTTGAAAGTAAACAAGCCGAGTATAATCATTAATATGTCACAAAGCTTATTGTAACTAGAAATCGTTGTTTTCAGCCTTAACTTCAAGTAGGGAACGTGGGACATAGGACGATAATGAAGTTTTAACGATTTTGTATAAAATCATAATTCTAAGAGTTTAAAAATTTAACAAGACGAGCATAAACATATTTTATCTACAAACGCTTATTTTGAATAGAAATCGTTGTTTTAAGCCTTAACTTCACATTGGAAACGTTGGAAATCGAACTATAATGAAGGTTTACCCATTTTGACATAAATAATAAAACTAAGAGTTTTGAAAGTAAACAAGCCGAGTATAATCATTAAAGCTTTCACAAAGCTTATTGTGACTAGAAATAGTTGTTTTAAGCCTTAACTTCACATTGGATACATGGGAAATCGAACTATAATAAAGTTTTACCTATTTTGACATAAATAATCAAACTAAGAGTTTTGAAAGTAAACAAGCGAGTATAATCATTAAAGCTTTCACAAAGCTTATTGTGACTAGAAATCGTTGTTTTAAGCCTTAACTTCACATTGGGAACGTTGGAAATCGAACTATAATGAAGTTTGACCCATTTTGACATAAATAATAAAACTAAGAGTTTTGAAAGTAAACAAGGCGAGTATAATCATTAAAGCTTTCACAAAGCTTATTGTGACTAGAAATAGTTGTTTTAAGCCTTAACTTCACATTGAAAACGTGGGAAATCGAATTAAAATGAAGTTTTACCCATTTTGACATAAATAATCAAACTAAGAGTTTTGATAGTAAACAAGTCGAGTATAATCATTAAAGCATTCACAAAGCTTATTGTGACAAGAAATAGTTGTTTTAAGCCTTCACTTCACATTGAAAACGTGAGAAAAAGAACTATAATGAAGTTTTACCCATTTTGACATAAATAAACAAACTAAGAGTTTTGAATGTAAACAAGCCGAGTATAATCATTAATATGTCACAAAGCTTATTGTAACTAGAAATCGTTGTTTTCAGCCTTAACTTCAAGTAGGGAACGTGGGATATAGGACGATAATGAAGTTTTAACGATTTTGAATAAAATCATAATTCTAAGAGTTTTAAAATTTAACAAGACGAGCATAAACATATTTTATCTACAAACGCTTATTTCGAATAGAAATCGTTGTTTTAAGCCATAACTTTACATTGGGAACGTTGGAAATCGAACTATAATGAAGTTTTACCCATTTTGACATAAATAATAAAACTAAGAGTTTTGAAAGTAAACAAGCCGACTATAATCATTAAAGCATTCACAAAGCTTATTGTGACAAGAAATAGTTGTTTTAAGCCTTCACTTCACATTGAAAACGTGAGAAAAAGAACTATATTGAAGTTTTACCCATTTTGACATAAATAAACAAACTAAGAGTTTTGAATGTAAACAAGCCGAGTATAATCATTAATATGTCACAAAGCTTATTGTAACTAGAAATCGTTGTTTTCAGCCTTAACTTCAAGTAGGGAACGTGGGACATAGGACGATAATGAAGTTTTAACGATTTTGAATAAAATCATAATTCTAAGAGTTTTAAAATTTAACAAGACGAGCATAAACATATTTTATCTACAAACGCTTATTTCGAATAGAAATCGTTGTTTTAAGCCATAACTTTACATTGGGAACGTTGGAAATCGAATTATAATGAAGTTTTACCCATTTTGACTAAACAAACTAAGAGTTTTGAAAGTAAACAAGCCGAGTATAATCAACAATATGTCACAAAGCTTATTGTAACTAGAATACATTATTTTCAGCCTTAACTTCAAGTAGGGAACGTGGGACATAGGCCGATAATGAAGTTTTAACGATTTTGTATAAAATCATAATTCTAAGAGTTTTAAAATTTAACAAGACGAGCATAAACATATTTTATCTACAAACGCTTATTTTGAATAGAAATCGTTGTTTTAAGCCTTAACTTCACATTGGGAACGTTTAAAATCGAACTATAATGAAGGTTTACCCATTTTGACATAAATAATAAAACTAAGAGTTTTGAAAGTAAACAAGCCGAGTAAAATCATTAAAGCTTTCACAAAGCTTATTGTGACTAGAAATAGTTGTTTTAAGCCTTAACTTCACATTGAAAACGTGGGAAATCGAATTATAATTAAGTTTTACCCATTTTGACATAAATAATCAAACTAAGAGTTTTGAAAGTAAACAAGCCGAGTATAATCATTAAAGCTTTCACAAAGCTTATTTTGACTAGAAATAGTTGTTTTAAGCCTTAACTTCACATTGAAAACGTGGGAAATCGAATTATAATGAAGTTTTACCCATTTTGACGTAAATAAACAAACTAAGAGTTTTGAAAGTAAACAAGTCGAGTATAATCATTAATATGTCACAAAGCTTATTGTAACTAGAAATCGTTGTTTTCAGCCTTAACTTCACGTAGGGAACGTGGGACATTGGACGATAATAAAGTTTTAATGATTTTGTATAAAATCATAATTCTAAGAGTTTTAAAATTTAACAAGACGAGCATAAACATATTTTATATACAAACGCTTATTTTGAATAGAAATCGTTGTTTTAAGCCTTAACTTCACATTGGGAACGTTGGAAATCGAACTATAATGAAGTTTTACCCATTTTGACATAAATAATAAAACTAAGAGTTTTGAAGTAAACAAGCCGAGTATAATCATTAAAGCTTTCAAAAAGCTTATTGTAACTAGAAATAGTTGTTTTAAGCCTTAACTTCACATTGGATACATGGGAAATCGAACTATAATAAAGTTTTACCCATTTTGACATAAATAAACAAACTAAGAGTTTTGAATGTAAACAAGCCGAGTATAATCATTAATATGTCACAAAGCTTATTGTAACTAGAAATCGTTGTTTTCAGCCTTAACTTCAAGTAGGGAACGTGGGATATAGGACGATAATGAAGTTTTAACGATTTTGAATAAAATCATAATTCTAAGAGTTTTAAAATTTAACAAGACGAGCATAAACATATTTTATCTACAAACGCTTATTTCGAATAGAAATCGTTGTTTTAAGCCATAACTTTACATTGGGAACGTTGGAAATCGAACTATAATGAAGTTTTACCCATTTTGACATAAATAATAAAACTAAGAGTTTTGAAAGTAAACAAGCCGACTATAATCATTAAAGCATTCACAAAGCTTATTGTGACAAGAAATAGTTGTTTTAAGCCTTCACTTCACATTGAAAACGTGAGAAAAAGAACTATATTGAAGTTTTACCCATTTTGACATAAATAAACAAACTAAGAGTTTTGAATGTAAACAAGCCGAGTATAATCATTAATATATCACAAAGCTTATTGTAACTAGAAATCGTTGTTTTCAGCCTTAACTTCAAGTAGGGAACGTGGGACATAGGACGATAATGAAGTTTTAACGATTTTGAATAAAATCATAATTCTAAGAGTTTTAAAATTTAACAAGACGAGCATAAACATATTTTATCTACAAACGCTTATTTCGAATAGAAATCGTTGTTTTAAGCCATAACTTTACATTGGGAACGTTGGAAATCGAATTATAATGAAGTTTTACCCATTTTGACTAAACAAACTAAGAGTTTTGAAAGTAAACAAGCCGAGTATAATCAACAATATGTCACAAAGCTTATTGTAACTAGAATACATTATTTTCAGCCTTAACTTCAAGTAGGGAACGTGGGACATAGGCCGATAATGAAGTTTTAACGATTTTGTATAAAATCATAATTCTAAGAGTTTTAAAATTTAACAAGACGAGCATAAACATATTTTATCTACAAACGCTTATTTTGAATAGAAATAGTTGTTTTAAGCCTTAACTTCACATTGGGAACGTTTAAAATCGAACTATAATGAAGGTTTACCCATTTTGACATAAATAATAAAACTAAGAGTTTTGAAAGTAAACAAGCCGAGTAAAATCATTAAAGCTTTCACAAAGCTTATTGTGACTAGAAATAGTTGTTTTAAGCCTTAACTTCACATTGAAAACGTGGGAAATCGAATTATAATTAAGTTTTACCCATTTTGACATAAATAATCAAACTAAGAGTTTTGAAAGTAAACAAGCCGAGTATAATCATTAAAGCTTTCACAAAGCTTATTTTGACTAGAAATAGTTGTTTTAAGCCTTAACTTCACATTGAAAACGTGGGAAATCGAATTATAATGAAGTTTTACCCATTTTGACGTAAATAAACAAACTAAGAGTTTTGAAAGTAAACAAGTCGAGTATAATCATTAATATGTCACAAAGCTTATTGTAACTAGAAATCGTTGTTTTCAGCCTTAACTTCACGTAGGGAACGTGGGACATTGGACGATAATAAAGTTTTAATGATTTTGTATAAAATCATAATTCTAAGAGTTTTAAAATTTAACAAGACGAGCATAAACATATTTTATATACAAACGCTTATTTTGAATAGAAATCGTTGTTTTAAGCCTTAACTTCACATTGGGAACGTTGGAAATCGAACTATAATGAAGTTTTACCCATTTTGACATAAATAATAAAACTAAGAGTTTTGAAGTAAACAAGCCGAGTATAATCATTAAAGCTTTCAAAAAGCTTATTGTAACTAGAAATAGTTGTTTTAAGCCTTAACTTCACATTGGATACATGGGAAATCGAACTATAATAAAGTTTTACCCATTTTGACATAAATAATCAAACTAAGAGTTTTGAAAGTAAACAAGCCGAGTATAATCATTAATATGTCACAAAGCTTATTGTAACTAGAAATCGTTGTTTTCAGCCTTAACTTCAAGTACGGAACGTGGGACATAGGACGATAATGAAGTTTTAACGATTTTGTATAAAATCATAATTCTAAGAGTTTTAAAATTTAACATGACAAGCATAAACATATTTTATCTACAAACGCTTATTTTGAATAGAAATCGTTGTTTTAAGCCTTAACTTCACATTGGGAACGTTGAAAATCGAACTATAATGAAGGTTTACCCATTTTGACATAAATAATAAAACTAAGAGTTTTGAAAGTAAACAAGCCGAGTAAAATCATTAAAGCTTTCACAAAGCTTATTGTGACTAGAAATAGTTGTTTTAAGCCTTAACTTCACATTGAAAACGTGGAAAATCGAATTATAATTAAGTTTTACCCATTTTGACATAAATAATCAAACTAAGAGTTTTGAAAGTAAACAAGCCGAGTATAATCATTAATGCTTTCACAAAGCTTATTTTGACTAGAAATAGTTGTTTTAAGCCTTAACTTCACATTGAAAACGTGGAAAATCGAATTATAATGAAGTTTTACCCATTTTGACGTAAATAAACAAACTAAGAGTTTTGAAAGTAAACAAGCCGAGTATAATCATTAATATGTCAAAAAGCTTATTGTAACTAGAAATCGTTGTTTTCAGCCTTAACTTCACGTAGGGAACGTGGGACATTGGACGATAATAAAGTTTTAATGATTTTGTATAAAATCATAATTCTAAGAGTTTTAAAATTTAACAAGACGAGCATAAACATATTTTATATACAAACGCTTATTTTGAATAGAAATCGTTGTTTTAAGCCTTAACTTCACATTGGGAACGTTGGAAATCGAACTATAATGAAGTTTTACCCATTTTGACATAAAAAATAAAACTAAGAGTTTTGAAGTAAACAAGCCGAGTATAATCATTAAAGCTTTCAAAAAGCTTATTGTAACTAGAAATAGTTGTTTTAAGCCTTAACTTCACATTGGATACATGGGAAATCGAACTATAATAAAGTTTTACCCATTTTGACATAAATAATCAAACTAAGAGTTTTGAAAGTAAACAAGCCGAGTATAATCATTAAAGCATTCACAAAGCTTATTGTGACAAGAAATAGTTGTTTTAAGCCTTCACTTCACATTGAAAACGTGAGAAATAAAACTATAATGAAGTTTTACCCATTTTAACATAAATAAACAAACTAAGAGTTTTGAATGTAAACAAGCCGAGTATAATCATTAATATGTCACAAAGCTTATTGTAATTAGAAATCGTTGTTTTCAGCCTTAACTTCAAGTAGGGAACGTGGGACATAGGACGATAATGAAGTTTTAACGATTTTGAATAAAATTATAATTCTAAGAGTTTTTAAAATTTAACAAGACGAGCATAAACATATTTTATCTACAAACGCTTATTTCGAATAGAAATCGTTGTTTTAAGCCATAACTTTACATTGGGAACGTTGGAAATCGAACTATAATGAAGTTTTACCCATTTTGACATAAATAATAAAACTAAGAGTTTTGAAAGTAAACAAGCCGAGTATAATCATTAAAGCTTTCACAAAGCTTATTGTAACTAGAAATAGTTGTTTTAAGCCTTAACTTCACATTGAAAACGTCGGAAATCGAATTATAATGAAGTTTTACCCATTTTGACATAAATAAACAAACTAAGAGTTTTGAAAGTAAACAAGCCGAGTATAATCATTAATATGTGACAAAGCTTATTGTAACTAGATCGTTGTTTTCAGCCTTAACTTCAAGTAGGGAACGTGGGACATAGGATGATAATGAAGTTTTAACGATTTTGAATAAAATCATAATTCTAAGAGTTTTAAAATTTAACAAGGCGAGCATAAACATATTTTATCTACAAACGCTTATTTTGAATAGAAATCGTTGTTTTAAGACTTGACTTCACATTGGGAACGTTGGAAATCGAACTATAATGAAGTTTTACCCATTTTGACATAAATAATAAAACTAAGAGTTTTGAAAGTAAACAAGCCGAGTATAATCATTAAATCTTTCACAAAGCTTATTGTGACTAGAAATAGTTGTTTTAAGCCTTAACTTCACATTGAAAACGTGGGAAATCGAATTATAATGAAGTTTTACCCATTTTGACATAAATAATCAAACTAAGAGTTTTGAAAGTAAACAAGCCGAGTATAATCATTAAAGCTTTCACAAAGCTTATTTTGACTAGAAATAGTTGTTTTAAGCATTAACTTCACATTGAAAATGTGGGAAATCGAATTATAATGAAGTTTTACCCATTTTGACATAAATAATCAAACTTAGAGTTTTGAAAGTAAACAAGCCGAGTATAATCATTAAAGCTTTCACAAAGCTTATTGTGACTAGAAATAGTTGTTTTAAGCCTTAACTTCACATTGAAAACGTGGGAAATCGAATTATAATGAAGTTTTACCCATTTTGACATAAATAAACAAACTAAGAGTTTTGAAAGTAAACAAGCCGAGTATAATCATTAATATGTCACAAAGCTTATTATAACTAGAAATCGTTGTTTTCAAATTTCTTAACTTCAAGTAGGGAACGTGGGACATAGGACGATAATGAAGTTTTAACGATTTTGTATAAAATCATAATTCTAAGAGTTTAAAAATTTAACAAGACGAGCATAAACATATTTTATCTACAAACGCTTATTTTGAATAGAAATCGTTGTTTTAAGCCTTAACTTCACATTGGAAACGTTGGAAATCGAACTATAATGAAGTTTTACCCATTTTGACATAAATAATAAAAGAAAGAGTTTTCAAAGTAAACAAGCCGAGTATAATCATTAAAGCTTTCACAAAGCTTATTGTGACTAGAAATAGTTGTTTTAAGCCTTAACTTCACATTGAAAACGTGGGAAATCGAATTATAATGAAGTTTTACCCATTTTGACATAAATAATCAAACTAAGAGTTTTGAAAGTAAACAAGGCGAGTATAATCATTAAAGCTTTCACAAAGCGTATTTTGACTAGAAATAGTTGTTTTAAGCATTAACTTCACTTTGAAAATGTGGGAAATCGAATTATAATGAAGTTTTACCCATTTTGACATAAATAATCAAACTAAGAGTTTTGAAAGTAAACAAGCCGAGTAGAATCATTAAAGCTTTCACAAAGCTTATTGTGACTAGAAATAGTTGTTTTAAGCCTTAACTTCACATTGAAAACGTGGGAAATCGAATTATAATGAAGTTTTACCCATTTTGACATAAATAATCAAACTAAGAGTTTTGAAAGTAAACAAGCCGAGTAGAATCATTAAAGCTTTCACAAAGCTTATTGTGAATAGAAATAGTTGTTTTAAGCCTTAACTTCACATTGAAAACGTGGGAAATCGAATTATAATGAAGTTTTACCCATTTTGACATAAATAATCAAGCTAAGAGTTTTGAAAGTAAACAAGCCGAGTATAATCATTAAAGCTTTCACAAAGCTTATTGTGACTAGAAATAGTTGTTTTAAGCCTTAACTTCACATTGAAAACGTGAGAAATCGAACTATAATGAAGTTTTACCCATTTTGACATAAATAAACAAACTAAGAGTTTTGAAAGTAAACAAGCCGAGTATAATCATTAATATGTCACAAAGCTTATTGTAACTAGAAATCGTTGTTTTCAGCCTTAACTTCAAGTAGGGAACGTGGGACATAGGACGATAATGAAGTTTTAACGATTTTGTATAAAATCATAATTCTAAGAGTTTAAAATTTAACAAGACGAGCATAAACATATTTTATCTACAAACGCTTATTTTGAATAGAAATCGTTGTTTTAAGCCTTAACTTCACATTGGAAACGTTGGAAATCGAACTATAATGAAGGTTTACCCATTTTGACATAAATAATAAAACTAAGAGTTTTGAAAGTAAACAAGCCGAGTATAATCATTAAAGCTTTCACAAAGCTTATTGTGACTAGAAATAGTTGTTTTAAGCCTTAACTTCACATTGGATACATGGGAAATCGAACTATAATAAAGTTTTACCTATTTTGACATAAATAATCAAACTAAGAGTTTTGAAAGTAAACAAGCAGATATAATCATTAAAGCTTTCACAAAGCTTATTGTGACTAGAAATCGTTGTTTTAAGCCTTAACTTCACATTGGGAACGTTGGAAATCGAACTATAATGAAGTTTGACCCATTTTGACATAAATAATAAAACTAAGAGTTTTGAAAGTAAACAAGGCGAGTATAATCATTAAAGCTTTCACAAAGCTTATTGTGACTAGAAATAGTTGTTTTAAGCCTTAACTTCACATTGAAAACGTGGGAAATCGAATTATAATGAAGTTTTACCCATTTTGACATAAATAATCAAACTAAGAGTTTTGAAAGTAAACAAGCCGAGTAGAATCATTAAAGCTTTCACAAAGCTTATTGTGAATAGAAATAGTTGTTTTAAGCCTTAACTTCACATTGAAAACGTGGGAAATCGAATTATAATGAAGTTTTACCCATTTTGACATAAATAATCAAGCTAAGAGTTTTGAAAGTAAACAAGCCGAGTATAATCATTAAAGCTTTCACAAAGCTTATTGTGACTAGAAATAGTTGTTTTAAGCCTTAACTTCACATTGAAAACGTGAGAAATCGAACTATAATGAAGTTTTACCCATTTTGACATAAATAAACAAACTAAGAGTTTTGAAAGTAAACAAGCCGAGTATAATCATTAATATGTCACAAAGCTTATTGTAACTAGAAATCGTTGTTTTCACCTTAACTTCAAGTAGGGAACGTGGGACATAGGACGATAATGAAGTTTTAACGATTTTGTATAAAATCATAATTCTAAGAGTTTAAAAATTTAACAAGACGAGCATAAACATATTTTATCTACAAACGCTTATTTTGAATAGAAATCGTTGTTTTAAGCCTTAACTTCACATTGGAAACGTTGGAAATCGAACTATAATGAAGGTTTACCCATTTTGACATAAATAATAAAACTAAGAGTTTTGAAAGTAAACAAGCCGAGTATAATCATTAAAGCTTTCACAAAGCTTATTGTGACTAGAAATAGTTGTTTTAAGCCTTAACTTCACATTGGATACATGGGAAATCGAACTATAATAAAGTTTTACCTATTTTGACATAAATAATCAAACTAAGAGTTTTGAAAGTAAACAAGCAGAGTATAATCATTAAAGCTTTCACAAAGCTTATTGTGACTAGAAATCGTTGTTTTAAGCCTTAACTTCACATTGGGAACGTTGGAAATCGAACTATAATGAAGTTTGACCCATTTTGACATAAATAATAAAACTAAGAGTTTTGAAAGTAAACAAGGCGAGTATAATCATTAAAGCTTTCACAAAGCTTATTGTGACTAGAAATAGTTGTTTTAAGCCTTAACTTCACATTGAAAACGTGGGAAATCGAATTAAAATGAAGTTTTACCCATTTTGACATAAATAATCAAACTAAGAGTTTTGATAGTAAACAAGTCGAGTATAATCATTAAAGCATTCACAAAGCTTATTGTGACAAGAAATAGTTGTTTTAAGCCTTCACTTCACATTGAAAACGTGAGAAAAAGAACTATAATGAAGTTTTACCCATTTTGACATAAATAAACAAACTAAGAGTTTTGAATGTAAACAAGCCGAGTATAATCATTAATATGTCACAAAGCTTATTGTAACTAGAAATCGTTGTTTTCAAATTTTAACTTCAAGTAGGGAACGTGGGATATAGGACGATAATGAAGTTTTAACGATTTTGAATAAAATCATAATTCTAAGAGTTTTAAAATTTAACAAGACGAGCATAAACATATTTTATCTACAAACGCTTATTTCGAATAGAAATCGTTGTTTTAAGCCATAACTTTACATTGGGAACGTTGGAAATCGAACTATAATGAAGTTTACCCATTTTGACATAAATAATAAACTAAGAGTTTTGAAAGTAAACAAGCCGACTATAATCATTAAAGCATTCACAAAGCTTATTGTGACAAGAAATAGTTGTTTTAAGCCTTCACTTCACATTGAAAACGTGAGAAAAAGAACTATATTGAAGTTTTACCCATTTTGACATAAATAAACAAACTAAGAGTTTTGAATGTAAACAAGCCGAGTATAATCATTAATATGTCACAAAGCTTATTGTAACTAGAAATCGTTGTTTTCAGCCTTAACTTCAAGTAGGGAACGTGGGACATAGGACGATAATGAAGTTTTAACGATTTTGAATAAAATCATAATTCTAAGAGTTTTAAAATTTAACAAGGCGAGCATAAACATATTTTATCTACAAACGCTTATTTCGAATAGAAATCGTTGTTTTAAGCCATAACTTTACATTGGGAACGTTGAAAATCGAATTATAATGAAGTTTTACCCATTTTGACTAAACAAACTAAGAGTTTTGAAAGTAAAAACAAGCCGAGTATAATCAACAATATGTCACAAAGCTTATTGTAACTAGAATACATTATTTTCAGCCTTAACTTCAAGTAGGGAACGTGGGACATAGGCCGATAATGAAGTTTTAACGATTTTGTATAAAATCATAATTCTAAGAGTTTTAAAATTTAACAAGACGAGCATAAACATATTTTATCTACAAACGCTTATTTTGAATAGAAATCGTTGTTTTAAGCCTTAACTTCACATTGGGAACGTTTAAAATCGAACTATAATGAAGGTTTACCCATTTTGACATAAATAATAAAACTAAGAGTTTTGAAAGTAAACAAGCCGAGTAAAATCATTAAAGCTTTCACAAAGCTTATTGTGACTAGAAATAGTTGTTTTAAGCCTTAACTTCACATTGAAAACGTGGGAAATCGAATTATAATTAAGTTTTACCCATTTTGACATAAATAATCAAACTAAGAGTTTTGAAAGTAAACAAGCCGAGTATAATCATTAAAGCTTTCACAAAGCTTATTTTGACTAGAAATAGTTGTTTTAAGCCTTAACTTCACATTGAAAACGTGGGAAATCGAATTATAATGAAGTTTTACCAATTTTGACGTAAATAAACAAACTAAGAGTTTTGAAAGTAAACAAGTCGAGTATAATCATTAATATGTCACAAAGCTTATTGTAACTAGAAATCGTTGTTTTCAGCCTTAACTTCACGTAGGGAACGTGGGACATTGGACGATAATAAAGTTTTAATGATTTTGTATAAAATCATAATTCTAAGAGTTTTAAAATTTAACAAGACGAGCATAAACATATTTTATATACAAACGCTTATTTTGAATAGAAATCGTTGTTTTAAGCCTTAACTTCACATTGGGAACGTTGGAAATCGAACTATAATGAAGTTTTACCCATTTTGACATAAATAATAAAACTAAGAGTTTTGAAGTAAACAAGCCGAGTATAATCATTAAAGCTTTCAAAAAGCTTATTGTAACTAGAAATAGTTGTTTTAAGCCTTAACTTCACATTGAAAACGTGGGAAATCGAATTATAATGAAGTTTTACCCATTTTGACATAAATAAACAAACTAAGAGTTTTGAAAGTAAACAAGCCGAGTATAATCATTAATATGTGACAAAGCTTATTGTAACTAGATCGTTGTTTTCAGCCTTAACTTCAAGTAGGGAACGTGGGACATAGGATGATAATGAAGTTTTAACGATTTTGAATAAAATCATAATTCTAAGAGTTTTAAAATTTAACAAGGCGAGCATAAACATATTTTATCTACAAACGCTTATTTTGAATAGAAATCGTTGTTTTAAGACTTGACTTCACATTGGGAACGTTGGAAATCGAACTATAATGAAGTTTTACCCATTTTGACATAAATAATAAAACTAAGAGTTTTGAAAGTAAACAAGCCGAGTATAATCATTAAATCTTTCACAAAGCTTATTGTGACTAGAAATAGTTGTTTTAAGCCTTAACTTCACATTGAAAACGTGGGAAATCGAATTATAATGAAGTTTTACCCATTTTGACATAAATAATCAAACTAAGAGTTTTGAAAGTAAACAAGCCGAGTATAATCATTAAAGCTTTCACAAAGCTTATTTTGACTAGAAATAGTTGTTTTAAGCATTAACTTCACATTGAAAATGTGGGAAATCGAATTATAATGAAGTTTTACCCATTTTGACATAAATAATCAAACTTAGAGTTTTGAAAGTAAACAAGCCGAGTATAATCATTAAAGCTTTCACAAAGCTTATTGTGACTAGAAATAGTTGTTTTAAGCCTTAACTTCACATTGAAAACGTGGGAAATCGAATTATAATGAAGTTTTACCCATTTTGACATAAATAAACAAACTAAGAGTTTTGAAAGTAAACAAGCCGAGTATAATCATTAATATGTCACAAAGCTTATTATAACTAGAAATCGTTGTTTTCAAACAAGCTAGGAGTTTTAACTTCAAGTAGGGAACGTGGGACATAGGACGATAATGAAGTTTTAACGATTTTGTATAAAATCATAATTCTAAGAGTTTAAAAATTTAACAAGACGAGCATAAACATATTTTATCTACAAACGCTTATTTTGAATAGAAATCGTTGTTTTAAGCCTTAACTTCACATTGGAAACGTTGGAAATCGAACTATAATGAAGTTTTACCCATTTTGACATAAATAATAAAAGAAAGAGTTTTCAAAGTAAACAAGCCGAGTATAATCATTAAAGCTTTCACAAAGCTTATTGTGACTAGAAATAGTTGTTTTAAGCCTTAACTTCACATTGAAAACGTGGGAAATCGAATTATAATGAAGTTTTACCCATTTTGACATAAATAATCAAACTAAGAGTTTTGAAAGTAAACAAGGCGAGTATAATCATTAAAGCTTTCACAAAGCGTATTTTGACTAGAAATAGTTGTTTTAAGCATTAACTTCACTTTGAAAATGTGGGAAATCGAATTATAATGAAGTTTTACCCATTTTGACATAAATAATCAAACTAAGAGTTTTGAAAGTAAACAAGCCGAGTAGAATCATTAAAGCTTTCACAAAGCTTATTGTGACTAGAAATAGTTGTTTTAAGCCTTAACTTCACATTGAAAACGTGGGAAATCGAATTATAATGAAGTTTTACCCATTTTGACATAAATAATCAAACTAAGAGTTTTGAAAGTAAACAAGCCGAGTAGAATCATTAAAGCTTTCACAAAGCTTATTGTGAATAGAAATAGTTGTTTTAAGCCTTAACTTCACATTGAAAACGTGGGAAATCGAATTATAATGAAGTTTTACCCATTTTGACATAAATAATCAAGCTAAGAGTTTTGAAAGTAAACAAGCCGAGTATAATCATTAAAGCTTTCACAAAGCTTATTGTGACTAGAAATAGTTGTTTTAAGCCTTAACTTCACATTGAAAACGTGAGAAATCGAACTATAATGAAGTTTTACCCATTTTGACATAAATAAACAAACTAAGAGTTTTGAAAGTAAACAAGCCGAGTATAATCATTAATATGTCACAAAGCTTATTGTAACTAGAAATCGTTGTTTTCAGCCTTAACTTCAAGTAGGGAACGTGGGACATAGGACGATAATGAAGTTTTAACGATTTTGTATAAAATCATAATTCTAAGAGTTTAAAAATTTAACAAGACGAGCATAAACATATTTTATCTACAAACGCTTATTTTGAATAGAAATCGTTGTTTTAAGCCTTAACTTCACATTGGAAACGTTGGAAATCGAACTATAATGAAGGTTTACCCATTTTGACATAAATAATAAAACTAAGAGTTTTGAAAGTAAACAAGCCGAGTATAATCATTAAAGCTTTCACAAAGCTTATTGTGACTAGAAATAGTTGTTTTAAGCCTTAACTTCACATTGGATACATGGGAAATCGAACTATAATAAAGTTTTACCTATTTTGACATAAATAATCAAACTAAGAGTTTTGAAAGTAAACAAGCGAGTATAATCATTAAAGCTTTCACAAAGCTTATTGTGACTAGAAATCGTTGTTTTAAGCCTTAACTTCACATTGGGAACGTTGGAAATCGAACTATAATGAAGTTTGACCCATTTTGACATAAATAATAAAACTAAGAGTTTTGAAAGTAAACAAGGCGAGTATAATCATTAAAGCTTTCACAAAGCTTATTGTGACTAGAAATAGTTGTTTTAAGCCTTAACTTCACATTGAAAACGTGGGAAATCGAATTATAATGAAGTTTTACCCATTTTGACATAAATAATCAAACTAAGAGTTTTGAAAGTAAACAAGCCGAGTAGAATCATTAAAGCTTTCACAAAGCTTATTGTGAATAGAAATAGTTGTTTTAAGCCTTAACTTCACATTGAAAACGTGGGAAATCGAATTATAATGAAGTTTTACCCATTTTGACATAAATAATCAAGCTAAGAGTTTTGAAAGTAAACAAGCCGAGTATAATCATTAAAGCTTTCACAAAGCTTATTGTGACTAGAAATAGTTGTTTTAAGCCTTAACTTCACATTGAAAACGTGAGAAATCGAACTATAATGAAGTTTTACCCATTTTGACATAAATAAACAAACTAAGAGTTTTGAAAGTAAACAAGCCGAGTATAATCATTAATATGTCACAAAGCTTATTGTAACTAGAAATCGTTGTTTTTTCCTTAACTTCAAGTAGGGAACGTGGGACATAGGACGATAATGAAGTTTTAACGATTTTGTATAAAATCATAATTCTAAGAGTTTAAAAATTTAACAAGACGAGCATAAACATATTTTATCTACAAACGCTTATTTTGAATAGAAATCGTTGTTTTAAGCCTTAACTTCACATTGGAAACGTTGGAAATCGAACTATAATGAAGGTTTACCCATTTTGACATAAATAATAAAACTAAGAGTTTTGAAAGTAAACAAGCCGAGTATAATCATTAAAGCTTTCACAAAGCTTATTGTGACTAGAAATAGTTGTTTTAAGCCTTAACTTCACATTGGATACATGGGAAATCGAACTATAATAAAGTTTTACCTATTTTGACATAAATAATCAAACTAAGAGTTTTGAAAGTAAACAAGCAGAGTATAATCATTAAAGCTTTCACAAAGCTTATTGTGACTAGAAATCGTTGTTTTAAGCCTTAACTTCACATTGGGAACGTTGGAAATCGAACTATAATGAAGTTTGACCCATTTTGACATAAATAATAAAACTAAGAGTTTTGAAAGTAAACAAGGCGAGTATAATCATTAAAGCTTTCACAAAGCTTATTGTGACTAGAAATAGTTGTTTTAAGCCTTAACTTCACATTGAAAACGTGGGAAATCGAATTAAAATGAAGTTTTACCCATTTTGACATAAATAATCAAACTAAGAGTTTTGATAGTAAACAAGTCGAGTATAATCATTAAAGCATTCACAAAGCTTATTGTGACAAGAAATAGTTGTTTTAAGCCTTCACTTCACATTGAAAACGTGAGAAAAAGAACTATAATGAAGTTTTACCCATTTTGACATAAATAAACAAACTAAGAGTTTTGAATGTAAACAAGCCGAGTATAATCATTAATATGTCACAAAGCTTATTGTAACTAGAAATCGTTGTTTTCAGCCTTAACTTCAAGTAGGGAACGTGGGATATAGGACGATAATGAAGTTTTAACGATTTTGAATAAAATCATAATTCTAAGAGTTTTAAAATTTAACAAGACGAGCATAAACATATTTTATCTACAAACGCTTATTTCGAATAGAAATCGTTGTTTTAAGCCATAACTTTACATTGGGAACGTTGGAAATCGAACTATAATGAAGTTTACCCATTTTGACATAAATAATAAACTAAGAGTTTTGAAAGTAAACAAGCCGACTATAATCATTAAAGCATTCACAAAGCTTATTGTGACAAGAAATAGTTGTTTTAAGCCTTCACTTCACATTGAAAACGTGAGAAAAAGAACTATATTGAAGTTTTACCCATTTTGACATAAATAAACAAACTAAGAGTTTTGAATGTAAACAAGCCGAGTATAATCATTAATATGTCACAAAGCTTATTGTAACTAGAAATCGTTGTTTTCAAATTTAACTTCAAGTAGGGAACGTGGGACATAGGACGATAATGAAGTTTTAACGATTTTGAATAAAATCATAATTCTAAGAGTTTTAAAATTTAACAAGGCGAGCATAAACATATTTTATCTACAAACGCTTATTTCGAATAGAAATCGTTGTTTTAAGCCATAACTTTACATTGGGAACGTTGAAAATCGAATTATAATGAAGTTTTACCCATTTTGACTAAACAAACTAAGAGTTTTGAAAGTAAACAAGCCGAGTATAATCAACAATATGTCACAAAGCTTATTGTAACTAGAATACATTATTTTCAGCCTTAACTTCAAGTAGGGAACGTGGGACATAGGCCGATAATGAAGTTTTAACGATTTTGTATAAAATCATAATTCTAAGAGTTTTAAAATTTAACAAGACGAGCATAAACATATTTTATCTACAAACGCTTATTTTGAATAGAAATCGTTGTTTTAAGCCTTAACTTCACATTGGGAACGTTTAAAATCGAACTATAATGAAGGTTTACCCATTTTGACATAAATAATAAAACTAAGAGTTTTGAAAGTAAACAAGCCGAGTAAAATCATTAAAGCTTTCACAAAGCTTATTGTGACTAGAAATAGTTGTTTTAAGCCTTAACTTCACATTGAAAACGTGGGAAATCGAATTATAATTAAGTTTTACCCATTTTGACATAAATAATCAAACTAAGAGTTTTGAAAGTAAACAAGCCGAGTATAATCATTAAAGCTTTCACAAAGCTTATTTTGACTAGAAATAGTTGTTTTAAGCCTTAACTTCACATTGAAAACGTGGGAAATCGAATTATAATGAAGTTTTACCAATTTTGACGTAAATAAACAAACTAAGAGTTTTGAAAGTAAACAAGTCGAGTATAATCATTAATATGTCACAAAGCTTATTGTAACTAGAAATCGTTGTTTTCAGCCTTAACTTCACGTAGGGAACGTGGGACATTGGACGATAATAAAGTTTTAATGATTTTGTATAAAATCATAATTCTAAGAGTTTTAAAATTTAACAAGACGAGCATAAACATATTTTATATACAAACGCTTATTTTGAATAGAAATCGTTGTTTTAAGCCTTAACTTCACATTGGGAACGTTGGAAATCGAACTATAATGAAGTTTTACCCATTTTGACATAAATAATAAAACTAAGAGTTTTGAAGTAAACAAGCCGAGTATAATCATTAAAGCTTTCAAAAAGCTTATTGTAACTAGAAATAGTTGTTTTAAGCCTTAACTTCACATTGAAAACGTGGGAAATCGAATTATAATGAAGTTTTACCCATTTTGACATAAATAAACAAACTAAGAGTTTTGAAAGTAAACAAGCCGAGTATAATCATTAATATGTGACAAAGCTTATTGTAACTAGAAATCGTTGTTTTCAGCCTTAACTTCAAGTAGGGAACGTGGGACATAGGATGATAATGAAGTTTTAACGATTTTGAATAAAATCATAATTCTAAGAGTTTTAAAATTTAACAAGGCGAGCATAAACATATTTTATCTACAAACGCTTATTTTGAATAGAAATCGTTGTTTTAAGACTTGACTTCACATTGGGAACGTTGGAAATCGAACTATAATGAAGTTTTACCCATTTTGACATAAATAATAAAACTAAGAGTTTTGAAAGTAAACAAGCCGAGTATAATCATTAAAGCTTTCACAAAGCTTATTGTGACTAGAAATAGTTGTTTTAAGCCTTAACTTCACATTGAAAACGTGGGAAATCGAATTATAATGAAGTTTTACCCATTTTGACATAAATAATCAAACTAAGAGTTTTGAAAGTAAACAAGCCGAGTATAATCATTAAAGCTTTCACAAAGCTTATTTTGACTAGAAATAGTTGTTTTAAGCATTAACTTCACATTGAAAACGTGGAAATCGAATTATAATGAAGTTTTACCCATTTTGACATAAATAATCAAACTAAGAGTTTTGAAAGTAAACAAGCCGAGTATAATCATTAAAGCTTTCACAAAGCTTATTGTGACTAGAAATAGTTGTTTTAAGCCTTAACTTCACATTGAAAACGTGGGAAATCGAATTATAATGAAGTTTTACCCATTTTGACATAAATAATCAAACTAAGAGTTTTGAAAGTAAACAAGGCCCAGTATAATCATTAAATTTCATTAAAGCTTTCAAAAGCTTATTTTGACTAGAAATAGTTGTTTTAAGCCTTAACTTCACTTTGAAAATGTGGGAAATCGAATTATAATGAAGTTTTACCCATTTTGACATAAATAATCAAACTAAGAGTTTTGAAAGTAAACAAGCCGAGTATAATCATTAAAGCTTTCACAAAGCTTATTGTGACTAGAAATAGTTGTTTTAAGCCTTAACTTCACATTGAAAACGTGGGAAATCGAATTATAATGAAGTTTTACCCATTTTGACATAAATAATCAAACTAAGAGTTTTGAAAGTAAACAAGCCGTATAATCATTAAAGCTTTCACAAAGCTTATTGTGAATAGAAATAGTTGTTTTAAGCCTTAACTTCACATTGAAAACGTGGGAAATCGAATTATAATGAAGTTTTACCCATTTTGACATAAATAATCAAACTAAGAGTTTTGAAAGTAAACAAGCCGAGTATAATCATTAAAGCTTTCACAAAGCTTATTGTGACTAGAAATAGTTGTTTTAAGCCTTAACTTCACATTGAAAACGCATGGAAATCGAACTATAATGAAGTTTTACCCATTTTGACATAAATAAACAAACTAAGAGTTTTGAAAGTAAACAAGCCGAGTATAATCATTAATATGTCACAAAGCTTATTGTAACTAGAAATCGTTGTTTTCAGCCTTAACTTCAAGTAGGGAACGTGGGACATAGGACGATAATGAAGTTTTAACGATTTTGTATAAAATCATAATTCTAAGAGTTTTAAAATTTAACAAGACGAGCATAAACATATTTTATCTACAAACGCTTATTTTGAATAGAAATCGTTGTTTTAAGCCTTAACTTCACATTGGAAACGTTGGAAATCGAACTATAATGAAGTTTTACCCATTTTGACATAAATAATAAAACTAAGAGTTTTGAAAGTAAACAAGCCGAGTATAATCATTAAAGCTTTCACAAAGCTTATTGTGACTAGAAATAGTTGTTTTAAGCCTTAACTTCACATTGAAAACGTGGGAAATCGAACTATAATGAAGTTTTACCCATTTTGACATAAATAATAAAACTAAGAGTTTTGAAAGTAAACAAGCCGAGTATAATCATTAAAGCTTTCACAAAGCTTATTGTGACTAGAAATAGTTGTTTTAAGCCTTAACTTCACATTGGATACATGGGAAATAGAACTATAATGAAGTTTTACCCATTTTGACATAAATAATCAAACTAAGAGTTTTGAAAGTAAACAAGCCGAGTATAATCATTAAAGCTTTCACAAAGCTTATTGTGACTAGAAATAGTTGTTTTAAGCCTTAACTTCACATTGAAATCGTTGGAAATCGAATTATAATGAAGTTTTACCCATTTTGACATAAATAATCAAACTAAGAGTTTTGAAAGTAAACAAGTCGAGTATAATCATTAATATGTCACAAAGCTTATTGTAACTAGAAATCGTTGTTTTCAGCCTTAACTTCAAGTAGGGAACGTGGGACATAGGACGATAATGAAGTTTTAACGATTTTGTATAAAATCATAATTCTAAGAGTTTTAAAATTTAACAAGACGAGCATAAACATATTTTATCTACAAACGCTTATTTCGAATAGAAATCGTTGTTTTAAGCCTTAACTTCACATTGGGAACGTTGGAAATCGAACTATAATGAAGTTTTACCCATTTTGACATAAATAATAAAACTAAGAGTTTTGAAAGTAAACAAGCCGAGTATAATCCTTAAAGCTTTCACAAAGCTTATTGTAACTAGAAATAATTGTTTTAAGCCTTAACTTCACATTGAAAACGTGGGAAATCGAATTATAATGAAGTTTTACCCATTTTGAAATAAATAATCAAACTAAGAATTTTGAAATTAAACAAGCCGAGTATAATCATTAAAGCTTTCACAAAGCTTATTGTGACTAGAAATAGTTTTTTTAAGCCTTAACTTCACATTGGATACATGGTAAATCGAACTATAATAAAGTTTTACCCATTTTGACATAAATAATCAAACTAAGAGTTTTGAAAGTAAACAAGCCGAGTATAATCATTAATATGTCACAAAGCTTATTGTAACTAGAAATCGTTGTTTTCAGCCTTAACTTCAAGTAGGGAACGTGGGACATAGGACGATAATGAAGTTTTAACTATTTTGAATAAAATCATAATTCTAAGAGTTTTAAAATTTAACAAGATGAGCATAAACATATTTTATCTACAAACGCTTATTTTGAATAGAAATCGTTGTTTTAAGCCTTAACTTCACATTGGGAACGTTGGAAATCGAACCATAATGAAGTTTTACCCATTTTGACATAAATAATCAAACTAAGAGTTTTGAAAGTAAACAAGCCGAGTATAATCATTAAAGCTTTCACAAAGCTTATTGTGACTAGAAATAGTTGTTTTAAGCCTTTAACTTCACATTGAAAACGTGGGAAATCGAATTATAATGAAGTTTTACCCATTTTGAAATAAATAATAAAACTAAGAGTTTTGAAAGTAAACAAGCCGAGTATAATCATTAAAGCTTTCACAAAGCTTATTGTGACTAGAAATAGTTGTTTTAAGCCTTAACTTCACATTGGAAACATGGGAAATCGAACTATAATGAAGTTTTACCCATTTTGACATAAATAATCAAACTAAGAGTTTTGAAAGTAATCAAGCCGAGTATAATCATTAAAGCTTTCACAAAGCTTATTGTGACTAGAAATAGTTGTTTTAAGCCTTAACTTCACATTGAAAACGTAGGAAATCGAATTATAATTAAGTTTTACCCATTTTGACATAAATAAACAAACTAAGAGTTTTGAAAGTAAACAAGCCGAGTATAATCAATAATATGTCCCAAAGCTTATTGTAACTAGAAATCGTTATTTTCAGCCTTAACTTCAAGTAGGGAACGTGGGACATAGGACGATAATGAAGTTTTAACGATTTTGTATAAAATCATAATTCTAAGAGTTTTAAAATTTAACAAGAAGCGCATAAACATATTTTATCTACAAACGCTTATTTCGAATAGAAATCGTTGTTTTAAGCCATAACATTACATTGGGAACGTTGGAAATCGAACTATAATGAAGTTTTACCCATTTTGACATAAATAATAAAAATAAGAGTTTTAAAAGTAAACAAGCCGAGTATAATCATTAATGCTTTCACAAAGCTTATTGTGACTAGAAATAGTTGTTTTAAGCCTTAACTTCACATTAAAAACGTCGGAAATCGAATTATAATGAAGTTTTACCCATTTTGACATAAATAAACAAAGTAAGAGTTTTGAAAGTAAACAAGCCGAGTATAATCATTAATATGTCACAAAGCTTATTGTAACTAGAAATCGTTGTTTTCAGCCTTAACTTCAAGTAGGGAACGTGGGACATAGGACGATAATGAAGTTTTAACGATTTTGAATAAAATCATAATTCTAAGAGTTTTAAAATTTAATAAGACGAGGATAAACATATTTTATCTACAAACGCTTATTTCGAATTGAAATCGTTGTTTTAAGCCTTTACTTCACATTGGGAACGTTGGAAATCGAACTATAATGAAGTTTTACCCATTTTGACATAAATAATAAAACTAAGAGTTTTGAAAGTAAACAAGCCGAGTATAATCATTAAAGCTTTCACAAAGCTTATTGTGACTAGAAATAGTTGTTTTAAGACTTAGCTTTACATTGAAAACGTGGGAAATCGAATTATAATGAAGTTTTACCCATTTTGACATAAATAATCAAACTAAGAGTTTTGAAAGTAAACAAGCCGAGTATAATCATTAAAGCTTTCACTAAAATAATTGTGACTAGAAATAGTTGTTTTAAGCCTTAACTTCACATTGGAAACATGGGAAATCGAACTATAATTTTACCCATTTTGACATAAATAATCGAACTAAGAGTTTTGAAAGTAAACAAGCCGAGTATAATCAATAAAGCTTTCACAAAGCTTATTGTGACTAGAAATAGTTGTTTTAAGCCTTAACTTCACATTGGATACATGGGAAATCGAACTATAATTAAGTTTTACCCATTTTGACATAAATAATCAAACTAAGAGTTATGAAAGTAAACAAGCCGAGTATAATCATTAAAGCCTTCACAAAGCTTATTGTGACTTGAAATAGTCGTTTTAAGCCTTAACTTCACATTGAAAACGTGGAAATCGAATTATAATGAAGTTTTACCAATTTTGACATAAATAAACAAACTAAGAGTTTTGAAAGTAAACAAGCCGAGTATAATCATTAATATGTCACAAAGCATATTGTAACTAAAAATCGTTGTTTTCAGCCTTAACTTCAAGTAGGGAACGTGGGACATAGGACGATAATGAAGTTTTAACGATTTTGTATAAAATCATAATTCTAAGAGTTTTAAAATTTAACAAGACGAGCATAAACATATTTTATCTACAAACGCTTATTTTGAATAGAAATCGTTGTTTTAAGCCTTAACTTCACATTGGGAACGTTGGAAATCGAACTATAATGAAGTTTTACCCATTTTGACATAAATAATAAAACTAGGAGTTTTGAAAGTAAACAAGCCGAGTATAATCATTAAAGCTTTCACAAAGCTTATTGTGACTAGAAATAGTTATTTTAAGCCTTAACTTCACATTGGATACATGGGAAAACGAACTATAATTAAGTTTTACCCATTTTGACATAAATAATCAAACTAAGAGTTTTGAAAGTAAACAAGCCGAGTATAATCATTAAAGCTTTCACAAAGCTTATTGTGACTAGAAATAGTTGTTTTAAGCCTTAACTTTACATTGGAAACATGGGAAATCGAACTATAATGAAGTTTTACCCATTTTGACATAAATAAACAAAGTAAGAGTTTTGAAAGTAAACAAGCCGAGTATAATCATTAATATGTCACAAAGCTTATTGTAACTAGAAATCGTTGTTTTCAGCCTTAACTTCAAGTAGGGAACGTGGGACATAGGACGATAATGAAGTTTTAATGATTTTGTATAAAATCATAATTCTAAGAGTTTTAAAATTTAACAAGACGAGCATAAACATATTTTATCTAGAAACGCTTATTTCGAATAGAAATCGTTGTTTTAAGCCATAACTTCACATTGGGAACGTTGGAAATCGAACTATAAAGAAGTTTTACCCATTTTGACATAAATAATAAAACTAAGAGTTTTGAAAGTAAACAAGCCGAGTATAATCATTAAAGCTTTCACAAAGCTTATTGTGACTAGAAATAGTTTTTTTAAGCCTTAACTTCACATTGGATACATGGAAAATCGAACTATAATAAAGTTTTACCCATTTTGACATAAATAATCAAACTAAGAGTTTTGAAAGTAAACAAGCCGAGTATAATCATTAATATGTCACAAAGCTTATTGTAACTAGAAATCGTTGTTTTCAGCCTTAACTTCAAGTAGGGAACGTGGGACAAAGGACGATAATGAAGTTTTAACGATTTTGAATAAAATCATAATTCTAAGAGTTTTAAAATTTAATAAGACGAGGATAAACATATTTTATCTACAAACGCTTATTTCGAATTGAAATCGTTGTTTTAAGCCTTTACTTCACATTGGGAACGTTGGAAATCGAACTATAATGAAGTTTTACCCATTTTGACATAAATAATAAAACTAAGAGTTTTGAAAGTAAACAAGCCGAGTATAATCATTAAAGCTTTCACAAAGCTTATTGTGACTAGAAATAGTTGTTTTAAGACTTAGCTTTACATTGAAAACGTGGGAAATCGAATTATAATGAAGTTTTACCCATTTTGACATAAATAATCAAACTAAGAGTTTTGAAAGTAAACAAGCCGAGTATAATCATTAAAGCTTTCACTAAAATAATTGTGACTAGAAATAGTTGTTTTAAGCCTTAACTTCACATTGGAAACATGGGAAATCGAACTATAATGAAGTTTTACCCATTTTGACATAAATAATCGAACTAAGAGTTTTGAAAGTAAACAAGCCGAGTATAATCAATAAAGCTTTCACAAAGCTTATTGTGACTAGAAATAGTTGTTTTAAGCCTTAACTTCACATTGGATACATAGGAAATCGAACTATAATTAAGTTTTACCCATTTTGACATAAATAATCAAACTAAGAGTTATGAAAGTAAACAAGCCGAGTATAATCATTAAAGCCTTCACAAAGCTTATTGTGACTTGAAATAGTCGTTTTAAGCCTTAACTTCACATTGAAAACGTGGGAAATCGAATTATAATGAAGTTTTACCAATTTTGACATAAATAAACAAACTAAGAGTTTTGAAAGTAAACAAGCCGAGTATAATCATTAATATGTCACAAAGCATATTGTAACTAAAAATCGTTGTTTTCAGCCTTAACTTCAAGTAGGGAACGTGGGACATAGGACGATAATGAAGTTTTAACGATTTTGTATAAAATCATAATTCTAAGAGTTTTAAAATTTAACAAGACGAGCATAAACATATTTTATCTACAAACGCTTATTTCGAATAGAAATCGTTGTCTTAAGCCTTTCCTTCACATTGGGAACGTTGGAAATCGAACTATAATGAAGTTTTACCCATTTTGACATAAATAATAAAACTAAGAGTTTTGAAAGTAAACAAGCCGAGTATAATCATTAAAGCTTTCACAAAGCTTATTGTGACTAGAAATTGTTGTTTTAAGCCTTAACTTCACATTGGATACATGGGAAATCGAACTATAATTAAGTTTTACCCATTTTGACATAAATAATCAAAC
Source organism: Stephania japonica (assembly GCA_039657345.1). Classification (NCBI taxonomy): domain Eukaryota; kingdom Viridiplantae; phylum Streptophyta; class Magnoliopsida; order Ranunculales; family Menispermaceae; genus Stephania; species Stephania japonica. The sequence goes on along the minus strand of JBBNAE010000024.1, from coordinate 445,402 downwards.
TAAGAGTTTTGAAAGTAAACAAGCCGAGTATAATCATTAAAGCTTTCACAAAGCTTATTGTGACTAGAAATAGTTGTTTTTAAGCCTTAACTTCACATTGAAAACGTGGGAAATCGAATTATAATGAAGTTTTACCCATTTTGACATAAATAAGCAAACTAAGAGTTTTGAAAGTAAACAAGCCGAGTATAATCATTAATATGTCACAAAGCTTATTGTAACTAGAAATCGTTGTTTTCAGCCTTAACTTCAAGTAGGGAACGTGGGACATAGGACGATAATTAAGTTTTAACGATTTTGTATAAAATCATAATTCTAAGAGTTTTAAAATTTAACAAGACGAGCATAAACATATTTTATCTACAAACGCTTATTTCGAATAGAAATCGTTGTTTTAAGCCATAACTTCACATTGGGAACGTTGGAAATCGAACTATAAAGAAGTTTTACCCATTTTGACATAAATAATAAAACTAAGAGTTTTGAAAGTAAACAAGCCGAGTATAATCATTAAAGCTTTCACAAAGCTTATTGTGACTAGAAATAGTTTTTTTAAGCCTTAACTTCACATTGGATACATGGGAAAATCGAACTATAATAAAGTTTTACCCATTTTGACATAAATAATCAAACTAAGAGTTTTGAAAGTAAACAAGCCGAGTATAATCATTAATATGTCACAAAGCTTATTGTAACTAGAAATCGTTGTTTTCAGCCTTAACTTCAAGTAGGGAATGTGGGACATAGGACGATAATGAAGTTTTAACGATTTTGAATAAAATCATAATTCTAAGAGTTTTAAAATTTAACAAGATGAGCATAAACATATTTATCTACAAACGCTTATTTCGAATAGAAATCGTTGTTTTAAGCCTTTACTTCACATTGGGAAGGTTGGAAATCGAACTATAATGAAGTTTTACCCATTTTGACATAAATAATCAAACTAAAAGTTTTGAAAGTAAACAAGCCGAGTATAATCATTAAAGCTTTCACAAAGCTTATTGTGACTAGAAATAGTTGTTTTAAGCCTTTACTTCACATTGAAAACGTGGAAAATCGAATTATAATGAAGTTTTACCCATTTTGAAATAAATAATAAAACTAAGAGTTTTGAAAGTAAACAAGCCGAGTATAATCATTAATGCTTTCACAAAGCTTATTGTGACTAGAAATAGTTGTTTTAAGCCTTAACTTCACATTGGAAATATGGGAAATCGAACTATAATGAAGTTTTACCCATTTTGACATAAATAATCGAACGAGAGTTTTGAAAGTAATCAAGCCGAGTATAATCATTAAAGCTTTCACAAAGCTTATTGTGACTAGAAATAGTTGTTTTAAGCCTTAACTTCACATTGAAAACGTAGGAAATCGAATTATAATGAAGTTTTACCCATTTTGACATAAATAAACAAACTAAGAGTTTTGAAAGTAAACAAGCCGAGTATAATCATTAATATGTCCCAAAGCTTATTGTAACTAGAAATCGTTATTTTCAGCCTTAACTTCAAGTAGGGAACGTGGGACATAGGACGATAATGAAGTTTTAACGATTTTGTATAAAATCATAATTCTAAGAGTTTTAAAATTTAACAAGAGGAGCATAAACATATTTTATCTACAAACGCTTATTTCGAATAGAAATCGTTGTTTTAAGCCATAACATTACATTGGGAACGTTGGAAATCGAACTATAATGAAGTTTTACCCATTTTGACATAAATAATAAAAATAAGAGTTTTAAAAGTAAATAAGCCGAGTATAATCATTAAAGCTTTCACAAAGCTTATTGTGACTAGAAATAGTTGTTTTAAGCCTTAACTTCACATTAAAAACGTCGGAAATCGAATTATAATGAAGTTTTACCCATTTTGACATAAATAAACAAAGTAAGAGTTTTGAAAGTAAACAAGCCGAGTATAATCATTAATATGTCACAAAGCTTATTGTAACTAGAAATCGTTGTTTTCAGCCTTAACTTCATGTAGGGAACGTGGGACATAGGACGATAATGAAGTTTTAACGATTTTGAATAAAATCATAATTCTAAGAGTTTTAAAATTTAACAAGATGAGCATAAACATATTTATCTACAAACGCTTATTTCGAATAGAAATCGTTGTTTTAAGCCTTTACTTCACATTGGGAAGGTTGGAAATCGAACTATAATGAAGTTTTACCCATTTTGACATAAATAATCAAACTAAAAGTTTTGAAAGTAAACAAGCCGAGTATAATCATTAAAGCTTTCACAAAGCTTATTGTGACTAGAAATAGTTGTTTTAAGCCTTTACTTCACATTGAAAACGTGGAAAATCGAATTATAATGAAGTTTTACCCATTTTGAAATAAATAATAAAACTAAGAGTTTTGAAAGTAAACAAGCCGAGTATAATCATTAATGCTTTCACAAAGCTTATTGTGACTAGAAATAGTTGTTTTAAGCCTTAACTTCACATTGGAAATATGGGAAATCGAACTATAATGAAGTTTTACCCATTTTGACATAAATAATCGAACTGAGAGTTTTGAAAGTAATCAAGCCGAGTATAATCATTAAAGCTTTCACAAAGCTTATTGTGACTAGAAATAGTTGTTTTAAGCCTTAACTTCACATTGAAAACGTAGGAAATCGAATTATAATGAAGTTTTACCCATTTTGACATAAATAAACAAACTAAGAGTTTTGAAAGTAAACAAGCCGAGTATAATCATTAATATGTCCCAAAGCTTATTGTAACTAGAAATCGTTATTTTCAGCCTTAACTTCAAGTAGGGAACGTGGGACATAGGACGATAATGAAGTTTTAACGATTTTGTATAAAATCATAATTCTAAGAGTTTTAAAATTTAACAAGAGGAGCATAAACATATTTTATCTACAAACGCTTATTTCGAATAGAAATCGTTGTTTTAAGCCATAACATTACATTGGGAACGTTGGAAATCGAACTATAATGAAGTTTTACCCATTTTGACATAAATAATAAAAATAAGAGTTTTAAAAGTAAATAAGCCGAGTATAATCATTAAAGCTTTCACAAAGCTTATTGTGACTAGAAATAGTTGTTTTAAGCCTTAACTTCACATTAAAAACGTCGGAAATCGAATTATAATGAAGTTTTACCCATTTTGACATAAATAAACAAAGTAAGAGTTTTGAAAGTAAACAAGCCGAGTATAATCATTAATATGTCACAAAGCTTATTGTAACTAGAAATCGTTGTTTTCAGCCTTAACTTCATGTAGGGAACGTGGGACATAGGACGATAATGAAGTTTTAACGATTTTGAATAAAATCATAATTCTAAGAGTTTTAAAATTTAATAAGACGAGCATAAACATATTTTATCTACAAACGCTTATTTCGAATAGAAATCGTTGTTTTAAGTCTTTACTTCACATTGGGAACGTTGGAAATCGAACTATAATGAAGTTTTACCCATTTTGACATAAATAATAAAACTAAGAGTTTTGAAAGTAAACAAGCTAGAGTATAATCATTAAAGCTTTCACAAAGCTTATTGTGACTAGAAATAGTTGTTTTAAGACTTAGCTTTACATTGAAAACGTGGGAAATCGAATTATAATGAAGTTTTACCCAATTTGACATAAATAATCAAACTAAGAGTTTTGAAAGTAAACAAAAGTAGAGTATAATCATTAATATGTCACAAAGCTTATTGTAACTAGAAATCGTTGTTTTCACCTTAACTTCAAGTAGGGAATGTGGGACATAGGACGATAATGAAGTTTTAATGATTTTGTATAAAATCATAATTCTAAGAGTTTTAAAATTTAACAAGACGAGCATAAACATATTTTATCTACAAACGCTTATTTCGAATAGAAATCGTTTTTTTAAGCCATAACTTCACATTGGGAACGTTTGAAATCGAACTATAAAGAAGTTTTACCCATTTTGACATAAATAATAAAACTAAGAGTTTTGAAAGTAAACAAGCCGAGTATAATCATTAAAGCTTTCACAAAGCTTATTGTGACTAGAAATAGTTTTTTTAAGCCTTAACTTCACATTGGATACATGGAAAATCGAACTATAATAAAGTTTTACCCATTTTGACATAAATAATCAAACTAAGAGTTTTGAAAGTAAACAAGCCGAGTATAATCATTAATATGTCACAAAGCTTATTGTAACTAGAAATCGTTGTTTTCAGTCTTAACTTCAAGTAGGGAATGTGGGACATAGGACGATAATGAAGTTTTAACGATTTTGAATAAAATCATAATTCTAAGAGTTTTAAAATTTAACAAGATGAGCATAAACATATTTTATCTACAAACGCTTATTTCGAATAGAAATCGTTGTTTTAAGCCTTTACTTCACATTGGGAACGTTGGAAATCGAACTATAATGAAGTTTTACCCATTTTGACATAAATAATCAAACTAAGAGTTTTGAAAGTAAACAAGCCGAGTATAATCATTAAAGCTTTCACAAAGCTTATTGTGACTAGAAATAGTTGTTTTAAGCCTTTACTTCACATTGAAAACGTGGAAAATCGAATTATAATGAAGTTTTACCCATTTTGAAATAAATAATAAAACTAAGAGTTTTGAAAGTAAACAAGCCGAGTATAATCATTAAAGCTTTGACAAAGCTTATTGTGACTAGAAATAGTTGTTTTAAGCCTTAACTTCACATTGGAAACATGGGAAATCGAACTATAATGAAGTTTTACCCATTTTGACATAAATAATCGAACTGAGAGTTTTGAAAGTAATCAAGCCGAGTATAATCATTAAAGCTTTCACAAAGCTTATTGTGACTAGAAATAGTTGTTTTAAGCCTTAACTTCACATTGAAAACGTAGGAAATCGAATTATAATGAAGTTTTACCCATTTTGACATAAATAAACAAACTAAGAGTTTTGAAAGTAAACAAGCCGAGTATAATCATTAATATGTCCCAAAGCTTATTGTAACTAGAAATCGTTATTTTCAGCCTTAACTTCAAGTAGGGAACGTGGGACATAGGACGATAATGAAGTTTTAACGATTTTGTATAAAATCATAATTCTAAGAGTTTTAAAATTTAACAAGAGGAGCATAAACATATTTTATCTACAAACGCTTATTTCGAATAGAAATCGTTGTTTTAAGCCATAACATTACATTGGGAACGTTGGAAATCGAACTATAATGAAGTTTTACCCATTTTGACATAAATAATAAAAATAAGAGTTTTAAAAGTAAATAAGCCGAGTATAATCATTAAAGCTTTCACAAAGCTTATTGTGACTAGAAATAGTTGTTTTAAGCCTTAACTTCACATTAAAAACGTCGGAAATCGAATTATAATGAAGTTTTACCCATTTTGACATAAATAAACAAAGTAAGAGTTTTGAAAGTAAACAAGCCGAGTATAATCATTAATATGTCACAAAGCTTATTGTAACTAGAAATCATTGTTTTCAGCCTTAACTTCATGTAGGGAACGTGGGACATAGGACGATAATGAAGTTTTAACGATTTTGTATAAAATCATAATTCTAAGAGTTTTAAAATTTAAAAAGACGAGCATAAACATATTTTATCTACAAACGCTTATTTTGAATAGAAATCGTTATTTTATGCCTTAACTTCACATTGGGAACGTTAGAAATCGAACTATAATGAAGTTTTACCCATTTTGACATAAATAATAAAACTAGGAGTTTTGAAAGTAAACAAGCCGAGTATAATCATTAAAGCTTTCACAAAGCTTATTGTGACTAGAAATAGTTGTTTTAAGTCTTAACTTCACATTGGATACATGGGAAATCGAACTATAATGAAGTTTTACCCATTTTGACATAAATAATAAAACTAAGAGTTTTGAAAGTAAACAAGCCGAGTATAATCATTAAAGCTTTCACAAAGCTTATTGTGACTAGAAATAGTTGTTTTAAGCCTTAACTTCACATTGGATACTTGGGAAATCAATCTATAATAAAGTTTGACCCATTTTGACATAAATAATCAAACTAAGAGTTTTGAAAGTAAACAAGCCGAGTATAATCATTAAAGCTTTCACAAAGCTTATTGTGACTAGAAATAGTTATTGTAAGCCTTAACTTCACATTGAAAACGTGGGAAATCGAATTATAATGAAGTTTTACCCATTTTGAAATAAATAATCAAACTAAGAGTTTTGAAAGTAAACAAGCCGGGTATAATCATTAAAGCTTTCACGAAGCTTATTGTGACTAGAAATAGTTGTTTTAAGCCTTAACTTCACATTGAAAACATGGGAAATCGAACTATAATGAAGTTTTACCCATTTTGACATAAATAATCGAAGTAAGAGTTTTGAAAGTAAACAAGCCGAGTATAATCATTAAAGCTTTCACAAAGCTTATTGTGACTAGAAATAGTTATTGTAAGCCTTAACTTCACATTGAAAACATGGGAAATCAAACTATAATGAAGTTTTACCCATTTTGACATAAATAATCAAACTAAGAGTTTTGAAAGTAAACAAGCCGAGTATAATCATTAAAGCTTTCACAAAGCTTATTGTGACTAGAAATAGTTGTTTTAAGCCTTAACTTTACATTGGAAACATGGGAAATCGAACTATAATGAAGTTTTACCCATTTTTACATAAATAAACAAACTAAGAGTTTTGAAAGTAAACAAGCCGAGTATAATCATTAATATGTCACAAAGCTTATTGTAACTAGAAATCGTTGTTTTCAGCCTTAACTTCATGTAGGGAACGTGGGACATAGGACGATAATGAAGTTTTAATGATTTTGAATAAAATCATAATTCTAAGAGTTTTAAAATTTAATAAGACGAGCATAAACATATTTTATCTACAAACGCTTATTTCGAATAGAAATCGTTGTTTTAAGTCTTTACTTCACATTGGGAACGTTGGAAATCGAACTATAATGAAGTTTTACCCATTTTGACATAAATAATAAAACTAAGAGTTTTGAAAGTAAACAAGCCGAGTATAATCATTAAAGCTTTCACAAAGCTTATTGTGACTAGAAATAGTTGTTTTAAGACTTAGCTTTACATTGAAAACGTGGGAAATCGAATTATAATGAAGTTTTACCCAATTTGACATAAATAATCAAACTAAGAGTTTTGAAAGTAAACAAGCCGAGTATAATCATTAAAGCTTTCACTAAAATAATTGTGACTAGAAATAGTTGTTTTAAGCCTTAACTTCACATTGGAAACATGGGAAATCGAACTATAATGAAGTTTTACCCATTTTGACATAAATAATCGAACTAAGAGTTTTGAAAGTAAACAAGCCGAGTATAATCAATAAAGCTTTCACAAAGCTTATTGTGACTAGAAATAGTTGTTTTAAGCCTTAACTTCACATTGGATACATGGGAAATCGAACTATAATTAAGTTTTACCCATTTTGACATAAATAATCAAACTAAGATTTTTGAAAGTAGACAAGCCGAGTATAACCATTAAAGCCTTCACAAAGCTTATTGTGACTTGAAATAGTCGTTTTAAGCCTTAACTTCACATTGAAAACGTGGGAAATCGAATTATAACGAAGTTTTACCAATTTTGACATAAATAAACAAACTAAGAGTTTTGAAAGTAAACAAGCCGAGTATAATCATTAATATGTCACAAAGCATATTGTAACTAAAAATCGTTGTTTTCAGCCTTAACTTCAAGTAGGGAACGTGGGACATAGGACGATAATGAAGTTTTAACGATTTTGTATAAAATCATAATTCTAAGAGTTTTAAAATTTAACAAGACGAGCATAAACATATTTTATCTACAAACGCTTATTTTGAATAGAAATCGTTGTTTTAAGCCTTAACTTCACATTGGGAACGTTGGAAATCGAACTATAATGAAGTTTTACCCATTTTGACATAAATAATAAAACTAGGAGTTTTGAAAGTAAACAAGCCGAGTATAATCATTAAAGCTTTCACAAAGCTTATTGTGACTAGAAATAGTTATTTTAAGCCTTAACTTCACATTGGATACATGGGAAAACGAACTATAATTAAGTTTTACCCATTTTGACATAAATAATCAAACCAAGAGTTTTGAAAGTAAACAAGCCGAGTATAATCATTAAAGCTTTCACAAAGCTTATTGTGACTAGAAATAGTTGTTTTAAGCCTTAACTTTACATTGGAAACATGGGAAATCGAACTATAATGAAGTTTTACCCATTTTTACATAAATTATCGAACTAAGAGTTTTGAAAGTAAACAAGCCGAGTATAATCATTAAAGCTTTCACAAAGCTTATTGTGACTAGAAATAGTTGTTTTAAGCCTTAACTTCACATTGAAAACGTGGGAAATCGAATTATAATGAAGTTTTACCAATTTTGACATAAATAAGCAAACTAACAGTTTTGAATGTAAACAAGCCGAGTATAATCATTAATATGTCACAAAGCTTATTGTAACTAGAAATCGTTGTTTTCAGCCTTAACTTCAAGTAGGGAACGTGGGACATAGGACGATAATGAAGTTTTAACGATTTTGAATAAAATCATAATTCTAAGAGTTTTAAAATTTAACAAGACGAGCATAAACATATTTTATCTACAAACGCTTATTTCTAATAGAAATCGTTGTTTTAACCCTTTACTTCACATTGGGAACGTTGGAAATCGAACTATAATCAAGTTTTACCCATTTTGACATAAATAATAAAACTAAGAGTTTTGAAAGTAAACAAGCCGAGTATAATCATTAAAGCTTTCACAAAGCTTATTGTGACTAGAAATAGTTGTTTTAAGCCTTAACTTCACATTGAAAACGTGGGAAATCGAATTATAATGAAGTTTTACCCATTTTGACATAAATAAAAAAAATTAAGAGTTTTGAAAGTAAACAAGCCGAGTATAATCATTAATATGTCACAAAGCTTATTGTAACTAGAAATCGTTGTTTTCAGCCATAACTTCAAGTAGGGAACGTGGGACATAGGACGATAATGAAGTTTTAACGATTTTGTATAAAATCATAATTCTAAGAGTTTTAAAATTTAAAAAGACGAGCATAAACATATTTTATCTACAAACGCTTATTTTGAATAGAAATCGTTGTTTTATGCCTTAACTTCACATTGGGAACGTTAGAAATCGAACTATAATGAAGTTTTACCCATTTTGACATAAATAATAAAACTAGGAGTTTTGAAAGTAAACAAGCCGAGTATAATCATTAAAGCTTTCACAAAGCTTATTGTGACTAGAAATAGTTGTTTTAAGTCTTAACTTCACATTGGATACATGGGAAATCGAACTATAATGAAGTTTTACCCATTTTGACATAAATAATAAAACTAAGAGTTTTGAAAGTAAACAAGCCGAGTATAATCATTAAAGCTTTCACAAAGCTTATTGTGACTTGAAATAGTTGTTTTAAGCCTTAACTTCACATTGGATACTTGGGAAATGGATCTATAATAAAGTTTGACCCATTTTGACATAAATAATCAAACTAAGAGTTTTGAAAGTAAACAAGCCGAGTATAATCATTAAAGCTTTCACAAAGCTTATTGTGACTAGAAATAGTTATTGTAAGCCTTAACTTCACATTGAAAACGTGGGAAATCGAATTATAATGAAGTTTTACCCATTTTGAAATAAATAATCAAACTAAGAGTTTTGAAAGTAAACAAGCCGGGTATAATCATTAAAGCTTTCACGAAGCTTATTGTGACTAGAAATAGTTGTTTTAAGCCTTAACTTCACATTGGAAACATGGGAAATCGAACTATAATGAAGTTTTACCCATTTTGACATAAATAATCGAAGTAAGAGTTTTGAAAGTAAACAAGCCGAGTATAATCATTAAAGCTTTCACAAAGCTTATTGTGACTAGAAATAGTTATTGTAAGCCTTAACTTCACATTGAAAACATGGGAAATCAAACTATAATGAAGTTTTACCCATTTTGACATAAATAATCGAACTAAGAGTTTTGAAAGTAAACAAGCCGAGTATAATCATTAAAGCTTTCACAAAGCTTATTGTGACTAGAAATAGTTGTTTTAAGCCTTAACTTCACATTGAAAACGTCGGAAATCGAATTATAATGATGTTTTACCCATTTTGACATAAATAAACAAACTAAGAGTTTTGAAAGTAAACAAGCCGAGTATAATCATTAATATGTCACAAAGCTTACTGTAACTAGAAATCGTTGTTTTCAGCCTTAACTTCAAGTAGGGAACGTGGGACATAGGACGATAATGAAGTTTTAACGATTTTGTATAAAATCATAATTCTAAGAGTTTTAAAATTTAAGAAGACGAGCATAAACATATTTTATCTACAAACGCTTATTTCGAATAGAAATCGTTGTCTTAAGCCTTTCCTTCACATTGGGAACGTTGGAAATCGAACTATAATGAAGTTTTACCCATTTTGACATAAATAATAAAACTAAGAGTTTTGAAAGTAAACAAGCCGAGTATAATCATTAAAGCTTTCACAAAGCTTATTGTGACTAGAAATTGTTGTTTTAAGCCTTAACTTCACATTGGATACATGGGAAATCGAACTATAATTAAGTTTTACCCATTTTGACATAAATAATCAAACTAAGAGTTTTGAAAGTAAACAAGCCGAGTATAATCATTAAAGCTTTCACAAAGCTTATTGTGACTAGAAATAGTTGTTTTTAAGCCTTAACTTCACATTGAAAACGTGGGAAATCGAATTATAATGAAGTTTTACCCATTTTGACATAAATAAGCAAACTAAGAGTTTTGAAAGTAAACAAGCCGAGTATAATCATTAATATGTCACAAAGCTTATTGTAACTAGAAATCGTTGTTTTCAGCCTTAACTTCAAGTAGGAACGTGGGACATAGGACGATAATTAAGTTTTAACGATTTTGTATAAAATCATAATTCTAAGAGTTTTAAAATTTAACAAGACGAGCATAAACATATTTTATCTACAAACGCTTATTTCGAATAGAAATCGTTGTTTTAAGCCATAACTTCACATTGGGAACGTTGGAAATCGAACTATAAAGAAGTTTTACCCATTTTGACATAAATAATAAAACTAAGAGTTTTGAAAGTAAACAAGCCGAGTATAATCATTAAAGCTTTCACAAAGCTTATTGTGACTAGAAATAGTTTTTTAAGCCTTAACTTCACATTGGATACATGGGAAAATCGAACTATAATAAAGTTTTACCCATTTTGACATAAATAATCAAACTAAGAGTTTTGAAAGTAAACAAGCCGAGTATAATCATTAATATGTCACAAAGCTTATTGTAACTAGAAATCGTTGTTTTCAGCCTTAACTTCAAGTAGGGAATGTGGGACATAGGACGATAATGAAGTTTTAACGATTTTGAATAAAATCATAATTCTAAGAGTTTTAAAATTTAACAAGATGTGCATAAACATATTTTATCTACAAACGCTTATTTCGAATAGAAATCGTTGTTTTAAGCCTTTACTTCACATTGGGAACGTTGGAAATCGAACTATAATGAAGTTTTACCCATTTTGACATAAATAATCGAACTGAGAGTTTTGAAAGTAATCAAGCCGAGTATAATCATTAAAGCTTTCACAAAGCTTATTGTGACTAGAAATAGTTGTTTTAAGCCTTAACTTCACATTGAAAACGTAGGAAATTGAATTATAATGAAGTTTTACCCATTTTGACATAAATAAACAAACTAAGAGTTTTGAAAGTAAACAAGCCGAGTATAATCATTAATATGTCCCAAAGCTTATTGTAACTAGAAATCGTTATTTTCAGCCTTAACTTCAAGTAGGGAACGTGGGACATAGGACGATAATGAAGTTTTAACGATTTTGTATAAAATCATAATTCTAAGAGTTTTAAAATTTAACAAGAGGAGCATAAACATATTTTATCTACAAACGCTTATTTCGAATAGACATCGTTGTTTTAAGCCATAACATTACATTGGGAACGTTGGAAATCGAACTATAATGAAGTTTTACCCATTTTGACATAAATAATAAAAATAAGAGTTTTAAAAGTAAACAAGCCGAGTATAATCATTAAAGCTTTCACAAAGCTTATTGTGACTAGAAATAGTTGTTTTAAGCCTTAACTTCACATTAAAAACGTCGGAAATCGAATTATAATGAAGTTTTACCCATTTTGACATAAATAAACAAAGTAAGAGTTTTGAAAGTAAACAAGCCGAGTATAATCATTAATATGTCACAAAGCTTATTGTAACTAGAAATCGTTGTTTTCAGCCTTAACTTCATGTAGGGAACGTGGGACATGGACGATAATGAAGTTTTAACGATTTTGAATAAAATCATAATTCTAAGAGTTTTAAAATTTAATAAGACGAGCATAAACATATTTTATCTACAAACGCTTATTTCGAATAGAAATCGTTGTTTTAAGCCTTTACTTCACATTGGGAACGTTGGAAATCGAACTATAATGAAGTTTTACCCATTTTGACATAAATAATAAAACTAAGAGTTTTGAAAGTAAACAAGCCGAGTATAATCATTAAAGCTTTCACAAAGCTTATTGTGACTAGAAATAGTTGTTTTAAGACTTAGCTTTACATTGAAAACGTGGGAAATCGAATTATAATGAAGTTTTACCCATTTTGACATAAATAATCAAACTAAGAGTTTTGAAAGTAAACAAGCCGAGTATAATCATTAAAGCTTTCACTAAAATAATTGTGACTAGAAATAGTTGTTTTAAGCCTTAACTTCACATTGGAAACATGGGAAATCGAACTATAATGAAGTTTTACCCATTTTGACATAAATAATCGAACTAAGAGTTTTGAAAGTAAACAAGCCGAGTATAATCAATAAAGCTTTCACAAAGCTTATTGTGACTAGAAATAGTTGTTTTAAGCCTTAGCTTCACATTGGATACATGGGAAATCGAAATATAATTAAGTTTTACCCATTTTGACATAAATAATCAAACTAAGAGTTTTGAAAGTAAACAAGCCGAGTATAATCATTAAAGCTTTCACAAAGCTTATTGTGACTTGAAATAGTTGTTTTAAGCCTTAACTTCACATTGAAAACGTGGGAAATCGAATTATAATTAAGTTTTACCAATTTTGACATAAATAAACAAACTAAGAGTTTTGAAAGTAAACAAGCCGAGTATAATCATTAATATGTCACAAAGCATATTGTAACTAAAAATCGTTGTTTTCAGCCTTAACTTCAAGTAGGGAACGTGGGACATAGGACGATAATGAAGTTTTAACGATTTTGTATAAAATCATAATTCTAAGAGTTTTAAAATTTAACAAGACGAGCATAAACATATTTTATCTACAAACGCTTATTTTGAATAGAAATCGTTGTTTTAAGCCTTAACTTCACATTGGGAACGTTGGAAATCGAACTATAATCAAGTTTTACCCATTTTGACATAAATAATAAAACTAGGAGTTTTGAAAGTAAACAAGCCGAGTATAATCATTAAAGCTTTCACAAAGCTTATTGTGACTAGAAATAGTTATTTTAAGCCTTAACTTCACATTGGATACATAGGAAATCGAACTATAATTAAGTTTTACCCATTTTGACATAAATAATCAAACTAAGAGTTTTGAAAGTAAACAATCCGAGTATAATAATTAAAGCTTTCACAAAGCTTGTTGTGACTAGAAATAGTTGTTTTAAGCCTTAACTTTACATTGGAAACATGGGAAATCGAACTATAATGAAGTTTTACCCATTTTGACATAAATAATCGAACTAAGAGTTTTGAAAGTAAACAAGCCGAGTATAATCATTAAAGCTTTCACAAAGCTTATTGTGACTAGAAATAGTTGTTTTAAGCCTTAACTTCACATTGAAAACGTGGGAAATCGAATTATAATTAAGTTTTACCCATTTTGACATAAATAAGCAAACTAAGAGTTTTGAATGTAAACAAGCCGAGTATAATCATTAATATGTCACAAAGCTTATTGTAACTAGAAATCGTTGTTTTCAGCCTTAACTTCAAGTAGGGAACGTGGGACATAGGACGATAATGAAGTTTTAACGATTTTGAATAAAATCATAATTCTAAGAGTTTTAAAATTTAACAAGACGAGCATAAACATATTTTATCTACAAACGCTTATTTCGAATAGAAATCGTTGTTTTAAGTCTTTACTTCACATTGGGAACGTTGGAAATCGAACTATAATGAAGTTTTACCCATTTTGACATAAATAATAAAACTAAGAGTTTTGAAAGTAAACAAGCCGAGTATAATCATTAAAGCTTTCACAAAGCTTATTGTGACTAGAAATAGTTGTTTTAAGACTTAGCTTTACATTGAAAACGTGGGAAATCGAATTATAATGAAGTTTTACCCAATTTGACATAAATAATCAAACTAAGAGTTTTGAAAGTAAACAAGCCGAGTATAATCATTAATATGTCACAAAGCTTATTGTAACTAGAAATCGTTGTTTTCAAATTTAACTTCAAGTAGGGAATATGGGACATAGGACGATAATGAAGTTTTAATGATTTTGTATAAAATCATAATTCTAAGAGTTTTAAAATTTAACAAGACGAGCATAAACATATTTTATCTACAAACGCTTATTTCGAATAGAAATCGTTTTTTAAGCCATAACTTCATATTGGGAACGTTTGAAATCGAACTATAAAGAAGTTTTACCCATTTTGACATAAATAATAAAACTAAGAGTTTTGAAAGTAAACAAGCCGAGTATAATCATTAAAGCTTTCACAAAGCTTATTGTGACTAGAAATAGTTTTTTTCAAGCCTTAACTTCACATTGGATACATGGAAAATCGAACTATAATAAAGTTTTACCCATTTTGACATAAATAATCAAACTAAGAGTTTTGAAAGTAAACAAGCCGAGTATAATCATTAATATGTCACAAAGCTTATTGTAACTAGAAATCGTTGTTTTCAGCCTTAACTTCAAGTAGGGAATGTGGGACATAGGACGATAATGAAGTTTTAACGATTTTGAATAAAATCATAATTCTAAGAGTTTTAAAATTTAACAAGATGAGCATAAACATATTTTATCTACAAACGCTTATTTCGAATAGAAATCGTTGTTTTAAGCCTTTACTTCACATTGGGAACGTTGGAAATCGAACTATAATGAAGTTTTACCCATTTTGACATAAATAATAAAACTAAGAGTTTTGAAAGTAAACAAGCCGAGTGTAATCATTAAAGCTTTCACAAAGCTTATTGTGACTAGAAATAGTTGTTTTAAGACTTAGCTTTACATTGAAAACGTGGGAAATCGAATTATAATGAAGTTTTACCCAATTTGACATAAATAATCAAACTAAGAGTTTTGAAAGTAAACAAGCCGAGTATAATCATTAATATGTCACAAAGCTTATTGTAACTAGAAATCGTTGTTTTCAGCCTTAACTTCAAGTAGGGAATGTGGGACATAGGACGATAATGAAGTTTTAATGATTTTGTATAAAATCATAATTCTAAGAGTTTTAAAATTTAACAAGACGAGCATAAACATATTTTATCTACAAACGCTTATTTCGAATAGAAATCGTTTTTTTAAGCCATAACTTCACATTGGGAACGTTTGAAATCGAACTATAAAGAAGTTTTACCCATTTTGACATAAATAATAAAACTAAGAGTTTTGAAAGTAAACAAGCCGAGTAAAATCATTAAAGCTTTCACAAAGCTTATTGTGACTAGAAATAGTTGTTTTAAGCCTTAGCTTCACATTGAAAACGTGAGAAATCGAATTATAATGAAGTTTTACCCATTTTGACATAAATAATCAAACTAAGAGTTTTGAAAGTAAACAAGCCGAGTATAATCATTAAAGCTTTCACAAAGCTTATTGTGACTAGAAATAGTTGTTTTAATCCTTAACTTCACATTGGAAACATGGGAAATCGAACTATAATGAAGTTTTACCCATTTTGACATAAATAATCGTACTAAGAGTTTTGAAAGTAAACAAGTCGAGTATAATCATTAAAGCTTTCACAAAGCTTATTTTGACTAGAAATGGTTTTTTTAAGCCTTAACTTCACATTGAAAACGTCGAAAATTGAATTATAATGATGTTTTATCCATTTTGACAAAAATAAACAAACTAAAAGTTTTGAAAGTAAACAAGCCGAGTATAATCATTAAAGCTTTCACAAAGCTTACTGTGACTAGAAATAGTTGTTTTAAGCCTTAACTACACATTGAAAACATGGGAAATCGAACTATAATGATGTTTTACCCATTTTGACATAAATAATCGAACTAAGAGTTTTGAAAGTAAACAAGCCGAGTATAATCATTAAAGCTTTCACAAAGCTTATTGTGACTAGAAATAGTTGTTTTAAGCCTTAACTTCACATTGAAAACGTGGGAAATCGAATTATAATGAAGTTTTACCCATTTTGACATAAATAAAAAAACTAAGAGTTTTGAAAGTAAACAAGCCGAGTATAATCATTAATATGTCACAAAGCTTATTGTAACTAGAAATCGTTGTTTTCAAATTTAACTTCATGTAGGGAACGTGGGACATAGGACGATAATGAAGTTTTAATGATTTTGAATAAAATCATAATTCTAAGAGTTTTAAAATTTAATAAGACGAGCATAAACATATTTTATCTACAAACGCTTATTTCGAATAGAAATCGTTGTTTTAAGTCTTTACTTCACATTGGGAACGTTGGAAATCGAACTATAATGAAGTTTTACCCATTTTGACATAAATAATAAAACTAAGAGTTTTGAAAGTAAACAAGCCGAGTATAATCATTAAAGCTTTCACAAAGCTTATTGTGACTAGAAATAGTTGTTTTAAGACTTAGCTTTACATTGAAAACGTGGGAAATCGAATTATAATGAAGTTTTACCCAATTTGACATAAATAATCAAACTAAGAGTTTTGAAAGTAAACAAGCCGAGTATAATCATTAATATGTCACAAAGCTTATTGTAACTAGAAATCGTTGTTTTCAGCCTTAACTTCAAGTAGGGAATGTGGGACATAGGACGATAATGAAGTTTTAATGATTTTGTATAAAATCATAATTCTAAGAGTTTTAAAATTTAACAAGACGAGCATAAACATATTTTATCTACAAACGCTTATTTCGAATAGAAATCGTTTTTTTAAGCCATAACTTATCATTGGGAACGTTTGAAATCGAACTATAAAGAAGTTTTACCCATTTTGACATAAATAATAAAACTAAGAGTTTTGAAAGTAAACAATCCGAGTATAATCATTAAAGCTTTCACAAAGCTTATTGTGACTAGAAATAGTTTTTTTCAGCCTTAACTTCACATTGGATACATGGAAAATCGAACTATAATAAAGTTTTACCCATTTTGACATAAATAGTCAAACTAAGAGTTTTGAAAGTAAACAAGCCGAGTATAATCATTAATATGTCACAAAGCTTATTGTAACTAGAAATCGTTGTTTTCAGCCTTAACTTCAAGTAGGGAATGTGGGACATAGGACGATAATGAAGTTTTAACGATTTTGAATAAAATCATAATTCTAAGAGTTTTAAAATTTAACAAGATGAGCATAAACATATTTTATCTACAAACGCTTATTTCGAATAGAAATCGTTGTTTTAAGCCTTTACTTCACATTGGGAACGTTGGAAATCGAACTATAATGAAGTTTTACCCATTTTGACATAAATAATAAAACTAGGAGTTTTGAAAGTAAACAAGCCGAGTATAATCATTAAAGCTTTCACAAAGCTTATTGTGACTAGAAATAGTTGTTTTAAGACTTAGCTTTACATTGAAAACGTGGGAAATCGAATTATAATGAAGTTTTACCCAATTTGACATAAATAATCAAACTAAGAGTTTTGAAAGTAAACAAGCCGAGTATAATCATTAATATGTCACAAAGCTTATTGTAACTAGAAATCGTTGTTTTCAGCCTTAACTTCAAGTAGGGAATGTGGGACATAGGACGATAATGAAGTTTTAATGATTTTGTATAAAATCATAATTCTAAGAGTTTTAAAATTTAACAAGACGAGCATTAACATATTTTATCTACAAACGCTTATTTCGAATAGAAATCGTTTTTTTAAGCCATAACTTCACATTGGGAACGTTTGAAATCGAACTATAAAGAAGTTTTACCCATTTTGACATAAATAATAAAACTAAGAGTTTTGAAAGTAAACAAGCCGAGTATAATCATTAAAGCTTTCACAAAGCTTATTGTGACTAGAAATAGTTGTTTTAAGCCTTAGCTTCACATTGAAAACGTGAGAAATCGAATTATAATGAAGTTTTACCCATTTTGACATAAATAATCAAACTAAGAGTTTTGAAAGTAAACAAGCCGAGTATAATCATTAAAGCTTTCACAAAGCTTATTGTGACTAGAAATAGTTGTTTTAATCCTTAACTTCACATTGGAAACATGGGAAATCGAACTATAATGAAGTTTTACCCATTTTGACATAAATAATCGTACTAAGAGTTTTGAAAGTAAACAAGTCGAGTATAATCATTAAAGCTTTCACAAAGCTTATTTTGACTAGAAATGGTTTTTTTAAGCCTTAACTTCACATTGAAAACGTCGAAAATTGAATTATAATGATGTTTTATCCATTTTGACAAAAATAAACAAACTAAAAGTTTTGAAAGTAAACAAGCCGAGTATAATCATTAAAGCTTTCACAAAGCTTACTGTGACTAGAAATAGTTGTTTTAAGCCTTAACTACACATTGAAAACATGGGAAATCGAACTATAATGATGTTTTACCCATTTTGACATAAATAATCGAACTAAGAGTTTTGAAAGTAAACAAGCCGAGTATAATCATTAAAGCTTTCACAAAGCTTATTGTGACTAGAAATAGTTGTTTTAAGCCTTAACTTCACATTGAAAACGTGGGAAATCGAATTATAATGAAGTTTTACCCATTTTGACATAAATAAAAAAACTAAGAGTTTTGAAAGTAAACAAGCCGAGTATAATCATTAATATGTCACAAAGCTTATTGTAACTAGAAATCGTTGTTTTCAGCCTTAACTTCATGTAGGGAACGTGGGACATAGGACGATAATGAAGTTTTAATGATTTTGAATAAAATCATAATTCTAAGAGTTTTAAAATTTAATAAGACGAGCATAAACATATTTTATCTACAAACGCTTATTTCGAATAGAAATCGTTGTTTTAAGCCTTTACTTCACATTGGGAACGTTGGAAATCGAACTATAATGAAGTTTTACCCATTTTGACATAAATAATAAAACTAAGAGTTTTGAAAGTAAACAAGCCGAGTATAATCATTAAAGCTTTCACAAAGCTTATTGTGACTAGAAATAGTTGTTTTAAGACTTAGCTTTACATTGAAAACGTGGGAAATCGAATTATAATGAAGTTTTACCCAATTTGACATAAATAATCAAACTAAGAGTTTTGAAAGTAAACAAGCCGAGTATAATCATTAATATGTCACAAAGCTTATTGTAACTAGAAATCGTTGTTTTCAAATTAACTTCAAGTAGGGAATGTGGGACATAGGACGATAATGAAGTTTTAATGATTTTGTATAAAATCATAATTCTAAGAGTTTTAAAATTTAACAAGACGAGCATAAACATATTTTATCTACAAACGCTTATTTCGAATAGAAATCGTTTCTTTAAGCCATAACTTCACATTGGGAACGTTTGAAATCGAACTATAAAGAAGTTTTACCCATTTTGACATAAATAATAAAACTAAGAGTTTTGAAAGTAAACAAGCCGAGTATAATCATTAAAGCTTTCACAAAGCTTATTGTGACTAGAAATAGTTTTTTTCAGCCTTAACTTCACATTGGATACATGGAAAATCGAACTATAATAAAGTTTTACCCATTTTGACATAAATAATCAAACTAAGAGTTTTGAAAGTAAACAAGCCGAGTATAATCATTAATATGTCACAAAGCTTATTGTAACTAGAAATCGTTGTTTTCAGCCTTAACTTCAAGTAGGGAATGTGGGACATAGGACGATAATGAAGTTTTAACGATTTTGAATAAAATCATAATTCTAAGAGTTTTAAAATTTAACAAGATGAGCATAAACATATTTTATCTACAAACGCTTATTTCGAATAGAAATCGTTGTTTTAAGCCTTTACTTCACATTGGGAACGTTGGAAATCGAACTATAATGAAGTTTTACCCATTTTGACATAAATAATAAAACTAAGAGTTTTGAAAGTAAACAAGCCGAGTATAATCATTAAAGCTTTCACAAAGCTTATTGTGACTAGAAATAGTTGTTTTAAGACTTAGCTTTACATTGAAAACGTGGGAAATCGAATTATAATGAAGTTTTACCCAATTTGACATAAATAATCAAACTAAGAGTTTTGAAAGTAAACAAGCCGAGTATAATCATTAATATGTCATAAAGCTTATTGTAACTAGAAATCGTTGTTTTCAGCCTTAACTTCAAGTAGGGAATGTGGGACATAGGACGATAATGAAGTTTTAATGATTTTGTATAAAATCATAATTCTAAGAGTTTTAAAATTTAACAAGACGAGCATAAACATATTTTATCTACAAACGCTTATTTCGAATAGAAATCGTTTTTTTAAGCCATAACTTCACATTGGGAACGTTTGAAATCGAACTATAAAGAAGTTTTACCCATTTTCACATAAATAATAAAACTAAGAGTTTTGAAAGTAAACAAGCCGAGTATAATCATTAAAGCTTTCACAAAGCCTATTGTGACTAGAAATAGTTTTTTTAAGCCTTAACTTCACATTGGATACATGGAAAATCGAACTATAATAAAGTTTTACCCATTTTGACATAAATAATCAAACTAAGAGTTTTGAAAGTAAACAAGCCGAGTATAATCATTAATATGTCACAAAGCTTATTGTAACTAGAAATCGTTGTTTTCAGCCTTAACTTCAAGTAGGGAATGTGGGACATAGGACGATAATGAAGTTTTAATGATTTTGAATAAAATCATAATTCTAAGAGTTTTAAAATTTAACAAGATGAGCATAAACATATTTTATCTACAAACGCTTATTTCGAATAGAAATCGTTGTTTTAAGCCTTTACATCACATTGGGAACGTTGGAAATCGAACTATAATGAAGTTTTACCCATTTTGACATAAATAATCAAACTAAGAGTTTTGAAAGTAAACAAGCCGAATATCATTAAAGCTTTCACAAAGCTTATTGTGACTAGAAATAGTTGTTTTAAGCCTTTACTTCACATTGAAAACGTGGAAAATCGAATTATAATGAAGTTTTACCCATTTTGAAATAAATAATAAAACTAAGAGTTTTGAAAGTAAACAAGCCGAGTATAATCATTAAAGCTTTCACAAAGCTTATTGTGACTAGAAATAGTTGCTTTAAGCCTTAACTTCACATTGGAAACATGGGAAATCGAACTATAATGAAGTTTTACCCATTTTGACATAAATAATCGAACTGAGAGTTTTGAAAGTAATCAAGCCGAGTATAATCATTAAAGCTTTCACAAAGCTTATTGTGACTAGAAATAGTTGTTTTAAGCCTTAACTTCACATTGAAAACGTAGGAAATCGAATTATAATGAAGTTTTACCCATTTTGACATAAATAAACAAACTAAGAGTTTTGAAAGTAAACAAGCCGAGTATAATCATTAATATGTCCCAAAGCTTATTGTAACTAGAAATCGTTATTTTCAGCCTTAACTTCAAGTAGGGAACGTGGGACATAGGACGATAATGAAGTTTTAACGATTTTGTATAAAATCATAATTCTAAGAGTTTTAAAATTTAACAAGAGGAGCATAAACATATTTTATCTACAAACGCTTATTTCGAATAGAAATCGTTGTTTTAAGCCATAACATTACATTGGGAACGTTGAAAATCGAACTATAATGAAGTTTTACCCATTTTGACATAAATAATAAAAATAAGAGTTTTAAAAGTAAATAAGCCGAGTATAATCATTAAAGCTTTCACAAAGCTTATTGTGACTAGAAATAGTTGTTTTAAGCCTTAACTTCACATTAAAAATGTCTCTGAAATCGAATTATAATGAAGTTTTACCCATTTTGACATAAATAAACAAAGTAAGAGTTTTGAAAGTAAACAAGCCGAGTATAATCATTAATATGTCACAAAGCTTATTGTAACTAGAAATCATTGTTTTCAGCCTTAACTTCATGTAGGGAACGTGGGACATAGGACGATAATGAAGTTTTAACGATTTTGAATAAAATCATAATTCTAAGAGTTTTAAAATTTAATAAGACGAGCATAAACATATTTTATCTACAAACGCTTATTTCGAATAAAAATCGTTGTTTTAAGTCTTTACTTCACATTGGGAACGTTGGAAATCGAACTATAATGAAGTTTTACCCATTTTGACATAAATAATCGTACTAAGAGTTTTGAAAGTAAACAAGTCGAGTATAATCATTAAAGCTTTCACAAAGCTTATTGTGACTAGAAATAGTTGTTTTAAGACTTAGCTTTACATTGAAAACGTGGGAAATCGAATTATAATGAAGTTTTACCCAATTTGACATAAATAATCAAACTAAGAGTTTTGAAAGTAAACAAGCCGAGTATAATCATTAAAGCTTTCACTAAAATAATTGTGACTAGAAATAGTTGTTTTAAGCCTTAACTTCACATTGGAAACATGGGAAATCGAACTATAATGAAGTTTTACCCATTTTGACATAAATAATCGAACTAAGAGTTTTGAAAGTAAACAAGCCGAGTATAATCAATAAAGCTTTCAAAAAGCTTATTGTGACTAGAAATAGTTGTTTTAAGCCTTAACTTCACATTGGATACATGGGAAATCGAACTATAATTAAGTTTTACCCATTTTGACATAAATAATCAAACTAAGAGTTTTGAAAGTAAACAAGCCGAGTATAACCATTAAAGCCTTCACAAAGCTTATTGTGACTTGAAATAGTCGTTTTAAGCCTTAACTTCACATTGAAAACGTGGGAAATCGAATTATAACGAAGTTTTACCAATTTTGACATAAATAAACAAACTAAGAGTTTTGAAAGTAAACAAGCCGAGTATAATCATTAATATGTCACAAAGCATATTGTAACTAAAAATCGTTGTTTTCAGCCTTAACTTCAAGTAGGGAACGTGGGACATAGGACGATAATGAAGTTTTAACGATTTTGTATAAAATCATAATTCTAAGAGTTTTAAAATTTAACAAGACGAGCATAAACATATTTTATCTACAAACGCTTATTTTGAATAGAAATCGTTGTTTTAAGCCTTAACTTCACATTGGGAACGTTGGAAATCGAACTATAATGAAGTTTTACCCATTTTGACATAAATAATAAAACTAGAGTTTTGAAAGTAAACAAGCCGAGTATAATCATTAAAGCTTTCACAAAGCTTATTGTGACTAGAAATAGTTATTTTAAGCCTTAACTTCACATTGGATACATGGGAAAACGAACTATAATTAAGTTTTACCCATTTTGACATAAATAATCAAACCAAGAGTTTTGAAAGTAAACAAGCCGAGTATAATCATTAAAGCTTTCACAAAGCTTATTGTGACTAGAAATAGTTGTTTTAAGCCTTAACTTTACATTGGAAACATGGGAAATCGAACTATAATGAAGTTTTACCCATTTTTACATAAATTATCGAACTAAGAGTTTTGAAAGTAAACAAGCCGAGTATAATCATTAAAGCTTTCACAAAGCTTATTGTGACTAGAAATATTGTTTTAAGCCTTAACTTCACATTGAAAACGTGGGAAATCGAATTATAATGAAGTTTTACCCATTTTGACATAAATAAGCAAACTAAGAGTTTTGAATGTAAACAAGCCGAGTATAATCATTAATATGTCACAAAGCTTATTGTAACTAGAAATCGTTGTTTTCAGCCTTAACTTCAAGTAGGGAACGTGGGACATAGGACGATAATGAAGTTTTAACGATTTTGAATAAAATCATAATTCTAAGAGTTTTAAAATTTAACAAGACGAGCATAAACATATTTTATCTACAAACGCTTATTTCGAATAGAAATCGTTGTTTTAAGCCTTTACTTCACATTGGGAACGTTGGAAATCGAACTATAATCAAGTTTTACCCATTTTGACATAAATAATAAAACTAAGAGTTTTGAAAGTAAACAAGCCGAGTATAATCATTAAAGCTTTCACAAAGCTTATTGTGACTAGAAATAGTTGTTTTAAGCCTTAACTTCACATTGAAAACGTGGGAAATCGAATTATAATGAAGTTTTACCCATTTTGACATAAATAAAAAAACTAAGAGTTTTGAAAGTAAACAAGCCGAGTATAATCATTAATATGTCACAAAGCTTATTGTAACTAGAAATCGTTGTTTTCACCATAACTTCAAGTAGGGAACGTGGGACATAGGACGATAATGAAGTTTTAACGATTTTGTATAAAATCATAATTCTAAGAGTTTTAAAATTTAACAAGACGAGCATAAACATATTTTATCTACAAACGCTTATTTTGAATAGAAATCGTTGTTTTATGCCTTAACTTCACATTGGGAACGTTAGAAATCGAACTATAATGAAGTTTTACCCATTTTGACATAAATAATAAAACTAGGAGTTTTGAAAGTAAACAAGCCGAGTATAATCATTAAAGCTTTCACAAAGCTTATTGTGACTAGAAATAGTTGTTTTAAGTCTTAACTTCACATTGGATACATGGGAAATCGAACTATAATGAAGTTTTACCCATTTTGACATAAATAATAAAACTAAGAGTTTTGAAAGTAAACAAGCGGAGTATAATCATTAAAGCTTTCACAAAGCTTGTTGTGACTAGAAATAGTTGTTTTAAGCCTTAACTTCACATTGGATACTTGGGAAATCAATATATAATAAAGTTTGTCCCATTTTGACAAAAATAATCAAACTAAGAGTTTTGAAAGTAAACAAGCCGAGTATAATCATTAAAGCTTTCACAAAGCTTATTGTGACTAGAAATAGTTATTTTAAGCCTTAACTTCACATTGAAAACGTGGGAAATCGAATTATAATGAAGTTTTACCCATTTTGAAATAAATAATCAAACTAAGAGTTTTGAAAGTAAACAAGCCGAGTATAATCATTAAAGCTTTCACAAAGCTTATTGTGACTAGAAATAGTTGTTTTAAGCCTTAACTTCACATTGGAAACATGGGAAATCGAACTATAATGAAGTTTTACCCATTTTGACATAAATAATCGAACTAAGAGTTTTGAAAGTAAACAAGCCGAGTATAATCATTAAAGCTTTCACAAAGCTTATTGTGACTAGAAATAGTTGTTTTAAGCCTTAACTTCACATTGAAAACGTCGGAAATCGAATTATAATGATGTTTTACCCATTTTGACATAAATAAACAAACTAAGAGTTTTGAAAGTAAACAAGCCGAGTATAATCATTAATATGTCACAAAGCTTATTGTAACTAGAAATCGTTGTTTTCAGCCTTAACTTCAAGTAGGGAACGTGGGACATAGGACGATAATGAAGTTTTAACGATTTTGTATAAAATCATAATTCTAAGAGTTTTAAAATTTAACAAGACGAGCATAAACATATTTTATCTACAAACGCTTATTTCGAATAGAAATCGTTGTCTTAAGCCTTTCCTTCACATTGGGAACGTTGGAAATCGAACTATAATGAAGTTTTACCCATTTTGACATAAATAATAAAACTAAGAGTTTTGAAAGTAAACAAGCCGAGTATAATCATTAAAGCTTTCACAAAGCTTATTGTGACTAGAAATAGTTGTTTTAAGCCTTAACTTCACATTGGATACATGGGAAATCGAACTATAATTAAGTTTTACCCATTTTGACATAAATAATCAAACTAAGAGTTTTGAAAGTAAACAAGCCGAGTATAATCATTAAAGCTTTCAAAAGCTTATTGTGACTAGAAATAGTTGTTTTAAGCCTTAACTTCACATTGAAAACGTGGGAAATCGAATTATAATGAAGTTTTACCCATTTTGACATAAATAAGCAAACTAAGAGTTTTGAAAGTAAACAAGCCGAGTATAATCATTAATATGTCACAAAGCTTATTGTAACTAGAAATCGTTGTTTTCAAATTTCTTAACTTCAAGTAGGGAACGTGGGACATAGGACGATAATGAAGTTTTAACGATTTTGTATAAAATCATAATTCTAAGAGTTTTAAAATTTAACAAGACGAGCATAAACATATTTTATCTACAAACGCTTATTTCGAATAGAAATCGTTTTTTAAGCCATAACTTCACATTGGGAACGTTGGAAATCGAACTATAAAGAAGTTTTACCCATTTTGACATAAATAATAAAACTAAGAGTTTTGAAAGTAAACAAGCCGAGTATAATCATTAAAGCTTTCACAAAGCTTATTGTGACTAGAAATAGTTTTTTTAAGCCTTAACTTCACATTGGATACATGGAAAATCGAACTATAATAAAGTTTTACCCATTTTGACATAAATAATCAAACTAAGAGTTTTGAAAGTAAACAAGCCGAGTATAATCATTAATATGTCACAAAGCTTATTGTAACTAGAAATCGTTGTTTTCAGCCTTAACTTCAAGTAGGGAATGTGGGACATAGGACGATAATGAAGTTTTAACGATTTTGAATAAAATCATAATTCTAAGAGTTTTAAAATTTAAAAAGATGTGCATAAACATATTTTATCTACAAACGCTTATTTCGAATAGAAATCGTTGTTTTAAGCCTTTACTTCACATTGGGAACGTTGGAAATCGAACTATAATGAAGTTTTACCCATTTTGACATAAATAATCGAACTGAGAGTTTTGAAAGTAATCAAGCCGAGTATAATCATTAAAGCTTTCACAAAGCTTATTGTGACTAGAAATAGTTGTTTTAAGCCTTAACTTCACATTGAAAACGTAGGAAATTGAATTATAATGAAGTTTTACCCATTTTGACATAAATAAGCAAACTAAGAGTTTTGAAAGTAAACAAGCCGAGTATAATCATTAATATGTCACAAAGCTTATTGTAACTAGAAATCGTTGTTTTCAGCCTTAACTTCAAGTAGGGAACGTGGGACATAGGACGATAATGAAGTTTTAACGATTTTGTATAAAATCATAATTCTAAGAGTTTTAAAATTTAACAAGACGAGCATAAACATATTTTATCTACAAACGCTTATTTCGAATAGAAATCGTTTTTTTAAGCCATAACTTCACATTGGGAACGTTGGAAATCGAACTATAAAGAAGTTTTACCCATTTTGACATAAATAATAAAACTAAGAGTTTTGAAAGTAAACAAGCCGAGTATAATCATTAAAGCTTTCACAAAGCTTATTGTGACTAGAAATAGTTTTTTAAGCCTTAACTTCACATTGGATACATGGAAAATCGAACTATAAATAAAGTTTTACCCATTTTGACATAAATAATCAAACTAAGAGTTTTGAAAGTAAACAAGCCGAGTATAATCATTAATATGTCACAAAGCTTATTGTAACTAGAAATCGTTGTTTTCAGCCTTAACTTCAAGTAGGGAATGTGGGACATAGGACGATAATGAAGTTTTAACGATTTTGAATAAAATCATAATTCTAAGAGTTTTAAAATTTAAAAAGATGTGCATAAACATATTTTATCTACAAACGCTTATTTCGAATAGAAATCGTTGTTTTAAGCCTTTACTTCACATTGGGAACGTTGGAAATCGAACTATAATGAAGTTTTACCCATTTTGACATAAATAATCGAACTGAGAGTTTTGAAAGTAATCAAGCCGAGTATAATCATTAAAGCTTTCACAAAGCTTATTGTGACTAGAAATAGTTGTTTTAAGCCTTAACTTCACATTGAAAACGTAGGAAATTGAATTATAATGAAGTTTTACACATTTTGACATAAATAAACAAACTAAGAGTTTTGAAAGTAAACAAGCCGAGTATAATCATTAATATGTCCCAAAGCTTATTGTAACTAGAAATCGTTATTTTCAGCCTTAACTTCAAGTAGGGAACGTGGGACATAGGACGATAATGAAGTTGTAACGATTTTGTATAAAATCATAATTCTAAGAGTTTTAAAATTTAACAAGAGGAGCATAAACATATTTTATCTACAAACGCTTATTTCGAATAGACATCGTTGTTTTAAGCCATAACATTACATTGGGAACGTTGGAAATCGAACTATAATGAAGTTTTACCCATTTTGACATAAATAATAAAAATAAGAGTTTTAAAAGTAAACAAGCCGAGTATAATCATTAAAGCTTTCACAAAGCTTATTGTGACTAGAAATAGTTGTTTTAAGCCTTAACTTCACATTAAAAACGTGGAAATCGAATTATAATGAAGTTTTACCCATTTTGACATAAATAAACAAAGTAAGAGTTTTGAAAGTAAACAAGCCGAGTATAATCATTAATATGTCACAAAGCTTATTGTAACTAGAAATCGTTGTTTTCAGCCTTAACTTCATGTAGGGAACGTGGGACATAGGACGATAATGAAGTTTTAACGATTTTGAATAAAATCATAATTCTAAGAGTTTTAAAATTTAATAAGACGAGCATAAACATATTTTATCTACAAACGCTTATTTCGAATAGAAATCGTTGTTTTAAGCCTTTACTTCACATTGGGAACGTTGGAAATCGAACTATAATGAAGTTTTACCCATTTTGACATAAATAATAAAACTAAGAGTTTTGAAAGTAAACAAGCCGAGTATAATCATTAAAGCTTTCACAAAGCTTATTGTGACTAGAAATAGTTGTTTTAAGACTTAGCTTTACATTGAAAACGTAGGAAATCGAATTATAATGAAGTTTTACCCATTTTGACATAAATAATCAAACTAAGAGTTTTGAAAGTAAACAAGCCGATAATCATTAAAGCTTTCACAAAGCTAGAGTATAATCATTAAAGCTTTCACTAAAATAATTGTGACTAGAAATAGTTGTTTTAAGCCTTAACTTCACATTGGAAACATGGGAAATCGAACTATAATGAAGTTTTACCCATTTTGACATAAATAATCGAACTAAGAGTTTTGAAAGTAAACAAGCCGAGTATAATCAATAAAGCTTTCACAAAGCTTATTGTGACTAGAAATAGTTGTTTTAAGCCTTAGCTTCACATTGGATACATGGGAAATCGAAATATAATTAAGTTTTACCCATTTTGACATAAATAATCAAACTAAGAGTTTTGAAAGTAAACAAGCCGAGTATAATCATTAAAGCCTTCACAAAGCTTATTGTGACTTGAAATAGTTGTTTTAAGCCTTAACTTCACATTGAAAACGTGGGAAATCGAATTATAATTAAGTTTTACCAATTTTGACATAAATAAACAAACTAAGAGTTTTGAAAGTAAACAAGCCGAGTATAATCATTAATATGTCACAAAGCATATTGTAACTAAAAATCGTTGTTTTCAGCCTTAACTTCAAGTAGGGAACGTGGGACATAGGACGATAATGAAGTTTTAACGATTTTGTATAAAATCATAATTCTAAGAGTTTTAAAATTTAACAAGACGAGCATAAACATATTTTATCTACAAACGCTTATTTTGAATAGAAATCGTTGTTTTAAGCCTTAACTTCACATTGGGAACGTTGGAAATCGAACTATAATGAAGTTTTACCCATTTTGACATAAATAATAAAACTAGGAGTTTTGAAAGTAAACAAGCCGAGTATAATCATTAAAGCTTTCACAAAGCTTATTGTGACTAGAAATAGTTATTTTAAGCCTTAACTTCACATTGGATACATAGGAAATCGAACTATAATTAAGTTTTACCCATTTTGACATAAATAATCAAACTAAGAGTTTTGAAAGTAAACAAGCCGAGTATAATAATTAAAGCTTTCATAAAGCTTATTGTGACTAGAAATAGTTGTTTTAAGCCTTAACTTTACATTGGAAACATGGGAAATCGAACTATAATGAAGTTTTACCCATTTTGACATAAATAATCGAACTAAGAGTTTTGAAAGTAAACAAGCCGAGTATAATCATTAAAGCTTTCACAAAGCTTATTGTGACTAGAAATAGTTGTTTTAAGCCTTAACTTCACATTGAAAACGTGGGAAATCGAATTATAATTAAGTTTTACCCATTTTGACATAAATAAGCAAACTAAGAGTTTTGAATGTAAACAAGCCGAGTATAATCATTAATATGTCACAAAGCTTATTGTAACTAAAAATCGTTGTTTTCAGCCTTAACTTCAAGTAGGGAACGTGGGACATAGGACGATAATGAAGTTTTAACGATTTTGAATAAAATCATAATTCTAAGAGTTTTAAAATTTAACAAGACGAGCATAAACATATTTTATCTACAAACGCTTATTTCGAATAGAAATCGTTGTTTTAAGCCTTTACTTCACATTGGGAACGTTGGAAATCGAACTATAATCAAGTTTTACCCATTTTGACATAAATAATAAAACTAAGAGTTTTGAAAGTAAACAAGCCGAGTATAATCATTAAAGCTTTCACAAAGCTTATTGTGACTAGAAATAATTGTTTTAAGCCTTAACTTCACATTGAAAACGTGGGAAATTGAATTATAATAAAGTTTTACCCATTTTGAAATAAATAATCAAACTAAGAGTTTTGAAAGTAAACAAGCCGAGTATAATCATTAAAGCTTTCACAAAGCTTACTGTGACTAGAAATAGTTGTTTTAAGCCTTAACTTCACATTGAAAACATGGGAAATCGAACTATAATGAAGTTTTACCCATTTTGACATAAATAATCGAACTAAGAGTTTTGAAAGTAAACAAGCCGAGTATAATCATTAAAGCTTTCACAAAGCTTATTGTGACTAGAAATAGTTGTTTTAAGCCTTAACTTCACATTGAAAACGTGGGAAATCGAATTATAATGAAGTTTTACCCATTTTGACATAAATAATAAAACTAAGAGTTTTGAAAGTAAACAAGCCGAGTATAATCATTAAAGCTTTCACAAAGCTTATTGTGACTAGAAATAGTTGTTTTAAGACTTAACTTCACATTGAAAACGTGGGAAATCGAATTATAATGAAGTTTTACCCATTTTGACATAAATAATCAAACTAAGAGTTTTGAAAGTAAACAAGCCGAGTATAATCATTAAAGCTTTCACAAAGCTTATTGTGACTAGAAATAGTTGTTTTAAGCCTTAACTTCACATTGAAAACATGGGAAATCGAACTATAATGAAGTTTTACCCATTTTGACATAAATAATAGAACTAAGAGTTTTGAAAGTAAACAAGCCGAGTATAATCATTAAAGCTTTCACAAAGCTTATTGTGACTAGAAATAGTTGTTTTAAGCCTTAACTTCACATTGAAAACGTGGGAAATCGAATTATAATGAAGTTTTACCCATTTTGACATAAATAATAAAACTAAGAGTTTTGAAAGTAAACAAGCCGAGTATAATCATTAAAGCTTTCACAAAGCTTATTGTGACTAGAAATAGTTGTTTTAAGCCTTAACTTCACATTGAAAACGTGGGAAATCGAATTATAATGAAGTTTTACCCATTTTGACATAAATAATCAAACTAAGAGTTTTGAAAGTAAACAAGCCGAGTATAATCATTAAAGCTTTCACAAAGCTTATTGTGACTAGAAATAGTTGTTTTAAGCCTTAACTTCACATTGAAAACATGGGAAATCGAACTATAATGATGTTTTACCCATTTTGACATAAATAATCGAAACTAAGAGTTTTGAAAGTAAACAAGCCGAGTATAATCATTAAAGCTTTCACAAAGCTTATTGTGACTAGAAATAGTTGTTTTAAGCCTTAACTTCACATTGAAAACATGGGAAATCGAACTATAATGAAGTTTTACCCATTTTGACATAAATAATCAAACTAAGAGTTTTGAAAGTAAACAAGCCGAGTATAATCATTAAAGCTTTCACAAAGCTTATTGTGACTAGAAATAGTTGTTTTAAGCCTTAACTTCACATTGGATACTGGGAAATCAACTATAATAAAGTTTTACCCATTTTGACATAAATAATCAAACTAAGAGTTTTGAAAGTAAACAAGCCGAGTATAATCATTAAAGCTTTCACAAAGCTTATTGTGACTAGAAATAGTTGTTTTAAGCCTTAACTTCACATTGAAAACGTGGGAAATCGAATTATAATGAAGTTTTACCCATTTTGACATAAATAAACAAACTAAGAGTTTTGAAAGTAAACAAGCCGAGTATAATCATTAATATGTCACAAAGCTTATTGTAACTAGAAATCGTTGTTTTCAGCCTTAACTTCAAGTAGGGAACGTGGGACATAGGACGATAATGAAGTTTTAACGATTTTGTATAAAATCATAATTCTAAGAGTTTTAAAATTTAACAAGACGAGCATAAACATATTTTATCTACAAACGCTTATTTTGAATAGAAATCGTTGTTTTAAGCCTTAACTTCACATTGGGAACGTTGGAAATCGAACTATAATGAAGTTTTACCCATTTTGACATAAATAATAAAACTAAGAGTTTTGAAAGTAAACAAGCCGAGTATAATCATTAAAGCTTTCACAAAGCTTATTGTGACTAGAAATAGTTGTTTTAAGCCTTAACTTCACATTGGATACACGGGAAGTCGAACTATAATTAAGTTTTACCCATTTTGACATAAATAATCAAACTAAGAGTTTTGAAAGTAAACAAGCCGAGTATAATCATTAAAGCTTTCACAAAGCTTATTGTGAATAGAAATAGTTGTTTTAAGCCTTAACTTTACATTGGAAACATGGAAAATCGAACTATAATGAAGTTTTACCCATTTTGACATAAATAATCGAACTAAGAGTTTTGAAAGTAAACAAGCCGAGTATAATCATTAAAGCTTTCACAAAGCTTATTGTGACTAGAAATAGTTGTTTTAAGCCTTAACTTCACATTGAAAACGTGGGAAATCGAATTATAATGAAGTTTTACCCATTTTGACATAAATAAGCAAACTAAGAGTTTTGAAAGTAAACAAGCCGAGTATAATCATTAATATGTCACAAAGCTTATTGTAACTAGAAATCGTTGTTTTCAGCCTTAACTTCAAGTAGGGAACGTGGGACATAGGACGATAATGAAGTTTTAACGATTTTGTATAAAATCATAATTCTAAGAGTTTTAAAATTTAACAAGGCGAGCATAAACATATTTTATCTACAAACGCTTATTTCGAATAAAATCGTTGTTTTAAGCCTTAACTTCACATTGGGAACGTTGGAAATCGAACTATAATGAAGTTTTACCCATTTTGACATAAATAATAAAACTAAGAGTTTTGAAAGTAAACAAGCCGAGTATAATCATTAAAGCTTTCACAAAGCTTATTGTGACTAGAAATAGTTGTTTTAAGCCTTAACTTCACATTGGATACATGGGAAATCGAACTATAATTAAGTTTTACCCATTTTGACATAAATAATCAAACTAAGAGTTTTGAAAGTAAACAAGCCGAGTATAATCATTAAAGCTTTCACAAAGCTTATTGTGACTAGAAATAGTTGTTTTAAGCCTTAACTTCACATTGAAAACGTCGTTGGAAATCGAATTATAATGAAGTTTTACCCATTTTGACATAAATAATCAAACTAAGAGTTTTGAAAGTAAACAAGTCGAGTATAATCATTAATATGTCACAAAGCTTATTGTAACTAGAAATCGTTGTTTTCAGCCTTAACTTCAAGTAGGGAACGTGGGACATAGGACGATAATGAAGTTTTAACGATTTTGTATAAAATCATAATTCTAAGAGTTTTAAAATTTAACAAGACGAGCATAAACATATTTTATCTACAAACGCTTATTTCGAATAGAAATCGTTGTTTTAAGCCTTTACTTCACATTGGGAACGTTGGAAATCGAACTATAATGAAGTTTTACCCATTTTGACATAAATAATAAAACTAAGAGTTTTGAAAGTAAACAAGCCGAGTATAATCATTAAAGCTTTCACAAAGCTTATTGTGACTAGAAATAGTTGTTTTAAGCCTTAACTTCACATTGGATACATGGAAATCGAACTATAATGAAGTTTTACCCATTTTGACATAAATAATCAAACTAAGAGTTTTGAAAGTAAACAAGCCGAGTATAATCATTAATATGTCACAAAGCTTATTGTAACTAGAAATCGTTGTTTTCAGCCTTAACTTCAAGTAGGGAATGTGGGACATAGGACGATAATGAAGTTTTAACGATTTTGAATAAAATCATAATTCTAAGAGTTTTAAAATTTAACAAGATGAGCATAAACATATTTTATCTACAAACGCTTATTTCGAATAGAAATCGTTGTTTTAAGCCTTAACTTCACATTGGGAACGTTGGAAATCGAACTATAATGAAGTTTTACCCATTTTGACATAAATAATCAAACTAAGAGTTTTGAAAGTAAACAAGCCGAGTATAATCATTAAAGCTTTCACAAAGCTTATTGTGACTAGAAATAGTTGTTTTAAGCCTTAACTTCACATTGAAAACGTGGGAAATCGAATTATAATGAAGTTTTACCCATTTTGAAATAAATAATAAAACTAAGAGTTTTGAAAGTAAACAAGCCGAGTATAATCATTAAAGCTTTCACAAAGCTTATTGTGACTAGAAATAGTTGTTTTAAGCCTTAACTTCACATTGGAAACATGGGAAATCGAACTATAATGAAGTTTTACCCATTTTGACATAAATAATCGAACTAAGAGTTTTGAAAGTAAACAAGCCGAGTATAATCATTAAAGCTTTCACAAAGCTTATTGTGACTAGAAATAGTTGTTTTAAGCCTTAACTTCACATTGAAAACGTTGGAAATCGAATTATAATGAAGTTTTACCCATTTTGACATAAATAAACAAACTAAGAGTTTTGAAAGTAAACAAGCCGAGTATAATCATTAATATGTCACAAAGCTTATTGTAACTAGAAATCGTTGTTTTCAGCCTTAACTTCAAGTAGGGAACGTGGGACATAGGACGATAATGAAGTTTTAACGATTTTGTATAAAATCATAATTCTAAGAGTTTTAAAATTTAACAAGAAGAGCATAAACATATTTTATCTACAAACGCTTATTTCGAATAGAAATCGTTGTTTTAAGCCATAACTTCACATTGGGAACGTTGGAAATCGAACTATAATGAAGTTTTACCCATTTTGACATAAATAATAAAAATAAGAGTTTTGAAAGTAAACAAGCCGAGTATAATCATTAAAGCTTTCACAAAGCTTATTGTGACTAGAAATAGTTGTTTTAAGCCTTAACTTCACATTGAAAACGTGGGAAATCGAATTATAATGAAGTTTTACCCATTTTGACATAAATAAACAAACTAAGAGTTTTGAAAGTAAACAAGCCGAGTATAATCATTAATATGTCACAAAGCTTATTGTAACTAGAAATCGTTGTTTTCAGCCTTAACTTCAAGTAGGGAACGTGGGACATTGGACGATAATGAAGTTTTAACGATTTTGAATAAAATCATAATTCTAAGAGTTTTAAAATTTAACAAGACGAGCATAAACATATTTTATCTACAAACGCTTATTTCGAATAGAAATCGTTGTTTTAAGCCTTAACTTCACATTGGGAACGTTGGAAATCGAACTATAATGAAGTTTTACCCATTTTGACATAAATAATAAAACTAAGAGTTTTGAAAGTAAACAAGCCGAGTATAATCATTAAAGCTTTCACAAAGCTTATTGTGACTAGAAATAGTTGTTTTAAGCCTTAACTTCACATTGAAAACGTGGGAAATCGAATTATAATGAAGTTTTACCCATTTTGACATAA
Organism: Stephania japonica; assembly: GCA_039657345.1. Classification (NCBI taxonomy): domain Eukaryota; kingdom Viridiplantae; phylum Streptophyta; class Magnoliopsida; order Ranunculales; family Menispermaceae; genus Stephania; species Stephania japonica. The sequence continues at coordinate 409,575 of JBBNAE010000024.1, read as the reverse complement.
ATAATCAAACTAAGAGTTTTGAAAGTAAACAAGCCGAGTATAATCATTAAAGCTTTCACTAAAATTATTGTGACTAGAAATAGTTGTTTTAAGCCTTAACTTCACATTGGAAACATGGGAAATCGAACTATAATGAAGTTTTACCCATTTTGACATAAATAATCGAACTAAGAGTTTTGAAAGTAAACAAGCCGAGTATAATCATTAAAGCTTTCACAAAGCTTATTGTGACTAGAAATAGTTGTTTTAAGCCTTAACTTCACATTGGATACATGGGAAATCGAACTATAATTAAGTTTTACCCATTTTGACATAAATAATCAAACTAAGAGTTTTGAAAGTAAACAAGCCGAGTATAATCATTAAAGCCTTCACAAAGCTTATTGTGACTTGAAATAGTTGTTTTAAGCCTTAACTTCACATTGAAAACGTGGGAAATCGAATTATAATGAAGTTTTACCCATTTTGACATAAATAAACAAACTAAGAGTTTTGAAAGTAAACAAGCCGAGTATAATCATTAATATGTCACAAAGCTTATTGTAACTAGAAATCGTTGTTTTCAGCCTTAACTTCAAGTAGGGAACGTGGGACATAGGACGATAATGAAGTTTTAACGATTTTGTATAAAATCATAATTCTAAGAGTTTTAAAATTTAACAAGACGAGCATAAACATATTTTATCTACAAACGCTTATTTTGAATAGAAATCGTTGTTTTAAGCCTTAACTTCACATTGGGAACGTTGGAAATCGAACTATAATGAAGTTTTACCCATTTTGACATAAATAATAAAACTAGGAGTTTTGAAAGTAAACAAGCCGAGTATAATCATTAAAGCTTTCACAAAGCTTATTGTGACTAGAAATAGTTGTTTTAAGCCTTAACTTCACATTGGATACATGGGAAATCGAACTATAATTAAGTTTTACCCATTTTGACATAAATAATCAAACTAAGAGTTTTGAAAGTAAACAAGCCGAGTATAATCATTAAAGCTTTCACAAAGCTTATTGTGACTAGAAATAGTTGTTTTAAGCCTTAACTTTACATTGGAAACATGGGAAATCGAACTATAATGAAGTTTTACCCATTTTGACATAAATTATCGAACTAAGAGTTTTGAAAGTAAACAAGCCGAGTATAATCATTAAAGCTTTCACAAAGCTTATTGTGACTAGAAATAGTTGTTTTAAGCCTTAACTTCACATTGAAAACGTGGGAAATCGAATTATAATGAAGTTTTACCCATTTTGACATAAATAAGCAAACTAAGAGTTTTGAAAGTAAACAAGCCGAGTATAATCATTAATATGTCACAAAGCTTATTGTAACTAGAAATCGTTGTTTTCAGCCTTAACTTCAAGTAGGGAACGTGGGACATAGGACGATAATGAAGTTTTAACGATTTTGTATAAAATCATAATTCTAAGAGTTTTAAAATTTAACAAGACGAGCATAAACATATTTTATCTACAAACGCTTATTTCGAATGGAAATCGTTGTTTTAAGCCATAACTTCACATTGGGAACGTTGGAAATCGAACTATAAAGAAGTTTTACCCATTTTGACATAAATAATAAAACAAAGAGTTTTGAAAGTAAACAAGCCGAGTATAATCATTAAAGCTTTCACAAAGCTTATTGTGACTAGAAATAGTTGTTTTAAGCCTTAACTTCACATTGGATACATGGGAAATCGAACTATAATTAAGTTTTACCCATTTTGACATAAATAATCAAACTAAGAGTTTTGAAAGTAAACAAGCCGAGTATAATCATTAAAGCTTTCACAAAGCTTATTGTGACTAGAAATAGTTGTTTTAAGCCTTAACTTCACATTGAAATCGTTGGAAATCGAATTATAATGAAGTTTTACCCATTTTGACATAAATAATCAAACTAAGAGTTTTGAAAGTAAACAAGCCGAGTATAATCATTAATATGTCACAAAGCTTATTGTAACTAGAAATCGTTGTTTTCAGCCTTAACTTCAAATAAGGAACGTGGGACATAGGACGATAATGAAGTTTTAACGATTTTGTATAAAATCATAATTCTAAGAGTTTTAAAATTTAACAAGACGAGCATAAACATATTTTATCTACAAACGCTTATTTCGAATAGAAATCGTTGTTTTAAGCCTTTACTTCACATTGGGAACGTTGGAAATCGAACTATAATGAAGTTTTACCCATTTTGACATAAATAATAAAACTAAGAGTTTTGAAAGTAAACAAGCCGAGTATAATCATTAAAGCTTTCACAAAGCTTATTGTGACTAGAAATAGTTGTTTTAAGCCTTAACTTCACATTGGATACATGGGAAATCGAACTATAATAAAGTTTTACCCATTTTGACATAAATAATCAAACTAAGAGTTTTGAAAGTAAACAAGCCGAGTATAATCATTAATATGTCACAAAGCTTATTGTAACTAGAAATCGTTGTTTTCAAGCCTTAACTTTCAAGTAGGGAACGTGGGACATAGGACGATAATGAAGTTTTAACGATTTTGAATAAAATCATAATTCTAAGAGTTTTAAAATTTAACAAGATGAGCATAAACATATTTTATCTACAAACGCTTATTTCGAATAGAAATCGTTGTTTTAAGCCTTAACTTCACATTGGGAACGTTGGAAATCGAACTATAATGAAGTTTTACCCATTTTGACATAAATAATAATGCTAAGAGTTTTGAAAGTAAACAAGCCGAGTATAATCATTAAAGCTTTCACAAAGCTTATTGTGACTAGAAATAGTTGTTTTAAGCCTTAACTTCACATTGAAAACGTGGGAAATCGAATTATAATGAAGTTTTACCCATTTTGACATAAATAATAAAACTAAGAGTTTTGAAAGTAAACAAGCCGAGTATAATCATTAAAGCTTTCACAAAGCTTATTGTGACTAGAAATAGTTGTTTTAAGCCTTAACTTCACATTGGAAACATGGGAAATCGAACTATAATGAAGTTTTACCCATTTTGACATAAATAATCAAACTAAGAGTTTTGAAAGTAAACAAGCCGAGTATAATCATTAAAGCTTTCACAAAGCTTATTGTGACTAGAAATAGTTGTTTTAAGCCTTAACTTCACATTGAAAACGTAGGAAATCGAATTATAATGAAGTTTTACCCATTTTGACATAAATAAACAAACTAAGAGTTTTGAAAGTAAACAAGCCGAGTATAATCATTAATATGTCACAAAGCTTATTGTAACTAGAAATCGTTGTTTTCAGCCTTAACTTCAAGTAGGGAACGTGGGACATAGGACGATAATGAAGTTTTAACGATTTTGTATAAAATCATAATTCTAAGAGTTTTAAAATTTAACAAGACGAGCATAAACATATTTTATCTACAAACGCTTATTTCGAATAGAAATCGTTGTTTTAAGCCATAACTTCACATTGGGAACGTTGGAAATCGAACTATAATGAAGTTTTACCCATTTTGACATAAATAATAAAACTAAGAGTTTTGAAAGTAAACAAGCCGAGTATAATCATTAAAGCTTTCACAAAGCTTATTGTGACTAGAAATAGTTGTTTTAAGCCTTAACTTCACATTGAAAACGTGGGAAATCGAATTATAATGATGTTTTACCCATTTTGACATAAATAAACAAACTAAGAGTTTTGAAAGTAAACAAGCCGAGTATAATCATTAATATGTCACAAAGCTTATTGTAACTAGAAATCGTTGTTTTCAGCCTTAACTTCAAGTAGGGAACGTGGGACATAGGACGATAATGAAGTTTTAACGATTTTGAATAAAATCATAATTCTAAGAGTTTTAAAATTTAACAAGACGAGCATAAACATATTTTATCTACAAACGCTTATTTCGAATAGAAATCGTTGTTTTAAGCCTTAACTTCACATTGGGAACGTTGGAAATCGAACTATAATGAAGTTTTACCCATTTTGACATAAATAATAAAACTAAGAGTTTTGAAAGTAAACAAGCCGAGTATAATCATTAAAGCTTTCACAAAGCTTATTGTGACTAGAAATAGTTGTTTTAAGCCTTAACTTCACATTGAAAACGTGGGAAATCGAATTATAATGAAGTTTTACCCATTTTGACATAAATAATCAAACTAAGAGTTTTGAAAGTAAACAAGCCGAGTATAATCATTAAAGCTTTCACAAAGCTAATTGTGACTAGAAATAGTTGTTTTAAGCCTTAACTTCACATTGGAAACATGGGAAATCGGAACTATAATGAAGTTTTACCCATTTTGACATAAATAATCGAACTAAGAGTTTTGAAAGTAAACAAGCCGAGTATAATCATTAAAGCTTTCACAAAGCTTATTGTGACTAGAAATAGTTGTTTTAAGCCTTAACTTCACATTGGATACATGGGAAATCGAACTATAATTAAGTTTTACCCATTTTGACATAAATAATCAAACTAAGAGTTTTGAAAGTAAACAAGCCGAGTATAATCATTAAAGCCTTCACAAAGCTTATTGTGACTTGAAATAGTTGTTTTAAGCCTTAACTTCACATTGAAAACGTGGGAAATCGAATTATAATGAAGTTTTACCCATTTTGACATAAATAAACAAACTAAGAGTTTTGAAAGTAAACAAGCCGAGTATAATCATTAATATGTCACAAAGCTTATTGTAACTAGAAATCGTTGTTTTCAGCCTTAACTTCAAGTAGGGAACGTGGGACATAGGACGATAATGAAGTTTTAACGATTTTGTATAAAATCATAATTCTAAGAGTTTTAAAATTTAACAAGACGAGCATAAACATATTTTATCTACAAACGCTTATTTTGAATAGAAATCGTTGTTTTAAGCCTTAACTTCACATTGGGAACGTTGGAAATCGAACTATAATGAAGTTTTACCCATTTTGACATAAATAATAAAACTAAGAGTTTTGAAAGTAAACAAGCCGAGTATAATCATTAAAGCTTTCACAAAGCTTATTGTGACTAGAAATAGTTGTTTTAAGCCTTAACTTCACATTGGATACATGGGAAATCGAACTATAATTAAGTTTTACCCATTTTGACATAAATAATCAAACTAAGAGTTTTGAAAGTAAACAAGCCGAGTATAATCATTAAAGCTTTCACAAAGCTTATTGTGACTAGAAATAGTTGTTTTAAGCCTTAACTTTACATTGGAAACATGGGAAATCGAACTATAATGAAGTTTTACCCATTTTGACATAAATTATCGAACTAAGAGTTTTGAAAGTAAACAAGCCGAGTATAATCATTAAAGCTTTCACAAAGCTTATTGTGACTAGAAATAGTTGTTTTAAGCCTTAACTTCACATTGAAAACGTGGGAAATCGAATTATAATGAAGTTTTACCCATTTTGACATAAATAAGCAAACTAAGAGTTTTGAAAGTAAACAAGCCGAGTATAATCATTAATATGTCACAAAGCTTATTGTAACTAGAAATCGTTGTTTTCAGCCTTAACTTCAAGTAGGGAACGTGGGACATAGGACGATAATGAAGTTTTAACGATTTTGAATAAAATCATAATTCTAAGAGTTTTAAAATTTAACAAGACGAGCATAAACATATTTTATCTACAAACGCTTATTTCGAATAGAAATCGTTGTTTTAAGCCTTAACTTCACATTGGGAACGTTGGAAATCGAACTATAATGAAGTTTTACCCATTTTGACATAAATAATAAAACTAAGAGTTTTGAAAGTAAACAAGCCGAGTATAATCATTAAAGCTTTCACAAAGCTTATTGTGACTAGAAATAGTTGTTTTAAGCCTTAACTTCACATTGAAAACGTGGGAAATCGAATTATAATGAAGTTTTACCCATTTTGACATAAATAATCAAACTAAGAGTTTTGAAAGTAAACAAGCCGAGTATAATCATTAAAGCTTTCACAAAGCTTATTGTGACTTGAAATAGTTGTTTTAAGCCTTAACTTCACATTGAAAACGTGGGAAATCGAATTATAATGAAGTTTTACCCATTTTGACATAAATAAGCAAACTAAGAGTTTTGAAAGTAAACAAGCCGAGTATAATCATTAATATGTCACAAAGCTTATTGTAACTAGAAATCGTTGTTTTCAGCCTTAACTTCAAGTAGGGAACGTGGGACATAGGACGATAATGAAGTTTTAACGATTTTGTATAAAATCATAATTCTAAGAGTTTTAAAATTTAACAAGACGATCATAAACATATTTTATCTACAAACGCTTATTTTGAATAGAAATCGTTGTTTTAAGCCATAACTTCACATTGGGAACGTTGGAAATCGAACTATAAAGAAGTTTTACCCATTTTGACATAAATAATAAAACTAAGAGTTTTGAAAGTAAACAAGCCGAGTATAATCATTAAAGCTTTCACAAAGCTTATTGTGACTAGAAATAGTTGTTTTAAGCCTTAACTTCACATTGGATACATGGAAAATCGAACTATAATAAAGTTTTACCCATTTTGACATAAATAATCGAACTAAGAGTTTTGAAAGTAAACAAGCCGAGTATAATCATTAATATGTCACAAAGCTTATTGTAACTAGAAATCGTTGTTTTCAGCCTTAACTTCACAGTAGGGAACGTGGGACATAGGACGATAATGAAGTTTTAACGATTTTGAATAAAATCATAATTCTAAGAGTTTTAAAATTTAACAAGATGAGCATAAACATATTTTATCTACAAACGCTTATTTCGAATAGAAATCGTTGTTTTAAGCCATAACTTCACATTGGGAACGTTGGAAATCGAACTATAATGAAGTTTTACCCATTTTGACATAAATAATCAAACTAAGAGTTTTGAAAGTAAACAAGCCGAGTATAATCATTAAAGCTTTCACAAAGCTTATTGTGACTAGAAATAGTTGTTTTAAGCCTTAACTTCACATTGAAAACGTGGGAAATCGAATTATAATGAAGTTTTACCCATTTTGAATAAATAATCAAACTAAGAGTTTTGAAAGTAAACAAGCCGAGTATAATCATTAAAGCTTTCACAAAGCTTATTGTGACTAGAAATAGTTGTTTTAAGCCTTAACTTCACATTGGAAACATGGGAAATCGAACTATAATGAAGTTTTACCCATTTTGACATAAATAATCGAACTAAGAGTTTTGAAAGTAAACAAGCCGAGTATAATCATTAAAGCTTTCACAAAGCTTATTGTGACTAGAAATAGTTGTTTTAAGCCTTAACTTCACATTGAAAACGTGGGAAATCGAATTATAATGAAGTTTTACCCATTTTGACATAAATAAACAAACTAAGAGTTTTGAAAGTAAACAAGCCGAGTATAATCATTAATATGTCACAAAGCTTATTGTAACTAGAAATCGTTGTTTTCAGCCTTAACTTCAAGTAGGGAACGTGGGACATAGGACGATAATGAAGTTTTAACGATTTTGTATAAAATCATAATTCTAAGAGTTTTAAAATTTAACAAGACGAGCATAAACATATTTTATCTACAAACGCTTATTTTGAATAGAAATCGTTGTTTTAAGCCTTAACTTCACATTGGGAACGTTGGAAATCGAACTATAATGAAGTTTTACCCATTTTGACATAAATAATAAAACTAAGAGTTTTGAAAGTAAACAAGCCGAGTATAATCATTAAAGCTTTCACAAAGCTTATTGTGACTAGAAATAGTTGTTTTAAGCCTTAACTTCACATTGGATACATGGGAAATCGAACTATAATTAAGTTTTACCCATTTTGACATAAATAATCAAACTAAGAGTTTTGAAAGTAAACAAGCCGAGTATAATCATTAAAGCTTTCACAAAGCTTATTGTGACTAGAAATAGTTGTTTTAAGCCTTAACTTCACATTGGAAACATGGGAAATCGAACTATAATGAAGTTTTACCCATTTTGACATAAATAATCGAACTAAGAGTTTTGAAAGTAAACAAGCCGAGTATAATCATTAAAGCTTTCACAAAGCTTATTGTGACTAGAAATAGTTGTTTTAAGCCTTAACTTCACATTGAAAACGTGGGAAATCGAATTATAATGAAGTTTTACCCATTTTGACATAAATAAGCAAACTAAGAGTTTTGAAAGTAAACAAGCCGAGTATAATCATTAATATGTCACAAAGCTTATTGTAACTAGAAATCGTTGTTTTCAGCCTTAACTTCAAGTAGGGAACGTGGGACATAGGACGATAATGAAGTTTTAACGATTTTGAATAAAATCATAATTCTAAGAGTTTTAAAATTTAACAAGATGAGCATAAACATATTTTATCTACAAACGCTTATTTCGAATAGAAATCGTTGTTTTAAGCCATAACTTCACATTGGGAACGTTGGAAATCGAACTATAATGAAGTTTTACCCATTTTGACATAAATAATAAACTAAGAGTTTTGAAAGTAAACAAGCCGAGTATAATCATTAAAGCTCTTATTGTGACTAGAAATAGTTGTTTTAAGCCTTAACTTCACATTGAAAACGTGGGAAATCGAATTATAATGAAGTTTTACCCATTTTGACATAAATAATCAAACTAAGAGTTTTGAAAGTAAACAAGCCGAGTATAATCATTAAAGCTTTCACAAAGCTTATTGTGACTAGAAATAGTTGTTTTAAGCCTTAACTTCACATTGAAAACGTGGGAAATCGAATTATAATGAAGTTTTACCCATTTTGACATAAATAAGCAAACTAAGAGTTTTGAAAGTAAACAAGCCGAGTATAATCATTAATATGTCACAAAGCTTATTGTAACTAGAAATCGTTGTTTTCAGCCTTAACTTCAAGTAGGGAACGTGGGACATAGGACGATAATGAAGTTTTAACGATTTTGTATAAAATCATAATTCTAAGAGTTTTAAAATTTAACAAGACGAGCATAAACATATTTTATCTACAAACGCTTATTTCGAATATAAATCGTTGTTTTAAGCGATAACTTTACATTGGGAACGTTGGAAATCGAACTATAATGAAGTTTTACCCATTTTGACATAAATAAACAACCTAAGAGTTTTGAAATTAAACAAGCCGAGTATAATCATTAATATGTCACAAAGCTTATTGTGACTAGAAATCGTTGTTTTCAGCCTTAACTTCACATTGAAACATGGAAATCGAACTATAATGAAGTTTTACCCATTTTGACATAAATAAAAAAAACTAAGAGTTTTGAAAGTAAACAAGCCGAGTATAATCATTAATATGTCACAAAGCTTATTGTAACTAGAAATCGTTGTTTTCAAATTTTAACTTCAAGTAGGGACGTGGGACATAGGACGATAATGAAGTTTTAACGATTTTGAATAAAATCATAATTCTAAGAGTTTTAAAATTTAACAAGACGAGCATAAACATATTTTATCTACAAACGCTTATTTCGAATAGAAATCGTTGTTTTAAGCCTTAACTTCACATTGGGAACGTTGGAAATCGAACTATAATGAAGTTTTACCCATTTTGACATAAATAATCAAACTAAGAGTTTTGAAAGTAAACAAGCCGAGTATAATCATTAAAGCTTTCACAAAGCTTATTGTGACTAGAAATAGTTGTTTTAAGCCTTAACTTCACATTGAAAACGTGGGAAATCGAATTATAATGAAGTTTTACCCATTTTGAAAAATAATCAAACTAAGAGTTTTGAAAGTAAACAAGCCGAGTATAATCATTAAAGCTTTCACAAAGCTTATTGTGACTAGAAATAGTTGTTTTAAGCCTTAACTTCACATTGGAAACATGGGAAATCGAACTATAATGAAGTTTTACCCATTTTGACATAAATAATCGAAATAAGAGTTTTGAAAGTAAACAAGCCGAGTATAATCATTAAAGCTTTCACAAAGCTTATTGTGACTAGAAATAGTTGTTTTAAGCCTTAACTTCACATTGAAAACGTGGGAAATCGAATTATAATGAAGTTTTACCCATTTTGACATAAATAAACAAACTAAGAGTTTTGAAAGTAAACAAGCCGAGTATAATCATTAATATGTCACAAAGCTTATTGTAACTAGAAATCGTTGTTTTCAGCCTTAACTTCAAGTAGGGAACGTGGGACATAGGACGATAATGAAGTTTTAACGATTTTGTATAAAATCATAATTCTAAGAGTTTTAAAATTTAACAAGACGAGCATAAACATATTTTATCTACAAACGCTTATTTTGAATAGAAATCGTTGTTTTAAGCCTTAACTTCACATTGGGAACGTTGGAAATCGAACTATAATGAAGTTTTACCCATTTTGACATAAATAATAAAACTAAGAGTTTTGAAAGTAAACAAGCCGAGTATAATCATTAAAGCTTTCACAAAGCTTATTGTGACTAGAAATAGTTGTTTTAAGCCTTAACTTCACATTGGATACATGGGAAATCGAACTATAATTAAGTTTTACCCATTTTGACATAAATAATCAAACTAAGAGTTTTGAAAGTAAACAAGCCGAGTATAATCATTAAAGCTTTCACAAAGCTTATTGTGACTAGAAATAGTTGTTTTAAGCCTTAACTTTACATTGGAAACATGGGAAATCGAACTATAATGAAGTTTTACCCATTTTGACATAAATAATCGAACTAAGAGTTTTGAAAGTAAACAAGCCGAGTATAATCATTAAAGCTTTCACAAAGCTTATTGTGACTAGAAATAGTTGTTTTAAGCCTTAACTTCACATTGAAAACGTGGGAAATCGAATTATAATGAAGTTTTACCCATTTTGACATAAATAAGCAAACTAAGAGTTTTGAAAGTAAACAAGCCGAGTATAATCATTAATATGTCACAAAGCTTATTGTAACTAGAAATCGTTGTTTTCAGCCTTAACTTCAAGTAGGGAACGTGGGACATAGGACGATAATGAAGTTTTAACGATTTTGAATAAAATCATAATTCTAAGAGTTTTAAAATTTAACAAGACGAGCATAAACATATTTTATCTACAAACGCTTATTTCGAATAGAAATCGTTGTTTTAAGCCTTAACTTCACATTGGGAACGTTGGAAATCGAACTATAATGAAGTTTTACCCATTTTGACATAAATAATAAAACTAAGAGTTTTGAAAGTAAACAAGCCGAGTATAATCATTAAAGCTTTCACAAAGCTTATTGTGACTAGAAATAGTTGTTTTAAGCCTTAACTTCACATTGAAAACGTGGGAAATCGAATTATAATGAAGTTTTACCCATTTTGACATAAATAATCAAACTAAGAGTTTTGAAAGTAAACAAGCCGAGTATAATCATTAAAGCTTTCACAAAGCTTATTGTGACTAGAAATAGTTGTTTTAAGCCTTAACTTCACATTGAAAACGTGGGAAATCGAATTATAATGAAGTTTTACCCATTTTGACATAAATAAGCAAACTAAGAGTTTTGAAAGTAAACAAGCCGAGTATAATCATTAATATGTCACAAAGCTTATTGTAACTAGAAATCGTTGTTTTCAGCCTTAACTTCAAGTAGGGAACGTGGGACATAGGACGATAATGAAGTTTTAACGATTTTGTATAAAATCATAATTCTAAGAGTTTTAAAATTTAACAAGACGAGCATAAACATATTTTATCTACAAACGCTTATTTCGAATAGAAATCGTTGTTTTAAGCCATAACTTCACATTGGGAACGTTGGAAATCGAACTATAATGAAGTTTTACCCATTTTGACATAAATAATAAAACTAAGAGTTTTGAAAGTAAACAAGCCGAGTATAATCATTAAAGCTTTCACAAAGCTTATTGTGACTAGAAATAGTTGTTTTTTTTAAGCCTTAACTTCACATTGGAACATGGGAAAATCGAACTATAATGAAGTTTTACCCATTTTGACATAAATAATCAAACTAAGAGTTTTGAAAGTAAACAAGCCGAGTATAATCATTAATATGTCACAAAGCTTATTGTAACTAGAAATCGTTGTTTTCAAACCTTAACTTCAAGTAGGGAACGTGGGACATAGGACGATAATGAAGTTTTAACGATTTTGAATAAAATCATAATTCTAAGAGTTTTAAAATTTAATAAGACGAGCATAAACATATTTTATCTACAAACGCTTATTTCGAATAGAAATCGTTGTTTTAAGCCTTTACTTCACATTGGGAACGTTGGAAATCGAACTATAATGAAGTTTTACCCATTTTGACATAAATAATAAAACTAAGAGTTTTGAAAGTAAACAAGCCGAGTATAATCATTAAAGCTTTCACAAAGCTTATTGTGACTAGAAATAGTTGTTTTAAGCCTTAACTTCACATTGAAAACGTGGGAAATCGAATTATAATGAAGTTTTACCCATTTTGACATAAATAATCAAACTAAGAGTTTTGAAAGTAAACAAGCCGAGTATAATCATTAAAGCTTTACAAAAAATTATTTGTGACTAGAAATAGTTGTTTTAAGCCTTAACTTCACATTGGAAACATGGGAAATCGAACTATAATGAAGTTTTACCCATTTTGACATAAATAATCGAACTAAGAGTTTTGAAAGTAAACAAGCCGAGTATAATCAATATAAAAGCTTTCACAAAGCTTATTGTGACTAGAAATAGTTGTTTTAAGCCTTAACTTCACATTGGATACATGGGAAATCGAACTATAATTAAGTTTTACCCATTTTGACATAAATAATCAAACTAAGAGTTTTGAAAGTAAACAAGCCGAGTATAATCATTAAAGCTTTCACAAAGCTTATTGTGACTTGAAATAGTTGTTTTAAGCCTTAACTTCACATTGAAAACGTGGGAAATCGAATTATAATGAAGTTTTACCCATTTTGACATAAATAAACAAACTAAGAGTTTTGAAAGTAAACAAGCCGAGTATAATCATTAATATGTCACAAAGCTTATTGTAACTAGAAATCGTTGTTTTCAGCCTTAACTTCAAGTAGGGAACGTGGGACATAGGACGATAATGAAGTTTTAACGATTTTGTATAAAATCATAATTCTAAGAGTTTTAAAATTTAACAAGACGAGCATAAACATATTTTATCTACAAACGCTTATTTTGAATAGAAATCGTTGTTTTAAGCCTTAACTTCACATTGGGAACGTTGGAAATCGAACTATAATGAAGTTTTACCCATTTTGACATAAATAATAAAACTAAGAGTTTTGAAAGTAAACAAGCCGAGTATAATCATTAAAGCTTTCACAAAGCTTATTGTGACTAGAAATAGTTGTTTTAAGCCTTAACTTCACATTGGATACATGGGAAATCGAACTATAATTAAGTTTTACCCATTTTGACATAAATAATCAAACTAAGAGTTTTGAAAGTAAACAAGCCGAGTATAATCATTAAAGCTTTCACAAAGCTTATTGTGACTAGAAATAGTTGTTTTAAGCCTTAACTTCACATTGGAAACATGGGAAATCGAACTATAATGAAGTTTTACCCATTTTGACATAAATAATCGAACTAAGAGTTTTGAAAGTAAACAAGCCGAGTATAATCATTAAAGCTTTCACAAAGCTTATTGTGACTAGAAATAGTTGTTTTAAGCCTTAACTTCACATTGAAAACGTGGGAAATCGAATTATAATGAAGTTTTACCCATTTTGACATAAATAAGCAAACTAAGAGTTTTGAAAGTAAACAAGCCGAGTATAATCATTAATATGTCACAAAGCTTATTGTAACTAGAAATCGTTGTTTTCTGCCTTAATTTCAAGTAGGGAACGTGGGACATAGGACGATAATGAAGTTTTCACGATTTTGAATAAAATCATAATTCTAAGAGTTTTAAAATTTAACAAGACGAGCATAAACATATTTTATCTACAAACGCTTATTTCGAATAGAAATCGTTGTTTTAAGCCTTAACTTCACATTGGGAACGTTGGAAATCGAACTATAAAGAAGTTTTACCCATTTTGACATAAATAATAAAACTAAGAGTTTTGAAAGTAAACAAGCCGAGTATAATCATTAAAGCTTTCACAAAGCTTATTGTGACTAGAAATAGTTGTTTTAAGCCTTAACTTCACATTGAAAACGTGGGAAATCGAATTATAATGAAGTTTTACCCATTTTGAATAAATAATCAAACTAAGAGTTTTGAAAGTAAACAAGCCGAGTATAATCATTAAAGCTTTCACAAAGCTTATTGTGACTAGAAATAGTTGTTTTAAGCCTTAACTTCACATTGAAAATGTGGGAAATCGAATTATAATGAAGTTTTACCCATTTTGACATAAATAAACAAACTAAGAGTTTTGAAAGTAAACAAGCCGAGTATAATCATTAATATGTCACAAAGCTTATTGTAACTAGAAATCGTTGTTTTCAGCCTTAACTTCAAGTAGGGAACGTGGGACATAGGACGATAATGAAGTTTTAACGATTTTGTATAAAATCATAATTCTAAGAGTTTTAAAATTTAACAAGACGAGCATAAACATATTTTATCTACAAACGCTTATTTTGAATAGAAATCGTTGTTTTAAGCCATAACTTCACATTGGGAACGTTGGAAATCGAACTATAATGAAGTTTTACCCATTTTGACATAAATAATAAAACTAAGAGTTTTGAAAGTAAACAAGCCGAGTATAATCATTAAAGCTTTCACAAAGCTTATTGTGACTAGAAATAGTTGTTTTAAGCCTTAACTTCACATTGAATACATGGAAATCGAACTATAATAAAGTTTTTTACCCATTTTGACATAAATAATCAAACTAAGAGTTTTGAAAGTAAACAAGCCGAGTATAATCATTAATATGTCACAAAGCTTATTGTAACTAGAAATCGTTGTTTTCAGCCTTAACTTCAAGTAGGGAACGTGGGACATAGGACGATAATGAAGTTTTAACGATTTTGAATAAAATCATAATTCTAAGAGTTTTAAAATTTAACAAGACGAGCATAAACATATTTTATCTACAAACGCTTATTTCGAATAGAAATCGTTGTTTTAAGCCTTTACTTCACATTGGGAACGTTGGAAATCGAACTATAATGAAGTTTTACCCATTTTGACATAAATAATCAAACTAAGAGTTTTGAAAGTAAACAAGCCGAGTATAATCATTAAAGCTTTCACAAAGCTTATTGTGACTAGAAATAGTTGTTTTAAGCCTTAACTTCACATTGAAAACGTGGGAAATCGAATTATAATGAAGTTTTACCCATTTTGAAATAAATAATCAAACTAAGAGTTTTGAAAGTAAACAAGCCGAGTATAATCATTAAAGCTTTCACAAAGCTTATTGTGACTAGAAATAGTTGTTTTAAGCCTTAACTTCACATTGGAAACATGGGAAATCGAACTATAATGAAGTTTTACCCATTTTGACATAAATAATCAAACTAAGAGTTTTGAAAGTAAACAAGCCGAGTATAATCATTAAAGCTTTCACAAAGCTTATTGTGACTAGAAATAGTTGTTTTAAGCCTTAACTTCACATTGAAAACGTGGGAAATCGAATTATAATGAAGTTTTACCCATTTTGACATAAATAAACAAACTAAGAGTTTTGAAAGTAAACAAGCCGAGTATAATCATTAATATGTCACAAAGCTATTGTAACTAGAAATCGTTGTTTTAAGCCTTAACTTCAAGTAGGGAACGTGGGACATAGGACGATAATGAAGTTTTAACGATTTTGTATAAAATCATAATTCTAAGAGTTTTAAAATTTAACAAGACGAGCATAAACATATTTTATCTACAAACGCTTATTTTGAATAGAAATCGTTGTTTTAAGCCTTAACTTCACATTGGGAACGTTGGAAATCGAACTATAATGAAGTTTTACCCATTTTGACATAAATAATAAAACTAGAGTTTTGAAAGTAAACAAGCCGAGTATAATCATTAAAGCTTTCACAAAGCTTATTGTGACTAGAAATAGTTGTTTTAAGCCTTAACTTCACATTGGATACATGGGAAATCGAACTATAATTAAGTTTTACCCATTTTGACATAAATAATCAAACTAAGAGTTTTGAAAGTAAACAAGTCGAGTATAATCATTAAAGCTTTCACAAAGCTTATTGTGACTAGAAATAGTTGTTTTAAGCCTTAACTTTACATTGGAAACATGGGAAATCGAACTATAATGAAGTTTTACCCATTTTGACATAAATTATCGAACTAAGAGTTTTGAAAGTAAACAAGCCGAGTATAATCATTAAAGCTTTCACAAAGCTTATTGTGACTAGAAATAGTTGTTTTAAGCCTTAACTTCACATTGAAAACGTGGGAAATCGAATTATAATGAAGTTTTACCCATTTTGACATAAATAAGCAAACTAAGAGTTTTGAAAGTAAACAAGCAAGCCGAGTATAATCATTAATATGTCACAAAGCTTATTGTAACTAGAAATCGTTGTTTTCAGCCTTAACTTCAAGTAGGGAACGTGGGACATAGGACGATAATGAAGTTTTAACGATTTTGAATAAAATCATAATTCTAAGAGTTTTAAAATTTAACAAGACGAGCATAAACATATTTTATCTACAAACGCTTATTTCGAATAGAAATCGTTGTTTTAAGCCTTTACTTCACATTGGGAACGTTGGAAATCGAACTATAATGAAGTTTTACCCATTTTGACATAAATAATAAAACTAAGAGTTTTGAAAGTAAACAAGCCGAGTATAATCATTAAAGCTTTCACAAAGCTTATTGTGACTAGAAATAGTTGTTTTAAGCCTTAACTTCACATTGAAAACGTGGAAATCGAATTATAATGAAGTTTTACCCATTTTGACATAAATAATCAAACTAAGAGTTTTGAAAGTAAACAAGCCGAGTATAATCATTAAAGCTTTCACAAAGCTTATTGTGACTAGAAATAGTTGTTTTAAGCCTTAACTTCACATTGAAAACGTGGGAAATCGAATTATAATGAAGTTTTACCCATTTTGACATAAATAAGCAAACTAAGAGTTTTGAAAGTAAACAAGCCGAGTATAATCATTAATATGTCACAAAGCTTATTGTAACTAGAAATCGTTGTTTTCAGCCTTAACTTCAAGTAGGGAACGTGGGACATAGGACGATAATGAAGTTTTAACGATTTTGTATAAAATCATAATTCTAAGAGTTTTAAAATTTAACAAGACGAGCATAAACATATTTTATCTACAAACGCTTATTTCGAATAGAAATCGTTGTTTTAAGCCATAACTTCACATTGGGAACGTTGGAAATCGAACTATAATGAAGTTTTACCCATTTTGACATAAATAATAAAACTAAGAGTTTTGAAAGTAAACAAGCCGAGTATAATCATTAAAGCTTTCACAAAGCTTATTGTGACTAGCTTATTGTGACTAGAAATAGTTGTTTTAAGCCTTAACTTCACATTGAATACATGGAAATCGAATTATAATGAAGTTTTACCCATTTTGACATAAATAATCAAACTAAGAGTTTTGAAAGTAAACAAGCCGAGTATAATCATTAATATGTCACAAAGCTTATTGTAACTAGAAATCGTTGTTTTCAAATTTAACTTCAAGTAGGGAACGTGGGACATAGGACGATAATGAAGTTTTAACGATTTTGAATAAAATCATAATTCTAAGAGTTTTAAAATTTAACAAGATGAGCATAAACATATTTTATCTACAAACGCTTATTTCGAATAGAAATCGTTGTTTTAAGCCTTTACTTCACATTGGGAACGTTGGAAATCGAACTATAATGAAGTTTTACCCATTTTGACATAAATAATCAAACTAAGAGTTTTGAAAGTAAACAAGCCGAGTATAATCATTAAAGCTTTCACAAAGCTTATTGTGACTAGAAATAGTTGTTTTAAGCCTTAACTTCACATTGAAAACGTGGGAAATCGAATTATAATGAAGTTTTACCCATTTTGAAATAAATAATCAAACTAAGAGTTTTGAAAGTAAACAAGCCGAGTATAATCATTAAAGCTTTCACAAAGCTTATTGTGACTAGAAATAGTTGTTTTAAGCCTTAACTTCACATTGGAAACATTGGAAATCGAACTATAATGAAGTTTTACCCATTTTGACATAAATAATAAAACTAAGAGTTTTGAAAGTAAACAAGCCGAGTATAATCATTAATATGTCACAAAGCATATTGTAACTAGAAATCGTTGTTTTCAGCCTTAACTTCAAGTAGGGAACGTGGGACATAGGACGATAATGAAGTTTTAACGATTTTGTATAAAATCATAATTCTAAGAGTTTTAAAATTTAACAAGACGAGCATAAACATATTTTATCTACAAACGCTTATTTTGAATAGAAATCGTTGTTTTAAGCCTTAACTTCACATTGGGAACGTTGGAAATCGAACTATAATGAAGTTTTACCCATTTTGACATAAATAATAAAACTAAGAGTTTTGAAAGTAAACAAGCCGAGTATAATCATTAAAGCTTTCACAAAGCTTATTGTGACTAGAAATAGTTTTAAGTTTTAAGCCTTAACTTCACATTGGATACATGGGAAATCGAACTATAATTAAGTTTTACCCATTTTGACATAAATAATCAAACTAAGAGTTTTGAAAGTAAACAAGTCGAGTATAATCATTAAAGCTTTCACAAAGCTTATTGTGACTAGAAATAGTTGTTTTAAGCCTTAACTTCACATTGGAAACATGGGAAATCGAACTATAATGAAGTTTTACCCATTTTGACATAAATAATCGAACTAAGAGTTTTGAAAGTAAACAAGCCGAGTATAATCATTAAAGCTTTCACAAAGCTTATTGTGACTAGAAATAGTTGTTTTAAGCCTTAACTTCACATTGAAAACGTGGGAAATCGAATTATAATGAAGTTTTACCCATTTTGACATAAATAAACAAACTAAGAGTTTTGAAAGTAAACAAGCCGAGTATAATCATTAATATGTCACAAAGCTTATTGTAACTAGAAATCGTTGTTTTCAGCCTTAACTTCAAGTAGGGAACGTGGGACATAGGACGATAATGAAGTTTTAACGATTTTGTATAAAATCATAATTCTAAGAGTTTTAAAATTTAACAAGACGAGCATAAACATATTTTATCTACAAACGCTTATTTTGAATAGAAATCGTTGTTTTAAGCCATAACTTCACATTGGGAACGTTGGAAATCGAACTATAATGAAGTTTTACCCATTTTGACATAAATAATAAAACTAAGAGTTTTGAAAGTAAACAAGCCGAGTATAATCATTAAAGCTTTCACAAAGCTTATTTTGACTAGAAATAGTTGTTTTAAGCTTAACTTTACATTGAAAACGTGGGAAATCGAATTATAATGAAGTTTTACCCATTTTGACATAAATAATCAAACTAAGAGTTTTGAAAGTAAACAAGCCGAGTATAATCATTAAAGCTTTCACTAAAATAATTGTGACTAGAAATAGTTGTTTTAAGCCTTAACTTCACATTGGAAACATGGGAAATTGAACTATAATGAAGTTTTACCCATTTTGACATAAATAATCGAACTAAGAGTTTTGAAAGTAAACAAGCCGAGTATAATCATTAAAGCTTTCACAAAGCTTATTGTGACTAGAAATAGTTGTTTTAAGCCTTAACTTCACATTGGATACATGGGAAATCGAACTATAATTAAGTTTTACCCATTTTGACATAAATAATCAAACTAAGAGTTTTGAAAGTAAACAAGCCGAGTATAATCATTAAAGCCTTTCACAAAGCTTATTGTGACTTGAAATAGTTGTTTTAAGCCTTAACTTCACATTGAAAACGTGGGAAATCGAATTATAATGAAGTTTTACCCATTTTGACATAAATAAACAAACTAAGAGTTTTGAAAGTAAACAAGCCGAGTATAATCATTAATATGTCACAAAGCTTATTGTAACTAGAAATCGTTGTTTTCAGCCTTAACTTCAAGTAGGGAACGTGGGACATAGGACGATAATGAAGTTTTAACGATTTTGTATAAAATCATAATTCTAAGAGTTTTAAAATTTAACAAGACGAGCATAAACATATTTTATCTACAAACGCTTATTTTGAATAGAAATCGTTGTTTTAAGCCTTAACTTCACATTGGGAACGTTGGAAATCGAACTATAATGAAGTTTTACCCATTTTGACATAAATAATAAAACTAAGAGTTTTGAAAGTAAACAAGCCGAGTATAATCATTAAAGCTTTCACAAAGCTTATTGTGACTAGAAATAGTTGTTTTAAGCCTTAACTTCACATTGGATACATGGGAAATCGAACTATAATTAAGTTTTACCCATTTTGACATAAATAATCAAACTAAGAGTTTTGAAAGTAAACAAGCCGAGTATAATCATTAAAGCTTTCACAAAGCTTATTGTGACTAGAAATAGTTGTTTTAAGCCTTA
Organism: Stephania japonica; assembly: GCA_039657345.1. Taxonomy (NCBI): domain Eukaryota; kingdom Viridiplantae; phylum Streptophyta; class Magnoliopsida; order Ranunculales; family Menispermaceae; genus Stephania; species Stephania japonica. Next base: position 389,266 of record JBBNAE010000024.1, on the reverse strand, counting down.
ACTTTACATTGGAAACATGGGAAATCGAACTATAATGAAGTTTTACCCATTTTGACATAAATTATCGAACTAAGAGTTTTGAAAGTAAACAAGCCGAGTATAATCATTAAAGCTTTCACAAAGCTTATTGTGACTAGAAATAGTTGTTTTAAGCCTTAACTTCACATTGAAAACGTGGGAAATCGAATTATAATGAAGTTTTACCCATTTTGACATAAATAAGCAAACTAAGAGTTTTGAAAGTAAACAAGCCGAGTATAATCATTAATATGTCACAAAGCTTATTGTAACTAGAAATCGTTGTTTTCAGCCTTAACTTCAAGTAGGGAACGTGGGACATAGGACGATAATGAAGTTTTAACGATTTTGAATAAAATCATAATTCTAAGAGTTTTAAAATTTAACAAGACGAGCATAAACATATTTTATCTACAAACGCTTATTTCGAATAGAAATCGTTGTTTTAAGCCTTAACTTCACATTGGGAACGTTGGAAATCGAACTATAATGAAGTTTTACCCATTTTGACATAAATAATAAAACTAAGAGTTTTGAAAGTAAACAAGCCGAGTATAATCATTAAAGCTTTCACAAAGCTTATTGTGACTAGAAATAGTTGTTTTAAGCCTTAACTTCACATTGAAAACGTGGGAAATCGAATTATAATGAAGTTTTACCCATTTTGACATAAATAATCAAACTAAGAGTTTTGAAAGTAAACAAGCCGAGTATAATCATTAAAGCTTTCACAAAGCTTATTGTGACTAGAAATAGTTGTTTTAAGCCTTAACTTCACATTGAAAACGTGGGAAATCGAATTATAATGAAGTTTTACCCATTTTGACATAAATAAGCAAACTAAGAGTTTTGAAAGTAAACAAGCCGAGTATAATCATTAATATGTCACAAAGCTTATTGTAACTAGAAATCGTTGTTTTCAGCCTTAACTTCAAGTAGGGAACGTGGGACATAGGACGATAATGAAGTTTTAACGATTTTGTATAAAATCATAATTCTAAGAGTTTTAAAATTTAACAAGACGAGCATAAACATATTTTATCTACAAACGCTTATTTTGAATAGAAATCGTTGTTTTAAGCCATAACTTCACATTGGGAACGTTGGAAATCGAACTATAAAGAAGTTTTACCCATTTTGACATAAATAATAAAACTAAAGAGTTTTGAAAGTAAACAAGCCGAGTATAATCATTAAAGCTTTCACAAAGCTTATTGTGACTAGAAATAGTTGTTTTAAGCCTTAACTTCACATTGGAAACATGGAAAATCGAACTATAATGAAGTTTTACCCATTTTGACATAAATAATCAAACTAAGAGTTTTGAAAGTAAACAAGCCGAGTATAATCATTAATATGTCACAAAGCTTATTGTAACTAGAAATCGTTGTTTTAAGCCTTAACTTCAAGTAGGGAACGTGGGACATAGGACGATAATGAAGTTTTAACGATTTTGAATAAAATCATAATTCTAAGAGTTTTAAAATTTAACAAGATGAGCATAAACATATTTTATCTACAAACGCTTATTTCGAATAGAAATCGTTGTTTTAAGCCTTTACTTCACATTGGGAACGTTGGAAATCGAACTATAATGAAGTTTTACCCATTTTGACATAAATAATCAAACTAAGAGTTTTGAAAGTAAACAAGCCGAGTATAATCATTAAAGCTTTCACAAAGCTTATTGTGACTAGAAATAGTTGTTTTAAGCCTTTACTTCACATTGAAAACGTGGGAAATCGAATTATAATGAAGTTTTACCCATTTTGAAATAAATAATCAAACTAAGAGTTTTGAAAGTAAACAAGCCGAGTATAATCATTAAAGCTTTCACAAAGCTTATTGTGACTAGAAATAGTTGTTTTAAGCCTTAACTTCACATTGGAAACATGGGAAATCGAACTATAATGAAGTTTTACCCATTTTGACATAAATAATCAAACTAAGAGTTTTGAAAGTAATCAAGCCGAGTATAATCATTAAAGCTTTCACAAAGCTTATTGTGACTAGAAATAGTTGTTTTAAGCCTTAACTTCACATTGAAAACGTGGGAAATCGAATTATAATGAAGTTTTACCCATTTTGACATAAATAAACAAACTAAGAGTTTTGAAAGTAAACAAGCCGAGTATAATCATTAATATGTCACAAAGCTTATTGTAACTAAAAATCGTTGTTTTCAGCCTTAACTTCAAGTAGGGAACGTGGGACATAGGACGATAATGAAGTTTTAACGATTTTGTATAAAATCATAATTCTAAGAGTTTTAAAATTTAACAAGACGAGCATAAACATATTTTATCTACAAACGCTTATTTTGAATAGAAATCGTTGTTTTAAGCCTTAACTTCACATTGGGAACGTTGGAAATCGAACTATAATGTAAGTTTTACCCATTTTGACATAAATAATAAAACTAAGAGTTTTGAAAGTAAACAAGCCGAGTATAATCATTAAAGCTTTCACAAAGCTTATTGTGACTAGAAATAGTTATTTTAAGCCTTAACTTCACATTGGATACATGGGAAAACGAACTATAATTAAGTTTTACCCATTTTGACATAAATAATCAAACTAAGAGTTTTGAAAGTAAACAAGTCGAGTATAATCATTAAAGCTTTCACAAAGCTTATTGTGACTAGAAATAGTTGTTTTAAGCCTTAACTTTACATTGGAAACATGGGAAATCGAACTATAATGAAGTTTTACCCATTTTGACATAAATAATCGAACTAAGAGTTTTGAAAGTAAACAAGCCGAGTATAATCATTAAAGCTTTCACAAAGCTTATTGTGGCTAGAAATAGTTGTTTTAAGCCTTAACTTCACATTGAAAACGTGGGAAATCGAATTATAATGAAGTTTTACCCATTTTGACATAAATAAGCAAACTAAGAGTTTTGAATGTAAACAAGCCGAGTATAATCATTAATATGTCACAAAGCTTATTGTAACTAGAAATCTTTGTTTTCAAGCCTTAACTTCATGTAGGGAACGTGGGACATAGGACGATAATGAAGTTTTAACGATTTTGAATAAAATCATAATTCTAAGAGTTTTAAAATTTAACAAGACGAGCATAAACATATTTTATCTACAAACGCTTATTTCGAATAGAAATCGTTGTTTTAAGCCTTTACTTCACATTGGGAACGTTGGAAATCGAACTATAATGAAGTTTTACCCATTTTGACATAAATAATAAAACTAAGAGTTTTGAAAGTAAACAAGCCGAGTATAATCATTAAAGCTTTCACAAAGCTTATTGTAACTAGAAATAATTGTTTTAAGCCTTAACTTCACATTGAAAACGTGGGAAATCGAATTATAATGAAGTTTTACCCATTTTGAAATAAATAATCAAACTAAGAGTTTTGAAAGTAAACAAGCCGAGTATAATCATTAAAGCCTTCACAAAGCTTATTGTGACTTGAAATAGTTGTTTTAAGCCTTAACTTCACATTGAAAATGTGGGAAATCGAATTATAATGAAGTTTTACCCATTTTGACATAAATAAACAAACTAAGAGTTTTGAAAGTAAACAAGCCGAGTATAATCATTAATATGTCACAAAGCTTATTGTAAGTAGAAATCGTTGTTTTCAAATTTTAACTTCAAGTAGGGAACGTGGGACATAGGACGATAATGAAGTTTTAACATTTTGTATAAAATCATAATTCTAAGAGTTTTAAAATTTAACAAGACGAGCATAAACATATTTTATCTACAAACGCTTATTTCGAATAGAAATCGTTGTTTTAAGCCATAACTTCACATTGGGAACGTTGGAAATCGAACTATAAAGAAGTTTTACCCATTTTGACATAAATAATAAAACTAAGAGTTTTGAAAGTAAACAAGCCGAGTATAATAATTAAAGCTTTCACAAAGCTTATTGTGACTAGAAGCTTATTGTGACTAGAAATAGTTTTTTTAAGCCTTAACTTCACATTGGATACATGGAAAATCGAACTATAATAAAGTTTTACCCATTTTGACATAAATAATCAAACTAAGAGTTTTGAAAGTAAACAAGCCGAGTATAATCATTAATATGTCACAAAGCTTATTGTAACTAGAAATCGTTGTTTTCAGCCTTAACTTCAAGTAGGGAACGTGGGACATAGGACGATAATGAAGTTTTAACGATTTTGAATAAAATCATAATTCTAAGAGTTTTAAAATTTAACAAGATGAGCATAAACATATTTTATCTACAAACGCTTATTTCGAATAGAAATCGTTGTTTTAAGCCTTACTTCACATTGGGAACGTTGGAAATCGAACTATAATGAAGTTTTACCCATTTTGACATAAATAATCAAACTAGGAGTTTTGAAAGTAAACAAGCCGAGTATAATCATTAAAGCTTTCACAAAGCTTATTGTGACTAGAAATAGTTGTTTTAAGCCTTTACTTCACATTGAAAACGTGGGAAATCGAATTATAATGAAGTTTTACCCATTTTGAAATAAATAATCAAACTAAGAGTTTTGAAAGTAAACAAGCCGAGTATAATCATTAAAGCTTTCACAAAGCTTATTGTGACTAGAAATAGTTGTTTTAAGCCTTAACTTCACATTGGAAACATGGGAAATCGAACTATAATGAAGTTTTACCCATTTTGACATAAATAATAAAACTAAGAGTTTTGAAAGTAAACAAGCCGAGTATAATCATTAATATGTCACAAAGCATATTGTAACTAAAAATCGTTGTTTTCAGCCTTAACTTCAAGTAGGGAACGTGGGACATAGGACGATAATGAAGTTTTAACGATTTTGTATAAAATCATAATTCTAAGAGTTTTAAAATTTAACAAGACGAGCATAAACATATTTTATCTACAAACGCTTATTTTGAATAGAAATCGTTGTTTTAAGCCTTAACTTCACATTGGGAACGTTGGAAATCGAACTATAATGAAGTTTTACCCATTTTGACATAAATAATAAAACTAGGAGTTTTGAAAGTAAACAAGCCGAGTATAATCATTAAAGCTTTCACAAAGCTTATTGTGACTAGAAATAGTTATTTTAAGCCTTAACTTCACATTGGATACATGGGAAAACGAACTATAATTAAGTTTTACCCATTTTGACATAAATAATCAAACTAAGAGTTTTGAAAGTAAACAAGTCGAGTATAATCATTAAAGCTTTCACAAAGCTTATTGTGACTAGAAATAGTTGTTTTAAGCCTTAACTTTACATTGGAAACATGGGAAATCGAACTATAATGAAGTTTTACCCATTTTTACATAAATTATCGAACTAAGAGTTTTGAAAGTAAACAAGCCGAGTATAATCATTAAAGCTTTCACAAAGCTTATTGTGACTAGAAATAGTTGTTTTAAGCCTTAACTTCACATTGAAAACGTGGGAAATCGAATTATAATGAAGTTTTACCCATTTTGACATAAATAAGCAAACTAAGAGTTTTGAAAGTAAACAAGCCGAGTATAATCATTAATATGTCACAAAGCTTATTGTAACTAGAAATCGTTGTTTTCAGCCTTAACTTCAAGTAGGGAACGTGGGACATAGGACGATAATGAAGTTTTAACGATTTTGAATAAAATCATAATTCTAAGAGTTTTAAAATTTAACAAGACGAGCATAAACATATTTTATCTACAAACGCTTATTTCGAATAGAAATCGTTGTTTTAAGCCTTTACTTCACATTGGGAACGTTGGAAATCGAACTATAATGAAGTTTTACCCATTTTGACATAAATAATAAAACTAAGAGTTTTGAAAGTAAACAAGCCGAGTATAATCATTAAAGCTTTCACAAAGCTTATTGTAACTAGAAATAATTGTTTTAAGCCTTAACTTCACATTGAAAACGTGGGAAATCGAATTATAATGAAGTTTTACCCATTTTGAAATAAATAATCAAACTAAGAGTTTTGAAAGTAAACAAGCCGAGTATAATCATTAAAGCCTTCACAAAGCTTATTGTGACTTGAAATAGTTGTTTTAAGCCTTAACTTCACATTGAAAATGTGGGAAATCGAATTATAATCAAGTTTTACCCATTTTCACATAAATAAGCAAACTAAGAGTTTTGAAAGTAAACAAGCCGAGTATAATCATTAATATGTCACAAAGCTTATTGTAAGTAGAAATCGTTGTTTTCAGCCTTAACTTCAAGTAGGGAACGTGGGACATAGGACGATAATGAAGTTTTAACAATTTTGTATAAAATCATAATTATAAGAGTTTTAAAATTTAACAAGACGAGCATAAACGTATTTTATCTACAAACGCTTATTTCGAATAGAAATCGTTGTTTTAAGCCATAACTTCACATTGGGAACGTTGGAAATCGAACTATAAAGAAGTTTTACCCATTTTGACATAAATAATAAAACTAGGAGTTTTGAAAGTAAACAAGCCGAGTATAATAATTAAAGCTTTCACAAAGCTTATTGTGACTAGAAATAGTTTTTTTAAGCCTTAACTTCACATTGGATACATGGAAAATCGAACTATAATAAAGTTTTACCCATTTTGACATAAATAATCAAACTAAGAGTTTTGAAAGTAAACAAGCCGAGTATAATCATTAATATGTCACAAAGCTTATTGTAACTAGAAATCGTTGTTTTCAGCCTTAACTTCAAGTAGGGAACGTGGGACATAGGACGATAATGAAGTTTTAACGATTTTGAATAAAATCATAATTCTAAGAGTTTTAAAATTTAACAAGACGAGTATAAACTTATTTTATCTACAAACGCTTATTTCGAATAGAAATCGTTCTTTTAAGCCTTTACTTCACATTGGGAACGTTGGAAATCGAACTATAATGAAGTTTTACCCATTTTGACATAAATAATAAAACTAAGAGTTTTGAAAGTAAACAAGCCGAGTATAATCATTAAAGCTTTCACAAAGCTTATTGTAACTAGAAATAATTGTTTTAAGAAATAGTTGTTTTAAGCCTTAACTTCACATTGAAAACGTGGGAAATCGAATTATAATGAAGTTTTACCCATTTTGAAATAAATAATCAAACTAAGAGTTTTGAAAGTAAACAAGCCGAGTATAATCATTAAAGCCTTCACAAAGCTTATTGTGACTTGAAATAGTTGTTTTAAGCCTTAACTTCACATTGAAAATGTGGGAAATCGAATTATAATGAAGTTTTACCCATTTTCACATAAATAAGCAAACTAAGAGTTTTGAAAGTAAACAAGCCGAGTATAATCATTAATATGTCACAAAGCTTATTGTAAGTAGAAATCGTTGTTTTCAGCCTTAACTTCAAGTAGGGAACGTGGGACATAGGACGATAATGAAGTTTTAACAATTTTGTATAAAATCATAATTATAAGAGTTTTAAAATTTAACAAGACGAGCATAAACGTATTTTATCTACAAACGCTTATTTCGAATAGAAATCGTTGTTTTAAGCCATAACTTCACATTGGGAACGTTGGAAATCGAACTATAAAGAAGTTTTACCCATTTTGACATAAATAATAAAACTAGGAGTTTTGAAAGTAAACAAGCCGAGTATAATAATTAAAGCTTTCACAAAGCTTATTGTGACTAGAAATAGTTTTTTTAAGCCTTAACTTCACATTGGATACATGGAAAATCGAACTATAAGAAAGTTTTACCCATTTTGACATAAATAATCAAACTAAGAGTTTTGAAAGTAAACAAGCCGAGTATAATCATTAATATGTCACAAAAGCTTATTGTAACTAGAAATCGTTGTTTTCAGCCTTAACTTCAAGTAGGGAACGTGGGACATAGGACGATAATGAAGTTTTAACGATTTTGAATAAAATCATAATTCTAAGAGTTTTAAAATTTAACAAGATGAGCATAAACATATTTTATCTACAAACGCTTATTTCGAATAGAAATCGTTGTTTTAAGCCTTTACTTCACATTGGGAACGTTGGAAATCGAACTATAATGAAGTTTTACCCATTTTGACATAAATAATCAAACTAGGAGTTTTGAAAGTAAACAAGCCGAGTATAATCATTAAAGCTTTCACAAAGCTTATTGTGACCAGAAATAGTTGTTTTAAGCCTTTACTTCACATTGAAAACGTAGGAAATCGAATTATAATGAAGTTTTACCCATTTTGAAATAAATAATCAAACTAAGAGTTTTGAAAGTAAACAAGCCGAGTATAATCATTAAAGCTTTCACAAAGCTTATTGTGACTAGAAGTAGTTGTTTTAAGCCTTAACTTCACATTGGAAACATAGGAAATCGAACTATAATGAAGTTTTACCCATTTTGACATAAATAATCGAACTGAGAGTTTTGAAAGTAATCAAGCCGAGTATAATCATTAAAGCTTTCACAAAGCTTATTGTGACTAGAAATAGTTGTTTTAAGCCTTAACTTCACATTGAAAACGTGGGAAATCAAATTATAATGAAGTTTTACCCATTTTGACATAAATAAACAAACTAAGAGTTTTGAAAGTAAACAAGCCGAGTATAATCATTAATATGTCCCAAAGCTTATTGTAACTAGAAATCGTTGTTTTCAGCCTTAACTTCAAGTAGGGAACGTGGGACATAGGACGATAATGAAGTTTTAACGATTTTGTATAAAATCATAATTCTAAGAGTTTTAAAATTTAACAAGACGAGCATAAACATATTTTTATCTACAAACGCTTATTTCGAATAGAAGTCGTTGTTTTAAGCCATAACATTACATTAGGAACGTTGGAAATCGAACTATAATGAAGTTTTACACTACAAAAAAATCGCAAATCAGAAACGGAATTTTTCGTTTCGATTTGCGAAAATTCGTCTCGAATGAAATCGAAACGAACAGAGATTTGACTCGTTCCGTCTCAAAACGTCGTCGATACGATCGAAACGGAATATGTATTCCGTTTCGATTAGAGACGGAATAGAGACGGAAATTATCCGTTTCGATTAGAGACGGATTTAGAGACGGAACTTAGAAACGAACGAGACGAACGAAATGGATTTTATTTCGAAATGGTACATTTGTACTTGCATTTCGTCTTCGATTCCGTTGCTTGATTAGCAACGGAATCGTAGACGAATTAATAAATTTATGAATTCTATCTCTCGATTCCGTGTCTAATCAAGCAACGGAATCGAGAGACGGAATCGAGACGGAATACATAGTGTCCGTCTCGATTCCGTCTCTAATTAGAAACGGAATCGAGACGGATAATTCCGTTTCGATTCCGTTTCGATTCCGTTGTTAATTAGAGACGGAATCGAGACGAATTAATATTTCCGTCTCGATCCGTTTGTGATTGATAGAAATATTTCGGAAAATTAGAGACGGAATAGCAACGGAAAATTTGAATTCGTTGCTAATCCGTCTCTAATTTTCTCGTTTTGTTTAAATATGGCACGTATACATAAGCCAATCGATTCTCCAACCTAAAAATCAAAATACAACCCGATATGACATACTCCATCGCCTCGCACCCTCCAACAACTCCTTGAGGGTGCTAACATCCCCCAAAGAAGCCAAATTGCGCATCCATACATCAAAAATATATATCAACAAAAATTCAAAAGAGAAAGAAAAAATGTGAAACTGAAAATTAGCCCAAACATTTATATATCCACGGAAAGTTGTCATGTATTACAAAAGCTCCAAAATTTGGAAGTATACACAAAAACCAACCAATCCTATCGTTCAACAAGCAAAAAAAAAAGAACACTCACAAAAGGTCCAAAATTTGGAAGTATAGACAAAAAGGACTTCATCTAATAAGTAAAACGCAGCTTTGAAGCATTTCGAATCTCCATCTCGAGGGCAACAACCAAAGTGAGTATGCACCTAAAGAAGTAGGCAAAGGAGAGATTAATTAGTTTGAGCTCCCTGCAGCTAGCGCTAACTCCAAGATATAGCGCGCTAATTAGCCCCTCGCGTATATTTTTGACTTTTGGAAATCAAGCTTTAAATTTGAATTTTTGATTTCCTGGATTCCTAGAACGGCTATAAACGGTCATATTGGAATTCCTATCACTATAAAACCACCACAAACTTGGTTTTAACATAAGGAAGACGAAACACATTAAAAAATGCAAGATCTACAAAGAGAAGAATGGCATAAGTGCAAGAATGCTAAAAGGGAAAAACTAAAAGTTAAGCACAAACCTATCATGTAAGTATGATTCTAGAACTCATCCTCTCACCCCATCTAAACCGTTGTGTGCTCCAAAAGCGACAAGCCATGTGTTCCTACTAAAAAAAAAAAAAAATAAACCAGTCAGGATTCAAGAAAAGCAAAGAAGAAAAGAAAAAAACCATACACCGGTGAATAAGAATGATACCAAAAAAAAACATGATCATCAAGCAAATGCGATCACGATCAAGTTGGTGTCAATGTTGCTATTTTCCTAGGCATAGGAGATGGCGAACAATGTTTCTATAAGATGGACCTATCATGTAAGTTGAGTTGTATAACATGTATAACATGTTTTATAAGGGTTGGTTAGGTCGTGGACGATTTTATGGGTCGCTAACACAAAGGGATAAAATTATTACTCGAGGTCCCCGCAGCTAGCGCGCTAATTCCAAAGATTAGCGCGCTAATTAGCCACTGCCAGATATTTTTGACATTTGGAAATCAAGCTTTACATTTGAATTTTTGATTTTCGGGATTCCTAGAACGGCTATAAACGGTCATATTGGAATTCCTATCACCATAAAACCACCACAAACTTGGTTTTAACATAAGGAAGAAGAAACACATTTCAAAATTCAAGATCTACAAAGACAAGAAATTTGATTTTTTAGAAGGAGCAATAGGAGATCACAATAAAACCACCACAAACTTGGTTTCAACTATAATATACTACTGTTTGAAACAAACTAAACCACCAACAATATGTAAATCAAGTAACTTAAAAAGTCAACACGACAAACTATTGAAAGGAAGTGATTCAGTCGCTAAAATAGAATAGCCAAGAGAAGATTCACCTCGATAAGCACCTAAGCTACCGGCCCGGAAGCCTCCATAACCCCCACCAAGCTCACTCGCCTCCACTATACCCACCACGCCTACCTCCGAGACCTGGAGTCCTATAAGGACCAAAATCACCACCACCAAAAAAAGAATGAGTTTAACATGCAAATGAAACAAATCGTCTACAACATGCTCATCGTCAAAAGCAATGAACCCATTCCCTCGAGAACGAAAGGAAAAACTAAAATCCGCCTATCCGAAAACAGGAGAAAAAAAATAAAGGAACTTCATCATCGCACCTCCACTACATCGCTTCAACAAACCACCATCGTCCAGTACATTCATTGTCCATTTAATCTAAGCATTTGAAACAAACAACAAGTCAAGTACCTATGTATCACCAACCTGCTCATCTCTCGAGAGCCACGCTTACGTCTCACGCCCAACATTGTCCCCTTGTTGGGGTGGATCGGCCGGATCTATTTGCGGCGGCTGTTGCTGGTCATGAGGTGGCGGTGGTGGTGGCGGTGGTGGTGGTTGTTGCTGAGCTAGGCCTATTTCGTCCATGTCCATCCCAAGATGCTGATGCATGAAGTTCATAACCTTTCGTAGTTGCTCCGCAACGACATCGAACTCTGCCCGCGGCACCACATCCGGCGTCTGCGACGTGCTAGCACCAGGAGTTCTCGTATCTCCTCTTCTTCTCTCCCTACGGACCCGAGTTCGTAGACACGTCCTTTGGAACACTCACCCGCCACATTGAGGTACACCGCCTCATCATCCACCGATTGCTCCGGTGTAGCCTGGGTCAGCTCCTGACGTCTGCTCTGGAGCCTATCCTGCATATATGCACAACAAACAAAGTACATGATATGGGGTAAGTGAAAGACTTAATAATAATTTACATTTTTATTCTACACTTACATAGAACCGCTCCGATCTAGTATCGATGAATGTCGTCTGTCGTGATTAACGGTGTGGAGATGCAAGTACAAATCATTCACCGACGGTGGCGTCTGGATGAATCACCACTGCGTGCAGCGGACCAAGCATAGTGAACAAGAGTATAAATGTACGAAATATCCTAGATGTTAAAAAAAACTAACCAATCTTTCTTGGGTAGTCGCAAATGACACGGAACCACCACCGTGCTTCGAGGGTCCGGTCCCCAGGGCCTTCGACCTCGTGTTCCTATTCTCGCGTCGCTTGCCTAGACCTAGCCTGGAAGTCCTCGCTCTCCCGATCGCAAGTATCTCCTCCATGCCTCATCTCGTAACATAAATTGGTCGCACCCGATTCTTCTTCAACTTGTGCATCAACACGGTGTACCTTGTGCTCGCAAGCTGTCGTACGCCGCCGTCGCACGAGATCCTCGGGAAGCGCATCATCCCATCTAAAAAATATCTACAAATTGGCGATTGCTATTGTTAGCACTTATTTGAGAAAATAGTATAAATCATAAGGCACATGGTAGTCTTGTTTACCTTCCATTGTCGCCGCATTGGTCTTTATGATGAGGCGGTACCGACTTCCAACAATACCCTTCAGAATCATCCATCGTTTAAAAACTTTTGTCATCCTCCGTGCACAAAAGTGCGAAGGATGCAACTCCCTGTGTTTCATGAACATGCATATCACCTTAACTACTTCTTCAATATTTGACATCCATATTGAAATTGACATATAAAAGTCAAACGCAAACTTACGTATCATTGGCAATCGCGTGATAGGGATCCCCGCACGCGAGGGCCTCCATCCCCGGCCTCGAGGTGGGCCCGAGGGCCCGTCACCTCCAACTCGCTCTTACGTCTTCCTCTCGGGATGCCGCCGGTGATGCTTTGTGGCCGTGGGGGTGCAGCCTCGTGGGTAAAGGAGTCATTGACGTCGGAGAAGGTGTGGGGAAGTGTGTAGTAGGCATAGTCCTTGATGACGACGAAGATGGTACAGACGACCCCGACGGTATGGAAGGGGAAGGTGACGCGCCGCGGCCGTATCGTGCTCGAGAGACCGAGAAGTCGGAATCGATAATGGAGGTATCGAACCACGACCTCGACCGCCACGACCTCTATGGACCCCTCTGTGGCCCGACCACGAGGGCCGCTGGTATTTCGCCGCCGCATGTCGGTGCCGCACCTATTCCGCCTCTCGACGATGGCGTCCTAATGGCAAACCTCGACATCCCCTACGACCACGTCCGCCATGATACCTAACAATCCCGCCACGAGTAAAACATCGAAAAGAAGGGCATACAAAAAGTAGAAATTCGAGTCTATATTATTGGACTTAATAAGAACAAAATCCATGCAAATAAAAGTAACTACATTATTGGTCGTTGACGTATCATATACAAACTTTATTCGCTATCATCCGTTTCAAATTCACTCTCATGAGTAGAAGGTGATGATTCTTCTTCCGATTCATCTTCACTATAAACTTCATCGCTTGGACCCGCTTCAACAATGAATCGAGTCCCGATCGGAACATCCAGATTGTTGATATCGGCGCGTCGCATCATCGACTACGCACGTGGTGGGCATCCCATCTTGAAAGCAATCTCGCCGAGCCCTGGTCATTATCGTCTTTGCTAGTTTCCTCGTCGGCCGAATTTTGGCCGACAAAGAACAAACCGCTAGCCATTCTTGTCGATCGTTCCGCATAGAAGGGTACGAAAGGTAGTAGACTTGAGTGGCTTGCATTGCCGGACAAATGGCTCGTAGTTGTTATATCGTCAACTTCGATGAACCTCTACCAATTGAAGTGTTGGGTGAGTCCTAACACCATGATTCGGTGTAGGGTCATACCATTCGCACTTAAACAAGACCACACGTTTGAGGCCGGTATACTCAATCTCCACAACCTCTTGCAGACTCCATAATAGTTATGGGAAACATCAAGTAGTTTGAACCCTTCACCAAAACACCGCCGCTTCTGCGTCGATCTATCAACGTCATATGTTGCGGAGTGGAACTTATACCCATTAACAAGGTAACCAGGGTAGACGGTACATGATCGACTAGGACCAACAGAAAGATCAACGAGCGTCTCGTCAACTATAGAATTCGAGCCTATTCGTCAAAATTAGAGATGCAATATGACACATTAGTTATGGGAGAAACATTTGAATCTATAACGTACAAAAGTAATGCCCTTACATATGTTTGAAACCAAATGGGGAAGTTGTGCTCTAGACTACTATCAACTTGCGACTCCCCCATTGCTTGAGTGATTTCATCGACGAATATCCTAGAAGAAATGAACGTGTAAGTCGGATGTATTTATAATGTATGAACAATGAATGTACTGCATTAATGAAAGAAAGTGATGAAATAATAATGAGTAAGATGATAAGAAGCCTCCAAAATGGAGAATATTGTAAATCGGAAATGCGATCTACACCATCTAAAGAGAAGAAATTGATAGCTTAGTGAAAGAACGAGGTTCGCACATTAAACTCATGGGTAGAGAATAAATTGACAAAGTTAGGAAGTCATTAATGAGTCATCACAATGTAAAGAGAAGGAATTGATTGAGTTATGTTGTTTATGTAAGAAGCTTGGGCATTATCAAAAGGATTGTTGTAAATGACTCATAATAAACATGTATAACATGTATTATAAGGGTTGGTTAGGTCCTGACGAGTTTAAGGGTCGCTAACACAAAGGGATAAAATAATTTTTTTGAGTTCCCTGCAGCTAGCGCTAATTACAGAATTAGCGCGCTAATTAGCCACTCGCATATATTTTTGACTCGTTGGAAATCAAGCTTTACATTTGAATTTTTGATTTCCTGGATTCCTAACACGGCTATAAACGGTCATATTGGAATTCCTATCATGATAAAACCACCACAAACTTGGTTGTAACATAAGGGAGAAGAAATACATTTCAAAATTCAAGATCTACAAAGAGAAGAAATTTGAATTTTTAGAAGGAGCAATAGGAGATCTTTTTGGTCGTTCTTAAGTCCTCAAATCCAAAGACCTTTGAGGCTTACAAAGGAAATGCGATCTACGCCATCTAAAGAGAAGAAATTGATAGCTAAGTGAAAGAACGAGGTTCGCACATTAAACTCATGGGTAGAGAATAAATTGACAAAGTTAGGAAGTCATTAATGAGTCATCACAATGTAAAGAGAAGGAATTGATTGAGTTATGTTGTTTATGTAAGAAGCTTGGGCATTATCAAAAGGATTGTTGTAAATGACTCATAATAAACATGTATAACATGTATTATAAGGGTTGGTTAGGTCCCTGGACGAGTTTAAGGGTCGCTAACACAAAGGGATAAAATAATTTTTTTGAGTTCCCTGCGGTTAGCGCGCTAATTACAGAATTAGCGCGCTAATTAGCCACCGCCATATATTTTTGATTGCTGGAAATCAAGCTTTACATTTGAATTTTTGATTACCTGGATTCCTAACACGGCTATAAACGGTCATATTGGAATTCCTATCATGATAACCAACAACACCTAACTAATCAATCATCCATAGCAAGTGCATGAATATGAAATTACTAACTATAACATCAAACGACAAAGTAATTACCTCAAGACATGATTCTAATGTATTATAATGACTCTCATGACATGCTTTACCGATAAAATAAACATGGAATAACAACCAAATACGGATGACATGCTTTACCGATAAAATAAACATGGAATAACAACCAAATACGGAATCAATATAAATCTTGAATTGCTCAATTAAAAGGTTGAAATGAAATAGTACATATTAATAAACCTAAAAATAGAACAAGCATAACCTCAATAACTATGCATGTAAGAGAAGAGCGAACAAAAACTTCTAAACCAAACAAAAGACACAACATTAACTTAATAGATCAAGTGAAGAACACCAACTAATGCACAATCAACCAAGGAACAAATCAAATCACTCAAGAACAGTTAAAATAAAACCTCATAAAGTAATAACAATTATAAGAACTGAACTCTTAAAAATGTCACCTGATAAAGAGTTTGTTCCTTCACAAGCTTCATAAACAATAAGGTAGTACTATAACACGGCCAATTGCCAAGACGAATATACAAAAATAAAATGGATTCCATGACCATAATAGCTAAGACCTTTCAAGAAAATAAAATTTTCATTTAAATCCATTTATTAGACTAGTATAGTGAGCCGCTAAGAAAACCTAGTATACACAATGGTCACCACATTATGTTCATTTCCTATATTTGAACATCAAGGCATATATATGATCGCCTTCCCTAGCAGATATAACTTCAGCTTCAAGTGAAAATCTATAACATATTTCATTCATGAGCATAATATTTGCAATGCTAACAAGTATTACGACTTTAATATTCCTGGATGCCGCATATAATGTACGTAGGAACACCGGACACCCCAAATATTTATTGATAGATGGAAATTTATGAAGTCTCCATGCTTAATTTAAATTGGAAAATCTCTCTAGATAAAATAGCTTCTTGCCTTCAACTCCGATGTTTACTAGAAGATCGAACTATCAAATGAACCATAGCGGAAACTTAAATAATTCTCATGTCACCCGACGGAATATTCCATTAATTTTTTAAATTAGATAAACAAGGGGACTAGAACGCCAACTTTGACAGACGCAAATTTTTAGCGAAAACGGCCAAGCGTTCAAGATTCCTCAAAACCGTCACAAGGTGAATGATCTCTATGAAAGCTGAAGAGCTCTTGATCATGAGTGTTGCCTGCATTATAAAGAACAATAAAAAACAAATAAGAAATGAAGATTGTAGTAAGACTCCAAAACTACAAATTCCTTGCTAACCGGATCCGAATCAGAGACCAGAGAGAGCGAGAGATATCGGCGATGAAGGAGACCGCGCGACGAGACGGAGAGACCGAGAGAGACGGCGAGACCAGTAGCACGACCGACGGAGAAACGGAGACCACCGCGACTGACGGCCAGAGCAGAGCACCGGAGAGAGACCAGCTCGCACGACCGGACGGAGAGAGACGAGACGATCGAACGGGATGGACGTGTGGGGACGAGACGATCGAACGGGATGGACGTGTGGGGACGAGACGATCGACCGGACGAGACGACGGAGAGACGGATTTAGGTTTTTGGGGTTTTTTCGTGGGAATGATTTGGGGATTTCGTGTTTTGTTGCGGGGGTGGGGGGGGGGTGCGGGAAGGAGAAGAGGCTACCAGGGATCAAAGAAAATACAAATCTCGAGGAATGATGAACGACCATAAGAAATGAAGAATTTGGCGGGAATGGTGGCGCCAAATTTCGAGACGGAATTTAATTCCGTCTCTAATTCCGTCTCTAATCAGCTGTTACAATTAGAAACGGAATAAGTTCCGTTTCTAATTCCGTTTCTGATTTAGAAACGGAAATAAATTCCGTTTCTAATTCCGTTGCTGATTTGCTGTTTTTTTGTAGTGTTTACCCATTTTGACATAAATAATAAAAATAAGAGTTTTGAAAGTAAACAAGCCGAGTATAATCATTAAAGCTTTCACAAAGCTTATTGTGACTAGAAATAGTTGTTTTAAGCCTTAACTTCACATTAAAAACGTCGGAAATCGAATTATAATGATGTTTTACCCATTTTGACATAAATAAACAAACTAAGAGTTTTGAAAGTAAACAAGCCGAGTATAATCATTAATATGTCACAAAGCTTATTGTAACTAGAAATCGTTGTTTTCAGCCTTAACTTCCAGTAGGGAACGTGGGACATAGGACGATATTGAAGTTTTAACGATTTTGAATAAAATTATAATTCTAAGAGTTTTAAAATTTAATAAGACGAGCATAAACATATTTTATCTACAAACGCTTTATTTTTAATAGAAATCGTTGTTTTAAGCCTTACTTCACATTGGGAACGTTGGAAATCGAACTATAATGAAGTTTTACCCATTTTGACATAAATAATAAAACTAAGAGTTTTGAAAGTAAACAAGCCGAGTATAATCATTAAAGCTTTCACAAAGCTTATTGTAACTAGAAATAATTGTTTTAAGCCTTAACTTCACATTGAAAACGTGGAAATCGAATTATAATGAAGTTTTACCCATTTTGAAATAAATAATCAAACTAAGAGTTTTGAAAGTAAACAAGCCGAGTATAATCATTAAAGCCTTCACAAAGCTTATTGTGACTAGAAATAGTTGTTTTAAGCCTTAACTTCACATTAAAAATGTGGGAAATCGAATTATAATGATGTTTTACCCATTTTGACATAAATAAACAAACTAAGAGTTTTGAAAGTAAACAAGCCGAGTATAATCATTAATATGTCACAAAGCTTATTGTAACTAGAAATCGTTGTTTTTAGCCTTAACTTCCGTAGGGGAACGTGGGACATAGGACGATATTGAAGTTTTAACGATTTTGAATAATATCATAATTCTAAGAGTTTTAAAATTTAATAAGACGAGCATAAACAAATTTTATCTACAAACGCTTATTTCGAATAGAAATCGTTGTTTTAAGCCTTTACTTCACATTGGGAACGTTGGAAATCGAATATAATGAAGTTTTACCCATTTTGACATAAATAATAAAACTAAGAGTTTTGAAAGTAAACAAGCCGAGTATAATCATTAAAGCTTTCACAAAGCTTATTGTGACTAGAAATAGTTGTTTTAAGCCTTAGCTTCACATTGAAAACGTGGAAAATCGAATTATAATGAAGTTTTACCCATTTTGACATAAATAATCAAACTAAGAGTTTTGAAAGTAAACAAGCCGAGTATAATCATTAAAGCTTTCACAAAGCTTATTGTGACTAGAAATAGTTGTTTTAAGCCTTAACTTCACATTGAAAACATGGGAAATCGAACTATAATGAAGTTTTACCCATTTTGACATAAATAATCAAACTAAGAGTTTTGAAAGTAAACAAGCCGAGTATAATCATTAAAGCTTTCACAAAGCTTATTTTGACTAAAAATAGTTGTTTTAAGCCTTAACTTCACATTGAAAACGCATTGGGAAATCGAACTATAATGAAGTTTTACCCATTTTGACATAAATAATCAAACTAAGAGTTTTGAAAGTAAACAAGCCGAGTATAATCATTAATATGTCACAAAGCTTATTGTAACTAGAAATCGTTGTTTTCAGCCTTAACTTCAAGTAGGGAACGTGGGACATAGGACGATAATGAAGTTTTAACGATTTTGAATAAAATCATAATTCTAAGAGTTTTAAAATTTAACAAGACGAGCATAAACATATTTTATCTACAAACGCTTATTTTGAATAGAAATCGTTGTTTTAAGCCTTAACTTCACATTGGGAACGTTGGAAATCGAACTATAATGAAGTTTTACCCATTTTGACATAAATAATAAAACTAGGAGTTTTGAAAGTAAACAAGCCGAGTATAATCATTAAAGCTTTCACAAAGCTTATTGTGACTAGAAATAGTTATTTTAAGCCTTAACTTCACATTGGATACATGGGAAATCGAACTATAATTAAGTTTTACCCATTTTGACATAAATAATAAAACTAAGAGTTTTGAAAGTAAACAATCCGAGTATAATCATTAAAGCTTTCACAAAGATTATTGTGACTAGAAATAATCGTTTTAAGCCTTAACTTCACATTGAAATCGTGGGAAATTGAATTATAATAAAGTTTTACCCATTTTGAAATAAATAATCAAACTAAGAGTTTTGAAAGTAAACAAGCCGAGTATAATCTTTAA
This sequence comes from Stephania japonica, assembly GCA_039657345.1. Classification (NCBI taxonomy): domain Eukaryota; kingdom Viridiplantae; phylum Streptophyta; class Magnoliopsida; order Ranunculales; family Menispermaceae; genus Stephania; species Stephania japonica. Next base: position 369,611 of record JBBNAE010000024.1, on the reverse strand, counting down.
AGCTTTCACAAAGCTTACTGTGACTAGAAATAGATGTTTTAAGTCTTAACTTCACATTGGAAACATGGGAAATCGAACTATAATGAAGTTTTACCCATTTTGACATAAATAATCGAACTAAGAGTTTTGAAAGTAAACAAGACGAGTATAATCATTAAAGCTTTCACAAAGCTTATTTTGACTAGAAATAGTTTTTTAAGCCTTAACTTCACATTGAAAACGTGGGAAATCGAATTATAATGATGTTTTACCCATTTTGACATAAATAAACAAACTAAGAGTTTTGAAAGTAAACAAGCCGAGTATAATCATTAATATGTCACAAAAGCTTATTGTAACTAGAAATCGTTGTTTTTTTAGCCTTAACTTCAAGTAGGGAACGTGGGAACATAGGACGATAATGAAGTTTTAACGATTTTGAATAAAATCATAATTCTAAGAGTTTTAAAATTTAACAAGACGAGCATAAACATATTTTATCTATAAACGCTTATTTCGAATAGAAATCGTTGTTTTAAGCCTTTACTTCACAATGGGTATGTTGGAAATCGAACTATAATGAAGTTTTACCCATTTTGACATAAATAATAAAACTAAGTGTTTTGAAAGTAAACAAGCCGAGTATAATCTTTAAAGCTTTCACAAAGCTTATTGTGACTAGAAATAATTGTTTTAAGCCTTAACTTCACATTGAAAACGTGGGAAATCGAATTTTAATGAAGTTTTACCCATTTTGAAATAAATAATCAAACTAAGAGTTTTGAAAGTAAACAAGCCGAGTATAATCATTAAAGCCTTCACAAAGCTTAGTGTGAATAGAAATAGTTGTTTTAAGCCTTAACTTCACATTGGAAACATGGGAAATCGAACTATAATGAAGTTTTACCCATTTTGACATAAATAATCGTACTAAGAGTTTTGAAAGTAAACAAGCCGAGTATAATCATTAAAGATTTCACAAAGCTTATTTTGACTAGAAATGGTTTTTTTAAGCCTTAACTTCACATTGAAAACGTCGAAAATCGAATTATAATGATGTTTTATCCATTTTGACATAAATAAACAAACTAAGAGTTTTGAAAGTAAACAAGCCGAGTAAAATCATTAAAGCTTTCACAAAGCTTATTGTGACTAGAAATAGTTGTTTTAAGCCTTAACTTCACATTGAAAACGTGGGAAATCGAACTATAATGAAGTTTTACCCATTTTGACATAAATAATCAAACTAAGAGTTTTGAAAGTAAACAAGCCGAGTATAATCATTAAGATGTCACAAAGCTTATTGTGACTAGAAATCGTTGTTTTTAGCCTTAACAGCAAGTTGGGAACGTGGGACATAGGACGATAATGAAGTTTTAACGATTTTGTATAAAATCATAATTCTAAGAGTTTTAAAATTTAACAAGACGAGCATAAACATATTTTATCTACAAACGCTTATTTTTAATAGAAATCGTTGTTTTAAGCCTTAACTTCACATTGGAAACGTGGGAAAATCGAATTATAATGAAGTTTTACCCATTTTGACATAAATAATCAAACTAAGAGTTTTGAAAGTAAACAAGCCGAGTATAATCATTAAAGCTTTCACAAAGCTTATTGTGACTAGAAATAGTTGTTTTAAGCCTTAACTTCACATTGAAAACATGGGAAATCGAACTATAATGAAGTTTTACCCATTTTGACATAAATAATCGAACTAAGAGTTTTGAAAGTAAACAAGCCGAGTATAATCATTAAAGCTTTCACAAAGCTTATTTTGACTAGAAATAGTTTTTTTAAGCCTTAACTTCACATTGAAAACGTCGGAAATCGAATTATAATGATGTTTTATCCATTTTGACATAAATAAACAAACTAAGAGTTTTCAAAGTAAACAAGCCGAGTATAATCATTAATATGTCACAAAGCTTATTGTAACTAGAAATCGTTGTTTTCAGCCTTAACTTCAAGTAGGGAACGTGGAACATAGGACGATAATGAAGTTTTAACTATTTTGAATAAAATCATAATTCTAAGAGTTTTAAAATTTAACAAGACGAGCATAAACATATTTTATCTACAAACGCTTATTTTGAATAGAAATCGTTGTTTTAAGCCTTAACTTCACATTGGGTATGTTGGAAATCGAACTATAATGAAGTTTTACCCATTTTGACATAAATAATCAAACTAAGAGTTTTGAAAGTAAACAAGCCGAGTATAATCATTAAAGCTTTCACAAAGCTTATTGTGACTAGAAATAGTTGTTTTAAGCCTTAACTTCACATTGAAAACGTGGGAAATCGAACTATAATGAAGTTTTACCCATTTTGACATAAATAATCAAACTAAGAGTTTTGAAAGTAAACAAGCCGAGTATAATCATTAAAGCCTTCACAAAGCTTATTTTGAATAGAAATAGTTGTTTTAAGCCTTAACTTCACATTGGAAACATGGGAAATTGAACTATAATGAAGTTTTACCCATTTTGTATAAATAATCGTAATTCTAAGAGTTTTAAAATTTAACAAGACGAGCATAAACATATTTTATCTACAAACGCTTATTTTTAATAGAAATCGTTGTTTTAAGCCTTAACTTCACATTGAAAACGTGGAAATCGAATTATAATGAAGTTTTACCCATTTTGACATAAATAATGAAACTAAGAGTTTTGAAAGTAAACAAGCCGAGTATAATCATTAAAGCTTTCACAAAGCTTATTGTGACTAGAAATAGTTGTTTTAAGCCTTAACTTCACATTGAAAACGTGGGAAATCGAACGATAATGAAGTTTTAACCATTTTGTATAAAATAAACATAATTCTAAGAGTTTTTTTCAAAAATTAAACAAGACGAGAATAAACATAATTTTTTTATCTACAAACGCTAATTTTTATAAGAAATAGAAATTTGTTTTAAGCCTTAACTTCACATTGAAAACGTGGGAAATCGAACTATAATGAAGTTTTACCCATTTTGACATAAATAATCAAACTAAGAGTCTTGAAAGTAAACAAGCCGAGTATAATCATTAAGATGTCACAAAGCTTATTGGGACTAGAAATCGTTGTTTTTAGCCTTAACTTCACATTGGAAACGTGGGAAATCGAACTATAATGAAGTTTTACCCATTTTGACATAAATAATCATAATTCTAAGAGTTTTAAAAGTTAACAAGACGAGTATAATATTTTATCTTTCACAAAGCTTATTTTTAATAGAAATAGTTGTTTTAAGCCTTAACTTCACATTGGAAACGTGGGAAATCGAATTATAATGAAGTTTTACCCATTTTGACATAAATAATCAAACTAAGAGTTTTGAAAGTAAACAAGCCGAGTATAATCATTAAAGCTTTCACAAAGCTTATTGTGACTAGAAATAGTTGTTTTAAGCCTTAACTTCACATTGAAAACGTGGGAAATCGAACTATAATGAAGTTTTACCCATTTTGACATAAATAATTAAACTAAGAGTTTTGAAAGTAAACAAGCCGAGTATAATCATTAAGATGTCACAAAGCTTATTGTGTCTAGAAATCGTTGTTTTTAGCTTTAATTTCTCGTAGGGAACGTGGGATATTGAAAGATAACGAAGTTTTAAAGTTTTTGTATAAAATCATAATTCTAATAGTTTTAAAATTTAACAAGACGAGCATAAACATATTTTATCTACAAACGCTTATTTTTAATAGAAATCATTTTTTAAGCCTTAACCTCACATTCAAAACGTGGGAAATCGAACTATAATGAAGTTTTACCCACTTTGACATAAATAATCAAACTAAGAGTTTTGAAAGTAAACAAGCCGAGTATAATCATTAAAGCTTTCACAAAGCTTATTTTGACTAGAAATAGTTGTTTTAAGCCTTAACTTCACATTGAAAACGTGGGAAATCGAAGTATAATGAAGTTTTACCCATTTTGACATAAATAATCAAACTAAGAGTTTTGAAAGTAAACAAGCCGAGTATAATCATTAAAGCCTTCACAAAGCTTATTGGGACTAGAAATAGTTGTTTTAAGCCTTAACTTCACATTGAAAACGTGGGAAATCGAACTATAATGAAGTTTTACCCATTTTGACATAAATAATCAAACTAAGAGTTTTGAAAGTAAACAAGCCGAGTATAATCATTAAGATGTCACAAAGCCTATTGTGTCTAGAAATCGTTGTTTTTAGCCTTAACTCAATAGGGAACGTGGGACATTGGACAATAACGAAGTTTTAACGATTTTGAATAAAATCATAATTCTAAAAGTTTTAAAATTTAACAAGACGAGCATAAACATATTTTATCTACAAACGCTTATTTTTAATAGAAATCGTAGTTTTATGCCCTACCTTCACATTGGAAACGTTGGAAATCGAATTATAATGAAGTTTTACCTATTTTGACATAAATAATCAAACTAAGAGTTTTGAAAGTAAACAAGCCGAGTATAATCATTAAAGCTTTCACAAAGCTTATTGTGACTAGAAATAGTTGTTTTAAGCCTTAACTTCACATTGAAAACGTGGGAAATCGAACTATAATGAAGTTTTACCCATTTTGACATAAATAATCAACTAAGAGTTTTGAAAGTAAACAAGCCGAGTATAATCATTAAAGCTTTCACAAAGCTTATTGTGACTAGAAATAGTTGTTTTAAGCCTTAACTTCACATTGAAAACGTGGGAAATCGAACTATAATGAAGTTTTACCCATTTTGACATAAATAATCAAACTAAGAGTTTTGAAAGTAAACAAGCCGAGTATAATCATTAAGATGTCACAAAGCTTATTGTGTCTAGAAATCGTTGTTTTTAGCCTTAATTTCTCATAGGGAACGTGGGACATTGGACGATAACGAAGTTTTAACGATTTTGTATAAAATCATAATTCTAATAGTTTTAAAATTTAACAAGACGAGCATAAACATATTTTATCTACAAACGCTTATTTTTAATAGAAATAGTTGTTTTAAGCCTTAACTTCACATTGAAAATGTGGGAAATCGAACTATAATGAAGTTTTACCTATTTTGACATAAACAATCAAACTAAGAGTTTTGAAAGTAAACAAGCAGTATAATCATTAAAGCTTTCACAAAGCTTATTGTGACTAGAAATAGTTGTTTTAAGCCTTAACTTCACATTGAAAACGTGGGAAATCGAACTATAATGAAGTTTTACCCATTTTGACATAAATAATCAAACTAAGAGTTTTGAAAATAAACAAGCCGAGTATAATCATTAAGATGTCACAAAGCTTATTGTGACTAGAAATCGTTGTTTTTAGCCTTAACTTCTCATTGAGGGAACGTGGGACATTGACGATAATAAGTTTTAACGATTTTGTATAAAATCATAATTCTAATAGTTTTAAAATTTAACAAGACGATAATCATTAACATATTTTATCTACAAACGCTTATTTTTAATAGAAATCGTTGTTTTAAGCCTTAACTTCACATTGGAAACGTGGGAAATCGAATTATAATGAAGTTTTACCCATTTTGACATAAATAATCAAACTAAGAGTTTTGAAAGTAAACAAGCCGAGTATAATCATTAAAGCTTTCACAAAGCTTATTGTGACTAGAAATAGTTGTTTTAAGCCTTAACTTCACATTGAAAACGTGGGAAATCGAACTATAATGAAGTTTTACCCATTTTGACATAAATAATCAAACTAAGAGTTTTGAAAGTAAACAAGCCGAGTATAATCATTAAGATGTCACAAAGCTTATTGTGACTAGAAATTGTTGTTTTTAGCCTTAACTTCAGTAGGAACGTGGGACATTGACGATAACGAAGTTTTAACGATTTTGTATAAAATCATAATTCTAATTGTTTTAAAATTTAACAAGACGAGCATAAACATATTTTATCTACAAACACTTATTTTTAATAGAAATCGTTGTTTTATGCCCTACCTTCACATTGGAAACGTTGGAAATCGAATTATAATGAAGTTTTACCCATTTTGACATAAATAATCAAACTAAGAGTTTTGAAAGTAAACAAGCCGAGTATAATCATTAAAGCTTTCACAAAGCTTATTGTGACTAGATATAGTTGTTTTAAACCTTAACTTCACATTGAAAACGTGGGAAATCGAACTATAATGAAGTTTTACCCATTTTGACATAAATAATCAAACTAAGAGTTTTGAAAGTAAACAAGCCGAGTATAATCATTAAAGCCTTCACAAAGCTTATTGTGACTAGAAATAGTTGTTTTAAGCCTTAACTTCACATTGAAAACGTGGGAAATCGAACTATAATGAAGTTTTACCCATTTTGACATAAATAATCAAACTAAGAGTTTTGAAAGTAAACAAGCCGAGTATAATCATTAAAGCTTTCACAAAGCTTATTGTGACTAGAAATCGTTGTTTTTAGCCTTAACTTCACATTGGGAACGTGGGAAATCGAATATAATGAAGTTTTACCCATTTTGACATAAATAATCAAACTAATAGTTTTGAAAGTAAACAAGACGAGTATAAATCATTAAAGCTTTCACAAAGCTTATTTTTACTAGAAATAGTTGTTTTAAGCCTTAACTTCACATTATGAAAACGTGGGAAATCGAACTATAATGAAGTTTTACCCATTTTGACATAAATAATTAAACTAAGAGTTTTGAAAGTAAACAAGCCGAGTATAATCATTAAGATGTCACAAAGCTTATTGTGACTAGAAATCGTTGTTTTTAGCCTTAACTTCAACGTAGGGAACGTGGGACATTGAAACGATAACGAAGTTTTAACGATTTTGTATAAAATCATAATTCTAATAGTTTTAAAATTTAACAAGACGAGCATAAACATATTTTATCTACAAACGCTTATTTTTAATAGAAATCGTTGTTTTAAGCCTTAACTTCACATTGGAAACGTGGGAAATCGAATTATAATGAAGTTTTACCCATTTTGACATAAATAATCAAACTAAGAGTTTTGAAAGTAAACAAGCCGAGTATAATCATTAAAGCTTTCACAAAGCTTATTGTGACTAGAAATAGTTGTTTTAAGCCTTAACTTCACATTGAAAACGTGGGAAATCGAACTATATATGAAGTTTTACCCATTTTGACATAAATAATCAAACTAAGAGTTTTGAAAGTAAACAAGCCGAGTATAATCATTAAGATGTCACAAAGCTTATTGTGACTAGAAATAGTTGTTTTAGCCTTAACTTCACATAGGGAACGTGGGAAATCGAACTATAATGAAGTTTTAAATTTTTGACATAAAAATCAAATTCTAATAGTTTTAAAATTTAACAAGACGAGCATAAACATATTTTATCTACAAACGCTTATTTTTAATAGAAATCGTTGTTTTAAGCCTTAACTTCACATTGGAAACGTGGGAAATCGAACTATAATGAAGTTTTACCCATTTTGACATAAATAATCAAACTAAGAGTTTTGAAAGTAAACAAGCCGAGTATAATCATTAAAGCTTTCACAAAGCTTATTGTGACTAGAAATAGTTGTTTTAAGCCTTAACTTCACATTGAAAACGTGGGAAATCGAACTATAATGAAGTTTTACCCATTTTGACATAAATAATCAAACTAAGAGTTTTGAAAGTAAACAAGCCGAGTATAATCATTAAGATGTCACAAAGCTTATTGTGACTAGAAATCGTTGTTTTTAGCCTTAACTTCTCGTAGGGAACGTGGGACATTGGACGATAACGAAGTTTTAACGATTTTGTATAAAATCATAATTCTAATAGTTTTAAAATTTAACAAGACGAGCATAAACATATTTTATCTACAAACGCTTATTTTTAATAGAAATCGTTGTTTTAAGCCTTAACTTCATATTGGAAACGTGGGAAATCGAACTATAATGAAGTTTTACCCATTTTGACATAAATAATCAAACTAAGAGTTTTGAAAGTAAACAAGCCGAGTATAATCATTAAAGCTGTCACAAAGCTTATTGTGACTAGAAATAGTTGTTTTAAGCCTTAACTTCACATTGGGAACGTGGGACATCGAACTATAATGAAGTTTTAACCATTTTGACATAAATAATAATTCTAATAGTTTTAAATTTAAACAAGACGAGCATAATCATATTTTTCACAAAGCTTATTTTTAATAGAAATAGTTGTTTTAAGCCTTAACTTCACATTGGAAACGTGGGAAATCGAACTATAATGAAGTTTTACCTATTTTGACATAAATAATCAAACTAAGAGTTTTGAAAGTAAACAAGCCGAGTATAATCATTAAAGCTTTCACAAAGCTTATTGTGACTAGAAATAGTTGTTTTAAGCCTTAACTTCACATTGAAAACGTGGAAAATCGAACTATAATGAAGTTTTACCCATTTTGACATAAATAATCAAACTAAGAGTTTTGAAAGTAAACAAGCCGAGTATAATCATTAAAGCCTTCACAAAGCTTATTGGGACTAGAAATAGTTGTTTTAAGCCTTAACTTCACATTGAAAACGTGGAAATCGAACTATAATGAAGTTTTACCCATTTTGACATAAATAATCAAACTAAGAGTTTTGAAAGTAAACAAGCCGAGTATAATCATTAAGATGTCACAAAGCTTATTGTGACTAGAAATCGTTGTTTTTAGCCTTAACTTCTCGTAGGGAACGTGGGACATTGGACGATAACGAAGTTTTAACAATTTTGTATAAAATCATAATTCTAATAGTTTTAAAATTTAACAAGACGAGCATAAACATATTTTATCTACAAACGCTATTTTTAATAGAAATCGTTGTTTTATGCCCTACCTTCACATTGGAAACGTTGGAAATCGAATTATAATGAAGTTTTACCTATTTTGATATAAATAATCAAACTAAGAGTTTTGAAAGTAAACAAGCCGAGTATAATCATTAAAGCTTTCACAAAGCTTATTGTGACTAGAAAGAGTTGTTTTAAGCCTTAACTTCACATTGAAAACGTGGGAAATCGAACTATAATGAAGTTTTACCCATTTTGACATAAATAATCAAACTAAGAGTTTTGAAAGTAAACAAGCCGAGTATAATCATTAAAGCTTTCACAAAGCTTATTGTGACTAGAAATAGTTGTTTTAAGCCTTAACTTCACATTGAAAACGTGGAAATCGAACTATAATGAAGTTTTACCCATTTTGACATAAATAATTAAACTAAGAGTTTTGAAAGTAAACAAGCCGAGTATAATCATTAAGATGTCACAAAGCTTATTGTGACTAGAAATCGTTGTTTTTAGCCTTAACTTCATCGTAGGGAACGTGGGACATTGGACGATAATAAGTTTTAACGATTTTGTATAAAATCATAATTCTAATAGTTTTAAAATTTAACAAGACGAGCATAAACATATTTTATCTACAAACGCTTATTTTTAATAGAAATCGTTGTTTTAAGCCCTACCTTCACATTGGAAACGTGGGAAATCGAATTATAATGAAGTTTTACCCATTTTGACATAAATAATCAAACTAAGAGTTTTGAAAGTAAACAAGCCGAGTATAATCATTAAAGCTTTCACAAAGCTTATTGTGACTAGATATAGTTGTTTTAAACCTTAACTTCACATTGAAAACGTGGGAAATCGAACTATAATGAAGTTTTACCCATTTTGACATAAATAATCAAACTAAGAGTTTTGAAAGTAAACAAGCCGAGTATAATCATTAAAGCTTTCACAAAGCTTATTTTGACTAGAAATAGTTGTTTTAAGCCTTAACTTCACATTGAAAACGTGGGAAATCGAACTATAATGAAGTTTTACCCATTTTGACATAAATAATCAAACTAAGAGTTTTGAAAGTAAACAAGCCGAGTATAATCATTAAAGCTTTCACAAAGCTTATTGTGACTAGATATAGTTGTTTTAAGCCTTAACTTCATATTGGAAACGTGGGAAATCGAACTATAATGAAGTTTTACCTATTTTGACATAAATAATCAAACTAAGAGTTTTAAAAGTAAACAAGCCGAGTATAATCATTAAAGCCTTCACAAAGCTTATTGTGACTAGAAATAGTTGTTTTAAACCTTAACTTCACATTGAAAACGTGGGAAATCGAAGTATAATGAAGTTTTACCCATTTTGACATAAATAATCAAACTAATAGTTTTGAAAGTAAACAAGCCGAGTATAATCATTAAAGCCTTCACAAAGCTTATTGGGACTAGAAATAGTTGTTTTAAGCCTTAACTTCACATTGAAAACGTGGGAAATCGAACTATAATGAAGTTTTACCCATTTTGACATAAATAATCAAACTAAGAGTTTTGAAAGTAAACAAGCCGAGTATAATCATTAAGATGTCACAAAGCTTATTGTGACTAGAAATCGTTGTTTTTAGCCTTAACTTCTCGTAGGGAACGTGAGACATTGAACGATAACGAAGTTTTAACGATTTTGTATAAAATCATAATTCTAATAGTTTTAAAATTTAACAAGACGAGCATAAACATATTTTATCTTCACAAACGCTTATTTTTAATAGAAATCGTTGTTTTAAGCCTTAACTTCACATTGGAAACGTGGGAAATCGAATTATAATGAAGTTTTACCCATTTTGACATAAATAATCAAACTAAGAGTTTTGAAAGTAAACAAGCCGAGTATAATCATTAAGATGTCACAAAGCTTATTGTGACTAGAAATCGTTGTTTTAAGCCTTAACTTCACATTGAAAACGTGGGAAATCGAACTATAATGAAGTTTTACCCATTTTGACATAAATAATCAAACTAAGAGTTTTGAAAATAAACAAGCCGACATAATCATTAAGATGTCACTTAACTAGAAATCGTTTTTTTAGCCTTACGATTTTGTAAGTTTTAAATTTTGTATAAAATCATAATTCTAATAGTTTTAAAATTTAACAAGACGAGCATAAACATATTTTATCTACAAACGCTTATTTTTAATAGAAATCGTTGTTTTAAGCCCTACCTTCACATTGAAACGTGGGAAATCGAATTATAATGAAGTTTTACCCATTTTGACATAAATAATCAAACTAAGAGTTTTGAAAGTAAACAAGCCGAGTATAATCATTAAAGCTTTCACAAAGCTTATTGAGACTAGAAATAGTTGTTTTAAGCCTTAACTTCACATTGAAAACGTGGGAAATCGAACTATAATGAAGTTTTACCCATTTTGACATAAATAATCAAACTAAGAGTTTTGAAAGTAAACAAGCCGAGTATAATCATTAAGATGTGACAAAGCTTATTGTGACTAGAAATAGTTGTTTTTAGCCTTAACTTCTCGTAGGGAACGTGGGACATTGAACGATAATGAAGTTTTAACCCATTTTGTATAAAATCATAATTCTAATAGTTTTAAAATTTAACAAGACGAGCATAAACATATTTTATCTACAAACGCTTATTTTTAATAGAAATCGTTGTTTTAAGCCTTAACTTCACATTGGAAACGTGGGAAATCGAACTATAATGAAGTTTTACCCATTTTGACATAAATAATCAAACTAAGAGTTTTGAAAGTAAACAAGCCGAGTATAATCATTAAAGCTTTCACAAAGCTTATTGTGACTAGAAATAGTTGTTTTAAGCCTTAACTTCACATTGAAAACGTGGGAAATCGAACTATAATGAAGTTTTACCCATTTTGACATAAATAATCAAACTAAGAGTTTTGAAAGTAAACAAGCCGAGTATAATCATTAAGATGTCACAAAGCTTATTGTGACTAGAAATCGTTGTTTTTAGCCTTAACTTCTCGTAGGGAACGTGGGACATTGACGATAACGAAGTTTTAACGATTTTGTATAAAATCATAATTCTAATAGTTTTAAAATTTAACAAGACGAGCATAAACATATAAACGCTATTTTATCTAATTTTTTTTAATAGAAATCGTTGTTTTAAGCCCTTCACATTGGAAACGCGTGAAATCGAAACTATAATGAAGTTTTACCCATTTTGACATAAATAATCAAACTAAGAGTTTTGAAAGTAAACAAGCCGAGTATAATCATTAAAGCTTTCACAAAGCTTATTGTGACTAGAAATAGTTGTTTTAAGCCTTAACTTCACATTGAAAACGTGGGAAATCGAACTATAATGAAGTTTTACCCATTTTGACATAAATAATCAAACTAAGAGTTTTGAAAGTAAACAAGCCGAGTATAATCATTAAGATGTCACAAAGCTTATTGTGACTAGAAATCGTTGTTTTTAGCCTTAACTTCTCGTAGGGAGCGTGGGACATTGGACAATAACGAAGTTTTAACGATTTTGTATAAAATCATAATTCTAATAGTTTTAAAATTTAACAAGACGAGCATGAACATATTTTATCTACAAACGCTTATTTTTAATAGAAATCGTTGTTTTAAGCCCTACCTTCACATTGGAAACGTGGGAAATCGAATTATAATGAAGTTTTACCCATTTTGACATAAATAATCAAACTAAGAGTTTTGAAAGTAAACAAGCTGAGTATAATCATTAAAGCTTTCACAAAGCTTATTGAGACTAGAAATAGTTGTTTTAAGCCTTAACTTCACATTGAAAACGTGGGAAATCGAACTATAATGAAGTTTTACCCATTTTGACATAAATAATCAAACTAAGAGTTTTGAAAGTAAACAAGCCGAGTATAATTATTAAGATGTCACAAAGCTTATTGTGACTAGAAATTGTTGTTTTTAGCCTTAACTTCTCGTAGGGAACGTGGGACATTGGACGATAACGAAGTTTTAACAATTTTGTATAAAATCATAATTCTAATAGTTTTAAAATTTAACAAGACGAGCATAAACATATTTTATCTACAAACGCCTATTTTTAATAGAAATCGTTGTTTTATGCCCTACCTTCACATTGGAAACGTTGGAAATCGAATTATAATGAAGTTTTACCTATTTTGATATAAATAATCAAACTAAGAGTTTTGAAAGTAAACAAGCCGAGTATAATCATTAAAGCTTTCACAAAGCTTATTGTGACTAGAAAGAGTTGTTTTAAGCCTTAACTTCACATTGAAAACGTGGGAAATCGAACTATAATGAAGTTTTACCCATTTTGACATAAATAATCAACTTAAGAGTTTTGAAAGTAAACAAGCCGACTATAATCATTAAAGCCTTCACAAAGCTTATTGGGACTAGAAATAGTTGTTTTAAGCCTTAACTTCACATTGAAAACGTGGGAAATCGAACTATAATGAAGTTTTACCCATTTTGACATAAATAATTAAACTAAGAGTTTTGAAATTAAACAAGCCGAGTATAATCATTAAGATGTCACAAAGCTTATTGTGACTAGAAATCGTTGTTTTTAGCCTTAATTTCTCGTAGGGAACGTGGGACATTGGACAATAACGAAGTTTTATCGATTTTGTATAAAATCAAAATTCTAATAGTTTTAAAATTTAACAAGACGAGCATAAACATATTTTATCTACAAACGCTTATTTTTAATAGAAATCGTTGTTTTAAGCCCTACCTTCACATTGGAAACGTGGGAAATCGAATTATAATGAAGTTTTACCCATTTTGACATAAATAATCAAACTAAGAGTTTTGAAAGTAAACAAGCCGAGTATAATCATTAAAGCTTTCACAAAGCTTATTGTGACTAGAAATAGTTGTTTTAAGCCTTAACTTCACATTGAAAACGTGGGAAATCGAACTATAATGAAGTTTTACCCATTTTGACATAAATAATCAAACTAAGAGTTTTGAAAGTAAACAAGCCGAGTATAATTATTAAGATGTCACAAAGCTTATCGTGACTAGAAATCGTTGTTTTTAGCCTTAACTTCACATTGAAAACGTGGGATATAGGACGATATCGAAGTTCTAACGATTTTGTATAAAATCATAATTCTAATAGTTTTAAAATTTAACAAGACGAGCATAAACATATTTTATCTACAAATGCTTATTTTTAATAGAAATCGTTGTTTTAAGCCTTAACTTCACATTGGAAACGTGGGAAATCGAATTATAATGAAGTTTTACCCATTTTGACATAAATAATCAAACTAAGAGTTTTGAAAGTAAACAAGCCGAGTATAATCATTAAAGCTTTCACAAAGCTTATTGTGACTAGATATAGTTGTTTTAAACCTTAACTTCACATTGAAAACGTGGGAAATCGAACTATAATGAAGTTTTACCCATTTTGACATAAATAATCAAACTAAGAGTTTTGAAAGTAAACAAGCCGAGTATAATCATTAAAGCTTTCACAAAGCTTATTGTGACTAGAAATAGTTGTTTTAAGCCTTAACTTCACATTGGAAACGTGGGAAATCGAACTATAATGAAGTTTTACCCATTTTGACATAAATAATCAAACTAAGAGTTTTAAAAGTAAACAAGCCGAGTATAATCATTAAAGCCTTCACAAAGCTTATTGTGACTAGAAATAGTTGTTTTAAGCCTTAACTTCACATTGAAAACGTGGGAAATCGAACTATAATGAAGTTTTACCCATTTTGACATAAATAATCAAACTAATAGTTTTGAAAGTAAACAAGCCGAGTATAATCATTAAAGCTTTCACAAAGCTTATTGTGACTAGAAATAGTTGTTTTAAGCCTTAACTTCACATTGAAAACGTGGGAAATCGAACTATAATGAAGTTTTACCCATTTTGACATAAATAATCAAACTAAGAGTTTTGAAAGTAAACAAGCCGAGTATAATCATTAAAGCCTTCACAAAGCTTATTGTGACTAGAAATAGTTGTTTTAAGCCTTAACTTCACATTGAAAACGTGGGAAATCGAACTATAATGAAGTTTTACCCATTTTGACATAAATAATCAAACTAAGAGTTTTGAAAGTAAACAAGCCGAGTATAATCATTAAAGCTTTCACAAAGCTTATTTTGACTAGAAATAGTTGTTTTAAGCCTTAACTTCACATTGAAAACGTGGGAAATCGAACTATAATGAAGTTTTACCCATTTTGACATAAATAATCAAACTAAGAGTTTTGAAAGTAAACAAGCCGAGTATAATCATTAAAGCTTTCACAAAGCTTATTGTGACTAGAAATAGTTGTTTTAAGCCTTAACTTCATATTGGAAACGTGGGAAATCGAACTATAATGAAGTTTTACCCATTTTGACATAAATAATCAAACTAAGAGTTTTAAAAGTAAACAAGCCGAGTATAAATTAAAGCCTTCACAAAGCTTATTGTGACTAGAAATAGTTGTTTTAAGCCTTAACTTCACATTGAAAACGTGGGAAATCGAACTATAA
Organism: Stephania japonica; assembly: GCA_039657345.1. Classification (NCBI taxonomy): domain Eukaryota; kingdom Viridiplantae; phylum Streptophyta; class Magnoliopsida; order Ranunculales; family Menispermaceae; genus Stephania; species Stephania japonica. Next base: position 354,411 of record JBBNAE010000024.1, on the reverse strand, counting down.
TGAAGTTTTACCCATTTTGACATAAATAATCAAACTAAGAGTTTTGAAAGTAAACAAGCCGAGTATAATCATTAAAGCTTTCACAAAGCTTATTGGGACTAGAAATAGTTGTTTTAAGCCTTAACTTCACATTGAAAACGTGGGAAATCGAACTATAATGAAGTTTTACCCATTTTGACATAAATAATCAAACTAAGAGTTTTGAAAGTAAACAAGCCGAGTATAATCATTAAGATGTCACAAAGCTTATTGTGACTAGAAATCGTTGTTTTTAGCCTTAACTTCTCGTAGGGAACGTGGGACATTGGACGATAACGAAGTTTTAACGATTTTGTATAAAATCATAATTCTAATAGTTTTAAAATTTAACAAGACGAGCATAAACATATTTTATCTACAAACGCTTATTTTTAATAGAAATCGTTGTTTTAAGCCCTACCTTCACATTGGAAACGTGGGAAATCGAATTATAATGAAGTTTTACCCATTTTGACATAAATAATCAAACTAAGAGTTTTGAAAGTAAACAAGCCGAGTATAATCATTAAAGCTTTCACAAAGCTTATTGTGACTAGAAATAGTTGTTTTAAGCCTTAACTTCACATTGAAAACGTGGGAAATCGAACTATAATGAAGTTTTACCCATTTTGACATAAATAATCAAACTAAGAGTTTTGAAAGTAAACAAGCCGAGTATAATCATTAAGATGTCACAAAGCTTATTGTGACTAGAAATTGTTGTTTTTAGCCTTAACTTCTCGTAGGGAACGTGGGACATTGGACGATAACGAAGTTTTAACCATTTTGTATAAAATCATAATTCTAATAGTTTTAAAATTTAACATGACGAGCATAAACATATTTTATCTACAAACGCTTATTTTTAATAGAAATCGTTGTTTTAAGCCTTAACTCACATTGGAAAACGTGGGAAATCGAACTATAATGAAGTTTTACCCATTTTGACATAAATAATCAAACTAAGAGTTTTGAAAGTAAACAAGCCGAGTATAATCATTAAAGCTTTCACAAAGCTTATTGTGACTAGAAATAGTTGTTTTAAGCCTTAACTTCACATTGAAAACGTGGGAAATCGAACTATAATGAAGTTTTACCCATTTTGACATAAATAATCAAACTAAGAGTTTCGAAAGTAAACAAGCCGAGTATAATCATTAAAGCCTTCACAAAGCTTATTGTGACTAGAAATAGTTTTCTTAAGCCTTAACTTCACATTGAAAACGTGGGAAATCGAACTATAATGAAGTTTTACCCATTTTGACATAAATAATCAAACTAAGAGTTTTGAAAGTAAACAAGCCGAGTATAATCATTAAAGCTTTCACAAAGCTTATTGTGACTAGAAATAGTTGTTTTAAGCCTTAACTTCACATTGAAAACGTGGGAAATCGAACTATAATGAAGTTTTACCCATTTTGACATAAATAATCAAACTAAGAGTTTTGAAAGTAAACAAGCCGAGTATAATCATTAAAGCTTTCACAAAGCTTATTGTGACTAGAAATAGTTGTTTTAAGCCTTAACTTCACATTGAAAACGTGGGAAATCGAACTATAATGAAGTTTTACCCATTTTGACATAAATAATCAAACTAAGAGTTTTGAAAGTAAACAAGCCGAGTATAATCATTAAAGATGTCACAAAGCTTATTGTGACTAGAAATCGTTGTTTTTAGCCTTAACTTCTCATGTAGGGAACGTGGGACATTGGACGATAACAAGTTTTAACGATTTTGTATAAAATCATAATTCTAATAGTTTTAAAATTTAACAAGATGAGCATAAACATATTTTATCTACAAACGCTTATTTTTAATAGAAATCGTTGTTTTAAGCCTTAACTTCACATTGGAAACGTGGGAAATCGAACTATAATGAAGTTTTACCTATTTTGACATAAATAATCAAACTAAGAGTTTTGAAAAGTAAACAAGCCGAGTATAATCATTAAAGCCTTCACAAAGCTTATTGTCAAACTAAGACTAGAAATAGTTGTTTTAAACCTTAACTTCACATTGAAAACGTGGGAAATCGAAGTATAATGAAGTTTTACCCATTTTGACATAAATAATCAAACTAAGAGTTTTGAAAGTAAACAAGCCGAGTATAATCATTAAGATGTCACAAAGCTTATTGTGACTAGAAATCGTTGTTTTTAGCCTTAACTTCTCGTAGGGAGCGTGGGACATTAGACGATAACGAAGTTTTAACGATTTTGTATAAAATCATAATTCTAATAGTTTTAAAATTTAACAAGACGAGCATAAACATATTTTATCTACAAACGCTTATTTTTAATAGAAATCGTTGTTTTAAGCCTTAACTTCACATTGGAAACGTGGGAAATCGAATTATAATGAAGTTTTACCCATTTTGACATAAATAATCAAACTAAGAGTTTTGAAAGTAAACAAGCCGAGTATAATCATTAAAGCTTTCACAAAGCTTATTGTGACTAGAAATAGTTGTTTTAAGCCTTAACTTCACATTGAAAACGTGGGAAATCGAACTATAATGAAGTTTTACCCATTTTGACATAAATAATCAAACTAAGAGTTTTGAAAGTAAACAAGCCGAGTATAATCATTAAGATGTCACAAAGCTTATTGTGACTAGAAATTGTTGTTTTTAGCCTTAACTTCGTAGGGAACGTGGGACATTGGACGATAACGAAGTTTTAACGATTTTGTATAAAATCATAATTCTAATAGTTTTAAAATTTAACAAGACGAGCATAAACATATTTTATCTACAAACGCTTATTTTTAATAGAAATCGTTGTTTTAAGCCTTAACTTCACATTGGAAACGTGGGAAATCGAACTATAATGAAGTTTTACCCATTTTGACATAAATAATCAAACTAAGAGTTTTGAAAGTAAACAAGCCGAGTATAATCATTAAAGATGTCACAAAGCTTATTGTGACTAGAAATCGTTGTTTTTAGCCTTAACTTCACGTTGGGAACGTGGGACATTGGACAATAACGAAGTTTTAACGATTTTGTATAAAATCATAATTCTAATAGTTTTAAAATTTAACAAGACGAGCATAAATATATTTTATCTACAAACGCTTATTTTTAAAAGAAATCGTTGTTTTAAACTTAACTTTCACATTGGAAACGTGGGAAATCGAACTATAATGAAGTTTTACCTATTTTGACATAAATAATCAAACTAAGAGTTTTAAAAGTAAACAAGCCGAGTAAAATCATTAAAGCCTTCACAAAGCTTATTGGGACTAGAAATAGTTGTTTTAAGCCTTAACTTCACATTGAAAACGTGGGAAATCGAAGTATAATGAAGTTTTACCCATTTTGACATAAATAATCAAACAAAGAGTTTTGAAAGTAAACAAGCCGAGTATAATCATTAAAACCTTCACAAAGCTTATTGGGACTAGAAATAGTTGTTTTAAGCCTTAACTTCACATTGAAAACGTGGGAAATCGAACTATAACGAAGTTTTACCCATTTTGACATAAATAATCAAACTAAGTGTTTTGAAAGTAAACAAGCCGAGTATAATCATTAAGATGTCACAAAGCTTATTGTGACTAGAAATCGTTGTTTTTAGCCTTAACTTCTCGTAGGGAGCGTGGGACATTAGACGATAACGAAGTTTTATCGATTTTGTATAAAATCATAATTCTAATTGTTTTAAAATTTAACAAGACGAGCATAAACATATTTTATCTACAAACACTTATTTTTAATAGAAATCGTTGTTTTAAGCATTAACTTCACATTGGAAACGTGGGAAATCGAACTATAATGAAGTTTTACCCATTTTGACATAAATAATCAAACTAAAAGTTTTGATAGTATACAAGCCGAGTATAATCCTTAAAGCTTTCACAAAGCTTATTGTGACTAGAAATAGTTGTTTTAAGCCTTAACTTCACATTGAAAACGTGGGAAATCGAACTATAATGAAGTTTTACCTATTTTGACATAAATAATCAAACTAAGAGTTTTAAAAGTAAACAAGCCGAGTATTATCATTAATACATTCACAAAGCTTATTGTGACTAGAAATAGTTGTATTAAAACTTAACTTCACATTGAAAACGTGGGAAATCGAACTATAATAAAGTTTTATCCATTTTGACATAAATAATCAAACTAAGAGTTTTAAAAGTAAACAAGCCGAGTATTATCATTAGTACATTCACAAAGCTTATTGTGACTAGAAATAGTTGTTTTAAGCCTTAATTTCATATTGAAAACGTGGGAAATCGAACTATAATGAAGTTTTACCCATTTTGACATAAATAATCAAACTAAGAGTTTTGAAAGTAAACAAGCCGAGTATAATCATTAAAGCCTTCACAAAGCTTATTGTGACTAGAAATAGTTGTTTTAAACCTTAACTTCACATTGAAAACGTGGGAAATCGAACTATAATGAAGTTTTACCCATTTTGACATAAATAATCAAACTAAGAGTTTTGAAAGTAAACAAGCCGAGTATAATCATTAAGATGTGACAAAGCTTATTGGGACTAGAAATTGTTGTTTTTCGCCTTAACTTCTCGTAGGGAACGTGGGACATTGGACGATAACGAAGTTTTAACGATTTTGTATAAAATCATAATTCTAATAGTTTTAAAATTTAACAAGACGAGCATAAACATATTTTATGTACAAACCCTTATTTTTAATAGAAATCGTTGTTTTAAGCCTTAACTTCACATTGGAAACGTGAGAAATCGAACTATAATCAAGTTTTACCCATTTTGACATAAGTAATTAAACTAAGAGTTTTGAAATTAAACAAGCCGAGTATAATCATTAAGATGTCACAAAGCTTATTGTGAATAGAAATCGTTGTTTTTAGCCTTAACTTCTCGTAGGGAACGTGGGACATTGGACGATAACGAAGTTTTTACGATTTTGTATAAAATCATAATTCTAATAGTTTTAAAATTTAACAAGATGAGGATAAACATATTTTATCTACAAACGCTTATTTTTAATAGAAATCGTTGTTTTAAGCCTTAACTTCATATTGGAAACGTGGAAAATCGAACTATAATGAAGTTTTACCTATTTTGACATAAATAATCAAACTAAGAGTTTTAAAAGTAAACAAGCCGAGTATAATCATTAAAGCCTTCACAAAGCTTATTGTGACTAGAAATAGTTGTTTTAAGCCTTAACTTCACATTGAAAACGTGGGAAATCGAACTATAATGAAGTTTTACCCATTTTGACATAAATAATCAAACTAAGAGTTTTGAAAGTAAACAAGCCGAGTATAATCATTAAGATGTCACAAAGCTTATTGTGACTAGAAATCGTTGATTTTAGCCTTAACTTCTCGTATGTAACGTGGGACATTGGACGATAACGAAGTTTTAACGATTTTGTATAAAATCATAATTCTAATAGTTTTAAGATTTAACAAGACGAGCATAAACATATTTTATCTACAAACGCTTATTTTTAATAGAAATCGTTGTCTTAAGCTTTAACTTCACATTGGAAACGTGGGAAATCGAACTATAATAAAGTTTTACCCATTTTACCATAAATAATTAAACGAAGAGTTTTGAAATTAAACAAGCCGAGTATAATCATTAAGATGTCACAAAGCTTATTGTGACTAGAAATCGTTGTTTTTAGCCTTAATTTCTCGTAGGGAACGTGGGACATTGGACAATAACGAAGTTTTAACGATTTTGTATAAAATCATAATTCTAATAGTTTTAAAATTTAACATGACGAGCATAAACATATTTTATCTACAAACGCTTATTTTTAACAGAAATCGTTGTTTTAAACTTAACTTTCACATTGGAAACGTGGGAAATCGAACTATAATGAAGTTTTACCTATTTTGACATAAATAATCAAACTAAGAGTTTTTAAAGTAAACAAGCCGAGTATAATCATTAAAGCCTTCACAAAGCTTATTGTAACTAGAAATAGTTGTTTTAAACCTTAACTTCACATTGAAAACGTGGGAAATCGAACTATAATGAAGTTTTACCCTATTTGACATAAATAATCAAACTAAGAGTTTTGAAAGTAAACAAGCCGAGTATAATCATTAAAGCCTTCACAAAGCTTATTGTGACTAGAAATAGTTGTTTTAAGCCTTAACTTCACATTGAAAACGTGGGAAATCGAACTATAATGAAGTTTTACCCATTTTGACATAAATAATCAAACTAAGAGTTTTGAAAGTAAACAAGCCGAGTATAATCATTAAAGCCTTCACAAAGCTTATTGTGACTAGAAATAGTTGTTTTAAACCTTAACTTCACATTGAAAACGTGGGAAATCGAACTATAATGAAGTTTTACCCATTTTGACATAAATAATCAAACTAAGAGTTTTGAAAGTAAACAAGCCGAGTATAATCATTAAAGCCTTCACAAAGCTTATTGGACTAGAAATAGTTGTTTTAAGCCTTAACTTCACATTGAAAACGTGGGAAATCGAACTATAATGAAGTTTTACCCATTTTGACATAAATAATCAAACTAAGAGTTTTGAAAGTAAACAAGCCGAGTATAATCATTAAAGCTTTCACAAAGCTTATTGTGACTAGAAATAGTTGTTTTAAGCCTTAACTTCACATTGAAAACGTGGGAAATCGAACTATAATGAAGTTTTACCCATTTTGACATAAATAATCAAACTAAGAGTTTTGAAAGTAAACAAGCCGAGTATAATCATTAAGATGTCACAAAGCTTATTGTGACTAGAAATCGTTGTTTTTAGCCTTAACTTCTCGTAGGAACGTGGGACATTGGACGATAACGAAGTTTTAACGATTTTGTATAAAATCATAATTCTAATAGTTTTAAAATTTAACAAGACGAGCATAAACATATTTTATCTACAAACGCTTATTTTTAATAGAAATCGTTGTTTTAAGCCTTAACTTCACATTGGAAACGTGGGAAATCGAACTATAATGAAGTTTTACCCATTTTGACATAAATAATCAAACTAAGAGTTTTGAAAGTAAACAAGCCGAGTATAATCATTAAAGCTTTCACAAAGCTTATTGTGACTAGAAATAGTTGTTTTAAACCTCTTCACATTAAAGTGGGAAATCGAACTATAATGAAGTTTTAAAGACATAAATAATCAAACTAGAAATAAACAAGCCGAGTTGTTATTAAAACTTAACTTCACATTGAAAACGTGGGAAATCGAACTATAATGAAGTTTTACCCATTTTGACATAAATAATCAAACTAAGAGTTTTGAAAGTAAACAAGCCGAGTATAATCATTAAAGCCTTCACAAAGCTTATTGTGACTAGAAATAGTTGTTTTAAACCTTAACTTCACATTGAAAACGTGGGAAATCGAACTATAATGAAGTTTTACCCATTTTGACATAAATAATCAAACTAAGAGTTTTAAAGTAAACAAGCCGAGTATAATCATTAAAGCTTTCACAAAGCTTATTGTGACTAGAAATAGTTGTTTTAAGCCTTAACTTCACATTGAAAACGTGGGAAATCGAACTATAATGAAGTTTTACCCATTTTGACATAAATAATCAAACTAAGAGTTTTGAAAGTAAACAAGCCGAGTATAATCATTAAAGCCTTTACAAAGCTTATTGGGACTAGAAATAGTTGTTTTAAGCCTTAACTTCACATTGAAAACGTGGGAAATCGAACTATAATGAAGTTTTACCCATTTTGACATAAATAATCAAACTAAGAGTTTTGAAAGTAAACAAGCCGAGTATAATCATTAAGATGTCACAAAGCTTATTGTGACTAGAAATCGTTGTTTTTAGCCTTAATTTCTCGTAGGGAACGTGGGACATTGGACAATAACGAAGTTTTATCGATTTTGTATAAAATCATAATTCTAATAGTTTTAAAATTTAACAAGACGAGCATAAACATATTTTATCTACAAACGCTTATTTTTAATAGAAATCGTTGTTTTAAGCCCTACCTTCACATTGGAAACGTGGGAAATCGAATTATAATGAAGTTTTACCCATTTTGACATAAATAATCAAACTAAGAGTTTTGAAAGTAAACAAGCCGAGTATAATCATTAAAGCTTTCACAAAGCTTATTGTGACTAGAAATAGTTGTTTTAAGCCTTAACTTCACATTGAAAACGTGGAAATCGAACTATAATGAAGTTTTACCCATTTTGACATAAATAATTAAACTAAGAGTTTTGAAAGTAAACAAGCTGAGTATAATCATTAAGATGTCACAAAGCTGATTGTTACTAGAAATCGTTGTTTTTAGCCTTAACTTCCCATAGGGAACGTGGGACATTGGACGATAACGTAGTTTTAACGATTTTGTATAAAATCATAATTCTAATAGTTTTAAAATTTAACAAGACGAGCATAAACATATTTTATCTACAAACGCTTATTTTTAATAGAAATCGTTGTTTTAAGCCCTACCTTCACATTGGAAACGTGGGAAATCGAATTATAATGAAGTTTTACCCATTTTGACATAAATAATCAAACTAAGAGTTTTGAAAGTAAACAAGCCGAGTATAATCATTAAAGCTTTCACAAAGCTTATTGTGACTAGAAATAGTTGTTTTAAACCTTAACTTCACATTGAAAACGTGGGAAATCGAACTATAATGAAGTTTTACCCATTTTGACATAAATAATCAAACTAAGAGTTTTGAAAGTAAACAAGCCGAGTATAATCATTAAAGCCTTCACAAAGCTTATTGTGACTAGAAATAGTTGTTTTAAGCCTTAACTTCACATTGAAAACGTGGGAAATCGAACTATAATGAAGTTTTACCCATTTTGACATAAATAATCAAACTAAGAGTTTTGAAAGTAAACAAGCCGAGTATAATCATTAAAGCTTTCACAAAGCTTATTGTGACTAGAAATAGTTGTTTTAAGCCTTAACTTCACATTGAAAACGTGGAAATCGAACTATAATGAAGTTTTACCCATTTTGACATAAATAATCAAACTAAGAGTTTTGAAAGTAAACAAGCCGAGTATAATCATTAAAGCTTTCACAAAGCTTATTGTGACTTGATATAGTTGTTTTAAGCCTTAACTTCACATTGGAAACGTGGGAAATCGAACTATAATGAAGTTTTACCTATTTTGACATAAATAATCAAACTAAGAGTTTTAAAAGTAAACAAGCGAGTATAATCATTAAAGCCTTCACAAAGCTTATTGTGACTAGAAATAGTTGTTTTAAACCTTAACTTCACATTGAAAACGTGGGAAATCGAACTATAATGAAGTTTTACCCATTTTGACATAAATAATCAAACTAAGAGTTTTGAAAGTAAACAAGCCGAGTATAATCATTAAAGCCATCACAAAGCTTATTGTGACTAGAAATAGTTGTTTTAAGCCTTAACTTCACATTGAAAACGTGGGAAATCGAACTATAATGAAGTTTTACCCATTTTGACATAAATAATCAAACTAAGAGTTTTGAAAGTAAACAAGCCGAGTATAATCATTAAGATGTCACAAAGCTTATTGTGTCTAGAAATCGTTGTTTTTAGCCTTAATATCTCGTAGGGAACGTGGGACATTGGACGATAACGAAGTTTTAACGATTTTGTATAAAATCATAATTCTAATAGTTTTAAAATTTAACAAGACGAGCATAAACATATTTTATCTACAAACGCTAATTTTTATAAGAAATCGTTGTTTTATGCCCTAACTTCATATTGGAAACGTTGGAAATCGAATTATAATGAAGTTTTACCCATTTTGACATAAATAATCAAACTAAGAGTTTTGAAAGTAAACAAGCCGAGTATAATCATTAAGATGTCACAAAGCTTATTGTGACTAGAAATAGTTGTTTTAGCCTTAACTTCACATTGAGGGAACGTGGGACATTGAACGATAATGAAGTTTTACCGATTTTGACATAAAATCATAATTCTAATAGTTTTAAAATTTAACAAGACGAGGATAAACATATTTTATCTACAAAGCTTATTTTTAATAGAAATAGTTGTTTTAAGCCTTAACTTCACATTGGAAACGTGGGAAATCGAACTATAATGAAGTTTTACCCATTTTGACATAAATAATCAAACTAAGAGTTTTGAAAGTAAACAAGCCGAGTATAATCATTAAAGCTTTCACAAAGCTTATTGTGACTAGAAATAGTTGTTTTAAGCCTTAACTTCACATTGAAAACGTGGGAAATCGAACTATAATGAAGTTTTACCCATTTTGACATAAATAATCAAACTAAGAGTTTTGAAAGTAAACAAGCCGAGTATAATCATTAAGATGTCACAAAGCTTATTGTGACTAGAAATCGTTGTTTTTAGCCTTAACTTCTCGTAGGGAACGTGGGACATTGGACGATAACGAAGTTTTAACGATTTTGTATAAAATCATAATTCTAATAGTTTTAAAATTTAACAAGACGAGCATAAACATATTTTATCTACAAACGCTTATTTTTAATAGAAATCGTTGTTTTAAGCCTTAACTTCACATTGGAAACGTGGGAAATCGAACTATAATGAAGTTTTACCCATTTTGACATAAATAATCAAACTAAGAGTTTTGAAAGTAAACAAGCCGAGTATAATCATTAAAGCTTTCACAAAGCTTATTGTGACTAGAAATAGTTGTTTTAAGCCTTAACTTCACATTGAAAACGTGGGAAATCGAACTATAATGAAGTTTTACCCATTTTGACATAAATAATGAAACTAAGAGTTTTGAAAGTAAACAAGCCGAGTATAATCATTAAGATGTCACAAAGCTTATTGTGACTAGAAATCGTTGTTTTTAGCCTTAATTTCTCGTAGGGAACGTGGGACATTGGACAATAGCGAAGTTTTAACGATTTTGTATAAAATCATAATTCTAATAGTTTTAAAATTTAACAAGACGAGCATGAACATATTTTATCTACAAACGCTTATTTTTAATAGAAATCGTTGTTTTAAGCCCTACCTTCACATTGGAAACGTGGGAAATCGAATTATAATGAAGTTTTACCCATTTTGACATAAATAATCAAACTAAGAGTTTTGAAAGTAAACAAGCCGAGTATAATCATTAAAGCTTTCACAAAGCTTATTGAGACTAGAAATAGTTGTTTTAAGCCTTAACTTCACATTGAAAACGTGGGAAATCGAACTATAATGAAGTTTTACCCATTTTGACATAAATAATCAAACTAAGAGTTTTGAAAGTAAACAAGCCGAGTATAATTATTAAGATGTCACAAAGCTTATTGTGACTAGAAATCGTTGTTTTTAGCCTTAACTTCTCGTAGGGAACGTGGGACATTGGACGATAATGAAGTTTTAACAATTTTGTATAAAATCATAATTCTAATAGTTTTAAAATTTAACAAGACGAGCATAAACATATTTTATCTACAAACGCCTATTTTTAATAGAAATCGTTGTTTTATGCCCTACCTTCACATTGGAAACGTTGGAAATCGAATTATAATGAAGTTTTACCTATTTTGATATAAATAATCAAACTAAGAGTTTTGAAAGTAAACAAGCCGAGTATAATCATTAAAGCTTTCACAAAGCTTATTGTGACTAGAAAGAGTTGTTTTAAGCCTTAACTTCACATTGAAAACGTGGGAAATCGAACTATAATGAAGTTTTACCCATTTTGACATAAATAATCAACTTAAGAGTTTTGAAAGTAAACAAGCCGAGTATAATCATTAAAGCCTTCACAAAGCTTATTGGGACTAGAAATAGTTGTTTTAAGCCTTAACTTCACATTGAAAACGTGGGAAATCGAACTATAATGAAGTTTTACCCATTTTGACATAAATAATTAAACTAAGAGTTTTGAAATTAAACAAGCCGAGTATAATCATTAAGATGTCACAAAGCTTATTGTGACTAGAAATCGTTGTTTTTAGCCTTAATTTCTCGTAGGGAACGTGGGACATTGGACAATAACGAAGTTTTATCGATTTTGTATAAAATCAGAATTCTAATAGTTTTAAAATTTAACAAGACGAGCATAAACATATTTTATCTACAAACGCTTATTTTTAATAGAAATCGTTGTTTTAAGCCCTACCTTCACATTGGAAACGTGGGAAATCGAATTATAATGAAGTTTTACCCATTTTGACATAAATAATCAAACTAAGAGTTTTGAAAGTAAACAAGCCAAGTATAATCATTAAAGCTTTCACAAAGCTTATTGTGACTAGAAATAGTTGTTTTAAGCCTTAACTTCACATTGAAAACGTGGGAAATCGAACTATAATGAAGTTTTACCCATTTTGACATAAATAATTAAACTAAGAGTTTTGAAAGTAAACAAGCTGAGTATAATCATTAAGGTGTCACAAAGCTTATTGTGACTAGAAATCGTTGTTTTTAGCCTTAACTTCTCACAGGGAACGTGGGACATTGGACGATAACGTAGTTTTAACGATTTTGTATAAAATCTTAATTCTAATAGTTTTAAAATTTAACATGACGAGCATAAATATATTTTATCTACAAATGCTTATTTTTAATAGAAATCGTTGTTTTAAGCCCTACCTTCACATGGGAAACGTGGGAAATCGAATTATAATGAAGTTTTACCCATTTTGACATAAATAATCAAACTAAGAGTTTTGAAAGTAAACAAGCGGAGTATAATCATTAAAGCTTTCACAAAGCTTATTGTGACTAGATATAGTTGTTTTAAACCTTAACTTCACATTGAAAACGTGAGAAATCGAACTATAATGAAGTTTTACCCATTTTGACATAAATAATCAAACTAAGAGTTTTGAAAGTAAACAAGCCGAGTATAATCATTAAAGCTTTCACAAAGCTTATTGTGACTAGATATAGTTGTTTTAAGCCTTAACTTCATATTGGAAACGTGGGAAATCGAACTATAATGAAGTTTTACCTATTTTGACATAAATAATCAAACTAAGAGTTTTAAAAGTAAACAAGCCGAGTATAATCATTAAAGCCTTCACAAAGCTTATTGTGACTAGAAATAGTTGTTTAAACCTTAACTTCACATTGAAAACGTGGGAAATCGAAGTATAATGAAGTTTTACCCATTTTGACATAAATAATCAAACTAATAGTTTTGAAAGTAAACAAGCCGAGTATAATCATTAAAGCTTTCACAAAGCTTATTGTGACTAGAAATAGTTGTTTTAAGCCTTAACTTCACATTGAAAACGTGGGAAATCGAACTATAATGAAGTTTTACCCATTTTGACATAAATAATCAAACTAAGAGTTTTGAAAGTAAACAAGCCGAGTATAATCATTAAAGCCTTCACAAAGCTTATTGTGACTAGAAATAGTTGTTTTAAACCTTAACTTCACATTGAAAACGTGGGAAATCGAACTATAATGAAGTTTTACCTACTTTGACATAAATAATCAAACTAAGTGTTTTGAAAGTAAACAAGCCGAGTATAATCATTAAAGCTTTCACAAAGCTTATTTTGGCTAGAAATAGTTGTTTTAAGCCTTAACTTCACATTGAAAACGTGGGAAATCGAACTATAATGAAGTTTTACCCATTTTGACATAAATAATCAAACTAAGAGTTTTGAAAGTAAACAAGCCGAGTATAATCATTAAAGCTTTCACAAAGCTTATTGTGACTAGATATAGTTGTTTTAAGCCTTAACTTCATATTGGAAACGTAGGAAATCGAACTATAATGAAGTTTTACCCATTTTGACATAAATAAACAAACTAAGAGTTTTAAAAGTAAACAAGCCGAGTATAACCATTAAAGCCTTCACAAAGCTTATTGTGACTAAAAATAGTTGTTTTAAACCTTAACTTCACATTGAAAACGTGGGAAATCGAAGTATAATGAAGTTTTACCCATTTTGACATAAATAATCAAACTAAGAGTTTTGAAAGTAAACAAGCCGAGTATAATCATTAAAGCTTTCACAAAGCTTATTGGGACTAGAAATAGTTGTTTTAAGCCTTAACTTCACATTGAAAACGTGGGAAATCGAACTATAATGAAGTTTTACCCATTTTGACATAAATAATTAAACTAAGAGTTTTGAAAGTAAACAAGCCGAGTATAATCATTAAGATGTCACAAAGCTTATTGTGACTAGAAATCGTTGTTTTTAGCCTTAATTTCTCGTAGGGAACGTGGGACATTGGACAATAACGAAGTTTTATCGATTTTGTATAAAATCATAATTCTAATAGTTTTAAAATTTAACAAGACGAGCATAAACATATTTTATCTACAAACGCTTATTTTTAATAGAAATCGTTGTTTTAAGCCCTACCTTCACATTGGAAACGTGGGAAATCGAATTATAATGAAGTTTTACCCATTTTGACATAAATAATCAAACTAAGAGTTTTAAAAGTAAACAAGCCGAGTATAATCATTAAAGCCTTCACAAAGCTTATTGTGACTAGAAATAGTTGTTTTAAACCTTAACTTCACATTGAAAACGTGGGAAATCGAACTATAATGAAGTTTTACCCATTTTGACATAAATAATCAAACTAAGAGTTTTGAAAGTAAACAAGCCGAGTATAATCATTAAAGCCTTCACAAAGCTTATTGGGACTAGAAATAGTTGTTTTAAGCCTTAACTTCACATTGAAAACGTGGGAAATCGAACTATAATGAAGTTTTACCCATTTTGACATAAATAATCAAACTAAGTGTTTTGAAAGTAAACAAGCCGAGTATAATCATTAAGATGTCACAAAGCTTATTGTGACTAGAAATTGTTGTTTTTAGCCTTAACTTCTCGTAGGGAACGTGGGACATTGGACGATAACGAAGTTTTAACCATTTTGTATAAAATCATAATTCTAATAGTTTTAAAATTTAACAAGACGAGCATAAACATATTTTATCTACAAACGCTTATTTTTAATAGAAATCGTTGTTTTAAGCCTTAACTTCACATTGAAAATGTGGGAAATCGAACTATAATGAAGTTTTACCCATTTTGACATAAATAATCAAACTAAAGTTTTGAAAGTAAACAAGCCGAGTATAATCATTAAAGCTTTCACAAAGCTTATTGTGACTAGAAATAGTTGTTTTAAGCCTTAACTTCACATTGAAAACGTGGGAAATCGAACTATAATGAAGTTTTACCCATTTTGACATAAATAATCAAACTAAGAGTTTTGAAAGTAAACAATTATAAGTAAAATCATTAAAGCCTTCACAAAGCTTATTGGGACTAGAAATAGTTGTTTTAAGCCTTAACTTCACATTGAAAACGTGGGAAATCAAACTATAATGAAGTTTTACCCATTTTGACATAAATAATCAAACTAAGAGTTTTGAAAGTAAACAAGCCGAGTATAATCATTAAAGCTTTCACAAAGCTTATTGTGACTAGAAATAGTTGTTTTAAGCCTTAACTTCACATTGAAAACGTGGGAAATCATACTATAATGAAGTTTTACCCATTTTGACATAAATAATCAAACTAAGAGTTTTGAAAGTAAACAAGCCGAGTATAATCATTAAAGCTTTCACAAAGCTTATTGTGACTAGAAATAGTTGTTTTAAGCCTTAACTTCACATTGAAAACGTGGGAAATCGAACTATAATGAAGTTTTACCCATTTTGACATAAATAATCAAACTAAGAGTTTTGAAAGTAAACAAGCCGAGTATAATCATTAAAATGTCACAAAGCTTATTGTGACTAGAAATCGTTGTTTTTAGCCTTAACTTCTCGTATGGAACGTGGGACATTGGACGATAACAAAGTTTTAACGATTTTGTATAAAATCATAATTCTAATAGTTTTAAAATTTAACAAGATGAGCATAAACATATTTTATCTACAAACGCTTATTTTTAATAGAAATCGTTGTTTTAAGCCTTAACTTCACATTGGAAACGTGGGAAATCGAACTATAATGAAGTTTTACCTATTTTGACATAAATAATCAAACTAAGAGTTTTGAAAGTAAACAAGCCGAGTATAATCATTAAAGCCTTCACAAAGCTTATTGTGACTAGAAATAGTTGTTTTAAACCTTAACTTCACATTGAAAACGTGGGAAATCGAACTATAATGAAGTTTTACCCATTTTGACATAAATAATCAAACTAAGAGTTTTGAAAGTAAACAAGCCGAGTATAATCATTAAGATGTCACAAAGCTTATTGTGACTAGAAATCGTTGTTTTTAGCCTTAACTTCTCATAGGGAAAACGCGGGACATTGAGACGATAACGAAGTTTTAACGATTTTGTATAAAATCATAATTCTAATAGTTTTAAAATTTAACAAGACGAGCATAAACATATTTTATCTACAAACGCTTATTTTTAATAGAAATCGTTGTTTTAAGCCTTAACTTCACATTGGAAACGTGGGAAATCGAACTATAATGAAGTTTTACCCATTTTGACATAAATAATCAAACTAAGAGTTTTGAAAGTAAACAAGCCGAGTATAATCATTAAAGCTTTCACAAAGCTTATTGTGACTAGAAATAGTTGTTTTAAGCCTTAACTTCACATTGAAAACGTGGGAAATCGAACTATAATGAAGTTTTACCCATTTTGACATAAATAATCAAACTAAGAGTTTTGAAAGTAAACAAGCCGAGTATAATCATTAAGATGTCACAAAGCTTATTGTGACTAGAAATTGTTGTTTTTAGCCTTAACTTCTCGTAGGGAACGTGGGACATTGACGATAACGAAGTTTTAACGATTTTGTATAAAATCATAATTCTAATAGTTTTAAAATTTAACAAGACGAGCATAAACATATTTTATCTACAAACGCTTATTTTTAATAGAAATCGTTGTTTTAAGCCTTAACTTCACATTGGAAACGTGGGAAATCGAACTATAATGAAGTTTTACCCATTTTGACATAAATAATCAAACTAAGAGTTTTGAAAGTAAACAAGCCGAGTATAATCATTAAGATGTCACAAAGCTTATTGTGACTAGAAATCGTTGTTTTTAGCCTTAACTTCTCGTAGGGAAAACGTGGGACATTAGACGATAACGAAGTTTTAACGATTTTGTATAAAATCATAATTCTAATAGTTTTAAAATTTAACAAGACGAGCATAAACATATTTTATCTACAAACGCTTATTTTTAATAGAAATCGTTGTTTTAAACCTTAACTTCACATTGGAAACGTGGGAAATCGAACTATAATGAAGTTTTACCTATTTTGACATAAATAATCAAACTAAGAGTTTTGAAAGTAAACAAGCCGAGTATAATCATTAAAGCTTTCACAAAGCTTATTGTGACTAGAAATAGTTGTTTTAAGCCTTAACTTCACATTGAAAACGTGGGAAATCGAACTATAATGAAGTTTTACCCATTTTGACATAAATAATCAAACTAAGAGTTTTGAAAGTAAACAAGCCGAGTATAATCATTAAAGCCTTCACAAAGCTTATTGGGACTAGAAATAGTTGTTTTAAGCCTTAACTTCACATTGAAAACGTGGGAAATCGAACTATAATGAAGTTTTACCCATTTTGACATAAATAATCAAACTAAGAGTTTTGAAAGTAAACAAGCCGAGTATAATCATTAAGATGTCACAAAGCTTATTGTGACTAGAAATCGTTGTTTTTAGCCTTAACTTCTCGTAGGGAACGTGGGACATTGCACGATAACGAAGTTTTAACGATTTTGTATAAAATCATAATTCTAATAGTTTTAAAATTTAACAAGACGAGCATAAACATATTTTATCTACAAACGCTTATTTTTAATAGAAATCGTTGTTTTAAGCCCTAACTTCACATTGGAAACGTGGGAAATCGAACTATAATGAAGTTTTACCCATTTTGACATAAATAATCAAACTAAGAGTTTTGAAAGTAAACAAGCCGAGTATAATCATTAAAGCTTTCACAAAGCTTATTGTGACTAGAAATAGTAGTTTTTTTAACCTTAACTTCACATTGAAAACGTGGGAAATCGAACTATAATGAAGTTTTACCCATTTTGACATAAATAATCAAACTAAGAGTTTTGAAAGTAAACAAGCCGAGTATAATCATTAAAGCTTTCACAAAGCTTATTGTGACTAGAAATAGTTGTTTTAAAACTTAACTTCACATTGAAAACGTGGGAAATCGAACTATAATGAAGTTTTACCCATTTTGACATAAATAATCAAACTAAGAGTTTTAAAAAACAAAGCCGAGTATAATCATTAAAGCATTCACAAAGCTTATTGTGACTAGAAATAGTTGTTTTAAGCCTTAACTTCATATTGAAAACGTGGGAAATCGAACTATAATGAAGTTTTACCCATTTTGACATAAATAATCAAACTAAGAGTTTTGAAAGTAAACAAGCCGAGTATAATCATTAAAGCCTTCACAAAGCTTATTGTGACTAGAAATAGTTGTTTTAAACCTTAACTTCACATTGAAAACGTGGGAAATCGAACTATAATGAAGTTTTACCCATTTTGACATAAATAATCAAACTAAGAGTTTTGAAAGTAAACAAGCCGAGTATAATCATTAAGATGTCACAAAGCTTATTGTGACTAGAAATTGTTGTTTTTCGCCTTAACTTCACATTGGGAACGTGGGACATTGGACTATAATGAAGTTTTACCGATTTTGTATAAAAATCATAATTCTAATAGTTTTAAAATTTAACAAGACGAGCATAATCATTATTTTATCTACAAACTTATTTTTAATAGAAATCGTTGTTTTAAGCCTTAACTTCACATTGAAACGTGGGAAATCGAACTATAATGAAGTTTTACCCATTTTGACATAAATAATCAAACTAAGAGTTTTGAAAGTAAACAAGCCGAGTATAATCATTAAGATGTCACAAAGCTTATTGTGACTAGAAATCGTTGTTTTTAGCCTTAACTTCGTAGGGAACGTGGGACATTGGACGATAACGAAGTTTTAATTTTTGTATAAAATCATAATTCTAATAGTTTTAAAATTTAACAAGACGAGCATAAACATATTTTATCTACAAACGCTTATTTTTAATAGAAATCGTTGTTTTAAGCCTTAACTTCACATTGGAAACGTGGAAAATCGAACTATAATGAAGTTTTACCTATTTTGACATAAATAATCAAACTAAGAGTTTTGAAAGTAAACAAGCCGAGTATAATCATTAAAGCCTTCACAAAGCTTATTGTGACTAGAAATAGTTGTTTTAAGCCTTAACTTCACATTGAAAACGTGGGAAATCGAACTATAATGAAGTTTTACCCATTTTGACATAAATAATCAAACTAAGAGTTTTGAAAGTAAACAAGCCGAGTATAATCATTAAGATGTCACAAAGCTTATTGTGACTAGAAATCGTTGTTTTAGCCTTAACTTCTCGTAGGTAACGTGGGACATTGGACGATAACGAAGTTTTAACGATTTTGTATAAAATCATAATTCTAATAGTTTTAAAATTTAACAAGACGAGCATAAACATATTTTATCTACAAACGCTTATTTTTAATAGAAATCGTTGTTTTAAGCCTTAACTTCACATTGGAAACGTGGGAAATCGAACTATAATGAAGTTTTACCCATTTTGACATAAATAATTAAACTAAGAGTTTTGAAATTAAACAAGCCGAGTATAATCATTAAGATGTCACAAAGCTTATTGTGACTAGAAATCGTTGTTTTTAGCCTTAATTTCTCGTAGGGAACGTGGGACATTGGACAATAACGAAGTTTTAACGATTTTGTATAAAATCATAATTCTAATAGTTTTAAAATTTAACAAGACGAGCATAAACATATTTTATCTACAAACGCTTATTTTTAATAGAAATCGTTGTTTTAAGCCCTACCTTCACATTGGAAACGTGGGAAATCGAACTATAATGAAGTTTTACCCATTTTGACATAAATAATCAAACTAAGAGTTTTGAAAGTAAACAAGCCGAGTATAATCATTAAAGCTTTCACAAAGCTTATTGTGACTAGAAATAGTTGTTTTAAACCTTAACTTCACATTGAAAACGTGGGAAATCGAACTATAATGAAGTTTTACCCATTTTGACATAAATAATCAAACTAAGAGTTTTGAAAGTAAACAAGCCGAGTATAATCATTAAAGCTTTCACAAAGCTTATTGTGACTAGAAATAGTTGTTTTAAGCCTTAACTTCACATTGAAAACGTGGGAAATCGAACTATAATGAAGTTTTACCCATTTTGACATAAATAATCAAACTAAGAGTTTTGAAAGTAAACAAGCCGAGTATAATCATTAAAGCCTTCACAAAGCTTATTGTGACTAGAAATAGTTGTTTTAAACCTTAACTTCACATTGAAAACGTGGGAAATCGAACTATAATGAAGTTTTACCCATTTTGACATAAATAATCAAACTAAGAGTTTTGAAAGTAAACAAGCCGAGTATAATCATTAAAGCTTTCACAAAGCTTATTGTGACTAGAAATAGTTGTTTTAAGCCTTAACTTCACATTGAAAACGTGGGAAATCGAACTATAATGAAGTTTTACCCATTTTGACATAAATAATCAAACTAAGAGTTTTGAAAGTAAACAAGCCGAGTATAATCATTAAAGCTTTCACAAAGCTTATTGTGACTAGAAATAGTTGTTTTAAGCCTTAACTTCACATTGAAAACGTGGGAAATCGAACTATAATGAAGTTTTACCCATTTTGACATAAATAATCAAACTAAGAGTTTTGAAAGTAAACAAGCCGAGTATAATCATTAAGATGTCACAAAGCTTATTGTGACTAGAAATCGTTGTTTTTAGCCTTAACTTCTCGTAGGGAACGTGGGACATTGGACGATAACGAAGTTTTAACGATTTTGTATAAAATCATAATTCTAATAGTTTTAAAATTTAACAAGACGAGCATAAACATATTTTATCTACAAACGCTTATTTTTAATAGAAATCGTTGTTTTAAGCCTTAACTTCACATTGGAAACGTGGGAAATCGAACTATAATGAAGTTTTACCCATTTTGACATAAATAATCAAACTAAGAGTTTTGAAAGTAAACAAGCCGAGTATAATCATTAAAGCTTTCACAAAGCTTATTGTGACTAGAAATAGTTGTTTTAAAACTTAACTTCACATTGAAAACGTGGGAAATCGAACTATAATGAAGTTTT
The DNA here is from genome assembly GCA_039657345.1 of Stephania japonica. Classification (NCBI taxonomy): domain Eukaryota; kingdom Viridiplantae; phylum Streptophyta; class Magnoliopsida; order Ranunculales; family Menispermaceae; genus Stephania; species Stephania japonica. The sequence goes on along the minus strand of JBBNAE010000024.1, from coordinate 333,326 downwards.
ACCCATTTTGACATAAATAATCAAACTAAGAGTTTTGAAAGTAAACAAGCCGAGTATAATCATTAAAGCTTTCACAAAGCTTATTGTGACTAGAAATAGTTGTTTTAAACCTTAACTTCACATTGAAAACGTGGGAAATCGAACTATAATGAAGTTTTACCCATTTTGACATAAATAATCAAACTAAGAGTTTTGAAAGTAAACAAGCCGAGTATAATCATTAAAGCTTTCACAAAGCTTATTGTGACTAGAAATAGTTGTTTTAAACCTTAACTTCACATTGAAAACGTGGGAAATCGAACTATAATGAAGTTTTACCCATTTTGACATAAATAATCAAACTAAGAGTTTTGAAAGTAAACAAGCCGAGTATAATCATTAAAGCCTTCACAAAGCTTATTGGGACTAGAAATAGTTGTTTTAAGCCTTAACTTCACATTGAAAACGTGGGAAATCGAACTATAATGAAGTTTTACCCATTTTGACATAAATAATCAAACTAAGAGTTTTGAAAGTAAACAAGCCGAGTATAATCATTAAGATGTCACAAAGCTTATTGTGACTAGAAATCGTTGTTTTTAGCCTTAACTTCTCGTAGGGAACGTGGGACATTGGACAATAACGAAGTTTTAACGATTTTGTATAAAATCATAATTCTAATAGTTTTAAAATTTAACAAGACGAGCATAAACATATTTTATCTACAAACGCTTATTTTTAATAGAAATCGTTGTTTTAAGCCCTAACTTCACATTGGAAACGTGGGAAATCGAATTATAATGAAGTTTTACCCATTTTGACATAAATAATCAAACTAAGAGTTTTGAAAGTAAACAAGCCGAGTATAATCATTAAAGCTTTCACAAAGCTTATTGTGACTAGAAATAGTTGTTTTAAGCCTTAACTTCACATTGAAAACGTGGAAAATCGAACTATAATGAAGTTTTACCCATTTTGACATAAATAATCAAACTAAGAGTTTTGAAAGTAAACAAGCCGAGTATAATCATTAAGATGTCACAAAGCTTATTGTGACTAGAAATCGTTGTTTTTAGCCTTAACTTCACTTAGGGAACGTGGGACATTGGACGATAACGAAGTTTTAACGATTTTGTATAAAATCATAATTCTAATAGTTTTAAAATTTAACAAGACGAGCATAAATATATTTTATCTACAAACGCTTATTTTTAATAGAAATCGTTGTTTTAAGCCCTAACTTCACATTGGAAACGTGGGAAATCGAATTATAATGAAGTTTTACCCATTTTGACATAAATAATCAAACTAAGAGTTTTGAAAGTAAACAAGCCGAGTATAATCATTAAAGCTTTCACAAAGCTTATTGTGACTAGATATAGTTGTTTTAAACCTTAACTTCACATTGAAAACGTGGGAAATCGAACTATAATGAAGTTTTACCCATTTTGACATAAATAATCAAACTAAGAGTTTTGAAAGTAAACAAGCCGAGTATAATCATTAAAGCTTTCACAAAGCTTATTGTGACTAGAAATAGTTGTTTTAAGCCTTAACTTCACATTGAAAACGTGGGAAATCGAACTATAATGAAGTTTTACCCATTTTGACATAAATAATCAAACTAAGAGTTTTGAAAGTAAACAAGCCGAGTATAATCATTAAAGCTTTCACAAAGCTTATTGTGACTAGATATAGTTGTTTTAAGCCTTAACTTCATATTGGAGACGTGGGAAATCGAACTATAATGAAGTTTTACCTATTTTGACATAAATAATCAAACTAAGAGTTTTAAAAGTAAACAAGCGAGTATATAATCATAAAGCCTTCACAAAGCTTATTGTGACTAGAAATAGTTGTTTTAAACCTTAACTTCACATTGAAAACGTGGGAAATCGAACTATAATGAAGTTTTACCCATTTTGACATAAATAATCAAACTAAGAGTTTTGAAAGTAAACAAGCCGAGTATAATCATTAAAGCCACAAAAGCTTATTGTGACTAGAAATAGTTGTTTTAAGCCTTAACTTCACATTGAAAACGTGGGAAATCGAACTATAATGAAGTTTTACCCATTTTGACATAAATAATCAAACTAAGAGTTTTGAAAGTAAACAAGCCGAGTATAATCATTAAGATGTCACAAAGCTTATTGTGACTAGAAATCGTTGTTTTTAGCCTTAATTTCTCGTAGGGAACGTGGGACATTGACGATAACGAAGTTTTAACGATTTTGTATAAAATCATAATTCTAATAGTTTTAAAATTTAACAAGACGAGCATAAACATATTTTATCTACAAACGCTAATTTTTATAAGAAATCGTTGTTTTATGCCCTAACTTCATATTGGAAACGTGGGAAATCGAATTATAATGAAGTTTTACCCATTTTGACATAAATAATCAAACTAAGAGTTTTGAAAGTAAACAAGCCGAGTATAATCATTAAGATGTCACAAAGCTTATTGTGACTAGAAATCGTTGTTTTTAGCCTTAACTTCACATCGTAGGGAACGTGGGACATTGACGATAATGAAGTTTTAACGATTTTGTATAAAATCAAATTCTAATAGTTTTAAAATTTAACAAGACGAGCATAAATATATTTTATCTACAAACGCTTATTTTTATTTTTTATAGAAATATTTTGTTTTAAGCCCCAACTTCACATTGGAAACGTGGAAATCGAATTATAATGAAGTTTTACCCATTTTGACATAAATAATCAAACTAAGAGTTTTGAAAGTAAACAAGCCGAGTATAATCATTAAAGCTTTCACAAAGCTTATTGTGACTAGAAATAGTTGTTTTAAGCCTTAACTTCACATTGAAAACGTGGGAAATCGAACTATAATGAAGTTTTACCCATTTTGACATAAATAATCAAACTAAGAGTTTTGAAAGTAAACAAGCCGAGTATAATCATTAAGATGTCACAAAGCTTATTGTGACTAGAAATCGTTGTTTTTAGCCTTAACTTCTCGTAGGGAATGTGGGAACATTGAACGATAACGAAGTTTTAACGATTTTGTATAAAATCATAATTCTAATAGTTTTAAAATTTAACAAGACGAGGATAAACATATTTTATCTACAAACGCTTATTTTTAATAGAAATCGTTGTTTTAAGCCTTAACTTCACATTGGAAACGTGGGAAATCAAACTATAATGAAGTTTTACCCATTTTGACATAAATAATCAAACTAAGAGTTTTGAAAGTAAACAAGCCGAGTATAATCATTAAAGCTTTCACAAAGCTTATTGTGACTAGAAATAGTTGTTTTAAGCCTTAACTTCACATTGAAAACGTGGAAATCGAACGTGGGAAATCGAACTATAATGAAGTTTTACCCATTTTGACATAAATAATCAAACTAAGAGTTTTGAAAGTAAACAAGCCGAGTATAATCATTAAGATGTCACAAAGCTTATTGTGACTAGAAATCGTTGTTTTTTAGCCTTAATTTCTCGTAGGGAATGTGGGACATTGGACAATAACGAAGTTTTAATGATTTTAACCCATTTTGTATAAAATCATAATTCTAATAGTTTTAAAATTTAACAAGACGAGCATAAACATATTTTATCACAAACGCTTATTTTTAATAGAAATCGTTGTTTTAAGCCCTACACTTCACATTGGAAACGTGGGAAATCGAATTATAATGAAGTTTTACCCATTTTGACATAAATAATCAAACTAAGAGTTTTGAAAGTAAACAAGCCGAGTATAATCATTAAAGCTTTCACAAAGCTTATTGTGACTAGAAATAGTTGTTTTAAGCCTTAACTTCACATTGAAAACGTGGGAAATCGAACTATAATGAAGTTTTACCCATTTTGACATAAATAATCAAACTAAGAGTTTTGAAAGTAAACAAGCCGAGTATAATCATTAAGATGTCACAAAGCTTATTGTGACTAGAAATCGTTGTTTTTAGCCTTAATTTCTCGTAGGGAACGTGGGACATTGGACAATAACGAAGTTTTAACGATTTTGTATAAAATCATAATTCTAATAGTTTTAAAATTTAACAAGACGAGCATAAACATATTTTATCTACAAACGCTTATTTTTAATAGAAATCGTTGTTTTAAGCCCTACCTTCACATTGGAAACGTGGGAAATCGAATTATAATGAAGTTTTACCCATTTTGACATAAATAATCAAACTAAGAGTTTTGAAAGTAAACAAGCCGAGTATAATCATTAAAGCTTTCACAAAGCTTATTGAGACTAGAAATAGTTGTTTTAAGCCTTAACTTCACATTGAAAACGTGGGAAATCGAACTATAATGAAGTTTTACCCATTTTGACATAAATAATCAAACTAAGAGTTTTGAAAGTAAACAAGCCGAGTATAATTATTAAGATGTCACAAAGCTTATTGTGACTAGAAATCGTTGTTTTTAGCCTTAACTTCTCGTAGGGAACGTGGGACATTGGACGATAATGAAGTTTTAACAATTTTGTATAAAATCATAATTCTAATAGTTTTAAAATTTAACAAGACGAGCATAAACATATTTTATCTACAAACGCCTATTTTTAATAGAAATCGTTGTTTTATGCCCTACCTTCACATTGGAAACGTTGGAAATCGAATTATAATGAAGTTTTACCTATTTTGATATAAATAATCAAACTAAGAGTTTTGAAAGTAAACAAGCCGAGTATAATCATTAAAGCTTTCACAAAGCTTATTGTGACTAGAAAGAGTTGTTTTAAGCCTTAACTTCACATTGAAAACGTGGGAAATCGAACTATAATGAAGTTTTACCCATTTTGACATAAATAATCAACTTAAGAGTTTTGAAAGTAAACAAGCCGAGTATAATCATTAAAGCCTTCACAAAGCTTATTGGGACTAGAAATAGTTGTTTTAAGCCTTAACTTCACATTGAAAACGTGGGAAATCGAACTATAATGAAGTTTTACCCATTTTGACATAAATAATTAAACTAAGAGTTTTGAAATTAAACAAGCCGAGTATAATAAATATTAAGATGTCACAAAGCTTATTGTGACTAGAAATCGTTGTTTTTAGCCTTAACTTTCGTAGGGAACGTGGGACATTGAACAATAACGAAGTTTTATCGATTTTGTATAAAATCAGAATTCTAATAGTTTTAAAATTTAACAAGACGAGCATAAACATATTTTATCTACAAACGCTTATTTTTAATAGAAATCGTTGTTTTAAGCCCAACCTTCACATTGGAAACGTGGGAAATCGAATTATAATGAAGTTTTACCCATTTTGACATAAATAATCAAACTAAGAGTTTTGAAAGTAAACAAGCCGAGTATAATCATTAAAGCTTTCACAAAGCTTATTGTGACTAGAAATAGTTGTTTTAAGCCTTAACTTCACATTGAAAACGTAGGAAATCGAACTATAATGAAGTTTTACCCATTTTGACATAAATAATTAAACTAAGAGTTTTGAAAGTAAACAAGCTGAGTATAATCATTAAGGTGTCACAAAGCTTATTGTGACTAGAAATCGTTGTTTTTAGCCTTAACTTCTCACATTGGGAACGTGGGACATTGGACGATAACGAAGTTTTAACGATTTTGTATAAAATCAAATTCTAATAGTTTTAAAATTTAACATGACGAGCATAAATATATTTTATCTACAAATGCTTATTTTTAATAGAAATCGTTGTTTTAAGCCCTACCTTCACATGGGAAACGTGGGAAATCGAATTATAATGAAGTTTTACCCATTTTGACATAAATAATCAAACTAAGAGTTTTGAAAGTAAACAAGCGGAGTATAATCATTAAAGCTTTCACAAAGCTTATTGTGACTAGATATAGTTGTTTTAAACCTTAACTTCACATTGAAAACGTGAGAAATCGAACTATAATGAAGTTTTACCCACTTTGACATAAATAATCAAACTAAGAGTTTTGAAAGTAAACAAGCCGAGTATAATCATTAAAGCTTTCACAAAGCTTATTGTGACTAGATATAGTTGTTTTAAGCCTTAATTTCATATTGGAAACGTGGGAAATCGAACTATAATGAAGTTTTACCTATTTTGACATAAATAATAAAACTAAGAGTTTTAAAAGTAAACAAGCCGAGTATAATCATTAAAGCCTTCACAAAGCTTATTGTGACTAGAAATAGTTGTTTTAAACCTTAACTTCACATTGAAAACGTAGGAAATCGAACGATAATGAAGTTTTACCCATTTTGACATAAATAATCAAACTAATAGTTTTGAAAGTAAACAAGCCGAGTATAATCATTAAAGCTTTCACAAAGCTTATTGTGACTAGAAATAGTTGTTTTAAGGCTTCACTTCACATTGAAAACGTGGGAAATCGAACTATAATGAAGTTTTACCCATTTTGACATAAATAATCAACTTAAGAGTTTTGAAAGTAAACAAGCCGAGTATAATCATTAAAGCCTTCACAAAGCTTATTGTGACTAGATATAGTTGTTTTAAACCTTAACTTCACATTGAAAACGTGGGAAATCGAACTATAATGAAGTTTTACCCACTTTGACATAAATAATCAAACTAAGAGTTTTGAAAGTAAACAAGCCGAGTATAATCATTAAAGCTTTCACAAAGCTTATTTTGACTAGAAATAGTTGTTTTAAGCCTTAACTTCACATTGAAAACGTGGGAAATCGAACTATAATGAAGTTTTACCCATTTTGACATAAATAATCAAACTAAGAGTTTTGAAAGTAAACAAGCCGAGTATAATCATTAAAGCTTTCACAAAGCTTATTGTGACTAGATATAGTTGTTTTAAGCCTTAACTTCATATTGGAAACGTGGGAAATCGAACTATAATGAAGTTTTACCCATTTTGACATAAATAATCAAACTAAGAGTTTTAAAAGTAAACAAGCCGAGTATAATCATTAAAGCCTTCACAAAGCTTATTGTGACTAAAAATAGTTGTTTTAAACCTTAACTTCACATTGAAAACGTGGGAAATCGAAGTATAATGAAGTTTTACCCATTTTGACATAAATAATCAAACTAAGAGTTTTGAAAGTAAACAAGCCGAGTATAATCATTAAAGCCTTCACAAAGCTTATTGGGACTAGAAATAGTTGTTTTAAGCCTTAACTTCACATTGAAAACGTGGGAAATCGAACTATAATGAAGTTTTACCCATTTTGACATAAATAATTAAACTAAGAGTTTTGAAATTAAACAAGCCGAGTATAATCATTAAGATGTCACAAAGCTTATTGTGACTAGAAATCGTTGTTTTTAGCCTTAATTTCTCGTAGGGAACGTGGGACATTGGACAATAACGAAGTTTTATCGATTTTGTATAAAATCAGAATTCTAATAGTTTTAAAATTTAACAAGACGAGCATAAACATATTTTATCTACAAACGCTTATTTTTAATAGAAATCGTTGTTTTAAGCCCTACCTTCACATTGGAAACGTGGGAAATCGAATTATAATGAAGTTTTACCCATTTTGACATAAATAATCAAACTAAGAGTTTTAAAAGTAAACAAGCCGAGTATAATCATTAAAGCCTTCACAAAGCTTATTGTGACTAGAAATAGTTGTTTTAAACCTTAACTTCACATTGAAAACGTGGGAAATCGAAGTATAATGAAGTTTTACCCATTTTGACATAAATAATCAAACTAAGAGTTTTGAAAGTAAACAAGCCGAGTATAATCATTAAAGCCTTCACAAAGCTTATTGGGACTAGAAATAGTTGTTTTAAGCCTTAACTTCACATTGAAAACGTGGGAAATCGAACTATAATGAAGTTTTACCCATTTTAACATAAATAATCAAACTAAGTGTTTTGAAAGTAAACAAGCCGAGTATAATCATTAAGATGTCACAAAGCTTATTGTGACTAGAAATTGTTGTTTTTAGCCTTAACTTCTCGTAGGGAACGTGGGACATTGGACGATAACGAAGTTTTAACGATTTTGTATAAAATCATAATTCTAATAGTTTTAAAATTTAACAAGACGAGCATAAACATATTTTATCTACAAACGCTTATTTTTAATAGAAATCGTTGTTTTAAGCATTAACTTCACATTGGAAATGTGGGAAATCGGACTATAATGAAGTTTTTCCCATTTTGACATAAATAATCAAACTAAAAGTTTTGATAGTATACAAGCCGAGTATAATCCTTAAAGCTTTCACAAAGCTTATTGTGACTAGAAATAGTAGTTTTAAGCCTTAACTTCACATTGAAAACGTGGGAAATCGAACTATAATGAAGTTTTACCCTATTTGACATAAATAATCAAACTAAGAATTTTGAAAGTAAACAATTCGAGTAAAATCATTAAAGCCTTCACAAAGCTTATTGGGACTAGAAATAGTTGTTTTAAGCCTTAACTTCACATTGAAAACGTGGGAAATCAAACTATAATGAAGTTTTACCCATTTTGACATAAATAATCAAACTAAGAGTTTTGAAAGTAAACAAGCCGAGTATAATCATTAAAGCTTTCACAAAGCTTATTGTGACTAGAAATAGTTGTTTTAAGCCTTAACTTCACATTGAAAACGTGGGAAATCATACTATAATGAAGTTTTACCCATTTTGACATAAATAATCAAACTAAGAGTTTTGAAAGTAAACAAGCCGAGTATAATCATTAAAGCTTTCACAAAGCTTATTGTGACTAGAAATAGTTGTTTTAAGCCTTAACTTCACATTGAAAACGTGGGAAATCGAACTATAATGAAGTTTTACCCATTTTGACATAAATAATCAAACTAAGAGTTTTGAAAGTAAACAAGCCGAGTTTAATCATTAAAATGTCACAAAGCTTATTGTGACTAGAAATCGTTGATTTTAGCCTTAACTTCTCGTATGGAACGTGGGACATTGGACGATAACAAAGTTTTAACGATTTTGTATAAAATCATAATTCTAATAGTTTTAAAATTTAACAAGATGAGCATAAACATATTTTATCTACAAACGCTTATTTTTAATAGAAATCGTTGTTTTAAGCCTTAACTTCACATTGGAAACGTGGGAAATCGAACTATAATGAAGTTTTACCTATTTTGACATAAATAATCAAACTAAGAGTTTTAAAAGTAAACAAGCCGAGTATTGTCATTAAAGCCTTCACAAAGCTTATTGTGACTAGAAATAGTTGTATTAAAACTTAACTTTACATTGAAAACGTGGGAAATCGAACTATAATGAAGTTTTATCCATTTTGACATAAATAATCAAACTAAGAGTTTTGAAAGTAAACAAGCCGAGTATTATCATTAAAGCCTTCACAAAGCTTATTGTGACTAGAAATAGTTGTTTTAAACCTTAACATCACATTGAAAACGTGGGAAATCGAATTATAATGAAGTTTTACCCATTTTGACATAAATAATCAAACTAAGAGTTTTGAAAGTAAACAAGCCGAGTATAATCATTAAGATGTCACAAAGCTTATTGTGACTAGAAATTGTTGTTTTTAGCCTTAACTTCTCGTAGGGAACGTGGGACATTGGACGATAACGTAGTTTTAACGATTTTGTATAAAATCATAATTCTAATAGTTTTAAAATTTAACAAGACGAGCATAAATATATTTTATCTACAAACGCTTATTTTTAATAGAAATCGTTGTTTTAAGCCCTAACTTCACATTGGAAACGTGGGAAATCGAATTATAATGAAGTTTTACCCATTTTGACATAAATAATCAAACTAAGAGTTTTGAAAGTAAACAAGCCGAGTATAATCATTAAAGCTTTCACAAAGCTTATTGTGACTAGATATAGTTGTTTTAAGCCTTAACTTCACATTGAAAACGTGGGAAATCGAACTATAATGAAGTTTTACCCATTTTGACATAAATAATTAAACTAAGAGTTTTGAAAGTAAACAAGCCGAGTATAATCATTAAAGCCTTCACAAAGCTTATTGGGACTAGAAATAGTTGTTTTAAGCCTTAACTTCACATTGAAAACGTGGAAAATTGAACTATAATGAAGTTTTACCCATTTTGACATAAATAATCAAACTAAGAGTTTTGAAAGTAAACAAGCCGAGTATAATCATTAAGATGTCACAAAGCTTATTGTGACTAGAAATCGTTGTTTTAAGCCTTAACTTCTCATAGGGAACGTGGGACATTGAACGATAATGAAGTTTTAACGATTTTGTATAAAATCATAATTCTAATAGTTTTAAAATTTAACAAGACGAGCATAAACATATTTTATCTACAAAGCCTTATTTTTAATAGAAATCGTTGTTTTAAGCCTTAACTTCACATTGGAAACGTGGGAAATCGAACTATAATGAAGTTTTACCCATTTTGACATAAATAATCAAACTAAGAGTTTTGAAAGTAAACAAGCCGAGTATAATCATTAAGATGTCACAAAGCTTATTGTGACTAGAAATAGTTGTTTTTAGCCTTAACTTCATATTGGGAAAACGTGGGAAATCAAACGATAAATGAAGTTTTACGATTTTGTATAAAAATCAAATTCTAATAGTTTTAAAATTTAACAAGATGAGGATAAACATATTTTATCTTTCACAAAGCTTATTTTTAATAGAAATCGTTGTTTTAAGCCTTAACTTCATATTGGAAACGTGGGAAATCGAACTATAATGAAGTTTTACCCATTTTGACATAAATAATCAAACTAAGAGTTTTGAAAGTAAACAAGCCGAGTATAATCATTAAAGCCTTCACAAAGCTTATTGTGACTAGAAATAGTTGTTTTAAGCCTTAACTTCACATTGAAAACGTGGGAAATCGAACTATAATGAAGTTTTACCCATTTTGACATAAATAATCAAACTAAGAGTTTTGAAAGTAAACAAGCCGAGTATAATCATTAAGATGTCACAAAGCTTATTGTGACTAGAAATCGTTGTTTTAGCCTTAACTTCTCGTAGGGAACGTGGGACATTGACGATAACGAAGTTTTAACGATTTTGTATAAAATCATAATTCTAATAGTTTTAAAATTTAACAAGACGAGATAAACATATTTTATCTACAAACGCTTATTTTTAATAGAAATCGTTGTTTTAGTTGCCTTAACTTCACATTGGAAACGTGGGAAATCGAACTATAATGAAGTTTTACCCATTTTGACATAAATAATCAAACTAAGAGTTTTGAAAGTAAACAAGCCGAGTATAATCATTAAATGTCACAAAGCTTATTGTGACTAGAAATCGTTGTTTTAAGCCTTAACTTCACATTGTTCGTAGGGAACGTGGGACATTGGACAATAATGAAGTTTTAACGATTTTGTATAAAATCATAATTCTAATAGTTTTAAAATTTAACAAGAGCGAGCATAAACATATTTTATCTACAAACGCTTATTTTTAATAGAAATCGTTGTTTTAAGCCTTAATTCACATTGGAAACGTGGGAAATCGAACTATAATGAAGTTTTACCCATTTTGACATAAATAATCAAACTAAGAGTTTTGAAAGTAAACAAGCCGAGTATAATCATTAAAGCTTTCACAAAGCTTATTGTGACTAGAAATAGTTGTTTTAAACCTTAACTTCACATTGAAAACGTGGGAAATCGAACTATAATGAAGTTTTACCCATTTTGACATAAATAATCAAACTAAGAGTTTTGAAAGTAAACAAGCCGAGTATAATCATTAAAGCTTTCACAAAGCTTATTGTGACTAGAAATAGTTGTTTTAAGCCTTAACTTCACATTGAAAACGTGGGAAATCGAACTATAATGAAGTTTTACCCATTTTGACATAAATAATCAAACTAAGAGTTTTAAAATAAACAAGCCGAGTATAATCATTAAAGCCTTCACAAAGCTTATTGTGACTAGAAATAGTTGTTTTAAACCTTAACTTCACATTGAAAACGTGGAAATCACTATAATGAAGTTTTACCTATTTTGACATAAATAATCAAACTAAGAGTTTTGAAAGTAAACAAGCCGAGTATAATCATTAAAGCTTTCACAAAGCTTATTGTGACTAGAAATAGTTGTTTTAAGCCTTAACTTCACATTGAAAACGTGGGAAATCGAACTATAATGAAGTTTTACCCATTTTGACATAAATAATCAAACTAAGAGTTTTGAAAGTAAACAAGCCGAGTATAATCATTAAAGCTTTCACAAAGCTTATTGTGACTAGAAATAGTTGTTTTAAGCCTTAACTTCACATTGAAAACGTGGGAAATCGAACTATAATGAAGTTTTACCCATTTTGACATAAATAATCAAACTAAGAGTTTTGAAAGTAAACAAGCCGAGTATAATCATTAAGATGTCACAAAGCTTATTGTGACTAGAAATCGTTGTTTTTAGCCTTAACTTCTCGTAGGGAACGTGGGACATTGGACGATAACGAAGTTTTAACGATTTTGTATAAAATCATAATTCTAATAGTTTTAAAATTTAACAAGATGAGCATAAACATATTTTATCTACAAACGCTTATTTTTAATAGAAATCGTTGTTTTAAGCCTTAACTTCACATTGGAAACGTGGGAAATCGAACTATAATGAAGTTTTACCTATTTTGACATAAATAATCAAACTAAGAGTTTTGAAAGTAAACAAGCCGAGTATAATCATTAAAGCTTTCACAAAGCTTATTGTGACTAGAAATAGTTGTTTTAAGCCTTAACTTCACATTGAAAACGTTCGAACTATAATGAAGTTTTACCCATTTTGACATAAATAATCAAACTAAGAGTTTTGAAAGTAAACAAGCCGAAAATCATTAAAGCTTTCAAAGCTTATTGTGACTAGAAATAGTTGTTTTAAGCCTTAACTTCACATTGAAAACGTGGGAAATCGAACTATAATTTTTTTTTTAAGACTATTTTGACATAAATAATCAAACTAAGAGTTTTGAAAGTAAACAAGCCGAGTATAATCATTAAAGCCTTCACAAAGCTTATTGTGACTAGAAATAGTTGTTTTAAACCTTAACTTCACATTGAAAACGTGGGAAATCAAACTATAATGAAGTTTTACCCATTTTGACATAAATAATCAAACTAAGAGTTTTGAAAGTAAACAAGCCGAGTATAATCATTAAAGCTTTCACAAAGCTTATTGTGACTAGAAATAGTTGTTTTAAGCCTTAACTTCACATTGAAAACGTGGGAAATCGAACTATAATGAAGTTTTACCCATTTTGACATAAATAATCAAACTAAGAGTTTTGAAAGTAAACAAGCCGAGTATAATCATTAAGATGTCACAAAGCTTATTGTGACTAGAAATCGTTGTTTTTAGCCTTAATTTCTCGTAGGGAACGTGGGACATTGGACAATAACAAAGTTTTAACGATTTTGTATAAAATCATAATTCTAATAGTTTTAAAATTTAACAAGACGAGCATAAATATATTTTATCTACAAACGCTTATTTTTAATAGAAATCGTTGTTTTAAGCCTTAACTTCACATTGGAAACGTGGGAAATCGAACTATAATGAAGTTTTACCCATTTTGACATAAATAATCAAACTAAGAGTTTTGAAAGTAAACAAGCCGAGTATAATCATTAAAGCCTTCACAAAGCTTATTGTGACTAGAAATAGTTGTTTTAAACCTTAACTTCACATTGAAAACGTGGGAAATCGAAGTATAATGAAGTTTTACCCATTTTGACATAAATAATCAAACTAAGAGTTTTGAAAGTAAACAAGCCGAGTATAATCATTAAAGCCTTCACAAAGCTTATTGGGACTAGAAATAGTTGTTTTAAGCCTTAACTTCACATTGAAAACGTGGGAAATCGAACTATAATGAAGTTTTACCCATTTTGACATAAATAATCAAACTAAGAGTTTTGAAAGTAAACAAGCCGAGTATAATCATTAAGATGTCACAAAGCTTATTGTGACTAGAAATCGTTGTTTTTAGCCTTAACTTCTCGTAGGGAAACGTGGTGGGACATTAGACGATAACGAAGTTTTAACGATTTTGTATAAAATCATAATTCTAATAGTTTTAAAATTTAACAAGACGAGCATAAACATATTTTATCTACAAACGCTTATTTTTAATAGAAATCGTTGTTTTAAGCCTTAACTTCACATTGGAAACGTGGGAAATCGAACTATAATGAAGTTTTACCCATTTTGACATAAATAATCAAACTAAGAGTTTTGAAAGTAAACAAGCCGAGTATAATCATTAAAGCTTTCACAAAGCTTATTGTGACTAGAAATAGTTGTTTTAAGCCTTAACTTCACATTGAAAACGTGGGAAATCGAACTATAATGAAGTTTTACCCATTTTGACATAAATAATCAAACTAAGAGTTTTGAAAGTAAACAAGCCGAGTATAATCATTAAGATGTCACAAAGCTTATTGTGACTAGAAATTGTTGTTTTTAGCCTTAACTTCTCGTAGGGAACGTGGGACATTGGACGATAACGAAGTTTTAACGATTTTGTATAAAATCATAATTCTAATCGTTTTAAAATTTAACAAGACGAGCATAAACATATTTTATCTACAAACGCTTATTTTTAATAGAAATCGTTGTTTTAAGCCTTAACTTCACATTGGAAACGTGGAAACGTGGGAAATCGAACTATAATTTTGAAGTTTTACCCATTTTGACATAAATAATTAAACTAAGAGTTTTGAAATTAAACAAGCCGAGTATAATCATTAAGATGTCACAAAGCTTATTGTGACTATTGTCTAGAAATGTTTTTTTAGCCTTAATTTCTCGTAGGGAACGTGGGACATTGGACAATAACGAAGTTTTAACGATTTTGTATAAAATCATAATTCTAATAGTTTTAAAATTTAACAAGACGAGCATAAATATATTTTATCTACAAACGCTTATTTTTAAAAGAAATCGTTGTTTTAAACTTAACTTCACATTGGAAACGTGGGAAATCGAACTATAATGAAGTTTTACCTATTTTGACATAAATAATCAAACTAAGAGTTTTAAAAGTAAACAAGCCGAGTATAATCATTAAAGCCTTCACAAAGCTTATTGTGACTAGAAATAGTTGTTTTAAACCTTAACTTCACATTTAAAACGTGGGAAATCGAACTATAATGAAGTTTTACCCTATTTGACATAAATAATCAAACTAAGAGTTTTGAAAGTAAACAAGCCGAGTAAAATCATTAAAGCCTTCACAAAGCTTATTGGGACTAGAAATAGTTGTTTTAAGCCTTAACTTCACATTGAAAACGTGGGAAATCGAAGTATAATGAAGTTTTACCCATTTTGACATAAATAATCAAACTAAGAGTTTTGAAAGTAAACAAGCCGAGTATAATCATTAAAGCCTTCACAAAGCTTATTGGGACTAGAAATAGTTGTTTTAAGCCTTAACTTCACATTGAAAACGTGGGAAATCGAACTATAATGAAGTTTTACCCATTTTGACATAAATAATCAAACTAAGAGTTTTGAAAGTAAACAAGCCGAGTATAATCATTAAGATGTCACAAAGCTTATTGTGACTAGAAATCGTTGTTTTTAGCCTTAACTTCTCGTAGGGAGCGTGGGACATTAGACGATAACGAAGTTTTATCGATTTTGTATAAAATCATAATTCTAATAGTTTTAAAATTTAACAAGACGAGCATAAACATATTTTATCTACAAACACTTATTTTTAATAGAAATCGTTGTTTTAAGCCTTAACTTCACATTGGAAACGTGGGAAATCGAACTATAATGAAGTTTTACCCATTTTGACATAAATAATCAAACTAAAGTTTTGATAGTAACAAGCCGAGTATAATCATTAAAGCTTTCACAAAGCTTATTGTGACTAGAAATAGTTGTTTTAAGCCTTAACTTCACATTGAAAACGTGGGAAATCGAACTATAATGAAGTTTTACCTATTTTGACATAAATAATCAAACTAAGAGTTTTAAAAGTAAACAAGCCGAGTATAATCATTAATACATTCACAAAGCTTATTGTGACTAGAAATAGTTGTTTTAAAACTTAACTTCACATTGAAAACGTGGGAAATCGAACTATAATAAAGTTTTATCCATTTTGACATAAATAATCAAACTAAGAGTTTTAAAAGTAAACAAGCCGAGTATAATCATTAAAGTACATTCACAAAGCTTATTGTGACTAGAAATAGTTGTTTTAAGCCTTAATTTCATATTGAAAACGTGGGAAATCGAACTATAATGAAGTTTTACCCATTTTGACATAAATAATCAAACTAAGAGTTTTGAAAGTAAACAAGCCGAGTATAATCATTAAAGCCTTCACAAAGCTTATTGTGACTAGAAATAGTTGTTTTAAACCTTAACTTCACATTGAAAACGTGGGAAATCGAACTATAATGAAGTTTTACCCATTTTGACATAAATAATCAAACTAAGAGTTTTGAAAGTAAACAAGCCGAGTATAATCATTAAGATGTCACAAAGCTTATTGGGACTAGATATTGTTGTTTTTAAGCCTTAACTTCTCGTAGGGAACGTGGGACATTGGACGATAACGAAGTTTTAACGATTTTGTATAAAATCATAATTCTAATAGTTTTAAAATTTAACAAGACGAGCATAAACATATTTTATCTACAAACCCTTATTTTTAATAGAAATCGTTGTTTTAAGCCTTAACTTCACATTGGAAACGTGGGAAATCGAACTATAATAAAGTTTTACCCATTTTGACATAAGTAATTAAACTAAGAGTTTTGAAATTAAACAAGCCGAGTATAATCATTAAGATGTCACAAAGCTTATTGTGAATAGAAATCGTTGTTTTTAGCCTTAACTTCGTAGGGAACGTGGGACATTGGACGATAACGAAGTTTTACGATTTTGTATAAAATCATAATTCTAATAGTTTTAAAATTTAACAAGATGAGGATAAACATATTTTATCTACAAACGCTTATTTTTAATAGAAATCGTTGTTTTAAGCCTTAACTTCATATTGGAAACGTGGAAAATCGAACATAATGAAGTTTTACCTATTTTGACATAAATAATCAAACTAAGAGTTTTAAAAGTAAACAAGCCGAGTATAATCACTAAAGCCTTCACAAAGCTTATTGTGACTAGAAATAGTTGTTTTAAGCCTTAACTTCACATTGAAAACGTGGGAAATCGAACTATAATGAAGTTTTACCCATTTTGACATAAATAATCAAACTAAGAGTTTTGAAAGTAAACAAGCCGAGTATAATCATTAAGATGTCACAAAGCTTATTGTGACTAGAAATCGTTGTTTTTAGCCTTAACTTCTCGTATGTAACGTGGGACATTGGACGATAACGAAGTTTTAACGATTTTGTATAAAATCATAATTCTAATAGTTTTAAGATTTAACAAGACGAGCATAAACATATTTTATCTACAAACGCTTATTTTTAATAGAAATTGTTGTTTAAGCTTTAACTTCACATTGGAAACGTGGGAAATCGAACTATAATAAAGTTTTACCCATTTTGACATAAATAATTAAACGAAGAGTTTTGAAATTAAACAAGCCGAGTATAATCATTAAGATGTCACAAAGCTTATTGTGACTAGAAATCGTTGTTTTTAGCCTTAATTTCTCGTAGGGAACGTGGGACATTGGACAATAACGAAGTTTTAACGATTTTGTATAAAATCATAATTCTAATAGTTTTAAAATTTAACATGACGAGCATAAACATATTTTATCTACAAACGCTTATTTTTAACAGAAATCGTTGTTTTAAACTTAACTTTCACATTGGAAACGTGGGAAATCGAACTATAATGAAGTTTTACCTATTTTGACATAAATAATCAAACTAAGAGTTTTTAAAGTAAACAAGCCGAGTATAATCATTAAAGCCTTCACAAAGCTTATTGTAACTAGAAATAGTTGTTTTAAACCTTAACTTCACATTGAAAACGTGGGAAATCGAACTATAATGAAGTTTTACCCTATTTGACATAAATAATCAAACTAAGAGTTTTGAAAGTAAACAAGCCGAGTAAAATCATTAAAGCCTTCACAAAGCTTATTGGGACTAGAAATAGTTGTTTTAAGCCTTAACTTGACATTGAAAACGTGGGAAATCGAACTATAATGAAGTTTTACCCATTTTGACATAAATAATCAAACTAAGAGTTTTAAAAGTAAACAAGCCGAGTATAATCATTAAAGCCTTCACAAAGCTTATTGTGACTAGAAATAGTTGTTTTAAACCTTAACTTCACATTGAAAACGTGGGAAATCGAACTATAATGAAGTTTATCCTATTTGACATAAATAATCAAACTAAGAGTTTTGAATGTAAACAAGCCGAGTAAAATCATTAAAGCCTTCACAAAGCTTATTGGGACTAGAAATAGTTGTTTTAAGCATTAACTTCACATTGAAAACGTGAGAAATCGAACTATAATGAAGTTTTACCCATTTTGACATAAATAATCAAACTAAGAGTTTTGAAAGTAAACAAGCCGAGTATAATCATTAAAGCTTTCACAAAGCTTATTGTGACTAGAAATAGTTGTTTTAAGCGTTAACTTCACATTGAAAACGTGGGAAATCGAACTATAATGAAGTTTTACACATTTTGACATAAATAATCAAACTAAGAGTTTTGAAAGTAAACAAGCCGAGTATAATCATTAAAATGTCACGAAGCTTATTGTGACTAGAAATCGTTGATTTTTGCCTTAACTTCTCGTATGGAACGTGGGACATTGGACGATAACGAAGTTTTAACGATTTTGTATAAAATCATAATTCTAATAGTTTTAAAATTTAACAAGATGAGCATAAACATATTTTATCTACAAACGCTTATTTTTAATAGAAATCGTTGTTTTAAGCCTTAACTTTACATTGGAAACGTGGGAAATCGAACTATAATGAAGTTATACCTATTTTGACATAAATAATCAAACTAAGAGTTTTAAAAGTAAACAAGCCGAGTCTTATCATTAAAGCCTTCACAAAGCTTATTGTGACTAGAAATAGTTGTATTAAAACTTAACTTCACATTGAAAACGTGGGAAATCGAACTATAATGAAGTTTTATCTATTTTGACATAAATAATCAAACTAAGAGTTTTGAAAGTAAACAAACCGAGTATTATCATTAAAGCCTTCACAAAGCTTATTGTGACTAGAAATAGTTGTTTTAAACCTTAACCTCACATTGAAAACGTGGGAAATCGAACTATAATAAAGTTTTACCCATTTTGACATAAATAATCAAACTAAGAGTTTTGAAAGTAAACAAGCCGAGTATAATCATTAAAGCCTTCACAAAGCTTATTGTGACTAGAAATAGTTGTTTTAAACCTTAACTTCACATTGAAAACGTGGGAAATCGAACTATAATGAAGTTTTACCCATTTTGACATAAATAATCAAACTAAGAGTTTTGAAAGTAAACAAGCCGAGTATAATCATTAAGATGTTACAAAGCTTATTGTGACTAGAAATCGTTGTTTTTAGCCTTAATTTCTCGTAGGGAACGTGGGACATTGGACAATAACAAAGTTTTAACGATTTTGTATAAAATCATAATTCTAATAGTTTTAAAATTTAACAAGACGAGCATAAATATATTTTATCTACAAACGCTTATTTTTAACAGAAATCGTTGTTTTAAACTTAACTTTCACATTGGAAACGTAGGAAATCGAACTATAATGAAGTTTTACCTATTTTGACATAAATAATCAAACTAAGAGTTTTAAAAGTAAACAAGCCGAGCATAATCATTAAAGCCTTCACAAAGCTTATTCTGACTAGAAATAGTTGTTTTAAACCTTAACTTCACATTGAAAACGTGGGAAATCGAAGTATAATGAAGTTTTACCCATTTTGACATAAATAATCAAACTAAGAGTTTTCAAAGTAGACAAGCCGAGTATAATCATTAAAGCCTTCACAAAGCTTATTGGGACTAGAAATAGTTGTTTTAAGCCTTAACTTCACATTGAAAACGTGGGAAATCGAACTATAATGAAGTTTTACCCATTTTAACATAAATAATCAAACTAAGTGTTTTGAAAGTAAACAAGCCGAGTATAATCATTAAGATGTCACAAAGCTTATTGTGACTAGAAATCGTTGTTTTTAGCCTTAACTTCTCGTAGCGAGCGTGGGACATTAGACGATAACGAAGTTTTAACGATTTTGTATAAAATCATAATTCTAATAGTTTTAAAATTTAACAAGACGAGCATAAACATATTTTATCTACAAACGCTTATTTTTAATAGAAATCGTTGTTTTAAGCATTAACTTCACATTGGAAACGTGGGAAATCGGACTATAATGAAGTTTTACCCATTTTGACATAAATAATCAAACTAAAAGTTTTGATAGTATACAAGCCGAGTATAATCCTTTAAGCTTTCACAAAGCTTATTGTGACTAGAAATAGTAGTTTTAAGCCTTAACTTCACATTGAAAACGTGAGAAATCGAACTATAATGAAGTTTTACCCATTTTGACATAAATAATTAAACTAAGAGTTTTGAAAGTAAACAAGCCGAGTATAATCATTAAGATGTCACAAAGCTTATTGTGACTAGAAATTGTTGTTTTTAGCCTTAACTTCTCGTAGGGAACGTGGGACATTGGACGATAACGAAGTTTTAACGATTTTGTATAAAATCATAATTCTAATCGTTTTAAAATTTAACAAGACGAGCATAAACATATTTTATCTACAAACGCTTATTTTTAACAGAAATCGTTGTTTTAAGCCTTAACTTCACATTGGAAACGTGGGAAATCGAACTATAATAAAGTTTTACCCATTTTGACATAAATAATTAAACTAAGAGTTTTGAAATTAAACAAGCCGAGTATAATCATTAAGATGTCACAAAGCTTATTGTGACTAGAAATCGTTGTTTTTAGCCTTAATTTCTCGTAGGGAACGTGGGACATTGGACAATAACGAAGTTTTAACGATTTTGTATAAAATCATAATTCTAATAATTTTAAAATTTAACAAGACGAGCATAAATATATTTTATCTACAAACGCTTATTTTTAAAAGAAATCGTTGTTTTAAACTTAACTTTCACATTGGAAACGTGGGAAATCGAACTATAATGAAGTTTTACCTATTTTGACATAAATAATCAAACTAAGAGTTTTAAAAGTAAACAAGCCGAGTATAATCATTAAAGCCTTCACAAAGCTTATTGTGACTAGAAATAGTTGTTTTAAACCTTAACTTCACATTTAAAACGTGGGAAATCGAACTATAATGAAGTTTTACCCTATTTGACATAAATAATCAAACTAAGAGTTTTGAAAGTAAACAAGCCGAGTATAATCCTTAAAGCTTTCACAAAGCTTATTGTGACTAGAAATAGTAGTTTTAAGCCTTAACTTCACATTGAAAACGTGGGAAATCGAACTATAATGAAGTTTTACCTATTTTGACATAAATAATCAAACTAAGAGTTTTAAAAGTAAACAAGCCGA
The DNA here is from genome assembly GCA_039657345.1 of Stephania japonica. Lineage (NCBI taxonomy): Eukaryota > Viridiplantae > Streptophyta > Magnoliopsida > Ranunculales > Menispermaceae > Stephania > Stephania japonica. The sequence goes on along the minus strand of JBBNAE010000024.1, from coordinate 311,933 downwards.
GTATTATCATTAATACATTCACAAAGCTTATTGTGACTAGAAATAGTTGTATTAAAACTTAACTTCACATTGAAAACGTGGGAAATCGAACTATAATGAAGTTTTATCCATTTTGACATAAATAATCAAACTAAGAGTTTTAAAAGTAAACAAGCCGAGTATTATCATTAGTACATTCACAAAGCTTATTGTGACTAGAAATAGTTGTTTTAAGCCTTAATTTCATATTGAAAACGTGGGAAATCGAACTATAATGAAGTTTTACCCATTTTGACATAAATAATCAAACTAAGAGTTTTGAAAGTAAACAAGCCGAGTATAATCATTAAAGCCTTCACAAAGCTTATTGTGACTAGAAATAGTTGTTTTAAACCTTAACTTCACATTGAAAACGTGGGAAATCGAACTATAATGAAGTTTTACCCATTTTGACATAAATAATCAAACTAAGAGTTTTGAAAGTAAACAAGCCGAGTATAATCATTAAGATGTCACAAAGCTTATTGGGACTAGAAATTGTTGTTTTTAGCCTTAACTTCTCGTAGGGAACGTGGGACATTGGACGATAACGAAGTTTTAACGATTTTGTATAAAATCATAATTCTAATAGTTTTAAAATTTAACAAGACGAGCATAAACATATTTTATCTACAAACCCTTATTTTTAATAGAAATCGTTGTTTTAAGCCTTAACTTCACATTGGAAACGTGAGAAATCGAACTATAATAAAGTTTTACCCATTTTGACATAAGTAATTAAACTAAGAGTTTTGAAATTAAACAAGCCGAGTATAATCATTAAGATGTCACAAAGCTTATTGTGAATAGAAATCGTTGTTTTTAGCCTTAACTTCTCGTAGGGAACGTGGGACATTGGACGATAACGAAGTTTTTACGATTTTGTATAAAATCATAATTCTAATAGTTTTAAAATTTAACAAGATGAGGATAAACATATTTTATCTACAAACGCTTATTTTTAATAGAAATCGTTGTTTTAAGCCTTAACTTCATATTGGAAACGTGGAAAATCGAACTATAATGAAGTTTTACCTATTTTGACATAAATAATCAAACTAAGAGTTTTAAAAGTAAACAAGCCGAGTATAATCACTAAAGCCTTCACAAAGCTTATTGTGACTAGAAATAGTTGTTTTAAGCCTTAACTTCACATTGAAAACGTGGGAAATCGAACTATAATGAAGTTTTACCCATTTTGACATAAATAATCAAACTAAGAGTTTTGAAAGTAAACAAGCCGAGTATAATCATTAAGATGTCACAAAGCTTATTGTGACTAGAAATCGTTGATTTTAGCCTTAACTTCTCGTATGTAACGTGGGACATTGGACGATAACGAAGTTTTAACGATTTTGTATAAAATCATAATTCTAATAGTTTTAAAATTTAACAAGACGAGCATTAACATATTTAATCTACAAACGCTTATTTTTAATAGAAATCGTTGTTTTAAGCCCTACCTTCACATTGAAAACGTGGGAAATCGAATTATAATGAACTTTTACCCATTTTGATATAAATAATTAAACTAAGAGTTTTGAAATTAAACAAGCCGAGTATAATCATTAAGATGTCACAAAGCTTATTGTGACTAGAAATCGTTGTTTTTAGCCTTAATTTCTCTTAGGGAACGTGGGACATTGGACAATAACGAAGTTTTATCGATTTTGTATAAAATCATAATTCTAATAGTTTTAAAATTTAACAAGACGAGCATAAACATATTTTATCTACAAATGCTTATTTTTAATAGAAATCGTTGTTTTAAGCCCTACCTTCACACTGGAAACGTGGGAAATCGAATTATAATGAAGTTTTACCCATTTTGACATAAATAATCAAACTAAGAGTTTTGAAAGTAAACAAGCCAAGTATAATCATTAAGATGTCACAAAGCTTATTGTGACTAGAAATTGTTGTTTTTAGCCTTAACTTCTCGTAGGGAACGTGGGACATTGGACGATAACGTAGTTTTAACGATTTTGTATAAAATCATAATTCTAATAGTTTTAAAATTTAACAAGACGAGCATAAATATATTTTATCTACAAACGTTTATTTTTAATAGAAATCGTTGTTTTAAGCCCTAGCTTCACATTGGAAACGTGGGAAATCAAATTATAATGAAGTTTTACCCATTTTGATATAAATAATCAAACTAAGAGTTTTTAAAGTAAACAAGCCGAGAATAATCATTAAAGCTTTCACAAAGCTTATTGTGACTAGATATAGTTGTTTTAAACCTTAACTTCACATTGAAAACGTGGAAAATAGAACTATAATGAAGTTTTACCTACTTTGACATAAATAATTAAACTAAGAGTTTTGAAAGTAAACAAGCCGAGTATAATCATTAAAGCCTTCACAAAGCTTATTTTGACTAGAAATAGTTGTTTTAAGCCTTAACTTCACATTGAAAACGTGGGAAATCGAACTATAATGAAGTTTTACCCAGTTTGACATAAATAATCAAACTAAGAGTTTTGAAAGTAAACAAGCCGAGTATAATCATTAAGATGTCACAAAGCTTATTGTGACTAGAAATTGTTGTTTTTAGCCTTAACTTCTCGTAGGGAACGTGGGACATTGGACGATAACGAAGTTTTAACGATTTTGTATATAATCATAATTCTAATAGTTTTAAAATTTAACAAGACGAGCATAAACATATTTTATCTACAAACGCTTATTTTTAATAGAAATCGTTGTTTTAAGCCTTAACTTCACATTGGAAACGTGGGAAATCGAACTATTATAAAGTTTTACCCATTTTGACATAAATAATTAAACTAAGAGTTTTGAAATTAAGCAAGCCGAGTATAATCATTAAGATGTCACAAAGCTTATTGTGACTAGAAATCGTAGTTTTTAGCCTTAATTTCTCGTAGGGAACGTGGGACATAGAACAATAACGAAGTTTTAACGATTTTGTATAAAATCATAATTAGAATAGTTTTAAAATTTAACAAGACGAGCATAAACATATTTTATCTACAAACGCTTATTTTTAACAGAAATCGTTGTTTTAAACCTAACTTTCACATTGGAAACGCGGGAAATCGAACTATAATGAAGTTTTACCTATTTTGACATAATTAATCAAACTAAGAGTTCTAAAAGTAAACAAGCCGAGTATAATCATTAAAGCCTTCACAAAGCTTATTGTGACTAAAAATAGTTGTTTTAAACCTTAACTTCACATTGAAAACGTGGGAAATCGAACTATAATGAAGTTTTACCCTATTTGACATAAATAATCAAACTAAGAGTTTTGAATGTAAACAAGCCGAGTAAAATCATTAAAGCCTTCACAAGGCTTATTGGGACTAGAAATAGTTGTTTTAAGCCTTAACTTCACATTGAAAACGTAGGAAATCGAACTATAATGAAGTTTTACCCATTTTGACATAAATAATCAAACTAAGAGTTTTGAAAGTAAACAAGCCGAGTATAATCATTAAGATGTCACAAAGCTTATTGTGACTAGAAATCGTTGTTTTTAGCCTTAACTTCACATTGAAAACGTGGAAAATCAAACTATAATGAAGTTTTACCTATTTTGACATAAATAATCAAACTAAGAGTTTTGAAAGTAAACAAGCCGAGTATAATCATTAAAGCTTTCACAAAGCTTATTGTGACTAGAAATAGTTGTTTTAAGCCTTAACTTCACATTGAAAACGTGGGAAATCGAACTATATTGAAGTTTTACCCATTTTGACATAAATAATCAAACTAAGAGTTTTGAAAGTAAACAAGCCGAGTATAATCATTAAAATGTCACGAAGCTTATTGTGACTAGAAATCGTTGATTTTAGCCTTAACTTCTCGTATGGAACGTGGGACATTGGACGATAACGAAGTTTTAACGATTTTGTATAAAATCATAATTCTAATAGTTTTAAAATTTAACAATTTGAGCATAAACATATTATATCTACAAACGCTTATTTTTAATAGAAATCGTTGTTTTAAGACTTAACTTCTTATTGGAAACGTGGGAAATCGAACTATAATGAAGTTTTACCTATTTTGACATAAATAATCAAACTGAGAGTTTTGAAAGTAAACAAGCCGAGTATAATCATTAAGATGTCACAAAGCTTATTGTGACTAGAAATTGTTGTTTTTAGCCTTAACTTCTCGTAGGGAACGTGGGACATTGGACGATAACGAAGTTTTAACGATTTTGTATAAAATCATAATTCTAATAGTTTTAAAATTTAACAAGACGAGCATAAACATATTTTATCTACAAACGCTTATTTCTAATAGAAATCGTTGTCTTAAGCTTTAACTTCACATTGGAAACGTGGGAAATCGAACTATAATAAAGTTTTACCCATTTTGACATAAATAATTAAACTAAGAGTTTTGAAATTAAACAAGCCGAGTATAATCATTAAGATATCACAAAGCTTATTGTGACTAGAAATCGTTGTTTTTAGCCTTAATTTCTCGTAGGGAACGTGGGACATTGGACAATAACGAAGTTTTAACGATTTTGTATAAAATCATAATTCTAATAGTTTTAAAATTTAACAACACGAGCATAAACATATTTTATCTACAAACGCTTATTTTTAACAGAAATCGTTGTTTTAAACTTAACTTTCACATTGGAAACGTGGAAAATCGAACTATAATGAAGTTTTACCTATTTTGACATAAATAATCAAACTAAGAGTTTTAAAAGTAAACAAGCCGAGTATAATCATTAAAGCCTTCACAAAGCTTATTGTGACTAGAAATAGTTGTTTTAAACCTTAACTTCACGTTGAAAACGTGGGAAATCGAACTATAATGAAGTTTTACCCTATTTGACATAAATAATCAAACTAAGAGTTTTGAAAGTAAACAAGCCGAGTAAAATCATTAAAGCCTTCACAAAGCTTATTGGGACTAGAAATAGTTGTTTTAATCCTTAACTTTACATTGAAAACGTGGGAAATCGAACTATAATGAAGTTTTACCCATTTTAACTTAAATAATCAAACTAAGAGTTTTGAAAGTAAACAAGCCGAGTATAATCATTAAAGCTTTCACAAAGCTTATTGTGACTAGAAATAGTTGTTTTAAGCCTTAACTTCACATTGAAAACGTGGGAAATCAAACTATAATGAAGTTTTACCCATTTTGACATAAATAATCAAACTAAGAGTTTTGAAAGTAAACAAGCCGAGTATAATCATTAAAATGTCACGAAGCTTATTGTGACTAGAAATTGTTGATTTTAGCCTTAACTTCTCGTATGGAACGTGGGACATTGGACGATAACGAAGTTTTAACGATTTTGTATAAAATCATAATTCTAATAGTTTTAAAATTTAACAAGATGAGCATAAACATATTTTATCTACAAACGCTTATTTTTAATAGAAATCGTTGTTTTAAGCCTTAACTTCACATTGGTAACGTGGGAAATCGAACTATAATGAAGTTTTACCTATTTTGAAATAAATAATCAAACTAAGAGTTTTAAAAGTAAACAAACCGAGTATTATCATTAAAGCCTTCACAAAGCTTATTGTGACTAGAAATAGTTGTTTTAAACCTTAACTTCACATTGAAAACGTGGGAAATCGAACTATAATGAAGTTTTACCCTATTTGACATAAATAATCAAACTAAGAGTTTTGAAAGTAAACAAGCCGAGTAAAATCATTAAAGCCTTCACAAAGCTTATTGGGACTAGAAATAGTTGTTTTAAGCCTTAACTTTACATTGAAAACGTGGGAAATCGAACTATAATGAAGTTTTACCCATTTTGACTTAAATAATCAAACTAAGAGTTTTGAAAGTAAACAAGCCGAGTATAATCATTAAAGCTTTCACAAAGCTTATTGTGACTAGAAATAGTTGTTTTAAGCCTTAACTTCACATTGAAAACGTGGGAAATCAAACTATAATGAAGTTTTACCCATTTTGACATAAATAATCAAACTAAGAGTTTTGAAAGTAAACAAGCCGAGTATAATCATTAAAATGTCACGAAGCTTATTGGGACTAGAAATTGTTGTTTTTAGCCTTAACTTCTCGTAGGGAACGTGGGACATTGGACAATAACGAAGTTTTAACGATTTTGTATAAAATCATAATTCTAATAGTTTTAAAATTTAACAAGACGAGCATAAACATATTTTATCTACAAACGCTTATTTTTAACAGAAATCGTTGTTTTAAACCTAACTTTCACATTGGAAACGTGGGAAATCGAACTATAATGAAGTTTTACCTATTTTGACATAAATAATCAAACTAAGTGTTTTAAAAGTAAACAAGCCGAGTATAATCATTAAAGCCTTCACAAAGCTTATTGTGACTAGAAATAGTTGTTTTAAACCTTAACTTCACATTGAAAACGTGGGAAATCGAACTATAATGAAGTTTATCCTATTTGACATAAATAATCAAACTAAGAGTTTTGTATGTAAACAAGCCGAGTAAAATCATTAAAGCCTTCACAAAGCTTATTGGGACTAGAAATAGTTGTTTTAAGCCTTAACTTCACATTGAAAACGTGGGAAAGCGAACTATAATGAAGTTTTACCCATTTTGACATAAATAATCAAACTAAGAGTTTTGAAAGTAAACAAGCCGAGTATAATCATTAAAGCTTTCAAAAAGCTTATTGTGACTAGAAATAGTTGTTTTAAGCGTTAACTTCACATTGAAAACGTGGGAAATCGAACTATAATGAAGTTTTACACATTTTGACATAAATAATCAAACTAAGAGTTTTGAAAGTATAAAAGCCGAGTATAATCATTAAAATGTCACGAAAGCTTATTGTGACTAGAAATCGTTGATTTTAGCCTTAACTTCTCGTATGGAACGTGGGACATTGGACGATAACGAAGTTTTAACGATTTTGTATAAAATCATAATTCTAATAGTTTTAAAATTTAACAAGATGAGCATAAACATATTTTATCTACAAACGCTTATTTTTAATAGAAATCGTTGTTTTAATCCTTAACTTCACATTGGAAACGTGGGAAATCGAACTATAATGAAGTTATACCTATTTTGACATAAATAATCAAACTAAGAGTTTTAAAAGTAAACAAGCCGAGTATTATCATTAAAGCCTTCACAAAGCTTATTGTGACTAGAAATAGTTGTATGAAAACTTAACTTCACATTGAAAACGTGGGAAATCGAACTATAATGAAGTTTTATCTATTTTGACACAAATAATCAAACTAAGAGTTTTGAAAGTAAACAAACCGAGTATTATCATTAAAGCCTTCACAAAGCTTATTGTGACTAGAAATAGTTGTTTTAAACCTTAACTTCACATTGAAAACGTGGGAAATCGAACTATAATGAAGTTTTACCCATTTTGACATAAATAATCAAACTAAGAGTTTTGAAAATAAACAAGCCGAGTATAATCATTAAAGCCTTCACAAAGCTTATTGTGACTAGAAATAGTTGTTTTAAACCTTAACTTCACATTGAAAACGTGGGAAATCGAACTATAATGAAGTTTTACCCATTTTGACATAAATAATCAAACTAAGAGTTTTGAAAGTAAAAAAGCCGAGTATAATCATTAAGATGTCACAAAGCTTATTGTGACTAGAAATTGTTGTTTTTAGCCTTAACTTCTCGTAGGGAACGTGGGACATTGGACGATAACGAAGTTTTAACGATTTTGTATAAAATCATAATTCTAATAGTTTTAAAATTTAACAAGACGAGCATGAACATATTTTATCTACAAACGCTTATTTTTATTAGAAATCGTTGTTTTAAGCCTTAACTTCACATTGGAAACGTGGGAAATCGAACTATAATGAAGTTTTACCTATTTTGACATAAATAATCAAACTAAGAGTTTTAAAAGTAAACAAGCCGGGTATAATCATTAAAGCCTTCACAAAGCTTATTCTGACTAGAAATAGTTGTTTTAAACTTTAACCTCACATTGAAAACGTGGGAAATCGAAGTATAATGAAGTTTTACCTATTTTGACATAAATAATCAAACTAAGAGTTTTGAAAGTAAACAAACCGAGTATTATCATTAAAGCCTTCACAAAGCTTATTGTGACTAGAAATAGTTGTTTTAAACCTTAACTTCACATTGAAAACGTGGGAAATCGAACTATAATGAAGTTTTACCCATTTTGACATAAATAATCAAACTAAGAGTTTTGAAAGTAAACAAGCCGAGTATAATCATTAAAGCCTTCACAAAGCTTATTGTGACTAGAAATAGTTGTTTTAAACCTTAACTTCACATTGAAAACGTTGGAAATCGAACTATAATGAAGTCTTACCCATTTTGACATAAATAATCAAACTAAGAGTTTTGAAAGTAAGCAAGACGAGTATAATCATTAAGATGTCACAAAGCTTATTGTGACTAGAAATTGTTGTTTTTAGCCTTAACTTCTCGTAGGGAACGTGGGACATTGGACGATAACGAAGTTTTAACGATTTTGTATAAAATCATAATTCTAATAGTTTTAAAATTTAACAAGACGAGCATAAACATATTTTATCTACAAACGCTTATTTTTAATAGAAATCGTTGTTTTAAGCCTTAACTTCACATTGGAAACGTGGGAAATCGAACTATAATAAAGTTTTACCAATTTTGACATAAATAATGAAACTAAGAGTTTTGAAATTAAACAAGCCGAGTATAATCATTAAGATGTCACAGAGCTTATTGTGACTAGAAATCGTTGTTTTTAGCCTTAGTTTCTCGTAGGGAACGTGGGACATTGGACAATAACGAAGTTTTAACGATTTTGTATAAAATCATAATTCTAATAGTTTTAAAATTTAACAAGTCGAGCATAAACATATTTTATCTACAAACGCTTATTTTTAACAGAAATCGTTGTTTTAAACCTAACTTTCACATTGGAAACGTGGGAAATCGAACTATAATGAAGTTTTACCTATTTTGACATAAATAATCAAACTAAGTGTTTTAAAAGTAAACAAGCCGAGTATAATCATTAAAGCCTTCACAAAGCTTATTGTGACTATAAATAGTTGTTTTAAACCTTAACTTCACATAGAAAACGTGGGAAATCGAACTATAATGAAGTTTATCCTATTTGACATAAATAATCAAACTAAGAGTTTTGTATGTAAACAAGCCGAGTAAAATCATTAAAGCCTTCACAAAGCTTATTGGGACTAGAAATAGTTGTTTTAAGCCTTAACTTCACATTGAAAACGTGGGAAAGCGAACTATAATGAAGTTTTACCCATTTTGACATAAATAATCAAACTAAGAGTTTTGAAAGTAAACAAGCCGAGTATAATCATTAAAGCTTTCAAAAAGCTTATTGTGACTAGAAATAGTTGTTTTAAGCGTTAACTTCACATTGAAAACGTGGGAAATCGAACTATAATGAAGTTTTACACATTTTGACATAAATAATCAAACTAAGAGTTTTGAAAGTATACAAGCCGAGTATAATCATTAAAATGTCACGAAGCTTATTGTGACTAGAAATCGTTGATTTTAGCCTTAACTTCTCGTATGGAACGTGGGACATTGGACGATAACGAAGTTTTAACGATTTTGTATAAAATCATAATTCTAATAGTTTTAAAATTTAACAAGATGAGCATAAACATATTTTATCTACAAACGCTTATTTTTAATAGAAATCGTTGTTTTAAGCCTTAACTTCACATTGGAAACGTGGGAAATCGAACTATAATGAAGTTATACCTATTTTGACATAAATAATCAAACTAAGAGTTTTAAAAGTAAACAAGCCGAGTATTATCATTAAAGCCTTCACAAAGCTTATTGTGACTAGAAATAGTTGTATGAAAACTTAACTTCACATTGAAAACGTGGGAAATCGAACTATAATGAAGTTTTATCTATTTTGACATAAATAATCAAACTAAGAGTTTTGAAAGTAAACAAACCGAGTATTATCATTAAAGCCTTCACAAAGCTTATTGTGACTAGAAATAGTTGTTTTAAACCTTAACTTCACATTGAAAACGTGGGAAATCGAACTATAATGAAGTTTTACCCATTTTGACATAAATAATCAAACTAAGAGTTTTGAAAATAAACAAGCCGAGTATAATCATTAAAGCCTTCACAAAGCTTATTGTGGCTAGAAATAGTTGTTTTAAACCTTAACTTCACATTGAAAACGTTGGAAATCGAACTATAATGAAGTCTTACCCATTTTGACATAAATAATCAAACTAAGAGTTTTGAAAGTAAACAAGCCGAGTATAATCATTAAGATGTCACAAAGCTTATTGTGACTAGAAATTGTTGTTTTTAGCCTTAACTTCTCGTAGGGAACGTGGGACATTGGACGATAACGAAGTTTTAACGATTTTGTATAAAATCATAATTCTAATAGTTTTAAAATTTAACAAGACGAGCATAAACATATTTTATCTACAAACGCTTATTTTTATTAGAAATCGTTGTTTTAAGCCTTAACTTCACATTGGAAACGTGGGAAATCGAACTATAATGAAGTTTTACCTATTTTGACATAAATAATCAAACTAAGAGTTTTAAAAGTAAACAAGCCGGTATAATCATTAAAGCCTTCACAAAGCTTATTCGACTAGACATAGTTGTTTTAAACCTTAACTTCACATTGAAAACGTGGGAAATCGAAGTATAATGAAGTTTTACCCATTTTGACATAAATAATCAAACTAAGAGTTTTGAAAGTAAACAAGCCGAGTATAATTATTAAAGCCTTCACAAAGCTTATTGGGACTAGAAATAGTTGTTTTAAGCCTTAACTTCACATTGAAAACGTGGGAAATCGAACTATAATGAAGTTTTACCCATTTTAACATAAATAATCAAACTAAGTGTTTTGAAAGTAAACAAGCCGAGTATAATCATTAAGATGTCACAAAGCTTATTGTGACTAGAAATCGTTGTTTTTAGCCTTAACTTCGTAGGGAGCGTGGGACATTAGACGATAACGAAGTTTTAACGATTTTGTATAAAATCATAATTCTAATAGTTTTAAAATTTAACAAGACGAGCATAAATATATTTTATCTACAAACGCTTATTTTTAACAGAAATCGTTGTTTTAAACTTAACTTTCACATTGGAAACGTGGGAAATCGAACTATAATGAAGTTTTACCTATTTTGACATAAATAATCAAACTAAGAGTTTTAAAAGTAAACAAGCCGAGTATAATCATTAAAGCCCTCACAAAGCTTATTGTGACTAAAAATAGTTGTTTTAAACCTTAACTTCACATTGAAAACGTGGGAAATCGAACTATAATGAAGTTTTACCCATTTTGACATAAATAATCAAACTAAGAGTTTTGAAAGTAAACAAGCCGAGTATAATCATTAAAGCCTTCACAAAGCTTATTGGGACTAGAAATAGTTGTTTTAAGCCTTAACTTCACATTGAAAACGTGGGAAATCGAACTATAATGAAGTTTTACCCATTTTAACATAAATAATCAAACTAAGTGTTTTGAAAGTAAACAAGCCGAGTATAATCATTAAGATGTCACAAAGCTTATTGTGACTAGAAATCGTTGTTTTTAGCCTTAACTTCTCGTAGGGAGCGTGGGACATTAGACGATAACGAAGTTTTAACGATTTTGTATAAAATCATAATTCTAATAGTTTTAAAATTTAACAAGACGAGCATAAATATATTTTATCTACAAACGCTTATTTTTAACAGAAATCGTTGTTTTAAACTTAACTTTCACATTGGAAACGTGGGAAATCGAACTATAATGAAGTTTTACCTATTTTGACATAAATAATCAAACTAAGAGTTTTAAAAGTAAACAAGCCGAGTATAATCATTAAAGCCCTCACAAAGCTTATTGTGACTAAAAATAGTTGTTTTAAACCTTAACTTCACATTGAAAACGTGGGAAATCGAACTATAATGAAGTTTTACCCATTTTGACATAAATAATCAAACTAAGAGTTTTGAAAATAAACAAGCCGAGTATAATCATTAAAGCCTTCACAAAGCTTATTGTGACTAGAAATAGTTGTTTTAAACCTTAACTTCACATTGAAAACGTGGGAAATCGAACTATAATGAAGTTTTACCCATTTTGACATAAATAATCAAACTAAGAGTTTTGAAAGTAAACAAGCCGAGTATAATCATTAAGATGTCACAAAGCTTATTGTGACTAGAAATTGTTGTTTTTAGCCTTAACTTCTCGTAGGGAACGTGGGACATTGGACGATAACGAAGTTTTAACGATTTTGTATAAAATCATAATTCTAATAGTTTTAAAATTTAACAAGACGAGCATAAACATATTTTATCTACAAACGCTTATTTTTATTAGAAATCGTTGTTTTAAGCCTTAACTTCACATTGGAAACGTGGGAAATCGAACTATAATGAAGTTTTACCTATTTTGACATAAATAATCAAACTAAGAATTTTAAAAGTAAACAAGCCGGGTATAATCATTAAAGCCTTCACAAAGCTTATTCTGACTAGAAATAGTTGTTTTAAACCTTAACCTCACATTGAAAACGTGGGAAATCGAAGTATAATGAAGTTTTACCTATTTTGACATAAATAATCAAACTAAGAGTTTTGAAAGTAAACAAACCGAGTATTATCATTAAAGCCTTCACAAAGCTTATTGTGACTAGAAATAGTTGTTTTAAACCTTAACTTCACATTGAAAACGTGGGAAATCGAACTATAATGAAGTTTTACCCATTTTGACATAAATAATCAAACTAAGAGTTTTGAAAGTAAACAAGCCGAGTATAATCATTAAAGCCTTCACAAAGCTTATTGTGGCTAGAAATAGTTGTTTTAAACCTTAACTTCACATTGAAAACGTTGGAAATCGAACTATAATGAAGTCTTACCCATTTTGACATAAATAATCAAACTAAGAGTTTTGAAAGTAAACAAGCCGAGTATAATCATTAAGATGTCACAAAGCTTATTGTGACTAGAAATTGTTGTTTTTAGCCTTAACTTCTCGTAGGGAACGTGGGACATTGGACGATAACGAAGTTTTAACGATTTTGTATAAAATCATAATTCTAATAGTTTTAAAATTTAACAAGACGAGCATAAACATATTTTATCTACAAACGCTTATTTTTATTAGAAATCGTTGTTTTAAGCCTTAACTTCACATTGGAAACGTGGGAAATCGAACTATAATGAAGTTTTACCTATTTTGACATAAATAATCAAACTAAGAGTTTTAAAAGTAAACAAGCCGGTATAATCATTAAAGCCTTCACAAAGCTTATTCGACTAGACATAGTTGTTTTAAACCTTAACTTCACATTGAAAACGTGGGAAATCGAAGTATAATGAAGTTTTACCCATTTTGACATAAATAATCAAACTAAGAGTTTTGAAAGTAAACAAGCCGAGTATAATTATTAAAGCCTTCACAAAGCTTATTGGGACTAGAAATAGTTGTTTTAAGCCTTAACTTCACATTGAAAACGTGGGAAATCGAACTATAATGAAGTTTTACCCATTTTAACATAAATAATCAAACTAAGTGTTTTGAAAGTAAACAAGCCGAGTATAATCATTAAGATGTCACAAAGCTTATTGTGACTAGAAATCGTTGTTTTTAGCCTTAACTTCTCGTAGGGAGCGTGGGACATTAGACGATAACGAAGTTTTAACGATTTTGTATAAAATCATAATTCTAATAGTTTTAAAATTTAACAAGACGAGCATAAATATATTTTATCTACAAACGCTTATTTTTAACAGAAATCGTTGTTTTAAACTTAACTTTCACATTGGAAACGTGGGAAATCGAACTATAATGAAGTTTTACCTATTTTGACATAAATAATCAAACTAAGAGTTTTAAAAGTAAACAAGCCGAGTATAATCATTAAAGCCTTCACAAAGCTTATTGTGACTAAAAATAGTTGTTTTAAACCTTAACTTCACATTGAAAACGTGGGAAATCGAACTATAATTAAGTTTTACCCTATTTGACATAAATAATCAAACTAAGAGTTTTGAAAGTAAACAAGCCGAGTAAAATCATTAAAGCCTTCACAAAGCTTATTGGGACTAGAAATAGTTGTTTTAAGCCTTAACTTCACATTGAAAACGTGGGAAAGCGAACTATAATGAAGTTTTACCCATTTTGACATAAATAATCAAACTAAGAGTTTTGAAAGTAAACAAGCCGAGTATAATCATTAAAGCTTTCAAAAAGCTTATTGTGACTAGAAATAATTGTTTTAAGCGTTAACTTCACATTGAAAACGTGGGAAATCGAACTATAATGAAGTTTTACACATTTTGACATAAATAATCAAACTAAGAGTTTTGAAAGTATACAAGCCGAGTATAATCATTAAAATGTCACGAAGCTTATTGTGACTAGAAATCGTTGATTTTAGCCTTAACTTCTCGTATGGAACGTGGGACATTGGACGATAACGAAGTTTTAACGATTTTGTATAAAATCATAATTCTAATAGTTTTAAAATTTAACAAGATGAGCATAAACATATTTTATCTACAAACGCTTATTTTTAATAGAAATCGTTGTTTTAAGCCTTAACTTCACATTGGAAACGTGGAAAATCGAACTATAATGAAGTTATACCTATTTTGACATAAATAATCAAACTAAGAGTTTTAAAAGTAAACAAGCCGAGTATTATCATTAAAGCCTTCACAAAGCTTATTGTGACTAGAAATAGTTGTATGAAAACTTAACTTCACATTGAAAACGTGGGAAATCGAACTATAATGAAGTTTTATCTATTTTGACATAAATAATCAAACTAAGAGTTTTGAAAGTAAACAAACCGAGTATTATCATTAAAGCCTTCACAAAGCTTATTGTGACTAGAAATAGTTGTTTTAAACTTTAACTTCACATTGAAAACGTGGGAAATCGAACTATAATGAAGTTTTACCCATTTTGACATAAATAATCAAACTAAGAGTTTTGAAAATAAACAAGCCGAGTATAATCATTAAAGCCTTCACAAAGCTTATTGTGACTAGAAATAGTTGTTTTAAACCTTAACTTCACATTGAAAACGTGGGAAATCAAACTATAATGAAGTTTTACCCATTTTGACATAAATAATCAAACTAAGAGTTTTGAAAGTAAACAAGCCGAGTATAATCATTAAGATGTCACAAAGCTTATTGTGACTAGAAATTGTTGTTTTTAGCCTTAACTTCTCGTAGGGAACGTGGGACATTGGACGATAACGAAGTTTTAACGATTTTGTATAAAATCATAATTCTAATAGTTTTAAAATTTAACAAGACGAGCATAAACATATTTTATCTACAAACGCTTATTTTTATTAGAAATCGTTGTTTTAAGCCTTAACTTCACATTGGAAACGTGGGAAATCGAACTATAATGAAGTTTTACCTATTTTGACATAAATAATCAAACTAAGAATTTTAAAAATAAACAAGCGGGTATAATCATTAAAGCCTTCACAAAGCTTATTCGACTAGAAATAGTTGTTTTAAACCTTAACCTCACATTGAAAACGTGGGAAATCGAAGTATAATGAAGTTTTACCTATTTTGACATAAATAATCAAACTAAGAGTTTTGAAAGTAAACAAACCGAGTATTATCATTAAAGCCTTCACAAAGCTTATTGTGACTAGAAATAGTTGTTTTAAACCTTAACTTCACATTGAAAACGTGGGAAATCGAACTATAATAAAGTTTTACCCATTTTGACATAAATAATCAAACTAAGAGTTTTGAAAGTAAACAAGCCGAGTATAATCATTAAAGCCTTCACAAAGCTTATTGTGGCTAGAAATAGTTGTTTTAAACCTTAACTTCACATTGAAAACGTTGGAAATCGAACTATAATGAAGTCTTACCCATTTTGACATAAATAATCAAACTAAGAGTTTTGAAAGTAAACAAGCCGAGTATAATCATTAAGATGTCACAAAGCTTATTGTGACTAGAAATTGTTGTTTTTAGCCTTAACTTCTCGTAGGGAACGTGGGACATTGGACGATAACGAAGTTTTAACGATTTTGTATAAAATCATAATTCTAATAGTTTTAAAATTTAACAAGACGAGCATAAACATATTTTATCTACAAACGCTTATTTTTATTAGAAATCGTTGTTTTAAGCCTTAACTTCACATTGGAAACGTGGGAAATCGAACTATAATGAAGTTTTACCTATTTTGACATAAATAATCAAACTAAGAGTTTTAAAAGTAAACAAGCCGGTATAATCATTAAAGCCTTCACAAAGCTTATTCTGACTAGACATAGTTGTTTTAAACCTTAACTTCACATTGAAAACGTGGGAAATCGAAGTATAATGAAGTTTTACCCATTTTGACATAAATAATCAAACTAAGAGTTTTGAAAGTAAACAAGCCGAGTATAATTATTAAAGCCTTCACAAAGCTTATTGGGACTAGAAATAGTTGTTTTAAGCCTTAACATCACATTGAAAACGTGGGAAATCGAACTATAATGAAGTTTTACCCATTTTAACATAAATAATCAAACTAAGTGTTTTGAAAGTAAACAAGCCGAGTATAATCATTAAGATGTCACAAAGCTTATTGTGACTAGAAATCGTTGTTTTTAGCCTTAACTTCTCGTAGGGAGCGTGGGACATTAGACGATAACGAAGTTTTAACGATTTTGTATAAAATCATAATTCTAATAGTTTTAAAATTTAACAAGACGAGCATAAATATATTTTATCTACAAACGCTTATTTTTAACAGAAATCGTTGTTTTAAACTTAACTTTCACATTGGAAACGTGGGAAATCGAACTATAATGAAGTTTTACCTATTTTGACATAAATAATCAAACTAAGAGTTTTAAAAGTAAACAAGCCGAGTATAATCATTAAAGCCCTCACAAAGCTTATTGTGACTAAAAATAGTTGTTTTAAACCTTAACTTCACATTGAAAACGTGGGAAATCGAACTATAATTAAGTTTTACCCTATTTGACATAAATAATCAAACTAAGAGTTTTGAAAGTAAACGAGCCGAGTAAAATCATTAAAGCCTTCACAAAGCTTATTGGGACTAGAAATAGTTGTTTTAAGCCTTAACTTCACATTGAAAACGTGGAAAGCGAACTATAATGAAGTTTTACCCATTTTGACATAAATAATCAAACTAAGAGTTTTGAAAGTAAACAAGCCGAGTATAATCATTAAAGCTTTCAAAAAGCTTATTGTGACTAGAAATAGTTGTTTTAAGCGTTAACTTCACATTGAAAACGTGGGAAATCGAACTATAATGAAGTTTTACACATTTTGACATAAATAATCAAACTAAGAGTTTTGAAAGTATACAAGCCGAGTATAATCATTAAAATGTCACGAAGCTTATTGTGACTAGAAATCGTTGATTTTAGCCTTAACTTCTCGTATGGAACGTGGGACATTGGACGATAACGAAGTTTTAACGATTTTGTATAAAATCATAATTCTAATAGTTTTAAAATTTAACAAGATGAGCATAAACATATTTTATCTACAAACGCTTATTTTTAATAGAAATCGTTGTTTTAAGCCTTAACTTCACATTGGAAACGTGGGAAATCGAACTATAATGAAGTTATACCTATTTTGACATAAATAATCAAACTAAGAGTTTTAAAAGTAAACAAGCCGAGTATTATCATTAAAGCCTTCACAAAGCTTATTGTGACTAGAAATAGTTGTATGAAAACTTAACTTCACATTGAAAACGTGGGAAATCGAACTATAATGAAGTTTTATCTATTTTGACATAAATAATCAAACTAAGAGTTTTGAAAGTAAACAAACCGAGTATTATCATTAAAGCCTTCACAAAGCTTATTGTGACTAGAAATAGTTGTTTTAAACCTTAACTTCACATTGAAAACGTGGGAAATCGAACTATAATGAAGTTTTACCCATTTTGACATAAATAATCAAACTAAGAGTTTTGAAAATAAACAAGCCGAGTATAATCATTAAAGCCTTCACAAAGCTTATTGTGACTAGAAATAGTTGTTTTAAACCTTAACTTCACATTGAAAACGTGGGAAATCGAACTATAATGAAGTTTTACCCATTTTGACATAAATAATCAAACTAAGAGTTTTGAAAGTAAACAAGCCGAGTATAATCATTAAGATGTCACAAAGCTTATTGTGACTAGAAATTGTTGTTTTTAGCCTTAACTTCTCGTAGGGAACGTGGGACATTGGACGATAACGAAGTTTTAACGATTTTGTATAAAATCATAATTCTAATAGTTTTAAAATTTAACAAGACGAGCATAAACATATTTTATCTACAAACGCTTATTTTTATTAGAAATCGTTGTTTTAAGCCTTAACTTCACATTGGAAACGTGGGAAATCGAACTATAATGAAGTTTTACCTATTTTGACATAAATAATCAAACTAAGAATTTTAAAAGTAAACAAGCCGGGTATAATCATTAAAGCCTTCACAAAGCTTATTCTGACTAGAAATAGTTGTTTTAAACCTTAACCTCACATTGAAAACGTGGGAAATCGAAGTATAATGAAGTTTTACCTATTTTGACATAAATAATCAAACTAAGAGTTTTGAAAGTAAACAAACCGAGTATTATCATTAAAGCCTTCACAAAGCTTATTGTGACTAGAAATAGTTGTTTTAAACCTTAACTTCACATTGAAAACGTGGGAAATCGAACTATAATGAAGTTTTACCCATTTTGACATAAATAATCAAACTAAGAGTTTTGAAAGTAAACAAGCCGAGTATAATCATTAAAGCCTTCACAAAGCTTATTGTGGCTAGAAATAGTTGTTTTAAACCTTAACTTCACATTGAAAACGTTGGAAATCGAACTATAATGAAGTCTTACCCATTTTGACATAAATAATCAAACTAAGAGTTTTGAAAGTAAACAAGCCGAGTATAATCATTAAGATGTCACAAAGCTTATTGTGACTAGAAATTGTTGTTTTTAGCCTTAACTTCTCGTAGGGAACGTGGGACATTGACGATAACGAAGTTTTAACGATTTTGTATAAAATCATAATTCTAATAGTTTTAAAATTTAACAAGACGAGCATAAACATATTTTATCTACAAACGCTTATTTTTATTAGAAATCGTTGTTTTAAGCCTTAACTTCACATTGGAAACGTGGGAAATCGAACTATAATGAAGTTTTACCTATTTTGACATAAATAATCAAACTAAGAGTTTTAAAAGTAAACAAGCCGGGTATAATCATTAAAGCCTTCACAAAGCTTATTCTGACTAGACATAGTTGTTTTAAACCTTAACTTCACATTGAAAACGTGGGAAATCGAAGTATAATGAAGTTTTACCCATTTTGACATAAATAATCAAACTAAGAGTTTTGAAAGTAAACAAGCCGAGTATAATTATTAAAGCCTTCACAAAGCTTATTGGGACTAGAAATAGTTGTTTTAAGCCTTAACTTCACATTGAAAACGTGGAAAATCGAACTATAATGAAGTTTTACCCATTTTAACATAAATAATCAAACTAAGTGTTTTGAAAGTAAACAAGCCGAGTATAATCATTAAGATGTCACAAAGCTTATTGTGACTAGAAATCGTTGTTTTTAGCCTTAACTTCTCGTAGGGAGCGTGGGACATTAGACGATAACGAAGTTTTAACGATTTTGTATAAAATCATAATTCTAATAGTTTTAAAATTTAACAAGACGAGCATAAATATATTTTATCTACAAACGCTTATTTTTAACAGAAATCGTTGTTTTAAACTTAACTTTCACATTGGAAACGTGGGAAATCGAACTATAATGAAGTTTTACCTATTTTGACATAAATAATCAAACTAAGAGTTTTAAAAGTAAACAAGCCGAGTATAATCATTAAAGCCCTCACAAAGCTTATTGTGACTAAAAATAGTTGTTTTAAGCCTTAACTTCACATTGAAAACGTGGGAAATCGAACTATAATTAAGTTTTACCCTATTTGACATAAATAATCAAACTAAGAGTTTTGAAAGTAAACAAGCCGAGTAAAATCATTAAAGCCTTCACAAAGCTTATTGGGACTAGAAATAGTTGTTTTAAGCCTTAACTTCACATTGAAAACGTGGGAAATCGAAGTATAATGAAGTTTTAGCCATTTTGACATAAATATTCAAACTAAGAGTTTTGAAAGTAAACAAGCCGAGTATAATCATTAAAGCCTTCACAAAGCTTATTGGGACTAGAAATAGTTGTTTTAAGCCTTAACTTCACATTGAAAACGTGGGAAATCGAAGTATAATGAAGTTTTACCCATTTTAACATAAATAATCAAACTAAGTGTTTTGAAAGTAAACAAGCCGAGTATAATCATTAAGATGTCACAAAGCTTATTGTGACTAGAAATCGTTGTTTTTAGCCTTAACTTCTCGTAGGGAGCGTGGGACATTAGACGATAACGAAGTTTTAACGATTTTCACTACAAGAAAATCGCAAATCAGAAACGGAATTTTCCGTTTCTGATTTGCGAAAATTCCGTCTCTGAATGAAATCAGAAACGGAACAGAGACGGACTCGTTCCGTCTCTGAAAACGTCGTCGCTGATACGATCAGAAACGGAATGTGGATTCCGTGTCTGATTAGAGACGGAATAGAGACGGAAATTATCCGTTTCTGATTAGAGACGGATTTAGAGACGGAACTTAGAAACGGAACAGAGACGGAACAGAAATGGATTTTATTTCGAAATGGTACATTTGTACTTGCATTTCGTCTCTGATTCCGTTGCTGATTAGCAACGGAATCAGAGACGGAATTAATAAATTTATGAATTCTATCTCTGATTCCGTTTCTAATCAGCAACGGAATCAGAGACGGAATACAAAGTGTCCGTCTCTGATTCCGTCTCTAATTAGAAACGGAATCAGAGACGGATCATTCCGTTTCTGATTCCGTTTCTGATTCCGTTGTTAATTAGAGACGGAATCAGAGACGGAATTAATATTTCCGTCTCGATCCGTTTATGATTGATAGAAATATTTACGGAAAATTAGAGACGGAATAGCAACGGAAAATTTGAATTCGTTGCTAATCCGTCTCTAATTTTCTGTTTTGTTTAAATATGGCACGTATACATAAGCCAATCGATTCTCCAACCTAAAAATCAAAATACAACCCGATATGACATACTCCATCGCTTTGCACCCCTCCAACAACTCCTTGAGGGTGCTAACATCCCCCAAAGAAGCCAAATTGCTCATCCATACATCAAAAATATATATCAACAAAAATTCAAAAGAGAAAGAAAAAATGTGAAACCGAAAATTAGCCCAAACATTTATATATCCACGAAAGTTGTCATGTATTACAAAAGCTCCAAAATTTGGAAGTATACACAAAAACCAACCAATCCTATCGTTCAACAAGCAAAAAAAAAAAGAACACTCACAAAAGGTCCAAAATTTGGAAGTATAGACAAAAAGGACTTCATCTAATAAGTAAAACGCAGCTTTGAAGCATTTACGAATCTCCATCCGAGGGCAACAACCAGTGAGTATGCACTGAAAGAAGTAGGCAAAGGAAAGATTAATTAGTTTGAGGTCCCTGCAGCTTAGCGCGCTAACTCCAAAGATTAGCGCGCTAATTAGCCCCCGCCAGATATTTTTGACTTTTGGAAATCAAGCTTTAAATTTGAATTTTTGATTTCCTGGATTCCTAGAACGGCTATAAACGGTCATATTGGAATTCCTATCACTATAAAACCACCACAAACTTGGTTTTAACATAAGGAAGACGAAACACATTAAAAAATGCAAGATCTACAAAGAGAAGAATGGCATAAGTGCAAGAATGCTAAAAGGGAAAAACTAAAAAGTTAAGCACAAACCTATCATGTAAGTATGATTCTAGAACTCATCCTCTCACCCCATCTAAACTGTTGTGTGCTCCAAAGGCGACAAGCCATGTGTTCCTACTAAAAAAAAAAAAAAAAAAAAACCAGTGGGATTCAAGAAAAGCGATGAAGAAAAGAAAAAAACCATACACTGGTGAATAAGAATGATACCAAAAAAAAACATGATCATCAAGCAAATGCAGTCACGGACTGAAGTTGGTGTCAATGTTGCTATTTTCCTAGGCATAGGAGATGGCGAACAATGTTTCTATAAGATGGACCTATCATGTAAGTTGAGTTGTATAACATGTATAACATGTTTTATAAGGGTTGGTTAGGTCGTGGACGAGTTTATGGGTCGCTAACACAAAGGGATAAAATTATTACTCTGAGGTCCCTGCAGTTAGCGCGCTAATTCCAGTATTAGCGCGCTAATTAGCCACTGCCAGATATTTTTGACATTTGGAAATCAAGCTTTACATTTGAATTTTTGATTTTCGGGATTCCTAGAACGGCTATAAACGGTCATATTGGAATTCCTATCACCATAAAACCACCACAAACTTGGTTTTAACATAAGGAAGAAGAAACACATTTCAAAATTCAAGATCTACAAAGACAAGAAATTTGATTTTTTAGAAGGAGCAATAGGAGATCACTATAAAACCACCACAAACTTGGTTTCAACTATAATATACTACTGTTTGAAACAAACTAAACCACCAACAATATGTAAATCAAGTAACACGACAAACTATTGAAAGGAAGTGATTCAGTCGCTAAAATAGAATAGCCAAGAGAAGATTCACCTCGATAAGCACCTAAGCCACTGGCCCCAAAGCCTCCATAACCCCCACCAAGCTCACGCCTCCACTATACCCACCACGCCTACCTCCGAGACCCGAGTCCTATAAGGACCAAAATCACCACCACCAAAAAAAGAATGAGTTTAACATGCAAATGAAACAAATCGTCTACAACATGCTCATCGTCAAAAGCAATGAACCCATTCCCTCGAGAACGAAAGGAAAAACTAAAATCCGCCTATCCGAAAACAGGAGAAAAAAAAAAAAAGGAACTTCATCATCAGTACCCTCCACTACATCAGGCTTCAACAAACCACCATCGTCCGCAGGTACATTCATTGTCCATTTAATCTAAGCATTTGAAACAAACAACAAGTCAAGTACCTATGTATCACCAACTCCGCTCATCTCTCGAGAGCCACGCTTACGTCTCACGCCCAACATTGTCCCCTTGTTGGGGTGGATCGGCCGGATCTATTTGCGGCGGCTGTTGCTGGTCATGAGGTGGCGGTGGTGGTGGCGGTGGTGGTGGTTGTTGCTGAGCTAGGCCTATTTCGTCCATGTCCATCCCAAGACGCTGATGCATGAAGTTCATAACCTTTCGTAGTTGCTCCGCAACGACATCGAACTCTGCCCGCGGCACCACATCCGGCGTCTGCGACGTGCTAGCACCAGGAGTTCCGTATCTCCTCTTCTTTCTCCCTACGGACCCGAGTCCGTAGACACGTCCTTTGGAACACTCACCCGCCACATTGAGGTACACCGCCTCATCATCCACCGATTGCTCCGGTGTAGCCTGGGTCAGCTCCTGACGTCTGCTCTGGAGCCTATCCTGCATATATGCACAACAAACAAAGTACATGATATGGGGTAAGTGAAAGACTTAATAATAATTTACATTTTTATTCTACACTTACATAGAACCGCTCTGATCTAGTATCGATGAATGTCGTCCTGTCGTGATTAACGGTGTGGAGATGCAAGTACAAATCATTCACCGACGGTGGCGTCTCGGATGAATCAGCCTGCGTGCAGGACCAAGCATAGTGAACAAGAGTATAAATGTACGAAATATCCTAGATGTTAAAAAAAACTAACCAATCTTTCTTGGGTAGTCGCAAATGACACGGAACCACCACCGTGCTTCGAGGGTCCAGTCCCAGGGCCTTCGACCTCAGTGTTCCTATTCTGCGTCGCTTGCCTAGACCTAGCCTGGAAGTCCTCGCTCTCCCAGTACTGCAAGTATCTCCTCCATGCCTCATCTGTAACATAAATTGGCTGCACCCGATTCTTCTTCAACTTGTGCATCAACGCGGTGTACCTTGTGCCTGCGCAAGCTCGTCGTACGCCGCTCGCACGAGATCCTCGGGAAGCGCATCATCCCATCTAAAAAATATCTACAAATTGGCGATTGCTATTGTTAGCACTTATTTGAGAAAATAGTATAAATCATAAGGCACATGGTAGTCTTGTTTACCTTCCATTGTCGCCAGTATTGGTCTTTATGATGAGGCGGTACCGACTTCCAACAATACCCTTTCAGGAATCATCCATCGTTTAAAAACTTTTGTCATCCTCCGTGCACAAAAGTGCGAAGGATGCAACTCCTGTGTTTCATGAACATGCATATCACCTTAACTACTTCTTCAATATTTGACATCCATATTGAAATTAACATATAAAAGTCAAACGCAAACTTACGTATCATTGGCAATTAGCGTGATAGGGATCCCCTGCACGCAAGGGGCCTCCATCCCTGGCCTCTGAGGTGGGCCCGGAGGGCTGTCACCTCCAACTCTGCTCTTACGTCTTCCTCTCGGGATGCCGCCGGTGATGCTTTGTGGTTGGGGGTGCAGCCTCGTGGGTAAAGGAGTCATTGACGTCGGAGAAGGTGTGGGGAAGTGTGTAGTAGGCATAGTCCTTGATGACGACGAAGATGGTACGACGACCCCGACGGTATGGAAGGGGAAGGTGACGTTGCGGCCGTATCGTGCTCGAGAGACCGAGAAGTCGGAATCGATAATGGAGGTATCGAACCACGACCTCGACCGCCACGACCTCTATGGACCCCTCTCTGTGGCCCGACCACGAGGCCGGTTGGTATTTCGCCGCGGATGTCGGTGCCGCACCTATTCCGCCCGGACGATGGCGTCCTAATGGCAAACCTCGACATCCCCTACGACCACGTCCGGCCATGATACCTAACAATCCCGCCATGAGTAAAACATCGAAAAGAAGGGCATACAAAAAGTAGAAATTCAGTCTATATTATTGGACTTAATAAGAACAAAATCCATGCAAATAAAAGTAACTACATTATTGGTCGTTGACGTATCATATACAAACTTTATTCGCTATCATCCGTTTCAAATTCACTCTCATGAGTAGAAGGTGATGATTCTTCTTCTGATTCATCTTCACTATAAACTTCATCGCTTGGACCCGCTTCAACAATGAATCGAGTCCCAGTCGGAACATCCAGATTGTTGATATCGGCGTCTGCATCATCGACTACGCACGTGGTGGGCATCCCATCTTGGAAAGCAATCTCTGCCGAGCCCTGGTCATTATCGTCTTTGCTAGTTTCCTCGTCAGCGAATTTTGGCTGACAGCAACAAACTGCTAGCCATTCTTGTCGATCGTTCCGCATAGAAGGGTACGAAAGGTAGTAGACTTGAGTGGCTTGCATTGCCAGTACAAATGGCTCGTAGTTGTTATATCGTCGACTTCGATGAACCTCTACCAATTGAAGTGTTGGGTGAGTCCTAACACCATGATTCGATGTAGGGTCATACCATTCGCACTTAAACAAGACCACACGTTTGAGGCCTGGATACTCAATCTCCACAACCTCTTGCAGTACTCCATAATAGTTATGGGAAACATCAGCGTAGTTTGAACCCTTCACCAAAACACCGCTGCTCTGCGTCGATCTATCAACGTCATATGTTGCGGAGTGGAACTTATACCCATTAACAAGGTAACCAGGGTAGACGGTACATGATCGACTAGGACCAACAGAAAGATCAACGAGCGTCTCGTCAACTATAGAATTCCGAGCCTATTCGTCAAAATTAGAGATGCAATATGACACATTAGTTATGGGAGAAACATTTGAATCTATAACGTACAAAAGTAATGCCCTTACATATGTTTGAAACCAAATGGGGAAGTTGTGCTCTAGACTACTATCAACTTGCGACTCCCCATTGCTTGAGTGATTTCATCGACGAATATCCTAGAAGAAATGAACGTGTAAGTCGGATGTATTTATAATGTATGAACAATGAATGTACTTGCATTAATGAAAGAAAGTGATGGACATACTTGAACGTAAGGAGCGATCTCGGACAATTGAGCGGATGTACGAATGAGCGACATTATACTCCCCGCTCTGTTAAGTACCGCTCCTTCGACTTGCCCATGGGTCGACCAGGATAAGTGAAAATCGAGAAATTGCCAACGAAGTTCGGTGTGGGCCCGAGATCGCCATCGTCGTTACGTGGCACTTTGTCATGCAACGTAAAGACGTGATCTTCGAAGTAGTAAGAACAAAAGGACGTGACCTCTTCTACCAAATAAGCATTACACATGGAGCCCTCAACCTTCGCTTTGTTTCGCACATTGTTCTTCAAATGTTTAAGGTACCTATATGAATGTTATAGGAAATGTTGATATAAAACCTATTGAATGGGAAAATAATATCAAGGGCTCAAGATAGTACCTCTCAAATGGATACATCCATCGAAAATTGAACAGACCGCCGACGGGGCCTCGTAGGCCAAGTGGATTGGTAGGTGTTCCATAGAGTCAAATAAGCTTAGAGGGAAAATTTTTTCCAACTTGCAAATGATTTTTGGTATTTCGAGACTCTAAGACCTCCATATCTTGATATCTTGACACATTTCGCATAAGGGACCGGAAAAATAGGCTTAATTCGCTAATTGCAACCCAAACCGGGTTTGGGAGAAGTTCTCTCGAATGCAATTGGTATCAACCGTTGCATGAATATATGACAATCATGGCTCTTCATGCCGAACATTCGCAGTTTCTTTGGATCTACACATCGACCAAGATTCGATGCGTAACCATCAGGAAAACGCAACTTTTTAACCCACTCGCACAATTTTTGTCTACTTGATGTATCAAGAGCATAGCACCCAAGGACGTAAGTATTTGTCGCCGAATCAATGTGTAGAGAAGGTCGGTGACAATATTCACGAATATCTTGCCTCGATTTTGCATTGTCCTTACTCTTGCCCTAGACACACACATAATAGTGTTGAAAATGTTGTCAAAAACATTTTTTTCGATGTGCATGACATCTAAGTTGTGGCGGATCAAGTTTGTCTTCCAATACGGCAAGTCCCGAATATGCTTTTCTTCCTCCATCCCGAATTCTTAGCTATCCGCCCATTCACGATTCGGCGCCGATTTCGTCACCTTCATCAAGCCAAACGATTCAATTTCGCCAAAATTTCTTCACCGACCGCAAAGCGGCGGATCATCAGTTATGACCATTTTGCCTCTAATGAAATTTTTTTTGTCTTTCCTTAATGGTGATGACTTCTCCAAGAAACGACGATGACAGTCAAACCACGATGTCTTACCTCCATTTCGCAATTGAAATGCATTTGTATCCTCCATACAATATGGACAAGCGTACTTACCGTGTGTGCTCCAACCGGACAACATGCTATATGCGGGGAAATCACTAACAGTCCATAAAAGGGCAACTCGCATGACAAAATTTGTCTTGGTGGAAACGTCGTATGTAACCACCCCATTGTTCCATAAATCTTGCAACTCTTTCACAAGCGGCTGAAGGAACACGTCGATTTTCTGCTTTGGGCTGGTCGGTCCAGGAACGATAACCGTTAAGAACATAAACTCAAGATTTCATGCACATCGACGGTGGAAGGTTGTAAGGAGTCAATATCACGGGCCACGAAGAGTACGATTTCCCGGAAATCCCAAATACTTGAAAACCATCAGTGCACAATCCTAAACGAACATTCCGAACCTCGGCGGCAAAGTCTTTATTGACGTCATTAAAATGTCTCCAAGCAATCGAATCGAAACAATGTTGCATAACATCTTCAAAGCGATGAATGATCTCCATGCCATCGCATATGTTTTGCGGTTGACTCGACGCATACAATCGTTGCAACCGGGGCCCAAAGGGAAGTAGTACATTCTTTTGCAAGGGCGGTTTTTTGTGTTCCGACCACGACCTCGTCGATGTGCAACGTATCGTGATTTCCCACAAAATTTACATGACATCAACTCGAGTCCACTCCCCATAAATCATACATTGGTCCTCACAACAATCTATTTTCTCAAC
Organism: Stephania japonica; assembly: GCA_039657345.1. Lineage (NCBI taxonomy): Eukaryota > Viridiplantae > Streptophyta > Magnoliopsida > Ranunculales > Menispermaceae > Stephania > Stephania japonica. The sequence continues at coordinate 283,917 of JBBNAE010000024.1, read as the reverse complement.
AGTGTAGACCTAGACCTCGCATTAGTCTTTTAGTGGCATAAAAATTCTCAACCATTGAGTTGTCATTTGGCAAACAATCCTTCATGAGTTTAATGATTTCATTATACCCTCGTTCGAGATATATGATGTTCGACTTGATCGCAAGTAATCTTGCCATTGCGACAACGTTGTCATGGTTTCGCAACCAGGCCACAATTGTTCCCTACTTGCATCAATCATGTCATATAGTTGGCGTGCTTGGGGGTTTGGTGATTCTTCCATGACATTCCAATTGAAACTTGGACCCGCCACGTTGTGTAGCATCTCGCGGTAAGGTGTCGGATCGTAGCCTCGAACATCGATCATCAATATGGCAATCCATTGCGTGAAAATTTTGTGGCCCTTCATCTCCGTTCTCACCATGTTCGTACCAACCGTGATATCCCCGGACAAATCCATACCTACATAGGTGGTGCTCAACCGTTTCGACGTCAGTGCACGGAACAAGTCGACATTTCTTAAAATTGCACGGACATCTAATCTTCCGTTCACTTTGGTATGTAGGACAATGTTGTTTTGCAAATGATATGAATTCTTTAACCTTCGCCGCGAATTCAATTCGAACATAACCGTTGTCGAGCCGGTTGTACATCCAGTCTCTGTTTATAGACGACATTCCTAGTCGAACGTAACCCTTGTCGAGCCGTTGTCTATTCAAGTAATGAAATAATAATGAGTAAGATGATAAGAAGCCTCCAAAATGGAGAATATTGTAAATCGGAAATGCGATCTACACCATCTAAAGAGAAGAAATTGATAGCTTAGTGAAAGAACGAGGTTCGCACATTAAACTCATGGGTAGAGAATAAATTGACAAAGTTAGGAAGTCATTAATGAGTCATCACAATGTAAAGAGAAGGAATTGATTGAGTTATGTTGTTTATGTAAGAAGCTTGGGCATTATCAAAAGGATTGTTGTAAATGACTCATAATAAACATGTATAACATGTATTATAAGGGTTGGTTAGGTCCTGGACGAGTTTAAGGGTCGCTAACACAAAGGGATAAAATAATTTTTTTGAGTTCCCTGCGTTAGCGCGCTAATTACAGAATTAGCGCGCTAATTAGCCACTCATGCCATATATTTTTGACTGTTGGAAATCAAGCTTTACATTTGAATTTTTGATTTCCTGATTCCTAACACGGCTATAAACGGTCATATTGGAATTCCTATCATGATAAAACCACCACAAACTTGGTTGTAACATAAGGGAGAAGAAACACATTTCAAAATTCAAGATCTACAAAGAGAAGAAATTTGAATTTTTAGAAGGAGCAATAGGAGATCTTTTTGGCTGTTCTTAAGTCCTCAAATCCAGCACCTTTGAGGCTTACAAAGGAAATGCGATCTACACCATCTAAAGAGAAGAAATTGATAGCTAAGTGAAAGAACGAGGTTCGCACATTAAACTCATAGGTAGAGAATAAATTGACAAAGTTAGGAAGTCATTAATGAGTCATCACAATGTAAAGAGAAGGAATTGATTGAGTTATGTTGTTTATGTAAGAAGCTTGGGCATTATCAAAAGGATTGTTGTAAATGACTCATAATAAACATGTATAACATGTATTATAAGGGTTGGTTAGGTCCTGACGAGTTTAAGGGTCGCTAACACAAAGGGATAAAATAATTTTTTTGAGTTCCCACTGCGGTTAGCGCGCTAATTACGAGAATTAGCGCGCTAATTAGCCAACTTGCCATATATTTTTGATTGTTGGAAATCAAGCTTTACATTTGAATTTTTGATTACCTGGATTCCTAACACGGCTATAAACGGTCATATTGGAATTCCTATCATGATAACCAACAACACCTAACTAATCAATCATCCATAGCAAGTGCATGAATATGAAATTACTAACTATAACATCAAACGACAAAGTAATTACCTCAAGATACATGATTCTAATGTATTATAATGACTCTCATGACATGCTTTACCGATAAAATAAACATGGAATAACAACCAAATACGGATGACATGCTTTACCGATAAAATAAACATGGAATAACAACCAAATACGGAATCAATATAAATCTTGAATTGCTCAATTAAAAGGTTGAAATGAAATAGTACATATTAATAAACCTAAAAATAGAACAAGCATAACCTCAATAACTATGCATGTAAGAGAAGAAGCGAGAACAAAAACTTCTAAACCAAACAAAAGACACAACATTAACTTAATAGATCAAGTGAAGAACACCAACTAATGCACAATCAACCAAGGAACAAATCAAATCACTCAAGAACAGTTAAAATAAAACCTAATAAAGTAATAACAATTATAAGAACTGAACTCTTAAAATATGTCACCTGATAAAGAGTTTGTTCCTTCACGATTCATAAACAATAAGGTAGTACTATAACACGGCCAATTGCCAAGACGAATATACAAAAATAAAATGGATTCCATGACCATAATAGCTAAGACCTTTCAAGAAAATAAATTTTTCATTTAAATCCATTTATTAGACTAGTATAGGCTGAGCCGCTAAGAAAACCTAGTATACACAATAATTCACCACATTATGTTCATTTCCTATATTTGAACATCAAGGCATATATATGATTGCCTTCCCTAGCGATATAGCTTCAGTTCAAGTGAAAATCTATAACATATTTCATTCATGAGCATAATATTTGCAATGCTAACAAGTATTACGACTTTAATATTCCTGGATGCCGCATATAATGTACGTAGGAACACCGGACACCCCAAATATTTATTGATAGATGGAAATTTATGAAGTCTCCATGCTTAATTTAAATTGGAAAATCTCTCTAGATAAAATAGCTTCTTGCCTTCAACTCCGATGTTTACTAGAAGATCGAACTATCAAATGAACCATAGCGGAAACTTAAATAATTCTCATGTCACCCGACGGAATATTCCATTAATTTTTTAAATTAGATAAACAAGGGGACTAGAACGCCAACTTTGACAGACGCAAATTTTTAGCGAAAACGGCCAAGCGATTCAAGATTTCCTCAAAACCGTCACAAGGTGAATGATCTCTATGAAAGTGAAGAGCTCTTGATCATGAGTGTTTCCTCGCATTATAAAGAACAATAAAAAACAAATAAGAAATGAAGATTGTAGTAAGACTCCAAAACTACAAATTCCTTGCTAACCGGATCCGAATCGAGAGACCGAGAGAGAGCGAGAGATATCGGCGATGAAGGAGACCGGCGCGACGAGACGGAGAGACCGAGAGACGGCGAGACCGGGTAGCACGACCGAGACGGAGAAACGGAGACCACCGCGACCGACGACGGCCGGAGCGAGCACCGAGAGAGACCAGCTCGCACGACCGGACGGAGAGACGAGACGATCGAACAGGATGGACGTGTGGGGACGAGACGATCGGCCGGCGCGACGAAACGGAGAGACGGATTTAGGTTTTTGGGGTTTTTTCGTGGGAATGATTTGGGGATTTCGTGTTTTGTTGCGGGGGGTGGGGGTGGGGTGCGGGAAGGAGAAGAGGCTGCCAGGATCGGAAAATACAAATCTCGAGGAATGATGAACAGCCATAAGAAATGAAGAATTTGGCGGGAATGGTGGCGCCAAATTTCAGAGACGGAATTTAATTCCGTCTCTAATTCCGTCTCTGATCCGTTTCAAATCCGTCTCTGAAAATTTCCCTGTCAGTGCCGTCGCTAACTGTTACAATTAGAAACGGAATAAGTTTCGTTTCTAATTCCGTTTCTGATTTAGAAACGGAAATAAATTCCGTTTCTAATTCCGTTGCTGATTTGCTGTTTTTTTGTAGTGTTTGTATAAAATCATAATTCTAATAGTTTTAAAATTTAACAAGACGAGCATAAACATATTTTATCAACAAACGCTTATTTTTAATAGAAATCGTTGTTTTAAGCATTAACTTCACATTGGAAACGTGGGAAATCGGACTATAATGAAGTTTTACCCATTTTGACATAAATAATCAAACTAAAAGTTTTGATAGTATACAAGCCGAGTATAATCCTTAAAGCTTTCACAAAGCTTATTGTGACTAGAAATAGTAGTTTTAAGCCTTAACTTCACATTGAAAATGTGGGAAATCGAACTATAATGAAGTTTTACCCATTTTGACATAAATAATTAAACTAAGAGTTTTGAAAGTAAACAAGCCGAGTATAATCATTAAGATGTCACAAAGCTTATTGTGACTAGAAATTGTTGTTTTTAGCCTTAACTTCTCGTAGGGAACGTGGGACATTGGACGATAACGAAGTTTTAACAATTTTGTATAAAATCATAATTCTAATCGTTTTAAAATTTAACAAGACGAGCATAAACATATTTTATCTACAAACGCTTATTTTTAATAGAAATCGTTGTTTTAAGCCTTAACTTTACATTGGAAACGTGGGAAATCGAACTATAATAAAGTTTTACCCATTTTGACATAAATAATTAAACTAAGAGTTTTGAAATTAAACAAGCCGAGTATAATCATTAAGATGTCACAAAGCTTATTGTGACTAGAAATCGTTGTTTTTAGCCTTAATTTCTCGTAGGGAACGTGGGACATTGGACAATAACGAAGTTTTAACGATTTTGTAAAAAATCATAATTCTAATAGTTTTAAAATTTAACAAGACGAGCATAAATATATTTTATCTACAAACGCTTATTTTTAACAGAAATCGTTGTTTTAAACTTAACTTTCACATTGGAAACGTGGGAAATCGAACTATATTGAAGTTTTACCTATTTTGACATAAATAATCAAACTAAGAGTTTTAAAAGTAAACAAGCCGAGTATAATCATTAAAGCCTTCACAAAGCTTATTGTGACTAGAAATAGTTGTTTTAAACCTTAACTTCACATTGAAAACGTGGGAAATCGAACTATAATGAAGTTTTACCCTATTTGACATAAATAATCAAACTAAGAGTTTTGAAAGTAAACAAGCCGAGTAAAATCATTAAAGCCTTCACAAAGCTTATTGGGACTAGAAATAGTTGTTTTAAGCCTTAACTTCACATTGAAAACGTGGGAAATCGAACTATAATGAAGTTTTACCCATTTTGACATAAATAATCAAACTAAGAGTTTTGAAAGTAAACAAGCCGAGTATAATCATTAAAATGTCACGAAGCTTATTGTGACTAGAAATCGTTGATTTTAGCCTTAACTTCTCGTATGGAACGTGGGACATTGGACGATAACGAAGTTTTAACAATTTTGTATAAAATCATAATTCTAATAGTTTTAAAATTTAACAAGACGAGCATAAACATATTTTATCTACAAACGCTTATTTTTAATAGAAATCGTTGTTTTAAGCATTAACTTCACATTGGAAACGTGGGAAATCGGACTATAATGAAGTTTTACCCATTTTGACATAAATAATCAAACTAAAAGTTTTGATAGTATACAAGCCGAGTATAATCCTTAAAGCTTTCACAAAGCTTATTGTGACTAGAAATAGTAGTTTTAAGCCTTAACTTCACATTGAAAACGTGGGAAATCGAACTATAATGAAGTTTTACCCATTTTGACATAAATAATTAAACTAAGAGTTTTGAAAGTAAACAAGCCGAGTATAATCATTAAGATGTCACACAGCTTATTGTGACTAGAAATTGTTGTTTTTAGCCTTAACTTCTCGTAGGGAACGTGGGACATTGGACGATAACGAAGTTTTAACAATTTTGTATAAAATCATAATTCTAATCATTTTAAAATTTAACAAGACGAGCATAAACATATTTTATCTACAAACGCTTATTTTTAATAGAAATCGTTGTTTTAAGCCTTAACTTCACATTGGAAACGTGGGAAATCGAACTATAATAAAGTTTTACCCATTTTGACATAAATAATTAAACTAAGAGTTTTGAAATTAAACAAGCCGAGTATAATCATTAAGATGTCACAAAGCTTATTGTGACTAGAAATCGTTGTTTTTAGCCTTAATTTCTCGTAGGGAACGTGGGACATTGGACAATAACGAAGTTTTAACGATTTTGTATAAAATCATAATTCTAATAGTTTCAAAATTTAACAAGACGAGCATAAATATATTTTATCTACAAACACTTATTTTTAACAGAAATCGTTGTTTTAAACTTAACTTTCACATTGGAAACGTGGGAAATCGAACTATAATGAAGTTTTACCTATTTTGACATAAATAATCCAACTAAGAGTTTTAAAAGTAAACAAGCCGAGTATAATCATTAAAGCCTTCACAAAGCTTATTGTGACTAGAAATTGTTGTATTAAAACTTAACTTCACATCGAAAACGTGGGAAATCGACCTATAATGAAGTTTTATCCATTTTGACATAAATAATCAAACTAAGAGTTTTCAAAGTAAACAAGCCGAGTATTATCATTAAAGCCTTCACAAAGCTTATTGTGACTAGAAATAGTTGTTTTAAACCTTAACTTCACATTGAAAACGTGGGAAATCGAACTATAATGAAGATTTACCCATTTTGACATAAATAATCAAACTAAGAGTTTTGAAAGTAAACTAGCCGAGTATAATCATTAAAGCCTTCACAAAGCTTATTTTGACTAGAAATAGTTGTTTTAAGCCTTAACTTCACATTGAAAACGTGGGAAATCGAACTATAATGAAGTTTTACCCATTTTGACATAAATAATCAAACTAAGAGTTTTGAAAGTAAACAAGCCGAGTATAATCATTAAGATGTCACAAAGCTTATTGTGACTAGAAATCGTTGTTTTTAGCCTTAACTTCTCGTAGGGAACGTGGGACATTGGATGATAACGAAGTTTTAACGATTTTGTATAAAATCATAATTCTAATAGTTTTAAAATTTAACAAGATGAGGATTAACATATTTTATCTACAAACGCTTATTTTTAATAGAAATCGTTGTTTTAAGCCTTAACTTCATATTGGAAACGTGGAAAATCGAACTATAATGAAGTTTTACCAATTTTGACATAAATAATCAAACTAAGAGTTTTAAAAGTAAACAAGCCGAGTATAATCACTAAAGCCTTCACAAAGCTTATTGTGACTAGAAATAGTTGTTTTAAGCCTTAACTTCACATTGATAACGTGGGAAATCGAACTATAATGAAGTTTTACCCATTTTGACATAAATAATCAAACTAAGAGTTTTGAAAGTAAACAAGCCGAGTATAATCATTAAGATGTCACAAAGCTTATTGTGACTAGAAATAGTTGATTTTAGCCTTAACTTCTCGTACGTAACGTGGGACATTGGAAGATAACGAAGTTTTAACGATTTTGCATAAAATCATAATTCTAATAGTTTTAAAATTTAACAAGACGAGCATTAACATATTTAATCTACAAACGCTTATTTTTAATAGAAATCGTTGTTTTAAGCCTTAACTTCATATTGAAAACGTGGGAAATCGAATTATAATGAAGTTTTACCCATTTTGACATAAATAATCAAACTAAGAGTTTTGAAAGTAAACAAGCCGAGTATAATCATTAAAGCTTTCACAAAGCTTATTGTGACTAGAAATAGTTGTTTTAAGCCTTAACTTCACATTGAAAACATGGGAAATCGAACTATAATGAAGTTTTACCCATTTTGACATAAATAATCAAACTAAGAGTTTTGAAAGTAAACAAGCCGAGTATAATCATTAAAGCTTTCACAAAGCTTATTGTGACTAGAAATAGTTGTTTTAAGCCTTAACTTCACATTGAAAACGTGGGAAATCGAACTATAATGAAGGTTTACCCATTTTGACATAAATAATCAAACTAAGAGTTTTGAAAGTAAACAAGCCGAGTATAGTCATTAAAGCTTTCACAAAGCTTATTTTGACTAGAAATAGTTGTTTTAAGCCTTAACTTCACATTGAAAACGTGGGAAATCGAACTATAATGAAGTTTTACCCATTTTGACATAAATAATCAAACTAAGAGTTTTGAAAGTAAACAAGCCGAGTATAATCATTAAGATGTCACAAAGCTTATTGTTACTAGAAATCGTTGTTTTTAGCCTTAACTTCTCGTAGGGAACGTGGGACATTGGACGATAATGAAGTTTTAACGATTTTGTATAAAATCATAATTCTAATAGTTTTAAAATTTAACAAGACGAGGATAAACATATTTTATCTACAAACGCTTATTTTTAATAGAAATCGTTGTTTTAAGCCTTAACTTCATATTGAAAACGTGGGAAATCAAACTATAATGAAGTTTTACCTATTTTGACATAAATAATCAAACTAAGAGTTTTGAAAGTAAACAAGCCGAGTATAATCATTAAAGCCTTCACCATACTTATTGTGACTAGAAATAGTTGTTTTAAATCTTAACTTCACATTGAAAACGTGGGAAATCGAAGTATAATGAAGTTTTACCCATTTTGACATAAATAATCAAACTAAGAGTTTTGAAAGTAAACAAGCCGAGTATAATCATTAAAGCCTTCACAAAGCTTATTGGGACTAGAAATAGTTGTTTTAAGCCTTAACTTCACATTGAAAACGTGGGAAATCGAACTATAATGAAGTTTTACCCATTTTGACATAAATAATCAAACTAAGAGTTTTGAAAGTAAACAAGCCGAGTATAATCATTGAAGCTTTCACAAAGCTTATTGTGACTAGAAATAGTTGTTTTAAGCCTTAACTTCACATTGGAAACGTGGGAAATCGAACTATAATGAAGTTTTACCCATTTTGACATAAATAATTAAACTAAGAGTTTTGAAAGTAAACAAGCCGAGTATAATCATTAGGATGTCACAAAGCTTATTGTGACTAGAAATCGTTGTTTTTAGCCTTAACTTCTCTTAGGGAACGTGGGACATTGGACGATAACGAAGTTTTAACGACTTTGTATAAAATCATAATTCTAATAGTTTTAAAATTTAACAAGACGTGTATAAACATTTTTTATCTACAAACGCTTATTTTTAATAGAAATCGTTGTTTTAAGCCTTAACTTCTTATTGAAAACGTGGGAAATCAAACTATAATGAAGTTTTACCTATTTTGACATAAATAATCAAACTAAGAGTTTTGAAAGTAAACAAGCCGAGTATAATCATTAAAGCCTTCACCATACTTATTGTGACTAGAAATAGTTGTTTTAAACCTTAACTTCACATTGAAAACGTGGGAAATCGAAGTATAATGAAGTTTTACCCATTTTGACATAAATAATCAAACTAAGAGTTTTGAAAGTAAACAAGCCGAGTATAATCATTAAAGCCTTCACAAAGCTTATTGGGACTAGAAATAGTTGTTTTAAGCCTTAACTTCACATTGAAAACGTGGGAAATCGAACTATAATGAAGTTTTACCCATTTTGACATAAATAATCAAACTAAGAGTTTTGAAAGTAAACAAGCCGAGTATAATCATTAAAGCTTTCACAAAGTTTATTGTGACTAGAAATAGTTGTTTTAAGCCTTAACTTCACATTGGAAACGTGGGAAATCGAACAATAATGAAGTTTTACCCATTTTGACATAAATAATTAAACTAAGAGTTTTGAAAGTAAACAAGTCGAGTATAATCATTAAGATGTCACAAAGCTTATTGTGACTAGAAATCGTTGTTTTTAGCCTTAACTTCTCTTAGGGAACGTGGGACATTGGACGATAACGAAGTTTTAACGACTTTGTATAAAATCATAATTCTAATAGTTTTAAAATTTAACAAGACGTGTATAAACATTTTTTATCTACAAACGCTTATTTTTAATAGAAATCGTTGTTTTAAGCCTTAACTTCACATTGGCAACGTGGAAAATCGAACTATAATGAAGTTTTACCCATTTTGACATAAATAATTAAACTAAGAGTTTTGAAATTAAACAAGCCGAGTATAATCATTAAGATGTCACAAAGCTTATTGTGACTAGAAATCGTTGTTTTTAGCCTTAATTTCTCGTAGGGAACGTGGGACATTGGACAATAACGAAGTTTTAACGATTTTGTATAAAATCATAATTCTAATAGTTTTAAAACTTAACAAGATGAGCATAAACATATTTTATCTACAAACGCTTATTTTTCATAGAAATCGTTGTTTTAAGCCTTAACTTCACATTGGAAACGTGGGAAATCGAACTATAATGAAGTTTTACCTATTTTGACATAAATAATCAAACTAAGAGTATTAAAAGTAAACAAGACGAGTATTATCATTAAAGCCTTCACAAAGCTTATTGTGACTAGAAATAGTTGTTTTAAACCTTAACTTCACATTGAAAACGTGGGAAATCGAACTATAATGAAGTTTTACCCGTTTTGACATAAATAATCAAACTAAGAGTTTTGAAAGTAAACAGGTCGAGTATAATCCTTAAAGCTTTCACAAAGCTTATTGTGACTTGATATAGTTGTTTTAAACCTTAACTTCACATTGAAAACGTGGGAAATCGAAGTATAATGAAGTTTTACCCATTTTGACATAAATAATCAAACTAAGAGTTTTGAAAGTAAACAAGCCGAGTATAATCATTAAAGCCTTCACAAAGCTTATTGTGACTAGAAATAGTTGTTTTAAGCCTTAACTTCACATTGAAAACGTGGGAAATCGAACTATAATGAAGGTTTACCCATTTTGACATAAATAATCAAACTAAGAGTTTTGAAAGTAAACAAGCCGAGTATAGTCATTAAAGCTTTCACAAAGCTTATTTTGACTAGAAATAGTTTTTTCAAGCCTTAACTTCACATTGAAAACGTGGGAAATCGAACTATAATGAAGTTTTACCCATTTTGACATAAATAATCAAACTAAGAGTTTTGAAAGTAAACAAGCCGAGTATAATCATTAAGATGTCACAAAGCTTATTGTTACTAGAAATCGTTGTTTTTAGCCTTAACTTCTCGTAGGGAACGTGGGACATTGGACGATAACGAAGTTTTAACGATTTTGTATAAAATCATAATTCTAATAGTTTTAAAATTTAACAAGACGAGGATAAACATATTTTATCTACAAACGCTTATTTTTAATAGAAATCGTTGTTTTAAGCCTTAACTTCATATTGAAAACGTGGGAAATCAAACTATAATGAAGTTTTACCTATTTTGACATAAATAATCAAACTAAGAGTTTTGAAAGTAAACAAAGCCGAGTATAATCATTAAAGCCTTCACCATACTTATTGTGACTAGAAATAGTTGTTTTAAATCTTAACTTCACATTGAAAACGTGGGAAATCGAAGTATAATGAAGTTTTACCCATTTTGACATAAATAATCAAACTAAGAGTTTTGAAAGTAAACAAGCCGAGTATAATCATTAAAGCCTTCACAAAGCTTATTGGGACTAGAAATAGTTGTTTTAAGCCTTAACTTCACATTGAAAACGTGGGAAATCGAACTATAATGAAGTTTTACCCATTTTGACATAAATAATCAAACTAAGAGTTTTGAAAGTAAACAAGCCGAGTATAATCATTGAAGCTTTCACAAAGCTTATTGTGACTAGAAATAGTTGTTTTAAGCCTTAACTTCACATTGGAAACGTGGGAAATCGAACTATAATGAAGTTTTACCCATTTTGACATAAATAATTAAACTAAGAGTTTTGAAAGTAAACAAGCCGAGTATAATCATTAGGATGTCCAAAGCTTATTGTGACTAGAAATCGTTGTTTTTAGCCTTAACTTCTCTTAGGGAACGTGGGACATTGGACGATAACGAAGTTTTAACGACTTTGTATAAAATCATAATTCTAATAGTTTTAAAATTTAACAAGACGTGTATAAACATTTTTTATCTACAAACGCTTATTTTTAATAGAAATCGTTGTTTTAAGCCTTAACTTCTTATTGAAAACGTGGGAAATCAAACTATAATGAAGTTTTACCTATTTTGACATAAATAATCAAACTAAGAGTTTTGAAAGTAAACAAGCCGAGTATAATCATTAAAGCCTTCACCATACTTATTGTGACTAGAAATAGTTGTTTTAAACCTTAACTTCACATTGAAAACGTGGGAAATCGAAGTATAATGAAGTTTTACCCATTTTGACATAAATAATCAAACTAAGAGTTTTGAAAGTAAACAAGCCGAGTATAATCATTAAAGCCTTCACAAAGCTTATTGGGACTAGAAATAGTTGTTTTAAGCCTTAACTTCACATTGAAAACGTGGGAAATCGAACTATAATGAAGTTTTACCCATTTTGACATAAATAATCAAACTAAGAGTTTTGAAAGTAAACAAGCCGAGTATAATCATTAAAGCTTTCACAAAGTTTATTGTGACTAGAAATAGTTGTTTTAAGCCTTAACTTCACATTGGAAACGTGGGAAATCGAACAATAATGAAGTTTTACCCATTTTGACATAAATAATTAAACTAAGAGTTTTGAAAGTAAACAAGTCGAGTATAATCATTAAGATGTCACAAAGCTTATTGTGACTAGAAATCGTTGTTTTTAGCCTTAACTTCTCTTAGGGAACGTGGGACATTGACGATAACGAAGTTTTAACGACTTTGTATAAAATCATAATTCTAATAGTTTTAAAATTTAACAAGACGTGTATAAACATTTTTTATCTACAAACGCTTATTTTTAATAGAAATCGTTGTTTTAAGCCTTAACTTCACATTGGCAACGTGGAAAATCGAACTATAATGAAGTTTTACCCATTTTGACATAAATAATTAAACTAAGAGTTTTGAAATTAAACAAGCCGAGTATAATCATTAAGATGTCACAAAGCTTATTGTGACTAGAAATCGTTGTTTTTAGCCTTAATTTCTAGTAGGGAACGTGGGACATTGGACAATAACGAAGTTTTAACGATTTTGTATAAAATCATAATTCTAATAGTTTTAAAACTTAACAAGATGAGCATAAACATATTTTATCTACAAACGCTTATTTTTCATAGAAATCGTTGTTTTAAGCCTTAACTTCACATTGGAAACGTGGGAAATCGAACTATAATGAAGTTTTACCTATTTTGACATAAATAATCAAACTAAGAGTATTAAAAGTAAACAAGACGAGTATTATCATTAAAGCCTTCACAAAGCTTATTGTGACTAGAAATAGTTGTTTTAAACCTTAACTTCACATTGAAAACGTGGGAAATCGAACTATAATGAAGTTTTACCCGTTTTGACATAAATAATCAAACTAAGAGTTTTGAAAGTAAACAGGTCGAGTATAATCCTTAAAGCTTTCACAAAGCTTATTGTGACTTGATATAGTTGTTTTAAACCTTAACTTCACATTGAAAACGTGGGAAATCGAAGTATAATGAAGTTTTACCCATTTTGACATAAATAATCAAACTAAGAGTTTCGAAAGTAAACAAGCCGAGTATAATCATTAAAGCCTTCACAAAGCTTATTGTGACTAGAAATAGTTTTCTTAAGCCTTAACTTCACATTGAAAACGTGGGAAATCGAACTATAATGAAGGTTTACCCATTTTGACATAAATAATCAAACTAAGAGTTTTGAAAGTAAACAAGCCGAGTATAGTCATTAAAGCTTTCACAAAGCTTATTTTGACTAGAAATAGTTTTTTCAAGCCTTAACTTCACATTGAAAACGTGGGAAATCGAACTATAATGAAGTTTTACCCATTTTGACATAAATAATCAAACTAAGAGTTTTGAAAGTAAACAAGCCGAGTATAATCATTAAGATGTCACAAAGCTTATTGTTACTAGAAATCGTTGTTTTTAGCCTTAACTTCTCGTAGGGAACGTGGGACATTGGACGATAACGAAGTTTTAACGATTTTGTATAAAATCATAATTCTAATAGTTTTAAAATTTAACAAGACGAGGATAAACATATTTTATCTACAAACGCTTATTTTTAATAGAAATCGTTGTTTTAAGCCTTAACTTCATATTGAAAACGTGGGAAATCAAACTATAATGAAGTTTTACCTATTTTGACATAAATAATCAAACTAAGAGTTTTGAAAGTAAACAAGCCGAGTATAATCATTAAAGCCTTCACCATACTTATTGTGACTAGAAATAGTTGTTTTAAATCTTAACTTCACATTGAAAACGTGGGAAATCGAAGTATAATGAAGTTTTACCCATTTTGACATAAATAATCAAACTAAGAGTTTTGAAAGTAAACAACCGAGTATAATCATTAAAGCCTTCACAAAGCTTATTGGGACTAGAAATAGTTGTTTTAAGCCTTAACTTCACATTGAAAACGTGGGAAATCGAACTATAATGAAGTTTTACCCATTTTGACATAAATAATCAAACTAAGAGTTTTGAAAGTAAACAAGCCGAGTATAATCATTGAAGCTTTCACAAAGCTTATTGTGACTAGAAATAGTTGTTTTAAGCCTTAACTTCACATTGGAAACGTGGGAAATCGAACTATAATGAAGTTTTACCCATTTTGACATAAATAATTAAACTAAGAGTTTTGAAAGTAAACAAGCCGAGTATAATCATTAGGATGTCACAAAGCTTATTGTGACTAGAAATCGTTGTTTTTAGCCTTAACTTCTCTTAGGAACGTGGGACATTGGACGATAACGAAGTTTTAACGACTTTGTATAAAATCATAATTCTAATAGTTTTAAAATTTAACAAGACGTGTATAAACATTTTTTTATCTACAAAACGCTTATTTTTAATAGAAATCGTTGTTTTAAGCCTTAACTTCTTATTGAAAACGTGGGAAATCAAACTATAATGAAGTTTTACCTATTTTGACATAAATAATCAAACTAAGAGTTTTGAAAGTAAACAAGCCGAGTATAATCATTAAAGCCTTCACCATACTTATTGTGACTAGAAATAGTTGTTTTAAACCTTAACTTCACATTGAAAACGTGGGAAATCGAAGTATAATGAAGTTTTACCCATTTTGACATAAATAATCAAACTAAGAGTTTTGAAAGTAAACAAGCCGAGTATAATCATTAAAGCCTTCACAAAGCTTATTGGGACTAGAAATAGTTGTTTTAAGCCTTAACTTCACATTGAAAACGTGGGAAATCGAACTATAATGAAGTTTTACCCATTTTGACATAAATAATCAAACTAAGAGTTTTGAAAGTAAACAAGCCGAGTATAATCATTAAAGCTTTCACAAAGTTTATTGTGACTAGAAATAGTTGTTTTAAGCCTTAACTTCACATTGGAAACGTGGGAAATCGAACAATAATGAAGTTTTACCCATTTTGACATAAATAATTAAACTAAGAGTTTTGAAAGTAAACAAGCCGAGTATAATCATTAAGATGTCACAAAGCTTATTGTGACTAGAAATCGTTGTTTTTAGCCTTAACTTCTCTTAGGGAACGTGGGACATTGACGATAACGAAGTTTTAACGACTTTGTATAAAATCATAATTCTAATAGTTTTAAAATTTAACAAGACGTGTATAAACATTTTTTATCTACAAAAGCTTATTTTTAATAGAAATCGTTGTTTTAAGCCTTAACTTCACATTGGCAACGTGGAAAATCGAACTATAATGAAGTTTTACCCATTTTGACATAAATAATTAAACTAAGAGTTTTGAAATTAAACAAGCCGAATAATCATTAAGATGTCACAAAGCTTATTGTGACTAGAAATAGCCTTAATCAGGGAACGTGGGACATTGGACAATAACGAAGTTTTAACGATTTTGTCATAATTCTAAAGTTTTAAAACTTAACAAGATGACTAAACATATTTTATCTACAAACGATTTTTCATAGAAATCGTTGTTTTAAGCCTTAACTTCACATTGGAAACGTGGGACGTGGGAAATCGAACTATAATGAAGTTTTACCTATTTTGACATAAATAATCAAACTAAGAGTATTAAAAGTAAACAAGACGAGTATTATCATTAAAGCCTTCACAAAGCTTATTGTGACTAGAAATAGTTGTTTTAAACCTTAACTTCACATTGAAAACGTGGGAAATCGAACTATAATGAAGTTTTACCCGTTTTGACATAAATAATCAAACTAAGAGTTTTGAAAGTAAACAGGCCGAGTATAATCCTTAAAGCTTTCACAAAGCTTATTGTGACTTGATATAGTTGTTTTAAACCTTAACTTCACATTGAAAACGTGGGAAATTGAACTATAATGAAGTTTTACCCTATTTGACATAAATAATCAAACTAAGAGTTTTGAAAGTAAACAAGCCGAGTATAATCATTAAAGCCTTCACAAAGCTTATTGGGACTAGAAATAGTTGTTTTAAGCCTTAACTTCACATTGAAAACGTGGGAAATCGAACTAGAATGAAGTTTTACCCATTTTGACATAAATAATCAAACTAACAGTTTTAAAAGTAAACAAGCCGAGTATAATCATTAAGATGTCACAAAGCTTATTGTAACTAGAAATCGTTGATTTTAGCCTTAACTTCTCGTATGGAACGTAGGACATTGGACGATAACGAAGTTTTAACGATTTTGTATAAAATCATAATTCTAATAGTTTTAAAATTTAACAAGACGAGCATTAACATATTTAATCTACAAACGCTTATTTTTAATAGAAATCGTTGTTTTAAGCCCTACCTTCACATTGGAAACGTGGGAAATCGAATTATAATGAAGTTTTACCCATTTTGACATAAATAATTAAACTAAGAGTTTTGAAATTAAACAAACCGAGTATAATCATTAAGATGTCACAAAGCTTATTGTGACTAGAAATCGTGGTTTTTAGCCTTAATTTCTCGTAGGGAACGTGGGACATTGGACAATAACGAAGTTTTATCGATTTTGTATAAAATCATAATTCTAATAGTTTTAAAACTTAACAAGACGAGCATAAACATATTTTATCTACAAACGCTTATTTTTAATAGAAATCGTTGTTTTAAGCCCTACCTACACATTGGAAACTTGGGAAATCGAATTATAATGAAGTTTTACCCATTTTAACATAAATAATGAAACTAAGAGTTTTGAAAGTAAACAAGCAAAGAATAATCATTAAAGCTTTCACAAAGCTTATTGTGACAAGATATAGTTGTTTTAAACCTTAACTACACATTGAAAACGTGGGAAATCGAACTATAATGAAGTTTTACCCATTTTGACATAAATAATCAAACTAAGAGTTTTGAAAGTAAACAAGCCGAGTATAATCATTAAGATGTCACAAATCTTATTGTGACTAGAAATTGTTGTTTTTAGCCTTAACTTCTCGTAGGGAACGTGGGACATTGGACGATAACGTAGTTTTAACAATTTTGTATAAAATCATAATTCTAATAGTTTTAAAATTTAACAAGACGAGCATAAATATATTTTATCTACAATCGCTTATTTTTAATAGAAATCGTTGTTTTAAGCCCTACCTTCACATTGGAAACGTGGAAAATCGAATTATAATGAAGTTTTACCCATTTTGACATAAATAATCAAACTAAGAGTTTTGAAAGTAAACAAGCCGAGTATAATCATTAAGGCTTTCACAAAGCTTATTTTGACTAGAAATAGTTGTTTTAAGCCTTAACTTCACATTGAAAACGTGGGAAATCGAACTATAATGAAGTTTTACCCATTTTGACATAAATAATCAAACTAAGAGTTTTGAAAGTAAACAAGCCGAGTATAATCATTAAGATGTCACAAAGCTTATTGTGACTAGAAATCGTTGTTTTTAGCCTTAACTTCACATTGAGGAACGTGGGACATTGACGATAATGAAGTTTTAAAGATTTTGTATAAAATCATAATTCTAATAGTTTTAAAATTTAACAAGACGAGGATAAACCTATTTTATCTACAAACGCTTATTTTTAATAGAAATCGTTGTTTTAAGCCTTAACTTCATATTGAAAACGTGGGAAATCGAACTATAATGAAGTTTTACCTATTTTGACATAAATAATCAAACTAAGAGTTTTGAAAGTAAACAAGCCGAGTATAATCATTAAAGCCTTCACAAAGCTTATTGTGACTAGAAATCGTTGTTTTAAGCCTTAACTTCATATTGAAAACGTGGGAAATCGAACTATAATGAAGTTTTACCTATTTTGACATAAATAATCAAACTAAGAGTTTTAAAAGTAAACAAGCCGAGTATAATCATTAAAGCCTTCACAAAGCTTATTGTGACTAGAAATAGTTGTTTTAAACCTTAACTTCATATTGAAAACGTTGGAAATCGAACTATAATGAAGTTTTACCCGTTTTGACATAAATAATCAAAGTAAGAGTTTTGAAAGTAAACAGGCCGAGTATAATCCTTAAAGCGTTCACAAAGCTTATTGTGACTTGATATAGTTGTTTTAAACCTTAACTTCACATTGAAAACGTGGGAAATTGAACTATAATGAAGTTTTACCCTATTTGACATAAATAATCAAACTAAGAGTTTTGAAAGTAAACAAGCCGAGTATAATCATTAAACCTTCACAAAGCTTATTGGGACTAGAAATAGTTGTATTAAGCCTTAACTTCACATTGAAAACGTGGGAAATCGAACTATAATGAAGTTTTACCCATTTTGACATAAATAATCAAACTAAGAGTTTTGAAAGTAAACAAGCCGAGTATAATCATTAAGATGTCACAAAGCTTATTGTGACTAGAAATCGTTGATTTTAGCCTTAACTTCTCGTATGGAACGTAGGACATTGGACGATAACGAAGTTTTAACGATTTTGTATAAAATCATAATTCTAATAGTTTTAAAATTTAACAAGAGGAGCATTAACATATTTAATCTACAAACGCTTATTTTTAATAGAAATCGTTGTTTTAAGCCCTACCTTCACATTGGAAACGTGGGAAATCGAATTATAATGAAGTTTTACCCATTTTGACATAAATAATTAAACTAAGAGTTTTGAAATTAAACAAGCCGAGTATAATCATTAAGATGTCACAAACCTTATTGTGACTAGAAATCATGGTTTTTAGCCTTAATTTCTCGTAGGGAACGTGGGACATTGGACAATAACGAAGTTTTATCGATTTTGTATAAAATCATAATTCTAATAGTTTTAAAATTTAACAAGACGAGCATAAACATATTTTATCTACAAACGCTTATTTTTAATAGAAATCGTTGTTTTAAGCCCTACCTTCACATTGGAAACTTGGGAAATCGAATTATAATGAAGTTTTACCCATTTTGACATAAATAATCAAACTAAGAGTTTTGAAAGTAAACAAGCCGAGTATAATCATTAAGATGTCACAAATCTTATTGTGACTAGAAATTGTTGTTTTTAGCCTTAACTTCTCGTAGGGAACGTGGGACATTGGACGATAACGTAGTTTTAACGATTTTGTATAAAATCATAATTTTAATAGTTTTAAAATTTAACAAGACGAGCATAAATACATTTTATCTACAATCGCTTATTTTTAATAGAAATCGTTGTTTTAAGCCCTACCTTCACATTGGAAACGTGGGAAATCGAATTATAATGAAGTTTTACCCATTTTGACATAAATAATCAAACTAAGAGTTTTGAAAGTAAACAAGCCGAGAATAATCATTAAAGCTTTCACAAAGCTTATTGTGACTAGATATAGTTGTTTTAAACCTTAAGTTCACATTGAAAACGTGGGAAATAGAACTATAATGAAGTTTTACCCACTTTGACATAAATAATTAAAATAAGAGTTTTGAAAGTAAACAAGCCGAGTATAATCATTAAAGCTTTCACAAAACTTATTTTGACTAGAAATAGTTGTTTTAAGCCTTAACTTCACATTGAAAACGTGGGAAATCGAACTATAATGAAGTTTTACCCATTTTGACATAAATAATCAAACTAAGAGTTTTGAATGTAAACAAGCCGAGTATAATCATTAAAGCTTTCACAAAGCTTATTGTGACTAGAAATAGTTATTTTTAGCCTTAACTTCACATTGGAAACGTGGGAAATCGAACTATAATGAAGTTTTACCCATTTTGACATAAATAATTAAACTAAGAGTTTTGAAAGTAAACAAGCCGAGTATAATCATTAAGATGTCACAAAGCTTATTGTGACTAGAAATCGTTGTTTTTAGCCTTAATTTCTTTTAGTTTTGTATAATAAACATATTTTGTCTACAAACGCTTTTTTTCTAGAAATCGTTGTTTTTAGCCTTAACTTCTCATTGGAAACGTGGGAATTGAACTATAATGAAGTTTTAACGATTTTGTATAAATATCATAATTCTAATAGTTTTAAAATTTAACAAGACGAGTATAAATATTTTTAAGCTACAAACGCTTATTTTTAATAGAAATCGTTGTTTTAAGCCTTAACTTCACATTGGAAACGTGGGAAATCGAACTATAATGAAGTTTTACCTATTTTGACATAAATAATCAAACTAAGAGTTTTAAAAGTAAACAAGCCGAGTATTATCATTAAAGCCTTCACAAAGCTTATTGTGACTAGAAATAGTTGTTTTAAACCTTAACTTCACATTGAAAACGTGGGAAATCGAACTATAATGAAGTTTTACCCATTTTGACATAAATAATCAAACTAAGAGTTTTGAAAGTAAACAAGTCGAGTATAATCATTAAAGCCTTCACAAAGCTTATTGGGACTAGAAATAGTTGTTTTAAGCCTTAACTTCACATTGAAAACGTGGGAAATCGAACTATAATGAAGTTTTACCCATTTTGACATAAATAATCAAACTAAGAGTTTTGAAAGTAAACAAGCCGAGTATAATCATTAAGATGTCACAAAGCTTATTGTGACTAGAAATCGTTGTTTTTAGCCTTAATTTCTCGTAGGGAACGTGGGACATTGGACAATAACGAAGTTTTATCGATTTTGTATAAAATCATAATTCTAATAGTTTTAAAATTTAAATAGACGAGCATAAACATATTTTATCTACAAACGCTTATTTTTAATAGAAATCGTTGTTTTAAGCCTTAACTTCACATTGGAAACTTGGGAAATCGAATTATAATGAAGTTTTACCCATTTTGACATAAATAATCAAACTAAGAGTTTTGAAAGTAAACAAGCCGAGTATAATCATTAAGATGTCACAAAGCTTATTGTGACTAGAAATTGTTGTTTTAGCCTTAACTTCTAGTAGGAAAACGTGGGACATTGACGATAATTAAGTTTTACCGATTTTGACATAAATAATCATAATTCTAATAGTTTTAAAATTTAACAAGACGAGTATAATCATATATTTTATCTACAATCGCTTATTTTTAATAGAAATCGTTGTTTTAAATCTTAACTTCACATTGAAAACGTGGGAAATCGAATTATAATGAAGTTTTACCCATTTTGACATAAATAATCAAACTAAGAGTTTTGAAAGTAAAAAGCCGAGTATAATCATTAAAGCTTTCACAAAGCTTATTGTGACTAGATATAGTTGTTTTAAACCTTAACTTCACATTGAAAACGTGGGAAATAGAACTATAATGAAGTTTTACCCACTTTGACATAAATAATTAAAATAAGAGTTTTGAAAGTAAACAAGCCGAGTATAATCATTAAAGCTTTCACAAAGCTTATATTGACTAGAAATAGTTGTTTTAAGCCTTAACTTCACATTGAAAACGTGGGAAATCGAACTATAATGAAGTTTTACCCATTTTGACATAAATAATCAAACTAAGAG
Organism: Stephania japonica; assembly: GCA_039657345.1. Classification (NCBI taxonomy): domain Eukaryota; kingdom Viridiplantae; phylum Streptophyta; class Magnoliopsida; order Ranunculales; family Menispermaceae; genus Stephania; species Stephania japonica. The sequence goes on along the minus strand of JBBNAE010000024.1, from coordinate 262,355 downwards.
TTTTGAAAGTAAACAAGCCGAGTATAATCATTAAGATGTCACAAAGCTTATTGTGACTAGAAATCGTTGTTTTTAGCCTTAACTTCTCGTAGGGAACGTGGGACATTGGACGATAACAAAGTTTTAAAGATTTTGTATAAAATCATAATTCTAATAGTTTTAAAATTTAACAAGACGAGGATAAACATATTTTATCTACAAACGCTTATTTTTAATAGAAATCGTTGTTTTAAGCCTTAACTTCACATTGAAACGTGGGAAATCGAACTATAATGAAGTTTTACCCATTTTGACATAAATAATTAAACTAAGAGTTTTGAAAGTAAACAAGCCGAGTATAATCATTAAAGATGTTCACAACTTATTGTGACTAGAAATCGTTGTTTTAAACCTTAATTTCAGGAACGTGGGACATTGGACAATAATGAAGTTTTATCGATTTTGTATAAAATCATAATTCTAATAGTTTTAAAATTTAACAAGACGAGCATAAACATATTTTATCTACAAACGCTTATTTTTAATAGAAATAGTTGTTTTAAGCCTTAACTTCACATTGAAAACGTGAAAATCGAATTATAATGAAGTTTTACCCATTTTGACATAAATAATCAAACTAAGAGTTTTGAAAGTAAACAAGCCGAGTATAATCATTAAAGCTGTCACAAAGCTTATTGTGACTAGAAATTGTTGTTTTTAGCCTTAACTTCTCGTTTGGGAATTGGACGATAACGTAGTTTTAACGATTTTGTATAAAATCATAATTCTAATAGTTTTAAAATTTAACAAGACGAAACATAAATATATTTTATCTAGAAACGCTTATTTTTAATAGAAATCGTTGTTTTAAGCCCTACCTTCACATTGGAAACGTGGGAAATCGAATTATAATGAAGTTTTACCCATTTTGACATAAATAATCAAACTAAGAGTTTTGAAAGTAAACAAGCCGAGTATAATCATTAAAGCCTTCACAAAGCTTATTGTGACTAGAAATAGTTGTTTTAAGCCTTAACTTCACATTGAAAACGTGGAAAATCGAACTATAATGAAGTTTTACCCATTTTGACATAAATAATTAAACTAAGAGTTTTGAAAGTAAACAAGCCGAGTATAATCATTAAAGCTTTCACAAAGCTTATTGTGACTAGAAATAGTTGTTTTAAGCCTTAACTTCACATTGAAAACGTGGGAAATCGAACTATAATGAAGTTTTACCCATTTTGACATAAATAATCAAACTAAGAGTTTTGAAAGTAAACAAGCCGAGTATAATCATTAAGATGTCACAAAGCTTATTGTGACTAGAAATCGTTGTTTTTAGCCTTAACTTCTCGTAGGGAACGTGGGACATTGGACGATAACGAAGTTTTAACGATTTTGTATAAAATCATAATTCTAATAGTTTTAAAATTTAACAAGATGAGCATAAACATATTTTGTCTACAAACGCTTATTTTTCATAGAAATCGTTGTTTTAAGCCTTAACTTCATATTGAAAACGTGGGAAATCGAACTATAATGAAGTTTTACATATTTTGACATAAATAATCAAACTAAGAGTTTTAAAAGTAAACAAGCCGAGTATAATCATTAAAGCCTTCACCATACTTATTGTGACTAGAAATAGTTGTCTTAAACCTTAACTTCACATTGAAAACGTGGGAAATCGAAGTATAATGAAGTTTTACCCATTTTGACATAAATAATCAAACTAAGAGTTTTGAAAGTAAACAAGCCGAGTATAATCATTAAAGCCTTCACAAAGCTTATTGGGACTAGAAATAGTTGTTTTAAGCCTTAACTTCACATTGAAAACGTGAAAAATCGAACTATAATGAAGTTTTACGCATTTTGACATAAATAATCAAACTAAGAGTTTTGAAAGTAAACAAGCCGAGTATAATCATTAAAGCTTTCACAAAGCTTATTGTGACTAGAAATAGTTGTTTTAAGCCTTAACTTCACATTGAAAACGTAAAATCGAACTATAATGAAGTTTTACCCATTTTTACATAAATAATCAAACTAAGAGTTTTGAAAGTAAACAAGCCGAGTATAATCATTAAAGATGTCACAAAGCTTATTGTGACTAGAAATCGTTGTTTTTAGCCTTAACTTCACATTGGGAAACGTGGGACATTGGACTATAATGAAGTTTTAACGATTTTGTATAAAATCATAATTCTAATAGTTTTAAAATTTAACAAGACGAGCATAAACATATTTTATCTACAAACGCTTATTTTTAATAGAAATCGTTGTTTTAAGCCTTAACTTCACATTGGAAACGTGGGAAATCGAACTATAATGAAGTTTTACCCATTTTGACATAAATAATCAAACTAAGAGTTTTGAAAGTAAACAAGCCGAGTATAATCATTAAGATGTCACAAAGCTTATTGTGACTAGAAATCGTTGTTTTTAACCTTAACTTCTGGTAGGGAACGTGGGACATTGGACGATAACGAAGTTTTAACGATTTTGTATAAAATCATAATTCTAATAGTTTTAAAATTTAACAAGACGAGGACATAAACATATTTTATCTACAAACGCTTATTTTTAATAGAAATAGTTGTTTTAAGCCTTAACTTCACATTGAAAACGTGGAAATCGAACTATAATGAAGTTTTACCCATTTTGACATAAATAATCAAACTAAGAGTTTTGAAAGTAAACAAGCCGAGTATAATCATTAAAGCCTTCACAAACTTATTGTGACTAGAAATAGTTGTTTTAAACCTTAACTTCACATTGAAAACGTGGGAAATCGAAGTATAATGAAGTTTTACCCATTTTGACATAAATAATCAAACTAAGAGTTTTGAAAGTAAACAAGCCAAGTATAATCATTAAAGCCTTCACAAAGCTTATTGGCACTAGAAATAGTTGTTTTAAGCCTTATCTTCACATTGAAAACATGGGAAATCGAACTATAATGAAGTTTTACCCATTTTGACATAAATAATCAAACTAAGAGTTTTGAAAGTAAACAAGCCGAGTATAATCATTAAAGCTTTCAAAAAGCTTATTGTGACTAGAAATAGTTGTTTTAAGCCTTAACTTCACATTGGAAACGTGGGAAATCGAACTATAATGAAGTTTTACCCATTTTGACATAAATAATTAAACTAAGAGTTTTGAAAGTAAACAAGCCGAGTATAATCATTAAAGCCTTCACAAAGCTTATTGTGACTAGAAATAGTTGTTTTAAACCTTATCTTCACATTGAAAACGTGGGAAATCGAACTATAATAAAGTTTTACCCATTTTGACATATATAATTAAACTAAAAGTTTTGAAAGTAAACAAGCCGAGTATAATCATTAAAGCCTCACAAAGCTTATTGTGACTAGAAATAGTTGTTTTAAACCTTAACTTCACATAGAAAACGTGGGAAATCGAACTATAATGAAGTTTTACCCATTTTGACATAAATAATTACACTAAGAGTTTTGAAAGTAAACAAGCCGAGTATAATCATTAAAGCCTTCACAAAGCTTATTGGGACTAGAAATAGTTGTTTTAAGCCTTAACTTCACATTGAAAACGTGGGAAATAGAACTATAATGAAGTTTTACCCATTTTTGACATAAATAATTAAACTAAGAGTTTTGAAAGTAAACAAGCCGAGTATAATCATTAAAGCTTTCACAAAGCTTATTTTGACTAGAAATAGTTGTTTAAGCCTTAACTTCACATTGAAAACGTGGGAAATCGAATATAATGAAGTTTTACCCATTTTGACATAAATAATCAAACTAAGAGTTTTGAAAGTAAACAAGCCGAGTATAATCATTAAGATGTCACAAAGCTTATTGTGACTAGAAATCGTTGTTTTTAGCCTTAACTTCTCGTAGGGAACGTGGGACATTGGACGATAACGAAGTTTTAACGATTTTGTATAAAATCATAATTCTAATAGTTTTAAAATTTAACAAGACGAGGATAAACATATTTTATCTACAAACGCTTATTTTTAATAGAAATCGTTGTTTTAAGCCTTAACTTCACATTGAAAACGTGGGAAATCGAACTATAATGAAGTTTTACCCATTTTGACATAAATAATCAAACTAAGAGTTTTAAAAGTAAACAAGCCGAGTATAATCATTAAAGCCTTCACAAAGCTTATTGTGACTAGAAATAGTTGTTTTAAACCTTAACTTCACATTGAAAACGTGGGAAATCGAACTATAATGAAGTTTTACCCATTTTGACATAAATAATCAAACTAAGAGTTTTGAAAGTAAACAAGCCGAGTATAATCATTAAAGCCTTCACAAAGCTTATTGGCACTAGAAATAGTTGTTTTAAGCCTTAACTTCACATTGAAAATATGGGAAATCGAACTATAATGAAGTTTTACCCATTTTGACATAAATAATCAAACTAAGAGTTTTGAAAGTAAACAAGCCGAGTAGAATCATTAAAGCCTTCACAAACATATTGTGACTAGAAATAGTTGTTTTAAGCCTTAACTTCACATTGAAAACGTGGGAAATCGAACTATAATGAAGTTTTACCCATTTTGACATAAATAATCAAACTAAGAGTTTTGAAAGTAAACAAGCCGAGTATAATCATTAAAGCCTTCACAAAGCTTATTGGACTAGAAATAGTTGTTTTAAGCCTTAACTTCACATTGAAAACATGGGAAATCTAACTATAATGAAGTTTTACCCATTTTGACATAAATAATCAAACTAAGAGTTTTGAAAGTAAACAAGCCGAGTATAATCATTAAAGCTTTCAAAAAAGCTTATTGTGACTAGAAATAGTTGTTTTAAGCCTTAACTTCACATTGGAAACGTGGGAATCGAACTATAATGAAGTTTTACCCATTTTGACATAAATAATTAAACTAAGAGTTTTGAAAGTAAACAAGCCGAGTATAATCATTAAAGCCTTCACAAAGCTTATTGTGACTAGAAATAGTTGTTTTAAACCTTAACTTCACATTGAAAACGTAAGAAATCGAACTATAATGAAGTTTTACCATTTTTATAAAATAATCAAACTAAGAGTTTTGAAAGTAAACAAGCCGAGTATAATCATTATGATGTCACAAAGCTTATTGTGACTAGAAATCGTTGTTTTTAGCCTTAACTTCTCGTAGGGAGCATGGGACATTGGACGATAACGAAGTTTTAACGATTTTGTATAAAATCATAATTCTAATAGTTTTAAAATTTAACAAGACGAGCATAAACATATTTTATCTACAAACGCTTATTTTTAATAGAAATCGTTGTTTAAAGCCTTAACTTCACATTGGAAACGTGGGAAATCGAACTATAATGAAGTTTTACCCATTTTGACATAAATAATCAAACTAAGAGTTTTGAAAGTAAACAAGCCGAGTATAATCATTAAGATGTCACAAAGCTTATTGTGACTAGAAATCGTTGTTTTTAACCTTAACTTCTCGTAGGGAACGTGGACATTGACGATAATGAAGTTTTAACGATTTTGTATAAAATCATAATTCTAATAGTTTTAAAATTTAACAAGACGAGGACAAACATATTTTATCTACAAACGCTTATTTTTAATGGAAATCGTTGTTTTAAGCCTTAACTTCATATTGAAAACGTGGGAAATCGAACTATAATGAAGTTTTACCTATTTTGACATAAATAATCAAACTAAGAGTTTTAAAAGTAAACAAGCCGAGTATAATCATTAAAGCCTTCACAATACTTATTGTGACTAGAAATAGTTGTTTTAAACCTTAACTTCACATTGAAAACGTGGGAAATCGAAGTATAATGAAGTTTTACCCATTTTGACATAAATAATCAAACTAAGAGTTTTGAAAGTAAACAAGCCGAGTATAATCATTAAAGCCTTCACAAAGCTTATTGGCACTAGAAATAGTTGTTTTAAGCCTTAACTTCACATTGAAAACATGGGAAATCGAACTATAATGAAGTTTTACCCATTTTGACATAAATAATCAAACTAAGAGTTTCGAAAGTAAACAAGCCGAGTAGAATCATTAAAGCCTTCACAATACTTATTGTGACTAGAAATAGTTGTTTTAAACCTTAATTTCACATTGAAAACGTGGGAAATCGAAGTATAATGAAGTTTTACCCATTTTGACATAAATAATCAAACTAAGAGTTTTGAAAGTAAACAAGCCGAGTATAATCATTAAAGCCTTCACAAAGCTTATTGGCACTAGAAATAGTTGTTTTAAGCCTTATCTTCACATTGAAAACATGGGAAATCGAACTATAATGAAGTTTTACCCATTTTGACATAAATAATCAAACTAAGAGTTTTGAAAGTAAACAAGCCGAGTATAATCATTAAAGCTTTCAAAAAGCTTATTGTGACTAGAAATAGTTGTTTTAAGCCTTAACTTCACATTGGAAACGTGGGAAATCGAACTATAATGAAGTTTTACCCATTTTGACATAAATAATTAAACTAAGAGTTTTGAAAGTAAACAAGCCGAGTATAATCATTAAAGCCTTCACAAAGCTTATTGTGACTAGAAATAGTTGTTTTAAATCTTATCTTCACATTGAAAACGTGGGAAATCGAACTATAATAAAGTTTTACCCATTTTGACATAAATAATTAAACTAAAAGTTTTGAAAGTAAACAAGCCGAGTATAATCATTAAAGCCTCACAAAGCTTATTGTGACTATAAATAGTTGTTTTAAACCTTAACTTCACATTGAAAACGTGGGAAATCGAACTATAATGAAGTTTTACCCATTTGACATAAATAATCAAACTAAGAGTTTTGAAAGTAAACAAGCCGAGTATAATCATTAAAGCCTTCACAAAGCTTATTGGGACTAGAAATAGTTGTTTTAAGCCTTAACTTCACATTGAAAACGTGGGAAATAGAACTATAATGAAGTTTTACCCACTTTGACATAAATAATTAAACTAAGAGTTTTGAAAGTAAACAAGCCGAGTATAATCATTAAAGCTTTCACAAAGCTTATTTTGACTAGAAATAGTTGGTTTTAAGCCTTAACTTCACATTGAAAACGTGGGAAATCGAATATAATGAAGTTTTACCCATTTTGACATAAATAATCAAACTAAGAGTTTTGAAAGTAAACAAGCCGAGTATAATCATTAAGATGTCACAAAGCTTATTGTGACTAGAAATCGTTGTTTTTAGCCTTAACTTCTCGTAGGGAACGTGGGAGATTGGACGATAACGAAGTTTTAACGATTTTGTATAAAATCATAATTCTAATAGTTTTAAAATTTAACAAGACGAGGACAAACATATTTTATCTACAAACGCTTATTTTTAATGGAAATCGTTGTTTTAAGCCTTAACTTCATATTGAAAACGTGGGAAATCGAACTATAATGAAGTTTTACCTATTTTGACATAAATAATCAAACTAAGAGTTTTAAAAGTAAACAAGCCGAGTAGAATCATTAAAGCTTTCAAAAAGCTTATTGTGACTAGAAATAGTTGTTTTAAGCCTTAACTTCACATTGGAAACGTGGGAAATCGAACTATAATGAAGTTTTACCCATTTTGACATAAATAATTAAACTAAGAGTTTTGAAAGTAAACAAGCCGAGTATAATCATTAAAGCCTTCACAAAGCTTATTGTGACTAGAAATAGTTGTTTTAAACCTTAACTTCACATTGAAAACGTGGGAAATAGAACTATAATGAAGTTTTACCCACTTTGATATAAATAATTAAACTAAGAGTTTTGAAAGTAAACAAGCCGAGTATAATCATTAAAGCCTTCACAAAGCTTATTGTGATTAGAAATAGTTGTTTCAAACCTTAACTTCACATTGAAAATGTGGGAAATCGAACTATAATGAAGTTTTACCCTATTTGACATAAATAATCAAACTAAGAGTTTTGAAAGTAAACAAGCCGAGTATAATCATTAAAGCCTTCACAAAGCTTATTGGCACTAGAAATAGTTGTTTTAAGCCTTAACTTCACATTGAAAACATGGGAAATCGAACTATAATGAAGTTTTACCCATTTTGACATAAATAATCAAACTAAGAGTTTTGAAAGTAAACAAGCCGAGTATAATCATTAAAGCTTTCACAAAGCTTATTGTGACTAGAAATAGTTGTTTTAAGCCTTAACTTCACATTGGAAACGTGGGAAATCGAACTATAATGAAGTTTTACCCATTTTGACATAAATTATCAAACTAAGAGTTTTGAAAGTAAACAAGCCGAATATAATCATTAAAGCTTTCAAAAGCTTATTGTGACTAGAAATAGTTGTTTTAAGCCTTAACTTCACATTGGAAACGTGGGAAATCGAACTATAATGAAGTTTTACCCATTTTGACATAAATAATTAAACTAAGAGTTTTGAAAGTAAACAAGCCGAGTATAATCATTAAAGCCTTCACAAAGCTTATTGTGACTAGAAATAGTTGTTTTAAACCTTAACTTCACATTGAAAACGTGGGAAATCGAACTATAATGAAGTTTTACCCATTTTGACATAAATAATTAAACTAAAAGTTTTGAAAGTAAACAAGCCGAGTATAATCATTAAAGCCTTCACAAAGCTTATTGTGACTAGAAATAGTTGTTTTAAACCTTAACTTCACATTAAAACGTGGGAAATCGGACTATAATGAAGTTTTACCCATTTTGACATAAATAATCAAACTAAGAGTTTTGAAAGTAAACAAGCCGAGTATAATCATTAAAGCCTTCACAAAGCTTATTGGGACTAGAAATAGTTTTTTTAAGCCTTAACTTCACATTGAAAACGTGGGAAATAGAACTATAATGAAGTTTTACCCACTTTGACATAAATAATTAAACTAAGAGTTTTGAAAGTAAACAAGCCGAGTATAATCATTAAAGCTTTCACAAAGCTTATTTTGACTAGAAATAGTTGTTTTAAGCCTTAACTTCACATTGAAAACGTGGGAAATCGAATATAATGAAGTTTTGCCCATTTTGACATAAATAATCAAACTAAGAGTTTTGAAAGTAAACAAGCCGAGTATAATCATTAAGATGTCACAAAGCTTATTGTGACTAGAAATCGTTGTTTTTAGCCTTAACTTCTCGTAGGGAACGTGGGACATTGGACGATAACGAAGTTTTAACGATTTTGTATAAAATCATAATTCTAATAGTTTTAAAATTTAACAAGACGAGGATAAACATATTTTATCTACAAACGCTTATTTTTAATAGAAATCGTTGTTTTAAGCCTTAACTTCATATTGAAAACGTGGGAAATCGAACTATAATGAAGTTTTACCTATTTTGACATAAATAATCAAACTAAGAGTTTTAAAAGTAAACAAGCCGAGTATAATCATTAAAGCCTTCACCATACTTATTGTGACTAGAAATAGTTGTTTTAAACCTTAACTTCACATTGAAAACGTGGGAAATCGAAGTATAATGAAGTTTTACCCATTTTGACATAAATAATCAAACTAAGAGTTTTGAAAGTAAACAAGCCGAGTATAATCATTAAAGCCTTCACAAAGCTTATTGGCACTAGAAATAGTTATTTTAAGCCTTAACTTCACATTGAAAACATGGGAAATCGAACTATAATGAAGTTTTACCCATTTTGACATAAATAATCAAACTAAGAGTTTTGAAAGTAAACAAGCCGAGTATAATCATTAAAGCTTTCAAAAAGCTTATTGTGACTAGAAATAGTTGTTTTAAGCCTTAACTTCACATTGGAAACGTGGGAAATCGAACTATAATGAAGTTTTACCCATTTTGACATAAATAATTAAACTAAGAGTTTTGAAAGTAAACAAGCCGAGTATAATCATTAAAGCCTTCACAAAGCTTATTGTGACTAGAAATAGTTGTTTTAAACCTTAACTTCACATTGAAAACGTGGGAAATCGAACTATAATGAAGTTTTACCCATTTTGACATAAATAATTAAACTAAGAGTTTTGAAAGTAAACAAGCCGAGTATAATCATTAAAGCCTTCACAAAGCTTATTGTGATTAGAAATAGTTGTTTTAAACCTTAACTTCACATTGAAAATGTGGGAAATCGAACTATAATGAAGTTTTACCCATTTGACATAAATAATCAAACTAAGAGTTTTGAAAGTAAACAAGCCGAGTATAATCATTAAAGCCTTCACAAAGCTTATTGTGACTAGAAATAGTTGTTTTAAGCCTTAACTTCACATTGAAAACATGGGAAATCGAACTATAATGAAGTTTTACCCATTTTGACATAAATAATCAAACTAAGAGTTTTGAAAGTAAACAAGCCGAGTATAATCATTAAAGCTTTCACAAAGCTTATTGTGACTAGAAATAGTTGTTTTAAGCCTTAACTTCACATTGAAAACGTGGGAAATCGAACTATAATGAAGTTTTACCCATTTTGACATAAATAATCAAACTAAGAGTTTTGAAAGTAAACAAGCCGAGTATAATCATTAAGATGTCACAAAGCTTATTGTGACTAGAAATCGTTGTTTTAGCCTTAACTTCATTTAAGGAACGTGGGACATAGGACGATATCGAAGTTTTAACGATTTTGTATAAAATCATAATTCTAATAGTTTTAAAATTTAACAAGACGAGCATTATCATATTTAATCTACAAACGCTTATTTTTAATAGAAATCGTTGTTTTAAGCCCTACCTTCACATTGGAAACGTGGGAAATCGAATTATAATGAAGTTTTACCCATTTTGACATAAATAATTAAACTAAGAGTTTTGAAATTAAACAAGCCGAGTATAATCATTAAGATGTCACAAAGCTTATTGTGACTAGAAATCGTTGTTTTTAGCCTTAATTTCGTAGGGAACGTGGGACATTGGACAATAACGAAGTTTTATCGATTTTGTATAAAATCATAATTCTAATAGTTTTAAAATTTAACAAGACGAGCATAAACATATTTTATATACAAACGCTTATTTTTAATAGAAATCGTTGTTTTAAGCCCTACCTTCACATTGGAAATGTGGGAAATCGAATTATAATGAAGTTTTACCCATTTTGACATAAATAATCAAACTAAGAGTTTTGAAAGTAAACAAGCCGAGTATAATCATTAAGATGTCACAAAGCTTTTTGTGACTAGAAATTGTTGTTTTTAGCCTTAACTTCTCGTAGGGAACGTGGGACATTGGACGATATAACGTAGTTTTAACGATTTTGTATAAAATCATAATTCTAATAGTTTTAAAATTTAACAAGACGAGCATAAATATATTTTATCTACAAACGCTTATTTTTAATAGAAATCGTTGTTTTAAGCCCTACCTTCACATTGGAAACGTGGGAAATCGAATTATAATGAAGTTTTACCCATTTTGACATAAATAATCAAACTAAGAGTTTTGAAAGTAAACAAGCCGAGAATAATCATTAAAGCTTTCACAAAGCTTATTTTGACTAGAAATAGTTGTTTTAAGCCTTAACTTCACATTGAAAACGTGGGAAATCGAACTATAATGAAGTTTTACCCATTTTGACATAAATATCAAACTAAGAGTTTTGAAAGTAAACAAGCGAGAATAATCATTAAAGCTTTCACAAAGCTTATTGTGACTAGATATAGTTGTTTTAAACCTTAACTTCACATTGAAAACGTGGGAAATAGAACTATAATGAAGTTTTACCCACTTTGACATAAATAATTAAACTAAGAGTTTTGAAAGTAAACAAGTCGAGTATAATCATTAAAGCTTTCACAAAGCTTATTTTGACTAGAAATAGTTGTTTTAAGCCTTAACTTCACATTGAAAACGTGGGAAATCGAACTATAATGAAGTTTTACCCATTTTGACATAAATAATCAAACTAAGAGTTTTGAAAGTAAACAAGCCGAGTATAATCATTAAGATGTCACAAAGCTTATTGTGACTAGAAATAGTTGATTTTAGCCTTAACTTCTCGTATGGAACGTGGGACATTGGACGATAACGAAGTTTTAACGATTTTGTATAAAATCATAATTCTAATAGTTTTAAAATTTAACAAGACGAGCATTAACATATTTAATCTACAAACGCTTATTTTTAATAGAAATCGTTGTTTTAAGCCCTACCTTCACATTGGAATCGTGGGAAATCGAATTATAATGAAGTTTTACCCATTTTGACATAAATAATTAAACTAAAAGTTTTGAAATTAAACAAGCCGAGTATAATCATTAAGATGTCACAAAGCTTATTGTGACTAGAAATCGTTTTTTTTAGCCTTAATTTCCGTAGGGAACGTGGGACATTGGACAATAACGAAGTTTTATCGATTTTGTATAAAATCATAATTCTAATAGTTTTAAAATTTAACAAGACGAGCATAAACATATTTTATCTACAAACGCTTATTTTTAATAGAAATCGTTGTTTTAAGCCCTACCTTCACATTGGAAACGTGGGAAATCGATTTATAATGAAGTTTTACCCATTTTGACATAAATAATCAAACTAAGAGTTTTGAAAGTAAACAAGCCGAGTATAATCATTAAGATGTCACAAAGCTTATTGTGACTAGAAATTGTTGTTTTTAGCCTTAACTTCTCGTAGGGAACGTGGGACATTGGACGATAACGTAGTTTTAACAATTTTGTATAAAATCATAATTCTAATAGTTTTAAAATTTAACAAGACGAGCATAAATATATTTTATCTACAAACGCTTATTTTTAATAGAAATCGTTGTTTTAAGCCCTACTTTCACATTGGAAACGTGGAAATCGAATTATAATGAAGTTTTACCCATTTTGACATAAATAATCAAACTAAGAGTTTTGAAAGTAAACAAGCCGAGTATAATCATTAAAGCTTTCACAAAGCTTATTGTGACTAGAAATAGTTGTTTTAAGCCTTAACTTCACATTGAAAACGTGGGAAATCGAACTATAATGAAGTTTTACCCATTTTGACATAAATAATCAAACTAAGAGTTTTGAAAGTAAACAAGCCGAGTATAATCATTAAGATGTCACAAAGCTTATTGTGACTAGAAATTGTTGTTTTTAGCCTTAACTTCTCGTAGGGAACATGGGACATTGGACGATAACGTAGTTTTAACAATTTTGTATAAAATCATAATTCTAATTGTTTTAAAATTTAACAAGACGAGCAAAAATATATTTTATCTACAAACGCTTATTTTTAATAGAAATCGTTGTTTTAAGCCCTACCTTCACATTGGAAACGTGGGAAATCGAATTATAATGAAGTTTTACCCATTTTGACATAAATAATCAAACTAAGAGTTTTGAAAGTAAACAAGCCGAGAATAATCATTAAAGCTTTCACAAAGCTTATTGTGACTAGATATAGTTGTTTTAAACCTTAACTTCACATTGAAAACGTGGGAAATAGAACTATAATGAAGTTTTACCCACTTTGACATAAATAATTAAACTAAGAGTTTTGAAAGTAAACAAGTCGAGTATAATCATTAAAGCTTTCACAAAGCTTATTTTGACTAGAAATAGTTGTTTTAAGCCTTAACTTCACATTGAAAACGTGGGAAATCGAACTATAATGAAGTTTTACCCATTTTGACATAAATAATCAAACTAAGAGTTTTGAAAGTAAACAAGCCGAGTATAATCATTAAGATGTCACAAAGCTTATTGTGACTAGAAATCGTTGATTTTAGCCTTAACTTCTCGTATGGAACGTGGGACATTGGACCATAACGAAGTTTTAACGATTTTGTATAAAATCATAATTCTAATAGTTTTAAAATTTAACAAGACGAGCATTAACATATTTAATCTACAAACGCTTATTTTTAATAGAAATCGTTGTTTTAAGCCCTACCTTCACATTGGAAACGTGGGAAATTGAATTATAATGAAGTTTTACCCATTTTGACATAAATAATTAAACTAAGAGTTTTGAAATTAAACAAGCCGAGTATAATCATTAAGATGTCACAAAGCTTATTGTGACTAGAAATAGTTGTTTTTAGCCTTAATTTCTCGTAGGGAACGTGGGACATTGGACAATAACGAAGTTTTATCGATTTTGTATAAAATCATAATTCTAATAATTTTAAATTAAACAAGACGAGCATAAACATATTTTATCTACAAACGCTTATTTTTAATAGAAATCGTTGTTTTAAGCCCTACCTTCACATTGGAAACGTGGGAAATCGAATTATAATGAAGTTTTACCCATTTTGACATAAATAATCAAACTAAGAGTTTTGAAAGTAAACAAGCCGAGTATAATCATTAAGATGTCACAAAGCTTATTATTGACTAGAAATTGTTGTTTTTAGCCTTAACTTCACATAGGGAACGTGGGACATTGGACGATAACGAAGTTTTAACGATTTTGTATAAAATCATAATTCTAATAGTTTTAAAATTTAACAAGACGAGCATAAATATATTTTATTTACAAACGCTTATTTTTAATAGAAATCGTTGTTTTAAGCCCTACCTTCACATTGGAAACGTGGGAAATCAAATTATAATGAAGTTTTACCCATTTTGACATAAATAATCAAACTAAGAGTTTTGAAAGTAAACAAGCCAAGAATAATCATTAAAGCTTTCACAAAGCTTATTGTGACTAGATATAGTTGTTTTAAACCTTAACTTCACATTGAAAACGTGGAAAATAGAACTATAATGAAGTTTTACCCACTTTGACATAAATAATGAAACTAAGAGTTTTGAAAGTAAACAAGTCGAGTATAATCATTAAAGCTTTCACAAAGCTTATTTTGACTAGAAATAGTTGTTTTAAGCCTTAACTTCACATTGAAAATGTGGGAAATCGAACTATAATGAAGTTTTACCCATTTTGACATAAATAATCAAACTAAGAGTTTTGAAAGTAAACAAGCCGAGTATAATCATTAAGATGTCACAAAGCTTATTGTGACTAGAAATCGTTGTTTTAGCCTTAACTTCGTATGGAACGTGGGACATTGGACGATAACGAAGTTTTAACGATTTTGTATAAAATCATAATTCTAATAGTTTTAAAATTTAACAAGACGAGCATTAACATATTTAATCTACAAACGCTTATTTTTAATAGAAATCGTTGTTTTAAGCCTTAACTTCACATTGGAAACGTGGGAAATCGAATTATAATGAAGTTTTACCCATTTTGACATAAATAATTAAACTAAGAGTTTTGAAATTAAACAAGCCGAGTATAATCATTAAGATGTCACAAAGCTTATTGTGACTAGAAATCGTTGTTTTAAGCCTTAATTTCTCATAGGGAACGTGGGACATTGGACAATAATGAAGTTTTATCGATTTTGTATAAAATCATAATTCTAATAGTTTTAAAATTTAACAAGACGAGCATAAACATATTTTATCTACAAACGCTTATTTTTAATAGAAATCGTTGTTTTAAGCCTTAACTTCACATTGAAAACGTGTGAAATCGAACTTAATGAAGTTTTACCCATTTTGACATAAATAATCAAACTAAGAGTTTTGAAAGTAAACAAGCCGAGTATAATCATTAAGATGTCAAAAAGCTTATTGTGACTAGAAATCGTTGTTTTTAGCCTTAACTTCGTAGGGAACGTGGGACATTGGACGATAACGTAGTTTTAACGATTTTGTATAAAATCGTAATTCTAATCGTTTTAAAATTTAACAAGACGAGCATAAATATATTTTATCTACAAACGCTTATTTTTAATAGAAATCGTTGTTTTAAGCCCTACCTTCACATTGAAACGTGGGAAATCGAATTATAATGAAGTTTTACCCATTTTGACATAAATAATCAAACTAAGAGTTTTGAAAGTAAACAAGCCGAGAATAATCATTAAAGCTTTCACAAAGCTTATTGTGACTAGATATAGTTGTTTTAAACCTTAACTTCACATTGAAATCGTGGAAAATAGAACTATAATGAAGTTTTACCCACTTTGACATAAATAATTAAACTAAGAGTTTTGAAAGTAAACAAGTCGAGTATAATCATTAAAGCTTTCACAAAGCTTATTTTGACTAGAAATAGTTGTTTTAAGCCTTAACTTCACATTGAAAACGTGGGAAATCGAACTATAATGAAGTTTTACCCATTTTGACATAAATAATCAAACTAAGAGTTTTGAAAGTAAACAAGCCGAGAATAATCATTAAAGCTTTCACAAAGCTTATTGTGACTAGATATAGTTGTTTTAAACCTTAACTTCACATTGAAAACGTGGGAAATAGAACTATAATGAAGTTTTACCCACTTTGACATAAATAATTAAACTAAGAGTTTTGAAAGTAAACAAGTCGAGTATAATCATTAAAGCTTTCACAAAGCTTATTTTGACTAGAAATAGTTGTTTTAAGCCTTAACTTCACATTGAAAACGTGGGAAATCGAACTATAATGAAGTTTTACCCATTTTGACATAAATAATCAAACTAAGAGTTTTGAAAGTAAACAAGCCGAGTATAATCATTAAGATGTCACAAAGCTTATTGTGACTAGAAATCGTTGATTTTAGCCTTAACTTCTCCTATGGAACGTGGGACATTGGACGATAACGAAGTTTTAACGATTTTGTATAAAATCATAATTCTAATAGTTTTAAAATTTAACAAGACGAGCATTAACATATTTAATCTACAAACGCTTATTTTTAATAGAAATCGTTGTTTTAAGCCCTACCTTCACATTGGAATCGTGGGAAATCGAATTATAATGAAGTTTTACCCATTTTGACATAAATAATTAAACTAAAGTTTTGAAATTAAACAAGCCGAGTATAATCATTAAGATGTCACAAAGCTTATTGTGACTAGAAATCATTTTTTTAAGCCTTAACTTCACATAGGGAAAACGTGGGACATTGGACAATAATGAAGTTTTATAGATTTTGTATAAAATCATAATTCTAATAGTTTTAAAATTTAACAAGACGAGCATAAACATATTTTATCTACAAACGCTTATTTTTAATAGAAATCGTTGTTTTAAGCCTAACTTCACATTGGAAACGTGGGAAATCGAACTATAATGAAGTTTTACCCATTTTGACATAAATAATCAAACTAAGAGTTTTGAAAGTAAACAAGCCGAGTATAATCATTAAGATGTCACAAAGCTTATTGTGACTAGAAATTGTTGTTTTTAGCCTTAACTTCTCGTAGGGAACGTGGGACATTGGACGATAACGTAGTTTTAACAATTTTGTATAAAATCATAATTCTAATAGTTTTAAAATTTAACAAGACAAGCATAAATATATTTTATCTACAAACGCTTATTTTTAATAGAAATCGTTGTTTTAAGCCCTACCTTCACATTGGAAACGTGGGAAATCGAATTATAATGAAGTTTTACCCATTTCGACATAAATAATTAAACTAAGAGTTTTGAAATTAAACAAGCCGAGTATAATCATTAAGATGTCACAAAGCTTATTGTGACTAGAAATCGTTATTTTTAGCCTTAATTTCTCGTAGGGAACGTGGGACATTGGACAATAACGAAGTTTTATCGATTTTGTATAAAATCATAATTCTAATAGTTTTAAAATTTAACAAGACGAGCATAAACATATTTTATCTACAAACGCTTATTTTTAATAGAAATCGTTGTTTTAAGCCCTACCTTCACATTGGAAACGTGGGAAATCGAATTATAATGAAGTTTTACCCATTTTGACATAAATAATCAAACTAAGAGTTTTGAAAGTAAACAAGCCGAGTATAATCATTAAGATGTCACAAAGCTTATTGTGACTAGAAATTGTTGTTTTTAGCCTTAACTTCTCGTAGGGAACGTGGGACATTGGACGATAACGTAGTTTTAACGATTTTGTATAAAATCATAATTCTAATAGTTTTAAAATTTAACAAGACGAGCATAAATATATTTTATCTACAAACGCTTATTTTTAATAGAAATCGTTGTTTTAAGCCCTACCTTCACATTGGAAACGTGGGAAATCGAATTATAATGAAGTTTTACCCATTTTGACATAAATAATCAAACTAAGAGTTTTGAAAGTAAACAAGCCGAGAATAATCATTAAAGCTTTCACAAAGCTTATTGTGACTAGATATAGTTGTTTTAAACCTTAACTTCACATTGAAAACGTGGGAAATAGAACTATAATGAAGTTTTACCCACTTTGACATAAATAATTAAACTAAGAGTTTTGAAAGTAAACAAGCCGAGTATAATCATTAAAGCTTTCACAAAGCTTATTTTGACTAGAAATAGTTGTTTTAAGCCTTAACTTCACATTGAAAACGTGGGAAATCGAACTATAATGAAGTTTTACCCATTTTGACATAAATAATCAAACTAAGAGTTTTGAAAGTAAACAAGCCGAGTATAATCATTAAGATGTCACAAAGCTTATTGTGACTAGAAATCGTTGTTTTTAGCCTTAACTTCTCGTAGGGAACGTGGGACATTGGACGATAACGAAGTTTTAACGATTTTGTATAAAATCATAATTCTAATAGTTTTAAAATTTAACAAGACGAGGATAAACATATTTTATCTACAAACGCTTATTTTTAATAGAAATCGTTGTTTTAAGCCCTACCTTCACATTGGAAACGTGGGAAATCGAACTATAATGAAGTTTTACCTATTTTGACATAAATAATCAAACTAAGAGTTTTAAAAGTAAACAAGCCGAGTAGAATCATTAAAGCCTTCACAATACTTATTGTGACTAGAAATAGTTGTTTTAAACCTTAACTTCACATTGAAAACGTGGGAAATCGAAGTATAATGAAGTTTTACCCATTTTGACATAAATAATCAAACTAAGAGTTTTGAAAGTAAACAAGCCGAGTATAATCATTAAAGCCTTCACAAAGCTTATTGGCACTAGAAATAGTTGTTTTAAGCCTTAACTTCACATTGAAAACATGGGAAATCGAACTATAATGAAGTTTTACCCATTTTGACATAAATAATCAAACTAAGAGTTTCGAAAGTAAACAAGCCGAGTATAATCATTAAAGCCTTCACAAAGCTTATTGTGACTAGAAATAGTTGTTTTAAACCTTAACTTCACATTGAAAACGTGGGAAATCGAACTATAATGAAGTTTTACCCTATTTGACATAAATAATCAAACTAAGAGTTTTGAAAGTAAACAAGCCGAGTATAATCATTAAAGCCTTCACAAAGCTTATTGTGACTAGAAATAGTTGTTTTAAACCTTAACTTCACATAGAAAACGTGGGAAATCGAACTATAATGAAGTTTTACCCATTTTGACATAAATAATTAAACTAAGAGTTTTGAAAGTAAACAAGCCGAGTATAATCATTAAAGCCTTCACAAAGCTTATTGTGATTAGAAATAGTTGTTTTAAACCTTAACTTCACATTGAAAATGTGGGAAATCGAACTATAATGAAGTTTTACCCTATTTTGACATAAATAATCAAACTAAGAGTTTTGAAAGTAAATCATTAAAGCCTTCAAGCTTATTGGCACTAGAAATAGTATAATCATTAAAGCCTTCACAAAGCTTATTGTGACTAGAAATAGTTGTTTTCACAAAGCTTATTAACTTCAGCCTTAACTTCTCGAGGAAACGTGGGACATTGGACGATAACGTAGTTTTAACAATTTTGTATAAAATCATAATTTTAATAGTTTTAAAATTTAACAAAACGAGCATAAATATATTTTATCTACAAACGCTTATTTTTAATATAAATCGTTGTTTTAAGCCCTACCTTCACATTGGAAACGTGGGAAACCGAATTATAATGAAGTTTTACCCATTTTAACATAAATAATCAAACTAAGAGTTTTGAAAGTAAACAAGCCGAGAATAATCATTAAAGCTTTCACAAAGCTTATTGTGACAAGATATAGTTGTTTTAAACCTTAACTTCACATTGAAAACGTGGGAAATAGAACTATAATGAAGTTTTACCCACTTTGACATAAATAATCATAAAAAGTAATTAAACTAAGAGTTTTGAAAGTAAACAAGCCGAGTATAATCATTAAAGCTTTCACAAAGCTTATTTTGACTACAAAATAGTTGTTTTAAGCTTAACTTCACATTGAAAACGTGGGAAATGAAACTATAATGAAGTTTTACCCATTTTGACATAAATAATCAAACTAAGAGTTTTGAAAGTAAACAAGCCGAGTATAATCATTAAGATGTCACAAAGCTTATTGTGACTAGAAATCGTTGTTTTTAGCCTTAACTTCTCGTAGGGAACGTGGGACATTGGACGATAACGAAGTTTTAACGATTTTGTATAAAATCATAATTCTAATAGTTTTAAAATTTAACAAGACGAGGATAAACATATTTTATCTACAAACGCTTATTTTTAATAGAAATCGTTGTTTTAAGCCTTAACTTCATATTGAAAACGTGAGAAATCGAACTATAATGAAGTTTTACCTATTTTGACATAAATAATCAAACTAAGAGTTTTAAAAGTAAACAAGCCGAGTATAATCATTAAAGCCTTCACAAAGCTTATTGTGACTAGAAATAGTTGTTTTAAACCTTAACTTCACATTGAAAACGTGGGAAATCGAAGTATAATGAAGTTTTACCCATTTTGACATAAATAATCAAACTAAGAGTTTTGAAAGTAAACAAGCCGAGTATAATCATTAAAGCTTTCACAAAGCTTATTGTGACTAGAAATAGTTGTTTTAAGCCTTAACTTCACATTGGAAACGCGTGGGAAATCGAACTATAATGAAGTTTTACCCATTTTGACATAAATAATTAAACTAAGAGTTTTGAAAGTAAACAAGCCGAGTATAATCATTAAGATGTCACAAAGCTTATTGTGACTAGAAATCGTTGTTTTTAGCCTTAACTTCTCGTAGGGAACGTGGGACATTGGACAATAACGAAGTTTTAACGACTTTGTATAAAATCATAATTCTAATAGTTTCAAAATTTAACAAGACGAGCATAAAATTTTTTATCTACAAACGCCTATTTTTAATAGAAATCGTTCTTTTAAGCCTTAACTTCACATTGGCAACGTGGGAAATCGAACTATAATGAAGTTTTACCCATTTTGAAATAAATAATCAAACTTAGAGTTATGAAAGTAAACAAGCCGAGAATAATCATTAAATCCTTCACAAAGCTTATTGTGACTAGAAATAGTTGTTTTAAACCTTAATTTCACATTGAAAACGTGGGAAATGGAACTATAATGAAGTTTTACCCATTTTGACATAAATAATCAAACTAAGAGTTTTGAAAGTAAACAAGCCGAGTATAATCATTAAAGCTTTCACAAAGCTTATTGTGACTAGAAATAGTTGTTTTAAGCCTTAACTTCACATTGAAAACGTGGGAAATCGAACTATAATGAAGTTTTACCCATTTTGACATAAATAATCAAACTAAGAGTTTTGAAAGTAAACAAGCCGAGTATAATCATTAAGATGTCACAAAGCTTATTGTAACTAGAAATCGTTGATTTTAGCCTTAACATCTCGTATGGAACGTGGGACATTGGACGATAACGAAGTTTTAACGATTTTGTATAAAAACATAATTCTAATAGTTTTAAAATTTAACAAGACGAGCATTAACATATTTAATCTACAAACGCTTATTTTTAATAGAAATCGTTGTTTTAAGCCCTACGTTCACATTGGAAATGTGGGAAATCGAATTATAATGAAGTTTTACCCATTTTGACATAAATAATTAAACTAAGAGTTTTGAAATTAAACAAGCCGAGTATAATCATTAAGATGTCACAAAGCTTATTGTGACTAGAAATCGTTGTTTTTAGCCTTAACTTCACATAGGGAACGTGGGACATTGGACGATAACGTAGTTTTAACGATTTTGTATAAAATCATAATTCTAATAAGTTTTAAAATTTAACAAGACGAGCATAAATATATTTTATCTACAAACGCTTATTTTTTATAGAAATCGTTGTTTTAAGCCCTACCTTCACATTGGAAACGTGGGAAATCGAATTATAATGAAGTTTTACCCATTTTGACATAAATAATCAAACTAAGAGTTTTGAAAGTAAACAAGCCGAGAATAATCATTAAAGCTTTCACAAAGCTTATTGTGACTAGATATAGTTGTTTTAAACCTTAACTTCACATTGAAAACGTGGGAAATAGAATTATAATGAAGCTTTACCCACTTTGACATAAATAATTAAACTAAGAGTTTTGAAAGTAAACAAGTCGAGTATAATCATTAAAGCTTTCACAAAGCTTTCTTTGACTAGAAATAGTTGTTTTAAGCCTTAACTTCACATTGAAAACGTGGGAAATCGAACTATAATGAAGTTTTACCCATTTTGACATAAATAATTAAACTAAGAGTTTTGAAAGTAAACAAGCCGAGTATAATCATTAAGATGTCACAAAGCTTATTGTGACTAGAAATCGTTGATTTTAGCCTTAACTTCTCGTATGGAACGTGGGACATTGGACCATAACGAAGTTTTAACGATTTTGTATAAAATCATAATTCTAATAGTTTTAAAATTTAACAAGACGAGCATTAACATATTTAATCTACAAACGCTTATTTTTAATAGAAATCGTTGTTTTAAGCCCTACCTTCACATTGGAAACGTGGAAATTGAATTATAATGAAGTTTTACCCATTTTGACATAAATAATTAAACTAAGAGTTTTGAAATTAAACAAGCCGAGTATAATCATTAAGATGTCACAAAGCTTATTGTGACTAGAAATAGTTGTTTTTAGCCTTAATTTCTCGTAGGGAACGTGGGACATTGGACAATAACGAAGTTTTATCGATTTTGTATAAAATCATAATTCTAATAATTTTAAATTAAACAAGACGAGCATAAACATATTTTATCTACAAACGCTTATTTTTAATAGAAATCGTTGTTTTAAGCCCTACCTTCACATTGGAAACGTGGGAAATCGAATTATAATGAAGTTTTACCCATTTAGACATAAATAATCAAACTAAGAGTTTTGAAAGTAAACAAGCCGAGTATAATCATTAAGATGTCACAAAGCTTATTGTGACTAGAAATTGTTGTTTTTAGCCTTAACTTCTCGTAGGGAACGTGGGACATTGGACGATAACGTAGTTATAACGATTTTGTATAAAATCATAATTCTAATTGTTTTAAAATTTAACAAGACGAGCATAAATATATTTTATCTACAAACGCTTATTTTTAATAGAAATCGTTGTTTTAAGCCCTACCTTCACATTGGAAACGTGGGAAATCAAATTATAATGAAGTTTTACCCATTTTGACATAAATAATCAAACTAAGAGTTTTGAAAGTAAACAAGCCGAGAATAATCATTAAAGCTTTCATAAAGCTTATTGTGACTAGATATAGTTGTTTTAAACCTTAACTTCACATTGAAAACGTGGAAAATAGAACTATAATGAAGTTTTACCCACTTTGACATAAATAATTAAACTAAGAGTTTTGAAAGTAAACAAGTCGAGTATAATCATTAAAGCTTTCACAAAGCTTATTTTGACTAGAAATAGTTGTTTTAAGCGTTAACTTCACATTGAAAACGTGGGAAATCGAACTATAATGAAGTTTTACCCATTTTGACATAAATAATCAAACTAAGAGTTTTGAAAGTAAACAAGCCGAGTATAATCATTAAGATGTCACAAAGCTTATTGTGACTAGAAATCGTTGATTTTAGCCTTAACTTCTAGGGAACGTACATTGGACAATAATGAAGTTTTAACGTATGAACGTGGGACATTGGACGATAACGAAGTTTTAACGATTTTGTATAAAATCATAATTCTAATAGTTTTAAAATTTAACAAGACGAGCATTATCATATTTAATCTACAAACGCTTATTTTTAATAGAAATCGTTGTTTTAAGCCCTACCTTCACATTGGAAACGTGGGAAATCGAATTATAATGAAGTTTTACCCATTTTGACATAAATAATTAAACTAAGAGTTTTGAAATTAAACAAGCCGAGTATAATCATTAAGATGTCACAAAGCTTATTGTGACTAGAAATCGTTGTTTTTAGCCTTTATTTCTCGTAGGGAACGTGGGACATTGGACAATAACGAAGTTTTATCGATTTTGTATAAAATCATAATTCTAATAGTTTTAAAATTTAACAAGACGAGCATAAACATATTTTATCTACAAACGCTTATTTTTAATAGAAATCGTTGTTTTAAGCCCTACCTTCACATTGGAAACGTGTGAAATCGAATTATAATGAAGTTTTACCCATTTTGACATAAATAATCAAACTAAGACACTACAAAAAAACAGCAGATCAGAAACGGAAATTTCCGTCTCTGATTTGCATAAATTCCGTCTCTAATTAAAATTTGCAACGGAATAGAGACGAAATTTATTCCGTCTCTAAAATCGTCGTCGCTGATTCAATCAGAAACGCAAATGTGATTCCGTTTCTGATTTAGAGACGGATCAGAGACGGAATAAATTCCGTTTCTGATCAGAGACTGAATTTATTCCGTCTCTAATTCCGTTTCTGATTATTTCCGTCTCTGATCCGTTGCTAATCAGAGACGGATCATAGACGAAATTTGATCCATTTCTGATTCATGTATCTGTTCCTCCAAAATTAGATACGGAAATAGCAACGGAATCTCTCGAATTCCGTTGCTAATTCCGTCTCAATTCAAATCCATCTCAATTCGTCTCTCGAATTCATATATATATATAGGTCTCGGTCAAGCACATTTAACTCCGCCAATATATAATACAAATCATAGCTAAATAATATATTGATATTGCACAGCTTATATAAACTTAACATATCCTTAAAATTATCTTTTCTCAATGTATCGTACACGAAACAACAAAAACAATCTAAAAAGTTTATATATCGTATCTTTCTACAAAAGTAAAAGCAAAAATTGTTCTAAATGAAAAAAAAAATGAAGAAGTGTTCCGAGATTATATATAGTTGATTGTGCTTCAAATAATACTTGACTTCGTACAAAAACACACGAAAAAAGATCAAAAAGAAAAAATCACTAAATTATACAAACAATAATAGGAATATAAACAATATTATGGGAGAACTACGTATCATCGCAAGCACAAGTGTATGAGCCAAACACAACATAAATAAAGTAATAAAGAAAAATAAATTCATCATTATCCAGAAGGAACATGGTGTTAATTAGCAAATTATCTCTCGCTCCAAACAATGACACAAAATTTAGTTCTAGATTAACACAAACAAAGTCAATTGTCCTCGATGCTCCAAAAAATTAAGAAGACACTATACAAAATGAAATTAAAGTAAAATGAAACAAAGGATAGAACACAAATTAAAAGTAAAGAAAACTAAAATAAAAGACTCAATAAGATAAACAATGTGTAATGGAAGTATTAAATAAATGATACAAGACAAGTACCAATTTTCATAAGTACTTCAATATTAATAACTATTTCTTTTTAGAGACAAGTGATGTTCATGATCTTCAACACATTATTACAATGAATGCATTCTGAAAAAAAATTCTAATTCTTAATTTCCTACAAAATACTTAGCAAAGTTTCTCCTACAACTAGGGGTTCCCAAAAATTACAAAACATGGAAGAACCCTATAGTAATTACTAGGGTTCTTTCATTGATGAGTTCAATAGAAACTTTAGTATATATTCTTCTTAGCAAACAAAATATAATTAAATCAATGTTAAGAAACTTAGTCACCCAAAAGATATGTAGGATCTAAAAGCAAGTTATTTGTATCAAGAAATGAAGTAGTACCTTTCTCATAGCCCTTTTTTCAATGACACAAAAGATATGATGTCGAATCTCTTACATTCCATTTGCACCTAAAATTACAAATAACAAAAAGAAAAAGTAAACCAATTAATACTATTATAATGTTGTGCATCACAAGAAAAATCTTCATATATTCATCATCATTATTGATATTGACTATCGAAAAGTAACACGAAGTTTGGAATACGAAGAGAAATTTTCAAGCAATTGAAGTTTTTCTTCTTGAAGTGGTAAGTGTCAAATTCTCCTTAACCTTCTCTCGATTTACTTCAATGAAAGAGCATGTAATTTATGAAGATTAACATGACAAGCTAATCTTTTCAATCTTTATCCCCTAGTAGTCATACTAACTATTACTACTAGTATGGAGTTTTTCGAAATTTAGAGAAGGAATGAAAATCCATGTGCATGACATGCTAATCTATTCAAAGAAAAAGAATAAAGATAAAGAAAACAAAGACAAAACAGAGAGAACTTTTTGTTTTTGTTAATGCATTAGTAACCTAAAAATGTCACTTTGGAGTAGACTCGTCTCATCACAATAATGGTCATGCATTGAACGATTTAATCAACAAACAAGTGCCGCCTTATCATGTTTTTTTTTTTTTTTTGGAGAAAAAACTCACCATTGCACCAGATGAGGCAAGATACCATATAGAGCAAATATGACAATGCAATAGGCGCGTTTGAACCAGTGTCTTAAATGGAACAAGATATGTTGAATCGTCGATTCGTTCAAAGAATAAGCAAATGAAAAAGATATGATCTTCCAACGTCTCAATATATATAGAAATGTGCAAGAACATATTATCTCGCAACAAATGCATAAGAAAAGTGCTTAAGTTAATAATATTAACCTTACTTTCCAACTTACTTCCTAAGAAGGGACATACAAAATGAGAAGGAAAGATAAAATTAAAAAAAAATGAAAATGAAAACCCAAAAATATAGTGCACACCTAATGCAAGAGCAACTTGGTCGCAGAGGAATTGCATTTAAAATCCTTCCACTACCAATATATATATTTTTTAGAAGAGTTCCACTACCAATACTGGATATATTAATTGAGAGCACACGCCTATATGTATATTTTACCAATGTAAATCATCGCCGCTGCTAATGTACATAAAAAACTCACCATTGCACCGAGATAAGGCCAAAGCTATTAAGTCCTAAGGATTTCCCCGTAAAGATACCAAAATAAAGAACTTAGGATCTTGTTGATGATAAGTAATGTAAAGGTAGTACAAAGTGGCACTTGCAATTTAAGTAGAAACATGAGAAACAAACATAATTATAGGTAGAGCTAGTCTTCGTCGAGAATTGTTCTACTTCAACCCACGTGAGTCGACAAAGAATTAAAGAGAACAATATCATATTATCATTGCAAGATTATATGGATGCTATAGTGAGCAAACGATGCAAAGCAATAAATGTATTAACCATATAGTTCGGGTTAATGAGACAATGATACTGGAATGGAATGAGTTGCTAGCACAGTCGATTTTACTATTGGTTTATCCAAAAGGTTGCTTTGTGTATGATGATATAAAGATATGTAAAGCAGAAAATGTTGGCATAAATGAGTAAAGAAAATCCATGCAAGTTCATGCAAAAGAGGCAATGGTTTTATTAAGTAAATGGAAAAAACTTCTACCTGATGCACATTCAATCCAAAAAAAATCGTGCAGAAAGAAAGAAGGAAAGTCATGATAAAATTAATGGCCTGACCTTGTATAAGTACTTCTTTTGAAGTTTAATAGCTGTGCTTATGCATTTTCTTACATTGATCTTCAATATCTTATCATTGAACATCTACAACATTTGAAGAAAAGTGAGAAACCAATCTTTCCAATTAAACCAAAAAAATTGCTACCAATAGAAAGTGTTGTATAATGCGCGCTGCACTAATTGTCGGAAAAAAAATACATTGCACTTAGAACTGTCAATAAGAACAACTATACAACATGAAGAAAAAGAAAGATATGTAAATGTGATAAAATTATATAAGGTTTTCGACCCTTCCATATGTTTGCTAATTTTTTAATCAAACTGTATGGTAAATGAGTCCTCCATATTCCAATTGGTAAGGACATAACCTGAACCACCCCATTTAAGACTGGTTCACCAAAGTAATGTCTTGAATGTTAAAGTTTTTTGGCACCTCAGCTAGTTGGCAATTGCTAGTCTTGATTACAACAATACAGGAAGCTAGTAGTAATCAGTTTCTTTATTTTTATTTCAATTAGCAGCAGCCATTGTGATTTGCTACTTATAAACATTTCAGTTTGTCATCCAAGTCAATGCAACTTTGCTGAGAAAACTAAATCAATAAAATATAAAGACATGTGCATCAACTATGAATTAATCACAAACTCGTCCAAGCAAGGTAGAAATCATAAGGGTCAAACATACACCATATGCAAAAAAATATTCAACCTTCATTAAACCTATCATATAAGCCCAAAAAATAATAATACAATCGGAAAAATGAAATAACCCTATAAAAGAGATAAGATAACAGATCATTGCAAGCCTTGCAAAGACTTCATATATTCAGATAGACCCAAACTAGATGTGGAAGAAAAAGAAAACTAATGCAGGATAATGCCTTACCTTTATTAAATCATCAATTGAATTGGTTTCTTTGATGATCTTTTGACGATTGAGAATAAGAATTGCTCCTACACGAAAGTTGATAGTTCATCATCTTGCATTCCATGACGAAACAACACTAGAAATATGCATTCAATCATTCCTTGACCAAAAGCTTGTCGCCAAACCACAAAAGGGATAACTTGAAGCCTGTTTATTTACAACATTATCAGAATTTTTTCCGCTATATATGCCCATTCGAGTCTGCTTCAGTCACCAGATATCCATCGTACGGGCAAGCTCGAGTAGTGCTAACGACATAAGTTAGGCATCGCTTGTAGTATAAATGAGTACACTGCGACTGTAATGCTTCATTTGGATGAACAAGCAAACGACACACCGGACAGAAATACTCCCCAGCAAGTGATTGTATGTTTAAAATACACTCGTTGTCAAAACCCATTTCAATTCACACATAATTCACCACTCTGCATTAAAGACCAATCCTTTCATCAACATTAACAGCCCTCAAATCATAAACCCAAAAAAAAAAACCCATTACACAAAATCAACTCCACCAACTAAAATCACAATCAAGCATCAAACTTTACAAATGAATCAAACGAATTAGACATTATTGATGATTTGATAGAGCAAAAACGCAACACATGAGAACCACAAACCCCAAATCAACAAAACCTCTAACAAATTTCAAGGTTCGACATTCAACCTAACATCTATCCAAAAAACCTAATCGCATGAACAATCAAACAACACAAATGATCGGAAACGCTAGAAATTGAAACCCTAAAAAAGGCACAAACAACTAGCTAGGACATCGACAAAGAATCTCAATAGAAGCATCGATTGAATATGCTTACCGAAATTTCATCAACGCGAAGGTTCGAGACGAATCGAAAACGGAATCCCTGACGAAGAGAGGAATTTGAGACGGAGAGAGTGAGAGCAGAGAGCTGCGAGAGTGAGAGAGCAGAGAGCGGCGACGGTGAGAGAGAGAGAGAGAGAGCGGTGACGAGAGAGAGAGAGAGAGCGGTGACGGTGAGAGAGATCGGTGAGAGCGGTGACGGTGAGGTTTGTCGAGAAAGGGAGAGCGGTGAGGGAGAGAGGTTTGTCGAGAGAGAGAGAGCGGTGAGGTGAGGGAGAGAGATTTTAGGGAGAGAGAGTTTTGTGTTTGGTCACCTTTTTGGGTATCTAGATCAAAGCACGCACGAATCTCGAGACGTAATGGACGGTTGTAAAAAAAGAAAGTTTTGGTGGGAATGTTGGCGCCATTATTTAGAGACGGAATTAAATTCCGTCTCTATTTCCGTCTTTAATTTCGTCTCTGATCTCTCTCTATTCCGTCTCTGAATTATCCGTTTCAATTCCGTCTCTAACCATTTTTTCTTAGCAACGGAACTTAATTCCGTTGCTAATTCCGTTTCTAAATATCATTTTTCTTGTAGTGAGAGTTTTGAAAGTAAACAAGCCGAGTATAATCATTAAGATGTCACAAAGCTTATTGTGACTAGAAATTGTTGTTTTTAGCCTTAACTTCTCGTAGGGAACGTGGGACATTGGACGATAACGTAGTTTTAACGATTTTGTATAAAATCATAATTCTAATCGTTTTAAAATTTAACAAGACGAGCATAAATATATTTTATCTACAAACGCTTATTTTTAATAGAAATCGTTGTTTTAAGCCCTACCTTCACATTGGAAACGTCGGAAATCGAATTATAATGAAGTTTTACCCATTTTGACATAAATAATCAAACTAAGAGTTTTGAAAGTAAACAAGCCGAGAATAATCATTAAAGCTTTCACAAAGCTTATTGTGACTAGATATAGTTGTTTTAAACCTTAACTTCACATTGAAATCGTGGAAAATAGAACTATAATGAAGTTTTAACCACTTTGACATAAATAATTAAACTAAGAGTTTTGAAAGTAAACAAGTCGAGTATAATCATTAAAGCTTTCACAAAGCTTATTTTGATTAGAAATAGTTGTTTTAAGCCTTAACTTCACATTGAAAACGTGGGAAATCAAACTATAATGAAGTTTTACCCATTTTGACAAAAATAATCAAACTAAGAGTTTTGAAAGTAAACAAGCCGAGAATAATCATTAAAGCTTTCACAAAGCTTATTGTGACTAGATATAGTTGTTTTAAACCTTAACTTCACATTGAAAACGTGGGAAATAGAACTATAATGAAGTTTTACCCACTTTGACATAAATAATTAAACTAAGAGTTTTGAAAGTAAACAAGTCGAGTATAATCATTAAAGCTTTCACAAAGCTTATTTTGACTAGAAATAGTTGTTTTAAGCCTTAACTTCACATTGAAAACGTGGGAAATCGAACTATAATGAAGTTTTACCCATTTTGACATAAATAATCAAACTAAGAGTTTTGAAAGTAAACAAGCCGAGTATAATCATTAAGATGTCACAAAGTTTATTGTGACTAGAAATCGTTGATTTTAGCCTTAACTTCTCGTATGGAACGTGGGACATTGGACGATAACGAAGTTTTAACGATTTTGTATAAAATCATAATTCTAATAGTTTAAAAATTTAACAAGACGAGCATTAACATATTTAATCTACAAACGCTTATTTTTAATAAAAATCGTTGTTTTAAGCCCTACCTTCACATTGGAATCGTGGGAAATCGAATTATAATGAAGTTTTACCCATTTTGACATAAATAATTAAACTAAGAGTTTTGAAATTAAACAAGCCGAGTATAATCATTAAGATGTCACAAAGCTTATTGTGACTAGAAATCGTTTTTTTAGCCTTAATTTCTCGTAGGGAACGTGGGACATTGGACAATAACGAAGTTTTATCGATTTTGTATAAAATCATAATTCTAATAGTTTTAAAATTTAACAAGACGAGCATAAACATATTTTATCTACAAACGCTTATTTTTAATAGAAATCGTTGTTTTAAGCCCTACCTTCACATTGGAAACGTGGGAAATCGAATTATAATGAAGTTTTACCCATTTTAACATAAATAATGAAACTAAGAGTTTTGAAAGTAAACAAGCCGAGAATAATCATTAAAGCTTTCACAAAGCTTATTGGCACTAAAAATAGTTGTTTTAAGCCTTAACTTCACATTGAAAACATGGGAAATCGAACTATAATGAAGTTTTACCCATTTTAACATAAATAATCAAACTAAGAGTTTTGAAAGTAAACAAGCCGAGAATAATCATTAAAGCTTTCACAAAGCTTATTGTGACAAGATATAGTTGTTTTAAACCTTAACTTCACATTGAAAACGTAGGAAATAGAACTATAATGAAGTTTTACCCACTTTGACATAAATAATTAAACTAAGAGTTTTGAAAGTAAACAAGCCGAGTATAATCATTAAAGCTTTCACAAAGCTTATTTTGACTAGAAATAGTTGTTTTAAGCCTTAACTTCACATTGAAAACGTGGGAAATCGAATATAATGAAGTTTTACCCATTTTGACATAAATGATCAAACTAAGAGTTTTGAAAGTAAACAAGCCGAGTATAATCATTAAGATGTCACAAAGCTTATTGTGACTAGAAATCGTTGTTTTTAGCCTTAACTTCTCGTAGGGAACGTAGGACATTAGACGATAACGAAGTTTTAACGATTTTGTATAAAATCATAATTCTAATAGTTTTAAAATTTAACAAGACGAGGACAAACATATTTTATCTACAAACGCTTATTTTTAATGGAAATCGTTGTTTTAAGCCTTAACTTCATATTGAAAACGTGGGAAATCGAACTATAAAGAAGTTTTACCTATTTTGACATAAATAATCAAACTAAGAGTTTTAAAATTAAACAAGCCGAGTAGAATCATTAAAGCCTTCACAAAACTTATTGTGACTAGAAATAGTTGTTTTAAACCTTAACTTCACATTGAAAACGTGGGAAATCGAAGTATAATGAAGTTTTACCCATTTTCACACAAATAATCAAACTATGAGTTTTGAAAGTAAACAAGCCGAGTATAATCATTAAAGCCTTCACAAAGCTTATTGGCACTAGAAATAGTTGTTTTAAGCCTTAACTTCACATTGAAAACATGGGAAATCAAACTATAATGAAGTTTTACCCATTTTGACATAAATAATCAAACTAAGAGTTTTGAAAGTAAACAAGCCGAGTATAATCATTAAAGCTTTCAAAAAGCTTATTGTGACTAGAAATAGTTGTTTTAAGCCTTAACTTCACATTGGAAACGTGGGAAATCGAACTATAATGAAGTTTTACCCATTTTGACATAAATAATTAAACTAAGAGTTTTGAAAGTAAACAAGCCGAGTATAATCATTAAAGCCTTACAAAGCTTATTGTGACTAGAAATAGTTGTTTTAAGCCTTAACTTCACATTGGAAACGTGGGAAATCGAACTATAATGAAGTTTTACCAATTTTGACATAAATAATTAAACTAAGAGTTTTGAAAGTAAACAAGCCGAGTATAATCATTAAAGCCTTCACAAAGCTTATTGTGACTAGAAATAGTTGTTTTAAACCTTAACTTCACATTGAAAACGTGGGAAATCGAACTATAATGAAGTTTTACCCATTTTGACATAAATAATTAAACTAAGAGTTTTGAAAGTAAACAAGCCGAGTATAATCATTAAAGCCTTCACAAAGCTTATTGTGACTAGAAATAGTTGTTTTAAACCTTAACTTCACATTGAAAACGTGGGAAATCGAACTATAATGAAGTTTTACCCTATTTGACATAAATAATCAAACTAAGAGTTTTGAAAGTAAACAAGCCGAGTATAATCATTAAAGCCTTCACAAAGCTTATTGGGACTACAAATAGTTGTTTAAAGCCTTAACTTCACATTGAAAACGTGGGAAATAGAACTATAATGAAGTTTTACCCACTTTGACATAAATAATTAAACTAAGAGTTTTGAAAGTAAACAAGGCGAGTATAATCATTAAAGCTTTCACAAAGCTTATTTTGACTAGAAATAGTTGTTTTAAGCCATAACTTCACATTGAAAACGTGGGAAATCGAATATAATGAAGTTTTACCCATTTTGACATAAATAATCAAACTAAGAGTTTTGAAAGTAAACAAGCCGAGTATAATCATTAAGATGTCACAAAGCTTATTGTGACTAGAAATCGTTGTTTTTAGCCTTAACTTCTCGTAGGGAACGTGGGAGATTGGACGATAACGAAGTTTTAACGATTTTGTATAAAATCATAATTCTAATAGTTTTAAAATTTAACAAGACGAGGACAAACATATTTTATCTACAAACGCTTATTTTTAATGGAAATCGTTGTTTTAAGCCTTAACTTCATATTGAAGCGTGGGAAATCGAACTATAATGAAGTTTTACCTATTTTGACACAAATAATCAAACTATGAGTTTTGAAAGTAAACAAGCCGAGTATAATCATTAAAGCCTTCACAAAGCTTATTGGCACTAGAAATAGTTGTTTTAAGCCATAACTTCACATTGAAAACATGGGAAATCGAACTATAATGAAGTTTTACCCATTTTGACATAAATAATCAAACTAAGAGTTTTGAAAGTAAAAAAGCCGAGTATAATCATTAAAGCTTTCAAAAAGCTTATTGTGACTAGAAATAGTTGTTTTAAGCCTTAACTTCACATTGGAAACGTGGGAAATCGAACTATAATGAAGTTTTACCCATTTTGACATAAATAATTAAACTAAGAGTTTTGAAAGTAAACAAGCCGAGTATAATTATTAAAGCCTTCACAAAGCTTATTGTGATTAGAAATAGTTGTTTCAAACCTTAACTTCACATTGAAAACGTGGGAAATCGAACTATAATGAAGTTTTACCCTATTTGACATAAATAATCAAACTTAGAGTTTTGAAAGTAAACAAGCCGAGTATAATCATTAAAGCCTTCACAAAGCTTATTGGCACTAGAAATAGTTGTTTTAAGCCTTAACTTCACATTGAAAACATGGGAAACCGAACTATAATGAAGTTTTACCCATTTTGACATAAATAATCAAACTAAGAGTTTTGAAAGTAAACAAGCCGAGTATAATCATTAAAGCTTTCAAAAAGCTTATTGTGACTAGAAATAGTTGTTTTAAGCCTTAACTTCACATTGGAAACGTGGGAAATCGAACTATAATGAAGTTTTACCCATTTTGACATAAATAATTAAACTAAAAGTTTTGAAAGTAAACAAGCCGAGTATAATCATTAAGATGTCACAAAGCTTATTGTGACTAGAAATCGTTGTTTTTAGCCTTAACTTCTCGTAGGGAACGTGGGACATTGGACGATAACGAAGTTTTAACGACTTTGTATAAAATCATAATTCTAATAGTTTTAAAATTTAACAAGACGAGCATAAACATTTTTTATCTACAAACGCTTATTTTTAATAGAAATCGTTGTTTTAAGCCTTAACTTCACATTGGCAACGTGGGAAATCGAACTATAATGAAGTTTTACCCATTTTGAAATAAATAATCAAACTTAGAGTTATGAAAGTAAACAAGCCGAGTATAATCATTAAATCTTTCACAAAGCTTATTGTGACTAGAAATAGTTGTTTTAAGCCTTAACTTCACATTGAAAACGTGGGAAATCGAACTATAATGAAGTTTTACCCATTTTGACATAAATAATCAAACTAAGAGTTTTGAAAGTAAACAAGCATAAATAATCAAACTAAGAGTATAATCATTAAGATGTCACAAAGCTTATTGTGACTAGAAATCGTTGATTTTAGCCTTAACTTCTCGTATGGAACGTGGGACATTGGACGATAACGAAGTTTTAACGATTTTGTATAAAATCATAATTCTAATAGTTTTAAAATTTAACAGACGGCATTATCATTATCATATTTAATCTACAAACGCTTATTTTTAATAGAAATCGTTGTTTCAAGCCCTACCTTCACATTGGAAACGTGGGAAATCGAATTATAATGAAGTTTTACCCATTTTGACATAAATAATTAAACTAAGAGTTTTGAAATTAAACAAGCCGAGTATAATCATTAAGATGTCACAAAGCTTATTGTTACTAGAAATCATTGTTTTTAGCCTTAATTTCTCGTAGGGAACGTGGGACATTGGACAATATTGAAGTTTTATCGATTTTGTATAAAATCATAATTCTAATAGTTTTAAAATTTAACAAGACGAGCATAAACATATTTTATATACAAACGCTTATTTTTAATAGAAATCGTTGTTTTAAGCCCTACCTTCACATTGGAAACGTGGGAAATCGAATTATAATGAAGTTTTACCCATTTTGACATAAATAATCAAACTAAGAGTTTTGAAAGTAAACAAGCCGAGTATAATCATTAAGATGTCACAAAGCATATTGTGACTAGAAATTGTTGTTTTTAGCCTTAACTTCTCGTAGGGAACGTGGGACATTGGACGATAACGTAGTTTTAACGATTTTGTATAAAATCATAATTCTAATAGTTTTAAAATTTAACAAGACGAGCATAAATATATTTTATCTAGAAACGCTTATTTTTAATAGAAATCGTTGTTTTAAGCCCTACCTTCACATTGGAAACGTGGGAAATCGAATTATAATGAAGTTTTACCCATTTTAACATAAATAATCAAACAAAGAGTTTTGAAAGTAAACAAGCCGAGAATAATCATTAAAGCTTTCACAAAGCTTATTTTGACTAGAAATAGTTGTTTTAAGCCTTAACTTCACATTGAAAACGTGGGAAATCGAACTATAATGAAGTTTTACCCATTTTGACAAAAATATTCAAACTAAGAGTTTTGAAAGTAAACAAGCCGAGAATAATCATTAAAGCTTTCACAAAGCTTATTGTGACTAGATATAGTTGTTTTAAACCTTAACTTCACATTGAAAACGTGGGAAATAGAACTATAATGAAGTTTTACCCACTTTGACATAAATAATTAAACTAAGAGTTTTGAGTGTAAACAAGTCGAGTATAATCATTAAAGCTTTCACAAAGCTTATTTTGACTAGAAATAGTTGTTTTAAGCCTTAACTTCACATTGAAAACGTGGGAAATCGAACTATAATGAAGTTTTACCCATTTTGACATAAATAATCAAACTAAGAGTTTTGAAAGTAAACAAGCCGAGTATAATCATTAAGATGTCACAAAGCTTATTGTGACTAGAAATAGTTGATTTTAGCCTTAACTTCTCGTATGGAACGTGGGACATTGGACGATAACGAAGTTTTAACGATTTTGTATAAAATCATAATTCTAATAGTTTTAAAATTTAACAAGACGAGCATTAACATATTTAATCTACAAACGCTTATTTTTAATAGAAATCGTTGTTTTAAGCCCTACCTTCACATTGGAATCGTGGGAAATCGAATTATAATGAAGTTTTACCCATTTTGACATAAATAATTAAACTAAGAGTTTTGAAATTAAACAAGCCGAGTATAATAATTAAGATGTCACAAAGCTTATTGTGACTAGAAATCGTTTTTTTAGCCTTAATTTCTCGTAGGGAACGTGGGACATTGGACAATAACGAAGTTTTATCGATTTTGTATAAAATCATAATTCTAATAGTTTTAAAATTTAACAAGACGAGCATAAACATATTTTATCTACAAACGCTTATTTTTAATAGAAATCGTTGTTTTAAGCCCTAACTTCACATTGGAAACGTGGGAAATCGAATTATAATGAAGTTTTACCCATTTTGACATAAATAATCAAACTAAGAGTTTTAAAAGTAAACAAGCCGAGTATAATCATTAAGATGTCACAAAGCTTATTGTGACTAGAAATTGTTGTTTTTAGCCTTAACTTCTCGTAGGGAACGTGGGACATTGGACGATAACGTAGTTTTAACAATTTTGTATAAAATCATAATTCTAATAGTTTTAAAATTTAATAAGACGAGCATAAATATATTTTATCTACAAACGCTTATTTTTAATAGAAATCGTTGTTTTAAGCCCTACCTTCACATTGGAAACGTGGGAAATCGAATTATAATGAAGTTTTACCCATTTTGACATAAATAATCAAACTAAGAGTTTTGAAAGTAAACAAGCCGAGTATAATCATTAAAGCCTTCACAAAGCTTATTGGGACTAGAAATAGTTGTTTTAAGCCTTAACTTCACATTGAAAACGTGGGAAATCGAACTATAATGAAGTTTTACCCATTTTGACATAAATAATCAAACTAAGAGTTTTGAAAGTAAACAAGCCGAGAATAATCATTAAAGCTTTCACAAAGCTTATTGTGACTAGATATAGTTGTTTTAAACCTTAACTTCACATTGAAAACGTGGGAAATAGAACTATAATGAAGCTTTACCCACTTTGACATAAATAATTAAACTAAGAGTTTTGAAAGTAAACAAGTCGAGTATAATAATTAAAGCTTTCACAAAGCTTTTTTTGACTAGAAATAGTTCTTTTAAGCATTAACTTCACATTGAAAACGTGGGAAATCGAAGTATAATGAAGTTTTACCCATTTTCACACAAATAATCAAACTATGAGTTTTGAAAGTAAACAAGCCGAGTATAATCATTAAAGCCTTCACAAAGCTTATTGGCACTAGAAATAGTTGTTTTAAGCCTTAACTTCACATTGAAAACATCGGAAATCAAACTATAATGAAGTTTTACCCATTTTGACATAAATAATCAAACTAAGAGTTTTGAAAGTAAACAAGCCGAGTATAATCATTAAAGCTTTCAAAAAGCTTATTGTGACTAGAAATAGTTGTTTTAAGCCTTAACTTCACATTGGAAACGTGGGAAATCGAACTATAATGAAGTTTTACCCATTTTGACATAAATAATTAAACTAAGAGTTTTGAAAGTAAACAAGCCGAGTATAATCATTAAAGCCTTCACAAAGCTTATTGTGACTAGAAATAGTTGTTTTAAGCCTTAACTTCACATTGGAAACGTGGGAAATCGAACTATAATGAAGTTTTACCAATTTTGACATAAATAATTAAACTAAGAGTTTTGAAAGTAAACAAGCCGAGTATAATCATTAAAGCCTTCACAAAGCTTATTGTTACTAGAAATAGTTGTTTTAAACCTTAACTTCACATTGAAAACGTGGGAAATCGAACTATAATGAAGTTTTACCCATTTTGACATAAATAATTAAACTAAGAGTTTTGAAAGTAAACAAGCCGAGTATAATCATTAAAGCCTTCACAAAGCTTATTGTGACTAGAAATAGTTGTTTTAAACCTTAACTTCACATTGAAAACGTGGGAAATCGAACTATAATGAAGTTTTACCCTATTTGACATAAATAATCAAACTAAGAGTTTTGAAAGTAAACAAGCCGAGTATAATCATTAAAGCCTTCACAAAGCTTATTGGGACTACAAATAGTTGTTTAAAGCCTTAACTTCACATTGAAAACGTGGGAAATAGAACTATAATGAAGTTTTACCCACTTTGACATAAATAATTAAACTAAGAGTTTTGAAAGTAAACAAGGCGAGTATAATCATTAAAGCTTTCACAAAGCTTATTTTGACTAGAAATAGTTGTTTTAAGCCATAACTTCACATTGAAAACGTGGGAAATCGAATATAATGAAGTTTTACCCATTTTGACATAAATAATCAAACTAAGAGTTTTGAAAGTAAACAAGCCGAGTATAATCATTAAGATGTCACAAAGCTTATTGTGACTAGAAATCGTTGTTTTTAGCCTTAACTTCTCGTAGGGAACGTGGGAGATTGGACGATAACGAAGTTTTAACGATTTTGTATAAAATCATAATTCTAATAGTTTTAAAATTTAACAAGACGAGGACAAACATATTTTATCTACAAACGCTTATTTTTAATGGAAATCGTTGTTTTAAGCCTTAACTTCATATTGAAAACGTGGGAAATCGAACTATAATGAAGTTTTACCTATTTTGACACAAATAATCAAACTATGAGTTTTGAAAGTAAACAAGCCGAGTATAATCATTAAAGCCTTCACAAAGCTTATTGGCACTAGAAATAGTTGTTTTAAGCCATAACTTCACATTGAAAACATGGGAAATCGAACTATAATGAAGTTTTACCCATTTTGACATAAATAATCAAACTAAGAGTTTTGAAAGTAAAAAAGCCGAGTATAATCATTAAAGCTTTCAAAAAGCTTATTGTGACTAGAAATAGTTGTTTTAAGCCTTAACTTCACATTGGAAACGTGGGAAATCGAACTATAATGAAGTTTTACCCATTTTGACATAAATAATTAAACTAAGAGTTTTGAAAGTAAACAAGCCGAGTATAATTATTAAAGCCTTCACAAAGCTTATTGTGATTAGAAATAGTTGTTTTAAACCTTAACTTCACATTGAAAACGTGGGAAATCGAACTATAATGAAGTTTTACCCTATTTGACATAAATAATCAAACTTAGAGTTTTGAAAGTAAACAAGCCGAGTATAATCATTAAAGCCTTCACAAAGCTTATTGGCACTAGAAATAGTTGTTTTAAGCCTTAACTTCACATTGAAAACATGGGAAACCGAACTATAATGAAGTTTTACCCATTTTGACATAAATAATCAAACTAAGAGTTTTGAAAGTAAACAAGCCGAGTATAATCATTAAAGCTTTCAAAAAGCTTATTGTGACTAGAAATAGTTGTTTTAAGCCTTAACTTCACATTGGAAACGTGGGAAATCGAACTATAATGAAGTTTTACCCATTTTGACATAAATAATTAAACTAAAAGTTTTGAAAGTAAACAAGCCGAGTATAATCATTAAGATGTCACAAAGCTTATTGTGACTAGAAATCGTTGTTTTTAGCCTTAACTTCTCGTAGGGAACGTGGGACATTGGACTATAACGAAGTTTTAACGACTTTGTATAAAATCATAATTCTAATAGTTTTAAAATTTAACAAGACGAGCATAAACATTTTTTATCTACAAACGCTTATTTTTAATAGAAATCGTTGTTTTAAGCCTTAACTTCACATTGGCAACGTGGGAAATCGAACTATAATGAAGTTTAACCCATTTTGAAATAAATAATCAAACTTAGAGTTATGAAAGTAAACAAGCCGAGTATAATCATTAAATCTTTCACAAAGCTTATTGTGACTAGACATAGTTGTTTTAAACCTTAACTTCACATTGAAAACGTGGGAAATCGAACTATAATGAAGTTTTACCCATTTTGACATAAATAATCAAACTAAGAGTTTTGAAAGTAAACAAGCCGAGTATAATCATTAAAGCTTTCACAAAGCTTATTGTGACTAGAAATAGTTGTTTTAAGCCTTAACTTCACATTGAAAACGTGGAAAATCGAACTATAATGAAGTTTTACCCATTTTGACATAAATAATCAAACTAAGAGTTTTGAAAGTAAACAAGGCGAGTATAATCATTAAGATGTCACAAAGCTTATTGTGACTAGAAATCGTTGATTTTAGCCTTAACTTCTCGTATGGAACGTGGGACATTGGACGATAACGAAGTTTTAACGATTTTGTATAAAATCATAATTCTAATAGTTTTAAAATTTAACGAGACGAGCATTATCATATTTAATCTACAAACGCTTATTTTTAATAGAAATCGTTGTTTCAAGCCCTACCTTCACATTGGAAACGTGGGAAATCGAATTATAAAGAAGTTTTACCCATTTTGACATAAATAATTAAACTAAGAGTTTTGAAATTAAACAAGCCGAGTATAATCATTAAGATGTCACAAAGCTTATTGTTACTAGAAATCGTTGTTTTTAGCCTTAATTTCTCGTAGGGAACGTGGGACATTGGACAATATTGAAGTTTTATCGATTTTGTATAAAATCATAATTCTAATAGTTTTAAAATTTAACAAGACGAGCATAAACATATTTTATATACAAACGCTTATTTTTAATAGAAATCGTTGTTTTAAGCCCTACCTTCACATTGGAAACGTGGGAAATCGAATTATAATGAAGTTTTACCCATTTTGACATAAATAATCAAACTAAGAGTTTTGAAAGTAAACAAGCCGAGTATAATCATTAAGATGTCACAAAGCTTATTGTGACTAGAAATTGTTGTTTTTAGCCTTAACTTCTCGTAGGGAACGTGGGACATTGGACGATAACGTAGTTTTAACGATTTTGTATAAAATCATAATTCTAATAGTTTTAAAATTTAACAAGACGAGCATAAATATATTTTATCTAGAAACGCTTATTTTTAATAGAAATCGTTGTTTTAAGCCCTACCTTCACATTGGAAACGTGGGAAATCGAATTATAATGAAGTTTTACCCATTTTAACATAAATAATCAAACAAAGAGTTTTGAAAGTAAACAAGCCGAGAATAATCATTAAAGCTTTCACAAAGCTTATTTTGACTAGAAATAGTTGTTTTAAGCCTTAACTTCACATTGAAAACGTGGGAAATCGAACTATAATGAAGTTTTACCCATTTTGACAAAAATATTCAAACTAAGAGTTTTGAAAGTAAACAAGCCGAGAATAATCATTAAAGCTTTCACAAAGCTTATTGTGACTAGATATAGTTGTTTTAAACCTTAACTTCACATTGAAAACGTGGGAAATAGAACTATAATGAAGTTTTACCCACTTTGACATAAATAATTAAACTAAGAGTTTTGAGTGTAAACAAGTCGAGTATAATCATTAAAGCTTTCACAAAGCTTATTTTGACTAGAAATAGTTGTTTTAAGCCTTAACTTCACATTGAAAACGTGGGAAATCGAACTATAATGAAGTTTTACCCATTTTGACATAAATAATCAAACTAAGAGTTTTGAAAGTAAACAAGCCGAGTATAATCATTAAGATGTCACAAAGCTTATTGTGACTAGAAATAGTTGATTTTAGCCTTAACTTCTTCGTATGGAACGTGGGACATTGGACGATAACGAAGTTTTAACGATTTTGTATAAAATCATAATTCTAATAGTTTTAAAATTTAACAAGACGAGCATTAACATATTTAATCTACAAACGCTTATTTTTAATAGAAATCGTTGTTTTAAGCCCTACCTTCACATTGGAATCGTGGGAAATCGAATTATAATGAAGTTTTACCCATTTTGACATAAATAATTAAACTAAGAGTTTTGAAATTAAACAAGCCGAGTATAATAATTAAGATGTCACAAAGCTTATTGTGACTAGAAATCGTTTTTTAGCCTTAATTTCTCGTAGGGAACGTGGGACATTGGACAATAACGAAGTTTTATCGATTTTGTATAAAATCATAATTCTAATAGTTTTAAAATTTAACAAGACGAGCATAAACATATTTTATCTACAAACGCTTATTTTTAATAGAAATCGTTGTTTTAAGCCCTAACTTCACATTGGAAACGTGGGAAATCGAATTATAATGAAGTTTTACCCATTTTGACATAAATAATCAAACTAAGAGTTTTAAAAGTAAACAAGCCGAGTATAATCATTAAGATGTCACAAAGCTTATTAAGACTAGAAATTGTTGTTTTTAGCCTTAACTTCTCGTAGGGAACGTGGGACATTGGACGATAACGTAGTTTTAACAATTTTGTATAAAATCATAATTCTAATAGTTTTAAAATTTAATAAGACGAGCATAAATATATTTTATCTACAAACGCTTATTTTTAATAGAAATCGTTGTTTTAAGCCCTACCTTCACATTGGAAACGTGGGAAACCGAATTATAATGAAGTTTTACCCATTTTCACATAAATAATCAACTAAGAGTTTTGAAAGTAAACAAGCCGAGTATAATCATTAAAGCTTTCACAAAGCTTATTGTGACTAGAAATAGTTGTTTTAAGCCTTAACTTCACATTGAAAACGTGGGAAATCGAACTATAATGAAGTTTTACCCATTTTGACATAAATAATCAAACTAAGAGTTTTGAAAGTAAACAAGCCGAGTATAATCATTAAGATGTCACAAAGCTTATTGTGACTAGAAATTGTTGTTTTTAGCCTTAACTTCTCGTAGGGAACGTGGGACATTGGACGATAACGTAGTTTTAACAATTTTGTATAAAATCATAATTCTAATTGTTTTAAAATTTAACAAGACGAGCAAAAATATATTTTATCTACAAACGCTTATTTTTAATAGAAATCGTTGTTTTAAGCCCTACCTTCACATTGGAAACGTGGGAAATCGAATTATAATGAAGTTTTACCCATTTTGACATAAATAATCAAACTAAGAGTTTTGAAAGTAAACAAGCCGAGAATAATCATTAAAGCTTTCACAAAGCTTATTGTGACTAGATATAGTTGTTTTAAACCTTAACTTCACATTGAAAACGTGGGAAATAGAACTATAATGAAGCTTTACCCACTTTGACATAAATAATTAAACTAAGAGTTTTGAAGTAAAACAAGTCGAGTATAATAATTAAAGCTTTCAC
This sequence comes from Stephania japonica, assembly GCA_039657345.1. Classification (NCBI taxonomy): domain Eukaryota; kingdom Viridiplantae; phylum Streptophyta; class Magnoliopsida; order Ranunculales; family Menispermaceae; genus Stephania; species Stephania japonica. Next base: position 218,656 of record JBBNAE010000024.1, on the reverse strand, counting down.
AAAGCTTTTTTTGACTAGAAATAGTTCTTTTAAGCATTAACTTCACATTGAAAACGTGGGAAATTGAACTATAATGAAGTTTTACCCATTTTGACATAAATAATTAAACTAAGAGTTTTGAAAGTAAACAAGCCGAGTATAATCATTAAGATGTCACAAAGCTTATTGTGACTAGAAATCGTTGATTTTAGCCTTAACTTCGTATGGAACGTGGGACATTGGACCATAATGAAGTTTTAACGATTTTAACGATTTTGTATAAAATCATAATTCTAATAGTTTTAAAATTTAACAAGACGAGCATTAACATATTTAATCTACAAACGCTTATTTTTAATAGAAATCGTTGTTTTAAGCCCTACCTTCAAATTGGAAACGTGGGAAATTGAATTATAATGAAGTTTTACCCATTTTGACATAAATAATTAAACTAAGAGTTTTGAAATTAAACAAGCCGAGTATAGTCATTAAGATGTCACAAAGCTTATTGTGACTAGAAATAGTTGTTTTTAGCCTTAATTTCTCGTAGGGAACGTAGGACATTGGACAATAACGAAGTTTTATCGATTTTGTATAAAATCATAATTCTAATAATTTTAAATTAAACAAGACGAGCATAAACATATTTTATCAACAAACGCTTATTTTTAATAGAAATCGTTGTTTTAAGCCCTACTTCTTCACATTGGAAACGTGGGAAATCGAATTATAATGAAGTTTTACCCATTTTGACATAAATAATCAAACTAAGAGTTTTGAAAGTAAACAAGCCGAGTATAATCATTAAGATGTCACAAAGCTTATTGTGAATAGAAATTGTTGTTTTTAGCCTTAACTTCTCGTAGGGAACGTGGGACATTGGACGATAACGTAGTTTTAACAATTTTGTATAAAATCATAATTCTAATAGTTTTAAAATTTAACAAGACGAGCATAAATATATTTTATCTACAAACGCTTATTTTTAATAGAAATCGTTGTTTTAAGCCCTACCTTCACATTGGAAACGTGGGAAATCAAATTATAATGAAGTTTTACCCATTTTGACATAAATAATCAAACTAAGAGTTTTGAAAGTAAACAAGCCGAGAATAATCATTAAAGCTTTCACAAAGCTTATTGTGACTAGATATAGTTGTTTTAAACCTTAACTTCACATTGAAAACGTGGAAAATAGAACTATAATGAAGTTTTACCCACTTTGACATAAATAATGAAACTAAGAGTTTTGAAAGTAAACAAGTCGAGTATAATCATTAAAGCTTTCACAAAGCTTATTTTGACTAGAAATAGTTGTTTTAAGCATTAACTTCACATTGAAAATGTGGGAAATCGAACTATAATGAAGTTTTACCCATTTTGACATAAATAATCAAACTAAGAGTTTTGAAAGTAAACAAGCCGAGTATAATCATTAAGATGTCACAAAACTTATTGTGACTAGAAATCGTTGTTTTTTAGCCTTAACTTCTTATATGGAACGTGGGACATTGGACGATAACGAAGTTTTAACGATTTTGTATAAAATCATAATTCTAATAGTTTTAAAATTTAATAAGACGAGCATAAATATATTTTATCTACAAACGCTTATTTTTAATAGAAATCGTTGTTTTAAGCCCTACCTTCACATTGGAAACGTGGGAAACCGAATTATAATGAAGTTTTACCCATTTTCACATAAATAATCAACTAAGAGTTTTGAAAGTAAACAAGCCGAGTATAATCATTAAAGCTTTCACAAAGCTTATTGTGACTAGAAATAGTTGTTTTAAGCCTTAACTTCACATTGAAAACGTGGGAAATCGAACTATAATGAAGTTTTACCCATTTTGACATAAATAATCAAACTAAGAGTTTTGAAAGTAAACAAGCCGAGTATAATCATTAAGATGTCACAAAGCTTATTGTGACTAGAAATTGTTGTTTTTAGCCTTAACTTCTCGTAGGGAACGTGGGACATTGGACGATACGTAGTTTTAACAATTTTGTATAAAATCATAATTCTAATTGTTTTAAAATTTAACAAGACGAGCAAAAATATATTTTATCTACAAACGCTTATTTTTAATAGAAATCGTTGTTTTAAGCCCTACTTCACATTGGAAACGTGGGAAATCGAATTATAATGAAGTTTTACCCATTTTGACATAAATAATCAAACTAAGAGTTTTGAAAGTAAACAAGCCGAGAATAATCATTAAAGCTTTCACAAAGCTTATTGTGACTAGATATAGTTGTTTTAAACCTTAACTTCACATTGAAAACGTGGGAAATAGAACTATAATGAAGCTTTACCCACTTTGACATAAATAATTAAACTAAGAGTTTTGAAAGTAAACAAGTCGAGTATAATAATTAAAGCTTTCACAAAGCTTTTTTTGACTAGAAATAGTTCTTTTAAGCATTAACTTCACATTGAAAACGTGGGAAATTGAACTATAATGAAGTTTTACCCATTTTGACATAAATAATTAAACTAAGAGTTTTGAAAGTAAACAAGCCGAGTATAATCATTAAGATGTCACAAAGCTTATTGTGACTAGAAATCGTTGATTTTAGCCTTAACTTCTCGTATGGAACGTGGGACATTGGACCATAATGAAGTTTTAACGATTTTGTATAAAATCATAATTCTAATAGTTTTAAAATTTAACAAGACGAGCATTAACATATTTAATCTACAAACGCTTATTTTTAATAGAAATCGTTGTTTTAAGCCCTACCTTCACATTGGAAACGTGGGAAATCGAATTATAATGAAGTTTTACCCATTTTGACATAAATAATTAAACTAAGAGTTTTGAAATTAAACAAGCCGAGTATAGTCATTAAGATGTCACAAAGCTTATTGTGACTAGAAATAGTTGTTTTTAGCCTTAATTTCTCGTAGGGAACGTGGACATTGGACAATAACGAAGTTTTATCGATTTTGTATAAAATCATAATTCTAATAATTTTAAATTAAACAAGACGAGCATAAACATATTTTATCAACAAACGCTTATTTTTAATAGAAATCGTTGTTTTAAGCCCTACCTTCACATTGGAAACGTGGGAAATCGAATTATAATGAAGTTTTACCCATTTTGACATAAATAATCAAACTAAGAGTTTTGAAAGTAAACAAGCCGAGTATAATCATTAAGATGTCACAAAGCTTATTGTGAATAGAAATTGTTGTTTTTAGCCTTAACTTCTCGTAGGGAACGTGGGACATTGACGATAACGTAGTTTTAACAATTTTGTATAAAATCATAATTCTAATAGTTTTAAAATTTAACAAGACGAGCATAAATATATTTTATCTACAAACGCTTATTTTTAATAGAAATCGTTGTTTTAAGCCCTACCTTCACATTGGAAACGTGGGAAATCAAATTATAATGAAGTTTTACCCATTTTGACATAAATAATCAAACTAAGAGTTTTGAAAGTAAACAAGCCGAGAATAATCATTAAAGCTTTCACAAAGCTTATTGTGACTAGATATAGTTGTTTTAAACCTTAACTTCACATTGAAAACGTGGAAAATAGAACTATAATGAAGTTTTACCCACTTTGACATAAATAATGAAACTAAGAGTTTTGAAAGTAAACAAGTCGAGTATAATCATTAAAGCTTTCACAAAGCTTATTTTGACTAGAAATAGTTGTTTTAAGCATTAACTTCACATTGAAAATGTGGGAAATCGAACTATAATGAAGTTTTACCCATTTTGACATAAATAATCAAACTAAGAGTTTTGAAAGTAAACAAGCCGAGTATAATCATTAAGATGTCACAAAACTTATTGTGACTAGAAATCGTTGATTTTAGCCTTAACTTCTCGTATGGAACGTGGGACATTGGACGATAACGAAGTTTTAACGATTTTGTATAAAATCATAATTCTAATAGTTTTAAAATTTAACAAGACGAGCATAAACATATTTTATCTACAAACGCTTATTTTTAATAGAAATCGTTGTTTTAAGCCCTACCTTCACATTGGAAACGTGGGAAATCGAATTATAATGAAGTTTTACCCATTTTGACATAAATAATCAAACTAAGAGTTTTGAAAGTAAACAAGCCGAGTATAATCATTAAAGCTTTCACAAAGCTTATTGTGACTAGAAATAGTTGTTTTAAGCCTTAACTTCACATTGAAAACGTGGGAAATCGAACTATAATGAAGTTTTACCCATTTTGACATAAATAATCAAACTAAGAGTTTTGAAAGTAAACAAGCCGAGTATAATCATTAAGATGTCACAAAGCTTATTGTGACTAGAAATCGTTGTTTTTAGCCTTAACTTCTCGTAGGGAACGTGGGACATTGGACGATAACGTAAGTTTTAACGATTTTGTATAAAATCATAATTCTAATTTTGTTTTAAAATTTAACAAGACGAGCATAAACATATTTTATCTACAAACGCTTATTTTTAATAGAAATCGTTGTTTTAAGCCCTACCTTCACATTGGAAACGTGGGAAATCGAATTATAATGAAGTTTTACCCATTTTGACATAAATAATCAAACTAAGAGTTTTGAAAGTAAACAAGCCGAGTATAATCATTAAAGCTTTCACAAAGCTTATTGTGACTAGATATAGTTGTTTTAAACCTTAACTTCACATTGAAAACGTGGGAAATCGAACTATAATGAAGTTTTACCCATTTTGACATAAATAATCAAACTAAGAGTTTTGAAAGTAAACAAGTCGAGTATAATCATTAAAGCTTTCACAAAGCTTATTTTGACTAGAAATAGTTGTTTTAAGCCTTAACTTCACATTGAAAACGTGGGAAATCGAACTATAATGAAGTTTTACCCATTTTGACATAAATAATCAAACTAAGAGTTTTGAAAGTAAACAAGCCGAGTATAATCATTAAGATGTCACAAAGCTTATTGTGACTAGAAATCGTTGTTTTTAGCCTTAACTTCTCGTATGGAACGTGGGACATTGGACCATAATGAAGTTTTAACGATTTTGTATAAAATCATAATTCTAATAGTTTTAAAATTTAACAAGACGAGCATAAACATATTTAATCTACAAACGCTTATTTTTAATAGAAATCGTTGTTTTAAGCCTTAACTTCACATTGGAAACGTGGGAAATCGAATTATAATGAAGTTTTACCCATTTTGACATAAATAATCAAACTAAGAGTTTTGAAAGTAAACAAGCCGAGTATAATCATTAAGATGTCACAAAGCTTATTGTGACTAGAAATAGTTGTTTTTAGCCTTAATTTCTCGTAGGGAACGTGGGACATTGGACAATAACGAAGTTTTATCGATTTTGTATAAAATCATAATTCTAATAGTTTTAAAATTTAACAAGACGAGCATAAACATATTTTATCACAAACGCTTATTTTTAATAGAAATCGTTGTTTTAAGCCTTAACTTCACATTGGAAACGTGGGAAATCGAATTATAATGAAGTTTTACCCATTTTGACATAAATAATCAAACTAAGAGTTTTGAAAGTAAACAAGCCGAGTATAATCATTAAGATGTCACAAAGCTTATTGTGACTAGAAATTGTTGTTTTTAGCCTTAACTTCTCGTAGGGAACGTGGGACATTGGACGATAACGTGAGTTTTAACGATTTTGTATAAAATCATAATTCTAATAGTTTTAAAATTTAACAAGACGAGCATAAACATATTTTATCTACAAACGCTTATTTTTAATAGAAATCGTTGTTTTAAGCCTTACCTTCACATTGGAAACGTGGGAAATCGAATTATAATGAAGTTTTACCCATTTTGACATAAATAATCAAACTAAGAGTTTTGAAAGTAAACAAGCCGAGAATAATCATTAAAGCTTTCACAAAGCTTATTGTGACTAGAAATAGTTGTTTTAAACCTTAACTTCACATTGAAAACGTGGGAAATCGAACTATAATGAAGTTTTACCCATTTTGACATAAATAATCAAACTAAGAGTTTTGAAAGTAAACAAGCCGAGTATAATCATTAAAGCTTTCACAAAGCTTATTTTGACTAGAAATAGTTGTTTTAAGCCTTAACTTCACATTGAAAACGTGGGAAATCGAACTATAATGAAGTTTTACCCATTTTGACATAAATAATCAAACTAAGAGTTTTGAAAGTAAACAAGCCGAGTATAATCATTAAGATGTCACAAAGCTTATTGTGACTAGAAATCGTTGTTTTAGCCTTAACTTCTCGTATGGAACGTGGGACATTGGACGATAACGAAGTTTTAACGATTTTGTATAAAATCATAATTCTAATAGTTTTAAAATTTAACAAGACGAGCATAAACATATTTTATCTACAAACGCTTATTTTTAATAGAAATCGTTGTTTTAAGCCTTAACTTCACATTGGAAACGTGGGAAATCGAATATAATGAAGTTTTACCCATTTTGACATAAATAATCAAACTAAGAGTTTTGAAAGTAAACAAGCCGAGTATAATCATTAAGATGTCACAAAGCTTATTTGACTAGAAATCGTTGTTTTTAGCCTTAATTTCTCGGAGAGAACGTGGGACATTGGACAATAACAAGTTTTATCGATTTTGTATAAAATCATAATTCTAATAGTTTTAAAATTTAACAAGACGAGCATAAACATATTTTATCTACAAACGCTTATTTTTAATAGAAATCGTTGTTTTAAGCCTTAACTTCACATTGGAAACGTGGGAAATCGAATTATAATGAAGTTTTACCCATTTTGACATAAATAATCAAACTAAGAGTTTTGAAAGTAAACAAGCCGAGTATAATCATTAAGATGTCACAAAGCTTATTGTGACTAGAAATCGTTGTTTTTAGCCTTAACTTCTCGTAGGGAACGTGGGACATTGGACGATAACGAAGTTTTAACGATTTTGTATAAAATCATAATTCTAATAGTTTTAAAATTTAACAAGACGAGCATAAACATATTTTATCTACAAACGCTTATTTTTAATAGAAATCGTTGTTTTAAGCCCTAACTTCACATTGGAAACGTGGGAAATCGAATTATAATGAAGTTTTACCCATTTTGACATAAATAATCAAACTAAGAGTTTTGAAAGTAAACAAGCCGAGTATAATCATTAAAGCTTTCACAAAGCTTATTGTGACTAGAAATAGTTGTTTTAAGCCTTAACTTCACATTGAAAACGTGGAAAATCGAACTATAATGAAGTTTTACCCATTTTGACATAAATAATCAAACTAAGAGTTTTGAAAGTAAACAAGCCGAGTATAATCATTAAAGCTTTCACAAAGCTTATTGTGACTAGAAATAGTTGTTTTAAGCCTTAACTTCTCGTAGGGAAACGTGGGACATTGAACGTGGGATAATCGAACTATAATGAAGTTTTACCCATTTTGACATAAATAATCAAACTAAGAGTTTTGAAAGTAAACAAGCCGAGTATAATCATTATTTTTCACAAAGCTTATTGTGACTAGAAATAGTTGTTTTAAGCCTTAACTTCACATTGGAAACGTGGGAAATCGAACTATAATGAAGTTTTACCCATTTTGACATAAATAATCAAACTAAGAGTTTTGAAAGTAAACAAGTCGAGTATAATCATTAAAGCATTCACAAAGCTTATTTTGACTAGAAATAGTTGTTTTAAGCCTTAACTTCACATTGAAAACGTGGGAAATCGAACTATAATGAAGTTTTACCCATTTTGACATAAATAATCAAACTAAGAGTTTTGAAAGTAAACAAGCCGAGTATAATCATTAAGATGTCACAAAGCTTATTGTGACTAGAAATCGTTGTTTTTAGCCTTAACTTCTCGTAGGGAACGTGGGACATTGGACGATAACGAAGTTTTAACGATTTTGTATAAATCATAATTCTAATAGTTTTAAAATTTAACAAGACGAGCATAAATATTTTTTATCTACAAACGCTTATTTTTAATAGAAATCGTTGTTTTAAGCCTTAACTTCACATTGGAAACGTGGGAAATCGAAGTATAATGAAGTTTTACCCATTTATACGTAAATAATCAAACTTAGAGTTTTGAAAGTAAACAAGACGAGTATAATCATTAAGATGTCACAAAGCTTATTGTGACTAGAAATCGTTGTTTTTAGCCTTAACTTCTCGTTGGGAACGTGGGACATTGGACGATAATGAAGTTTTATCGATTTTGTATAAAATCATAATTCTAATAGTTTTAAAATTTAACAAGACGAGCATAAACATATTTTATCTACAAACGCTTATTTTTAATAGAAATCGTTGTTTTAAGCCCTACTTCACATTGGAAACGTGGGAAATCGAACTATAATGAAGTTTTACCCATTTTGACATAAATAATCAAACTAAGAGTTTTGAAAGTAAACAAGCCGAGTATAATCATTAAGATGTCACAAAGCTTATTGTGACTAGAAATCGTTGTTTTTAGCCTTAATTTCTCGTAGGGAACGTGGGACATTGGACAATAATGAAGTTTTATCGATTTTGTATAAAATCATAATTCTAATAGTTTTAAAATTTAACAAGACGAGCATAAACATATTTTATCTACAAACGCTTATTTTTAATAGAAATCGTTGTTTTAAGCCCTACCTTCACATTGGAAACGTGGGAAATCGATTTATAATGAAGTTTTACCCATTTTGACATAAATAATCAAACTAAGAGTTTTGAAAGTAAACAAGCCGAGTATAATCATTAAGATGTCACAAAGCTTATTGTGACTAGAAATTGTTGTTTTTAGCCTTAACTTCTCGTAGGGAACGTGGGACATTGACGATAACGTAGTTTTAACGATTTTGTATAAAATCATAATTCTAATAGTTTTAAAATTTAACAAGACGAGCATAAATATATTTTATCTACAAACGCTTATTTTTAATAGAAATCGTTGTTTTAAGCCTAACTTCACATTGGAAACGTGGGAAATCGAATTATAATGAAGTTTTACCCATTTTGACATAAATAATCAAACTAAGAGTTTTGAAAGTAAACAAGCCGAGTATAATCATTAAAGCTTTCACAAAGCTTATTGTGACTAGAAATAGTTGTTTTAAGCCTTAACTTCACATTGAAAACGTGGGTTTTAAATCGAACTATAATGAAGTTTTACCCATTTTGACATAAATAATCAAACTAAGAGTTTTGAAAGTAAACAAGCCGAGAATAATCATTAAAGCTTTCACAAAGCTTATTGTGACTAGATATAGTTGTTTTAAACCTTAACTTCACATTGAAAACGTGGAAAATAGAACTATAATGAAGTTTTACCCATTTTGACATAAATAATCAAACTAAGAGTTTTGAAAGTAAACAAGTCGAGTATAATCATTAAAGCTTTCACAAAGCTTATTTTGACTAGAAATAGTTGTTTTAAGCCTTAACTTCACATTGAAAACGTGGGAAATCGAACTATAATGAAGTTTTACCCATTTTGACATAAATAATCAAACTAAGAGTTTTGAAAGTAAACAAGCCGAGTATAATCATTAAGATGTCACAAAGCTTATTGTGACTAGAAATAGTTGTTTTAGCCTTAACTTCTCGTATGGAACGTAGGACATTGGACGATAACGAAGTTTTAACGATTTTGTATAAAATCATAATTCTAATAGTTTTAAAATTTAACAAGACGAGCATTAACATATTTAATCTACAAACGCTTATTTTTAATAGAAATCGTTGTTTTAAGCCCTACCTTCACATTGGAAACGTGGGAAATCGAATTATAATGAAGTTTTACCCATTTTGACATAAATAATTAAACTAAGAGTTTTGAAAGTAAACAAGCCGAGTATAATCATTAAGATGTCACAAAGCTTATTGTGACTAGAAATCGTTGTTTTTAGCCTTAATTTCTCGTAGGGAACGTGGGACATTGGACAATAACGAAGTTTTATCGATTTTGTATAAAATCATAATTCTAATAGTTTTAAAATTTAACAAGACGAGCATAAACATATTTTATCTACAAACGCTTATTTTTAATAGAAATCGTTGTTTTAAGCCCTAACTTCACATTGGAAACGTGGGAAATCGAATTATAATGAAGTTTTACCCATTTTGACATAAATAATCAAACTAAGAGTTTTGAAAGTAAACAAGCCGAGTATAATCATTAAGATGTCACAAAGCTTATTGTGACTAGAAATCGTTGTTTTTAGCCTTAACTTCTCGTAGGGAACGTGGGACATTGGACGATAACGTAGTTTTAACGATTTTGTATAAAATCATAATTCTAATAGTTTTAAAATTTAACAAGACGAGCATAAATATATTTTATCTACAAACGCTTATTTTTAATAGAAATCGTTGTTTTAAGCCCTACCTTCACATTGGAAACGTGGGAAATCGAATTATAATGAAGTTTTACCCATTTTGACATAAATAATCAAACTAAGAGTTTTGAAAGTAAACAAGCCGAGTATAATCATTAAAGCTTTCACAAAGCTTATTGTGACTAGAAATAGTTGTTTTAAGCCTTAACTTCACATTGAAAACGTGGGAAATCGAACTATAATGAAGTTTTACCCATTTTGACATAAATAATCAAACTAAGAGTTTTGAAAGTAAACAAGCCGAGTATAATCATTAAAGCTTTCACAAAGCTTATTGTGACTAGAAATAGTTGTTTTAAGCCTTAACTTCACATTGAAAACGTGGGAAATCGAACTATAATGAAGTTTTACCCATTTTGACATAAATAATCAAACTAAGAGTTTTGAAAGTAAACAAGTCGAGTATAATAATTAAAGCTTTCACAAAGCTTATTTTTAACTAGAAATAGTTGTTTTAAGCCTTAACTTCACATTGAAAACGTGGGAAATCGAACTATAATGAAGTTTTACCCATTTTGACATAAATAATCAAACTAAGAGTTTTGAAAGTAAACAAGCCGAGTATAATCATTAAAGCTTTCACAAAGCTTATTGTGACTAGAAATAGTTGTTTTAAGCCTTAACTTCACATTGAAAACGTGGGAAATCGAACTATAATGAAGTTTTACCCATTTTGACATAAATAATCAAACTAAGAGTTTTGAAAGTAAACAAGCCGAGTATAATCATTAAAGCTTTCACAAAGCTTATTGTGACTAGAAATAGTTGTTTTAAGCCTTAACTTCACATTGGAAACGTGGGAAATCGAACTATAATGAAGTTTTACCCATTTTGACATAAATAATCAAACTAAGAGTTTTGAAAGTAAACAAGCCGAGTATAATCATTAAAGCCTTCACAAAGCTTATTGTGACTAGAAATAGTTGTTTTAAGCCTTAACTTCACATTGGAAACGTGGGAAATCGAACTATAATGAAGTTTTACCCATTTTGACATAAATAATCAAACTAAGAGTTTTGAAAGTAAACAAGCCGAGTATAATCATTAAAGCCTTCACAAAGCTTATTGTTACTAGAAATAGTTGTTTTAAGCCTTAACTTCACATTGAAAACGTGGGAAATCGAACTATAATGAAGTTTTACCCATTTTGACATAAATAATCAAACTAAGAGTTTTGAAAGTAAACAAGCCGAGTATAATCATTAAAGCCTTCACAAAGCTTATTGTGACTAGAAATAGTTGTTTTAAGCCTTAACTTCACATTGAAAACGTGGGAAATCGAACTATAATGAAGTTTTACCCATTTTGACATAAATAATCAAACTAAGAGTTTTGAAAGTAAACAAGCCGAGTATAATCATTAAAGCCTTCACAAAGCTTATTGTTTTGACTAGAAATAGTTGTTTTAAAGCCTTAACTTCACATTGAAAACGTGGGAAATAGAACTATAATGAAGTTTTACCCATTTTGACATAAATAATTAAACTAAGAGTTTTGAAAGTAAACAAGCGAGTATAATCATTAAAGCTTTCACAAAGCTTATTTTGACTAGAAATAGTTGTTTTAAGCCTTAACTTCACATTGAAAACGTGGGAAATCGAATATAATGAAGTTTTACCCATTTTGACATAAATAATCAAACTAAGAGTTTTGAAAGTAAACAAGCCGAGTATAATCATTAAGATGTCACAAAGCTTATTGTGACTAGAAATCGTTGTTTTTAGCCTTAACTTCTCGTAGGGAACGTGGGACATTGGACGATAACGAAGTTTTAACGATTTTGTATAAAATCATAATTCTAATAGTTTTAAAATTTAACAAGACGAGCATAAACATATTTTATCTACAAACGCTTATTTTTAATAGAAATCGTTGTTTTAAGCCTTAACTTCACATTGAAAACGTGGGAAATCGAACTATAATGAAGTTTTACCCATTTTGACATAAATAATCAAACTAAGAGTTTTGAAAGTAAACAAGCCGAGTATAATCATTAAAGCTTTCACAAAGCTTATTGTGACTAGAAATAGTTGTTTTAAGCCTTAACTTCACATTGAAAACGTGGGAAATCGAACTATAATGAAGTTTTACCCATTTTGACATAAATAATCAAACTAAGAGTTTTGAAAGTAAACAAGCCGAGTATAATCATTAAAGCTTTCACAAAGCTTATTGTGACTTGAAATAGTTGTTTTAAGCCTTAACTTCACATTGGAAACGTGGGAAATCGAACTATAATGAAGTTTTACCCATTTTGACATAAATAATCAAACTAAGAGTTTTGAAAGTAAACAAGCCGAGTATAATCATTAAAGCTTCACAAAGCTTATTGTGACTAGAAATAGTTGTTTTAACTTCTCGTAGGAACCTTAACTTCACATTGAAAACGTGGGAAATCGAACTATAATGAAGTTTTACCCATATTTGACATAAATAATCAAACTTAGAGTTTTGAAAGTAAACAAGCCGAGTATAAAATCATTAAAGCCTTCACAAAGCTTATTGGCACTAGAAATAGTTGTTTTAAGCCTTAACTTCACATTGAAAACATGGGAAATCGAACTATAATGAAGTTTTACCCATTTTGACATAAATAATCAAACTAAGAGTTTTGAAAGTAAACAAGCCGAGTATAATCATTAAAGCTTTCACAAAGCTTATTGTGACTAGAAATAGTTGTTTTAAGCCTTAACTTCACATTGAAACGTGGGAAATCGAACTATAATGAAGTTTTACCCATTTTGACATAAATAATCAAACTAAGAGTTTTGAAAGTAAACAAGCCGAGTATAATCATTAAGATGTCACAAAGCTTATTGTGACTAGAAATCGTTGTTTTTAGCCTTAACTTCTCGTAGGGAACGTGGGACATTGGACGATAACGAAGTTTTAACGATTTTGTATAAAATCATAATTCTAATAGTTTTAAAATTTAACAAGACGAGCATAAACATATTTTATCTACAAACGCTTATTTTTAATAGAAATCGTTGTTTTAAGCCTTAACTTCACATTGGAAACGTGGGAAATCGAACTATAATGAAGTTTTACCCATTTTGACATAAATAATCAAACTAAGAGTTTTGAAAGTAAACAAGCCGAGTATAATCATTAAAGCTTTCACAAAGCTTATTGTGACTAGAAATAGTTGTTTTAAACCTTAACTTCACATTGAAAACGTGGGAAATCGAACTATAATGAAGTTTTACCCATTTTGACATAAATAATCAAACTAAGAGTTTTGAAAGTAAACAAGCCGAGTATAATCATTAAAGCTTTCACAAAGCTTATTGTGACTAGAAATAGTTGTTTTAAGCCTTAACTTCACATTGAAAACGTGGAAAATCGAACTATAATGAAGTTTTACCCATTTTGACATAAATAATCAAACTAAGAGTTTTGAAAGTAAACAAGCCGAGTATAATCATTAAGATGTCACAAAGCTTATTGTGACTAGAAATCGTTGTTTTAGCCTTAACTTCTCGTATGGAACGTGGGACATTGGACGATAACGAAGTTTTAACGATTTTGTATAAAATCATAATTCTAATAGTTTTAAAATTTAACAAGACGAGCATAATCATATTTTATCTACAAACGCTTATTTTTAATAGAAATCGTTGTTTTAAGCCCTACCTTCACATTGGAAAGGTGGGAAATCGAATTATAAAGAAGTTTTACCCATTTTGACATAAATAATCAAACTAAGAGTTTTGAAATTAAACAAGCCGAGTATAATCATCAAGATGTCACAAAGCTTATTGTGACTAGAAATCGTTGTTTTTAGCCTTAATTTCTCGTAGGGAACGTGGGACATTGGACAATATTGAAGTTTTATCGATTTTGTATAAAATCATAATTCTAATAGTTTTAAAATTTAACAAGACGAGCATAAACATATTTTATCTACAAACGCTTATTTTTAATAGAAATCGTTGTTTTAAGCCTAACTTCACATTGGAAACGTGGGAAATCGAACTATAATGAAGTTTTACCCATTTTGACATAAATAATCAAACTAAGAGTTTTGAAAGTAAACAAGCCGAGTATAATCATTAAGATGTCACAAAGCTTATTGTGACTAGAAATCGTTGTTTTTAGCCTTAACTTCTCGTAGGGAACGTGGGACATTGGACGATAACGTAAGTTTTAACGATTTTGTATAAAATCATAATTCTAATAGTTTTAAAATTTAACAAGACGAGCATAAATATATTTTATCTACAAACGCTTATTTTTAATAGAAATCGTTGTTTTAAGCCTTAACTTCACATTGGAAACGTGGGAAATCGAACTATAATGAAGTTTTACCCATTTTGACATAAATAATCAAACTAAGAGTTTTGAAAGTAAACAAGCCGAGTATAATCATTAAAGCTTTCACAAAGCTTATTGTGACTAGAAATAGTTGTTTTAAGCCTTAACTTCACATTGAAAACGTGGGAAATCGAACTATAATGAAGTTTTACCCATTTTGACATAAATAATCAAACTAAGAGTTTTGAAAGTAAACAAGCCGAGTATAATCATTAAAGCTTTCACAAAGCTTATTGTGACTAGAAATAGTTGTTTTAAACCTTAACTTCACATTGAAAACGTGGGAAATCGAACTATAATGAAGTTTTACCCATTTTGACATAAATAATCAAACTAAGAGTTTTGAAAGTAAACAAGCCGAGTATAATCATTAAAGCTTTCACAAAGCTTATTTTGACTAGAAATAGTTGTTTTAAGCCTTAACTTCACATTGAAAACGTGGGAAATCGAACTATAATGAAGTTTTACCCATTTTGACATAAATAATCAAACTAAGAGTTTTGAAAGTAAACAAGCCGAGTATAATCATTAAGATGTCACAAAGCTTATTGTGACTAGAAATAGTTTGTTTTAGCCTTAACTTCTCGTAGGGAACGTGGGACATTGGACGATAACGAAGTTTTAACGATTTTGTATAAAATCATAATTCTAATAGTTTTAAAATTTAACAAGACGAGCATAAACATATTTTATCTACAAACGCTTATTTTTAATAGAAATCGTTGTTTTAAGCCTTAACTTCACATTGGAAACGTGGGAAATCGAACTATAATGAAGTTTTACCCATTTTGACATAAATAATCAAACTAAGAGTTTTGAAAGTAAACAAGCCGAGTATAATCATTAAGATGTCACAAAGCTTATTGTGACTAGAAATCGTTGTTTTTAGCCTTAACTTTCTCGTAGGGAACGTGGGACATTGGACAATAACGAAGTTTTATCGATTTTGTATAAAATCATAATTCTAATAGTTTTAAAATTTAACAAGACGAGCATAAACATATTTTATCTACAAACGCTTATTTTTAATAGAAATCGTTGTTTTAAGCCTTAACTTCACATTGGAAACGTGGGAAATCGAATTATAATGAAGTTTTACCCATTTTGACATAAATAATCAAACTAAGAGTTTTGAAAGTAAACAAGCCGAGTATAATCATTAAGATGTCACAAAGCTTATTGTGACTAGAAATTGTTGTTTTTAGCCTTAACTTCTCGTAGGGAACGTGGGACATTGGACGATAACGAAGTTTTAACGATTTTGTATAAAATCATAATTCTAATAGTTTTAAAATTTAACAAGACGAGCATAAATATATTTTATCTACAAACGCTTATTTTTAATAGAAATCGTTGTTTTAAGCCTTAACTTCACATTGGAAACGTGGGAAATCGAACTATAATGAAGTTTTACCCATTTTGACATAAATAATCAAACTAAGAGTTTTGAAAGTAAACAAGCCGAGTATAATCATTAAAGCTTTCACAAAGCTTATTGTGACTAGAAATAGTTGTTTTAAGCCTTAACTTCACATTGAAAACGTGGGAAATCGAACTATAATGAAGTTTTACCCATTTTGACATAAATAATCAAACTAAGAGTTTTGAAAGTAAACAAGCCGAGTATAATCATTAAGATGTCACAAAGCTTATTGTGACTAGAAATCGTTGTTTTTAGCCTTAACTTCTCGTAGGGAACGTGGGACATTGACGATAACGAAGTTTTAACGATTTTGTATAAAATCATAATTCTAATAGTTTTAAAATTTAACAAGACGAGCATAAACATATTTTATCTACAAACGCTTATTTTTAATAGAAATCGTTGTTTTAAGCCTTAACTTCACATTGGAAACGTGGGAAATCGAATTATAATGAAGTTTTACCCATTTTGACATAAATAATCAAACTAAGAGTTTTGAAAGTAAACAAGCCGAGTATAATCATTAAAGCTTTCACAAAGCTTATTGTGACTAGAATAGTTGTTTTAAACCTTAACTTCACATTGAAAACGTGGGAAATTAGAACTATAATGAAGTTTTACCCATTTTGACATAAATAATCATAAATAATCTAAAGAGTTTTGAAAGTAAACAAGTCGAGTATAATCATTAAAGCTTTCACAAAGCTTATTTGACTAGAAATAGTTGTTTTAAGCCTTAACTTCACATTGAAAACGTGGGAAATCGAACTATAATGAAGTTTTACCCATTTTGACATAAATAATCAAACTAAGAGTTTTGAAAGTAAACAAGCCGAGTATAATCATTAAGATGTCACAAAGCTTATTGTGACTAGAAATCGTTGTTTTAGCCTTAACTTCTCGTAGGAACGTGGGACATTGGACGATAATGAAGTTTTAACGATTTTGTATAAAATCATAATTCTAATAGTTTTAAAATTTAACAAGACGAGCATAAACATATTTTATCTACAAACGCTTATTTTTAATAGAAATCGTTGTTTTAAGCCTTAACTTCACATTGGAAACGTGGGAAATCGAATTATAATGAAGTTTTACCCATTTTGACATAAATAATCAAACTAAGAGTTTTGAAAGTAAACAAGCCGAGTATAATCATTAAGATGTCACAAAGCTTATTGTGACTAGAAATAGTTGTTTTTAGCCTTAACTTCTCGTAGGGAACGTGGGACATTGGACAATAACGAAGTTTTATCGATTTTGTATAAAATCATAATTCTAATAGTTTTAAAATTAAACAAGACGAGCATAAACATATTTTATCACAAACGCTTATTTTTAATAGAAATCGTTGTTTTAAGCCTTAACTTCACATTGGAAACGTGGGAAATCGAATTATAATGAAGTTTTACCCATTTTGACATAAATAATCAAACTAAGAGTTTTGAAAGTAAACAAGCCGAGTATAATCATTAAGATGTCACAAAGCTTATTGTGACTAGAAATCGTTGTTTTTAGCCTTAACTTCTCGTAGGGAACGTGGGACATTGGACGATAACGAAGTTTTAACGATTTTGTATAAAATCATAATTCTAATAGTTTTAAAATTTAACAAGACGAGCATAAACATATTTTATCTACAAACGCTTATTTTTAATAGAAATCGTTGTTTTAAGCCTTAACTTCACATTGGAAACGTGGGAAATCGAATTATAATGAAGTTTTACCCATTTTGACATAAATAATCAAACTAAGAGTTTTGAAAGTAAACAAGCCGAGTAGTATATCATTAAAGCTTTCACAAAGCTTATTGTGACTAGAAATAGTTGTTTTAAACCTTAACTTCACATTGAAAACGTGGAAAATCGAACTATAATGAAGTTTTACCCATTTTGACATAAATAATCAAACTAAGAGTTTTGAAAGTAAACAAGTCGAGTATAATCATTAAAGCATTCACAAAGCTTATTTTGACTAGAAATAGTTGTTTTAAGCCTTAACTTCACATTGAAAACGTGGGAAATCGAACTATAATGAAGTTTTACCCATTTTGACATAAATAATCAAACTAAGAGTTTTGAAAGTAAACAAGCCGAGTATAATCATTAAGATGTCACAAAGCTTATTGTGACTAGAAATCGTTGTTTTTAGCCTTAACTTCTCGTATGGAACGTGGGACATTGGACGATAACGAAGTTTTAACGATTTTGTATAAAATCATAATTCTAATAGTTTTAAAATTTAACAAGACGAGCATAAACATATTTTATCTACAAACGCTTATTTTTAATAGAAATCGTTGTTTTAAGCCTTAACTTCACATTGGAAACGTGGGAAATCGAATATAATGAAGTTTTACCCATTTTGACATAAATAATCAAACTAAGAGTTTTGAAAGTAAACAAGCCGAGTATAATCATTAAAGCTTTCACAAAGCTTATTGTGACTAGAAATAGTTGTTTTAAGCCTTAACTTCACATTGAAAACGTGGGAAATCGAACTATAATGAAGTTTTACCCATTTTGACATAAATAATCAAACTAAGAGTTTTGAAAGTAAACAAGCCGAGTATAATCATTAAGATGTCACAAAGCTTATTGTGACTAGAAATCGTTGTTTTTAGCCTTAACTTCTCGTAGGGAACGTGGGACATTGGACGATAACGAAGTTTTAACGATTTTGTATAAAATCATAATTCTAATAGTTTTAAAATTTAACAAGACGAGCATAAACATATTTTATCTACAAACGCTTATTTTTAATAGAAATCGTTGTTTTAAGCCTTAACTTCACATTGGAAACGTGGGAAATCGAATTATAATGAAGTTTTACCCATTTTGACATAAATAATCAAACTAAGAGTTTTGAAAGTAAACAAGCCGAGTATAATCATTAAAGCTTTCACAAAGCTTATTGTGACTAGAAATAGTTGTTTTAAACCTTAACTTCACATTGAAAACGTGGGAAATAGAACTATAATGAAGTTTTACCCATTTTGACATAAATAATCAAACTAAGAGTTTTGAAAGTAAACAAGTCGAGTATAATCATTAAAGCTTTCACAAAGCTTATTTTTGACTAGAAATAGTTGTTTTAAGCCTTAACTTCACATTGAAAACGTGGGAAATCGAACTATAATGAAGTTTTACCCATTTTGACATAAATAATCAAACTAAGAGTTTTGAAAGTAAACAAGCCGAGTATAATCATTAAGATGTCACAAAGCTTATTGTGACTAGAAATCGTTGTTTTTAGCCTTAACTTCGTAGGGAACGTGGGACATTGGACCATAATGAAGTTTTAACGATTTTGTATAAAATCATAATTCTAATAGTTTTAAAATTTAACAAGACGAGCATAAACATATTTTATCTACAAACGCTTATTTTTAATAGAAATCGTTGTTTTAAGCCTTAACTTCACATTGGAAACGTGGGAAATCGAATTATAATGAAGTTTTACCCATTTTGACATAAATAATCAAACTAAGAGTTTTGAAAGTAAACAAGCCGAGTATAATCATTAAAGATGTCACAAAGCTTATTGTGACTAGAAATAGTTGTTTTTAGCCTTAACTTCTCGTAGGGAACGTGGGACATTGGACAATAACGAAGTTTTATCGATTTTGTATAAAATCATAATTCTAATAGTTTTAAAATTTAACAAGACGAGCATAAACATATTTTATCAAAACGCTTATTTTTAATAGAAATCGTTGTTTTAAGCCTTAACTTCACATTGGAAACGTGGGAAATCGAATATAATGAAGTTTTACCCATTTTGACATAAATAATCAAACTAAGAGTTTTGAAAGTAAACAAGCCGAGTATAATCATTAAGATGTCACAAAGCTTATTGTGACTAGAAATTGTTGTTTTTAGCCTTAACTTCTCGTAGGGAACGTGGGACATTGACGATAACGAAGTTTTAACATTTTGTATAAAATCATAATTCTAATAGTTTTAAAATTTAACAAGACGAGCATAAATATATTTTATCTACAAACGCTTATTTTTAATAGAAATCGTTGTTTTAAGCCTAACTTCACATTGGAAACGTGGGAAATCAAATTATAATGAAGTTTTACCCATTTTGACATAAATAATCAAACTAAGAGTTTTGAAAGTAAACAAGCCGAGAATAAATCATTAAAGCTTTCACAAAGCTTATTGTGACTAGATATAGTTGTTTTAAACCTTAACTTCACATTGAAAACGTGGAAAATAACTATAATGAAGTTTTACCCATTTTGACATAAATAATCAAACTAAGAGTTTTGAAAGTAAACAAGTCGAGTATAATCATTAAAGCTTTCACAAAGCTTATTTTGACTAGAAATAGTTGTTTTAAGCCTTAACTTCACATTGAAAATGTGGGAAATCGAACTATAATGAAGTTTTACCCATTTTGACATAAATAATCAAACTAAGAGTTTTGAAAGTAAACAAGCCGAGTATAATCATTAAGATGTCACAAAGCTTATTGTGACTAGAAATCGTTGTTTTAGCCTTAACTTCTCGTATGGGAACGTGGGACATTGGACGATAACGAAGTTTTAACGATTTTGTATAAAATCATAATTCTAATAGTTTTAAAATTTAACAAGACGAGCATTAACATATTTTATCTACAAACGCTTATTTTTAATAGAAATCGTTGTTTTAAGCCTTAACTTCACATTGGAAACGTGGGAAATCGAATATAATGAAGTTTTACCCATTTTGACATAAATAATCAAACTAAGAGTTTTGAAAGTAAACAAGCCGAGTATAATCATTAAGATGTCACAAAGCTTATTGTGACTAGAAATCGTTGTTTTTAGCCTTAACTTCTCGGAAAGAACGTGGGACATTGGACAATAACAAGTTTTATCGATTTTGTATAAAATCAAATTCTAATAGTTTTAAAATTTAACAAGACGAGCATAAACATATTTTATCTACAAACGCTTATTTTTAATAGAAATCGTTGTTTTAAGCCTTAACTTCACATTGGAAACGTGGAAATCGAACTATAATGAAGTTTTACCCATTTTGACATAAATAATCAAACTAAGAGTTTTGAAAGTAAACAAGCCGAGTATAATCATTAAGATGTCACAAAGCTTATTGTGACTAGAAATCGTTGTTTTTAGCCTTAACTTCTCGTAGGGAACGTGGGACATTGGACGATAACGTAAGTTTTAACGATTTTGTATAAAATCATAATTCTAATAGTTTTAAAATTTAACAAGACGAGCATAAACATATTTTATCTACAAACGCTTATTTTTAATAGAAATCGTTGTTTTAAGCCTTAACTTCACATTGGAAACGTGGGAAATCGAATTATAATGAAGTTTTACCCATTTTGACATAAATAATCAAACTAAGAGTTTTGAAAGTAAACAACCCGAGTATAATCATTAAAGCTTTCACAAAGCTTATTGTGACTAGAAATAGTTGTTTTAAGCCTTAACTTCACATTGAAAACGTGGGAAATCGAACTATAATGAAGTTTTACCCATTTTGACATAAATAATCAAACTAAGAGTTTTGAAAGTAAACAAGCGAGTATAATCATTAAAGCTTTCACAAAGCTTATTTTGACTAGAAATAGTTGTTTTAAGCCTTAACTTCACATTGAAAACGTGGGAAATCGAACTATAATGAAGTTTTACCCATTTTGACATAAATAATCAAACTAAGAGTTTTGAAAGTAAACAAGCCGAGTATAATCATTATAGCTTTCACAAAGCTTATTGTGACTAGAAATAGTTGTTTTAAACCTTAACTTCACATTGAAAACGTGGGAAATCGAACTATAATGAAGTTTTACCCATTTTGACATAAATAATCAAACTAAGAGTTTTGAAAGTAAACAAGCGAGTATAATCATTAAAGCTTTCACAAAGCTTATTTTGACTAGAAATAGTTGTTTTAAGCCTTAACTTCACATTGAAAACGTTGGAAATCGAACTATAATGAAGTTTTACCCATTTTGACATAAATAATCAAACTAAGAGTTTTGAAAGTAAACAAGCCGAGTATAATCATTAAGATGTCACAAAGCTTATTGTGACTAGAAATCGTTGTTTTAGCCTTAACTTCTCGTATGGAACGTGGGACATTGGACGATAACGAAGTTTTAACGATTTTGTATAAAATCATAATTCTAATAGTTTTAAAATTTAACAAGACGAGCATAAACATATTTTATCTACAAACGCTTATTTTTAATAGAAATCGTTGTTTTAAGCCTTAACTTCACATTGGAAACGTGGGAAATCGAATTATAATGAAGTTTTACCCATTTTGACATAAATAATCAAACTAAGAGTTTTGAAAGTAAACAAGCCGAGTATAATCATTAAGATGTCACAAAGCTTATTGTGACTAGAAATCGTTTTTTAGCCTTAACTTCTCGTAGGGAACGTGGGACATTGGACAATAATGAAGTTTTATCGATTTTGTATAAAATCATAATTCTAATAGTTTTAAAATTTAACAAGACGAGCATAAACATATTTTATCTACAAACGCTTATTTTTAATAGAAATCGTTGTTTTAAGCCTTAACTTCACATTGGAAACGTGGGAAATCGAACTATAATGAAGTTTTACCCATTTTGACATAAATAATCAAACTAAGAGTTTTGAAAGTAAACAAGCCGAGTATAATCATTAAGATGTCACAAAGCTTATTGTGACTAGAAATCGTTGTTTTTAGCCTTAACTTCTCGTAGGGAACGTGGGACATTGGACGATAATGAAGTTTTATCGATTTTGTATAAAATCATAATTCTAATAGTTTTAAAATTTAACAAGACGAGCATAAACATATTTTATCTACAAACGCTTATTTTTAATAGAAATCGTTGTTTTAAGCCTAACTTCACATTGGAAACGTGGAAATCGAACTATAATGAAGTTTTACCCATTTTGACATAAATAATCAAACTAAGAGTTTTGAAAGTAAACAAGCCGAGTATAATCATTAAAGATGTCACAAAGCTTATTGTGACTAGAAATAGTTGTTTTTAGCCTTAACTTCACATTGAAACGTGGGACATTGGACGATAACGTAAGTTTTAACGATTTTGTATAAAATCATAATTCTAATAGTTTTAAAATTTAACAAGACGAGCATAAATTATATTTTATCTACAAACGCTTATTTTTAATAGAAATCGTTGTTTTAAGCCTTAACTTCACATTGGAAACGTGGGAAATCGAACTATAATGAAGTTTTACCCATTTTGACATAAATAATCAAACTAAGAGTTTTGAAAGTAAACAAGCCGAGTATAATCATTAAAGCTTTCACAAAGCTTATTGTGACTAGAAATAGTTGTTTTAAGCCTTAACTTCACATTGAAAACGTGGGAAATCGAACTATAATGAAGTTTTACCCATACCCATTTTGACATAAATCATAATTCAAACTAAGAGTTTTGAAAGTAAACAAGCCGAGAATAATCATTAAAGCTTTCACAAAGCTTATTGTGACTAGAAATAGTTGTTTTAAACCTTAACTTCACATTGAAAACGTGGGAAATCGAGCTATAATAAAGTTTTACCCATTTTGACATAAATAAATAAACTAAGAGTTTTGAAAGTAAACAAGTCGAGTATAATCATTAAAGCATTCACAAAGCTTATTGTGACTAGAAATAGTTGTTTTAAGCCTTAACTTCACATTGAAAACGTGGGAAATCGAACTATAATGAAGTTTTACCCATTTTGACATAAATAATCAAACTAAGAGTTTTGAAAGTAAACAAGCCGAGTATAATCATTAAGATGTCACAAAGCTTATTGTGACTAGAAATCGTTGTTTTTAGCCTTAACTTCTCGTAGGAACGTGGGACATTGACGATAACGAAGTTTTAACGATTTTGTATAAAATCATAATTCTAATAGTTTTAAAATTTAACAAGACGAGCATAAACATATTTTATCTACAAACGCTTATTTTTAATAGAAATCGTTGTTTTAAGCCTAACTTCACATTGGAAACGTGGGAAATCGAATTATAATGAAGTTTTACCCATTTTGACATAAATAATCAAACTAAGAGTTTTGAAAGTAAACAAGCCGAGTATAATCATTAAGATGTCACAAAGCTTATTGTGACTAGAAATCGTTGTTTTTAGCCTTAACTTCTCGTAGGGAACGTGGGACATTGGACGATAACGAAGTTTTATCGATTTTGTATAAAATCATAATTCTAATAGTTTTAAAATTTAACAAGACGAGCATAAACATATTTTATCTACAAACGCTTATTTTTAATAGAAATCGTTGTTTTAAGCCTTAACTTCACATTGGAAACGTGGGAAATCGAACTATAATGAAGTTTTACCCATTTTGACATAAATAATCAAACTAAGAGTTTTGAAAGTAAACAAGCCGAGTATAATCATTAAGATGTCACAAAGCTTATTGTGACTAGAAATCGTTGTTTTTAGCCTTAACTTCTCGTAGGGAACGTGGGACATTGGACGATAACGAAGTTTTAACCATTTTGTATAAAATCATAATTCTAATAGTTTTAAAATTTAACATGACGAGCATAAACATATTTTATCTACAAACGCTTATTTTTAATAGAAATCGTTGTTTTAAGCCTTAACTTCACATTGGAAACGTGGGAAATCGAACTATAATGAAGTTTTACCCATTTTGACATAAATAATCAAACTAAGAGTTTTGAAAGTAAACAAGCCGAGTATAATCATTAAAGCTTTCACAAAGCTTATTGTGACTAGAAATAGTTGTTTTAAGCCTTAACTTCACATTGAAAACGTGGGAAATCGAACTATAATGAAGTTTTACCCATTTTGACATAAATAATCAAACTAAGAGTTTTGAAAGTAAACAAGCCGAGTATAATCATTAAGATGTCACAAAGCTTATTGTGACTAGAAATCGTTGTTTTTAGCCTTAACTTCTCGTAGGGAACGTGGGACATTGACGATAACGAAGTTTTAACGATTTTGTATAAAATCATAATTCTAATAGTTTTAAAATTTAACAAGACGAGCATAAACATATTTTATCTACAAACGCTTATTTTTAATAGAAATCGTTGTTTTAAGCCTTAACTTCACATTGGAAACGTGGGAAATCGAATTATAATGAAGTTTTACCCATTTTGACATAAATAATCAAACTAAGAGTTTTGAAAGTAAACAAGCCGAGTATAATCATTAAAGCTTTCACAAAGCTTATTGTGACTAGAAATAGTTGTTTTAAACCTTAACTTCACATTGAAAACGTGGGAAATCGAACTATAATGAAGTTTTACCCATTTTGACATAAATAATCAAACTAAGAGTTTTGAAAGTAAACAAGCCGAGTAAAGTATAATCATTAAAGCTTTCACAAAGCTTATTTTGACTAGAAATAGTTGTTTTAAGCCTTAACTTCACATTGAAAACGTGGGAAATCGAACTATAATGAAGTTTTACCCATTTTGACATAAATAATCAAACTAAGAGTTTTGAAAGTAAACAAGCCGAGTATAATCATTAAGATGTCACAAAGCTTATTGTGACTAGAAATCGTTGTTTTAGCCTTAACTTCTCGTAGGGAACGTGGGACATTGGACCATAATGAAGTTTTAACGATTTTGTATAAAATCATAATTCTAATAGTTTTAAAATTTAACAAGACGAGCATAAACATATTTAATCTACAAACGCTTATTTTTAATAGAAATCGTTGTTTTAAGCCTTAACTTCAAACGCTTATTGGAAACGTTGTTTTAAATCGAATTATAATGAAGTTTTTTTACCCATTTTGACATAAATAATCAAACTAAGAGTTTTGAAAGTAAACAAGCCGAGTATAATCATTAAGATGTCACAAAGCTTATTGTGACTAGAAATAGTTGTTTTTAGCTTAACTTCTCGTAGGGAACGTGGGACATTGGACAATAACGAAGTTTTATCGATTTTGTATAAAATCATAATTCTAATAGTTTTAAAATTTAACAAGACGAGCATAAACATATTTTATCACAAACGCTTATTTTTAATAGAAATCGTTGTTTTAAGCCTTAACTTCACATTGGAAACGTGGGAAATCGAACTATAATGAAGTTTTACCCATTTTGACATAAATAATCAAACTAAGAGTTTTGAAAGTAAACAAGCCGAGTATAATCATTAAGATGTCACAAAGCTTATTGTGACTAGAAATCGTTGTTTTTAGCCTTAACTTCTCGTAGGGAACGTGGGACATTGGACGATAACGATAAGTTTTAACGATTTTGTATAAAATCATAATTCTAATAGTTTTAAAATTTAACAAGACGAGCATAAACATATTTTATCTACAAACGCTTATTTTTAATAGAAATCGTTGTTTTAAGCCTTAACTTCACATTGGAAACGTGGGAAATCGAACTATAATGAAGTTTTACCCATTTTGACATAAATAATCAAACTAAGAGTTTTGAAAGTAAACAAGCCGAGTATAATAATCATTAAAGCTTTCACAAAGCTTATTGTGACTAGAAATAGTTGTTTTAAACCTTAACTTCACATTGAAAACGTGGAAAATAGAACTATAATGAAGTTTTACCCATTTTGACATAAATAATCAAACTAAGAGTTTTGAAAGTAAACAAGTCGAGTATAATCATTAAAGCTTTCACAAAGCTTATTTTGACTAGAAATAGTTGTTTTAAGCCTTAACTTCACATTGAAAACGTGGGAAATTGAACTGTAATGAAGTTTTACCCATTTTGACATAAATAATCAAACTAAGAGTTTTGAAAGTAAACAAGCCGAGTATAATCATTAAGATGTCACAAAGCTTATTGTGACTAGAAATCGTTGTTTTAGCCTTAACTTCATTTAAGGAACGTGGGACATAGGACGATATCGAAGTTTTAACGATTTTGTATAAAATCATAATTCTAATAGTTTTAAAATTTAACAAGACGAGCATAAACATATTTTAATCTACAAACGCTTATTTTTAATAGAAATCGTTGTTTTAAGCCTTAACTTCACATTGGAAACGTGGGAAATCGAACTATAATGAAGTTTTACCCATTTTGACATAAATAATCAAACTAAGAGTTTTGAAAGTAAACAAGCCGAGTATAATCATTAAGATGTCACAAAGCTTATTGTGACTAGAAATCGTTGTTTTTAGCCTTAACTTCTCGTAGGAACGTGGGACATTGGACAATAACAAAGTTTTATCGATTTTGTATAAAATCATAATTCTAATAGTTTTAAAATTTAACAAGACGAGCATAAACATATTTTATCTACAAACGCTTATTTTTAATAGAAATCGTTGTTTTAAGCCTTAACTTCACATTGGAAACGTGGGAAATCGAACTATAATGAAGTTTTACCCATTTTGACATAAAAAATCAAACTAAGAGTTTTGAAAGTAAACAAGCCGAGTATAATCATTAAGATGTCACAAAGCTTATTGTGACTAGAAATCGTTGTTTTTAGCCTTAACTTCTCGTAGGGAACGTGGGACATTGGACGATAACGTAGTTTTAACGATTTTGTATAAAATCATAATTCTAATAGTTTTAAAATTTAACAAGACGAGCATAAATATATTTTATCTACAAACGCTTATTTTTAATAGAAATCGTTGTTTTAAGCCTTAACTTCACATTGGAAACGTGGGAAATCGAATTATAATGAAGTTTTACCCATTTTGACATAAATAATCAAACTAAGAGTTTTGAAAGTAAACAAGCCGAGTATAATCATTAAAGCTTTCACAAAGCTTATTGTGACTAGAAATAGTTGTTTTAAACCTTAACTTCACATTGAAAACGTGGGAAATCGAACTATAATGAAGTTTTACCCATTTTGACATAAATAATCAAACTAAGAGTTTTGAAAGTAAACAAGTCGAGTATAATCATTAAAGCTTTCACAAAGCTTATTTTGACTAGAAATAGTTGTTTTAAGCCTTAACTTCACATTGAAAACGTGGGAAATCGAACTATAATGAAGTTTTACCCATTTTGACATAAATAATCAAACTAAGAGTTTTGAAAGTAAACAAGCCGAGAATAATCATTAAAGCTTTCACAAAGCTTATTGTGACTAGAAATCGTTGTTTTAAGCCTTAACTTCACATTGAAAACGTGGGAAATCGAACTATAATGAAGTTTTACCCATTTTGACATAAATAATCAAACTAAGAGTTTTGAAAGTAAACAAGCGAGTATAATCATTAAAGCTTTCACAAAGCTTATTTTGACTAGAAATAGTTGTTTTAAGCCTTAACTTCACATTGAAAACGTTTTGGAAATCGAACTATAATGAAGTTTTACCCATTTTGACATAAATAATCAAACTAAGAGTTTTGAAAGTAAACAAGCCGAGTATAATCATTAAGATGTCACAAAGCTTATTGTGACTAGAAATCGTTGTTTTTAGCCTTAACTTCTCGTAGGAACGTGGGACATTGACGATAACGAAGTTTTAACGATTTTGTATAAAATCATAATTCTAATAGTTTTAAAATTTAACAAGACGAGCATAAACATATTTTATCTACAAAAGCTTATTTTTAATAGAAATCGTTGTTTTAAGCCTTAACTTCACATTGGAAACGTGGGAAATCGAACTATAATGAAGTTTTACCCATTTTGACATAAATAATCAAACTAAGAGTTTTGAAAGTAAACAAGCCGAGTATAATCATTAAGATGTCACAAAGCTTATTGTGACTAGAAATCGTTGTTTTTAGCCTTAACTTCTCGTAGGGAACGTGGGACATTGGACATAATAAAGTTTTATCGATTTTGTATAAAATCATAATTCTAATAGTTTTAAAATTTAACAAGACGAGCATAAACATATTTTATCTACAAACGCTTATTTTTAATAGAAATCGTTGTTTTAAGCCTTAACTTCACATTGGAAACGTGGGAAATCGAACTATAATGAAGTTTTACCCATTTTGACATAAATAATCAAACTAAGAGTTTTGAAAGTAAACAAGCCGAGTATAATCATTAAGATGTCACAAAGCTTATTGTGACTAGAAATTGTTGTTTTTAGCCTTAACTTCTCGTAGGGAACGTGGGACATTGGACGATAACGAAGTTTTAACGATTTTGTATAAAATCATAATTCTAATAGTTTTAAAATTTAACAAGACGAGCATAAACATATTTTATCTACAAACGCTTATTTTTAATAGAAATCGTTGTTTTAAGCCCTAACTTCACATTGGAAACGTGGGAAATCGAATTATAATGAAGTTTTACCCATTTTGACATAAATAATCAAACTAAGAGTTTTGAAAGTAAACAAGCCGAGTATAATCATTAAAGCTTTCACAAAGCTTATTGTGACTAGATATAGTTGTTTTAAACCTTAACTTCACATTGAAAACGTGGGAAATCGAACTATAATGAAGTTTTACCCATTTTGACATAAATAATCAAACTAAGAGTTTTGAAAGTAAACAAGCCGAGTATAATCATTAAAGCTTTCACAAAGCTTATTTTGACTAGAAATAGTTGTTTTAAGCCTTAACTTCACATTGAAAACGTGGGAAATCGAACTATAATGAAGTTTTACCCATTTTGACATAAATAATCAAACTAAGAGTTTTGAAAGTAAACAAGCCGAGTATAATCATTAAGATGTCACAAAGCTTATTGTGACTAGAAATCGTTGTTTTTAGCCTTAACTTCTCGTAGGGAACGTGGGACATTGACGATAACGAAGTTTTAACGATTTTGTATAAAATCATAATTCTAATAGTTTTAAAATTTAACAAGACGAGCATAAACATATTTTATCTACAAACGCTTATTTTTAATAGAAATCGTTGTTTTAAGCCTTAACTTCACATTGGAAACGTGGGAAATCGAATTATAATGAAGTTTTACCCATTTTGACATAAATAATCAAACTAAGAGTTTTGAAAGTAAACAAGCCGAGTATAATCATTAAAGCTTTCACAAAGCTTATTGTGACTAGAAATAGTTGTTTTAAACCTTAACTTCACATTGAAAACGTGGGAAATCGAACTATAATGAAGTTTTACCCATTTTGACATAAATAATCAAACTAAGAGTTTTGAAAGTAAACAAGCGAGTATAATCATTAAAGCTTTCACAAAGCTTATTTTGACTAGAAATAGTTGTTTTAAGCCTTAACTTCACATTGAAAACGTGGGAAATCGAACTATAATGAAGTTTTACCCATTTTGACATAAATAATCAAACTAAGAGTTTTGAAAGTAAACAAGCCGAGTATAATCATTAAGATGTCACAAAGCTTATTGTGACTAGAAATCGTTGTTTTAGCCTTAACTTCTCGTAGGAACGTGGGACATTGGACGATAACGAAGTTTTAACGATTTTGTATAAAATCATAATTCTAATAGTTTTAAAATTTAACAAGACGAGCATAAACATATTTTATCTACAAACGCTTATTTTTAATAGAAATCGTTGTTTTAAGCCTTAACTTCACATTGGAAACGTGGGAAATCGAAGTATAATGAAGTTTTACCCATTTTGACATAAATAATCAAACTAAGAGTTTTGAAAGTAAACAAGCCGAGTATAATCATTAAGATGTCACAAAGCTTATTGTGACTAGAAATTGTTGTTTTTAGCCTTAACTTCTCGTTGGAAAACGTGGGACATTGGACGATAACGAAGTTTTAACGATTTTGTATAAAATCATAATTCTAATAGTTTTAAAATTTAACAAGACGAGCATAAATATATTTTATCTACAAAACGCTTATTTTTAATAGAAATCGTTGTTTTAAGCCTTAACTTCACATTGGAAACGTGGGAAATCGAATTATAATGAAGTTTTACCCATTTTGACATAAATAATCAAACTAAGAGTTTTAAAGTAAACAAGCCGAGTATAATCATTAAAGCTTTCACAAAGCTTATTGTGACTAGATATAGTTGTTTTAAACCTTAACTTCACATTGAAAACGTGGGGGAAATCGAACTATAATGAAGTTTTACCCATTTTGACATAAATAATCAAACTAAGAGTTTTGAAAGTAAACAAGCCGAGTATAATCATTAAAGCTTTCACAAAGCTTATTGTGACTAGAAATAGTTGTTTTAAGCCTTAACTTCACATTGAAAACGTGGGAAATCGAACTATAATGAAGTTTTACCCATTTTGACATAAATAATCAAACTAAGAGTTTTGAAAGTAAACAAGCCGAGTATAATCATTAAGATGTCACAAAGCTTATTGTGACTAGAAATCGTTGTTTTAGCCTTAACTTCTAGTAGGGAACGTGGGACATTGACGATAACGAAGTTTTAACGATTTTGTATAAAATCATAATTCTAATAGTTTTAAAATTTAACAAGACGAGCATAAACATATTTTATTTATTTACAAACGCTTATTTTTAATAGAAATCGTTGTTTTAAGCCTTAACTTCACATTGGAAACGTGGGAAATCGAATTATAATGAAGTTTTACCCATTTTGACATAAATAATCAAACTAAGAGTTTTGAAAGTAAACAAGCCGAGTATAATCATTAAGATGTCACAAAGCTTATTGTGACTAGAAATCGTTGTTTTTAGCCTTAACTTCTCGTAGGGAACGTGGGACATTGGACAATAACGAAGTTTTATTGATTTTGTATAAAATCATAATTCTAATAATTTTAAATTAAACAAGACGAGCATAAACATATTTTATCTACAAACGCTTATTTTTAATAGAAATCGTTGTTTTAAGCCCTACCTTCACATTGGAAACGTGGGAAATCGAACTATAATGAAGTTTTACCCATTTTGACATAAATAATTAAACTAAGAGTTTTGAAAGTAAACAAGCCGAGTATAATCATTAAAGCCTTCACAAAGCTTATTGTGACTAGAAATAGTTGTTTTAAACCTTAACTTCACATTGAAAACGTGGGAAATCGAACTATAATGAAGTTTTACCCATTTTGACATAAATAATCAAACTAAGAGTTTTGAAAGTAAACAAGCCAGTATAATCATTAAAGCCTTCACAAAGCTTATTGGGACTAGAAATAGTTGTTTTAAGCCTTAACTTCACATTGAAAACGTGGGAAATAGAACTATAATGAAGTTTTACCCATTTTGACATAAATAATCAAACTAAGAGTTTTGAAAGTAAACAAGCCGAGTATAATCATTAAGATGTCACAAAGCTTATTGTGACTAGAAATCGTTGTTTTAGCCTTAACTTCTCGTATGGGAACGTGGGACATTGGACCATAACGAAGTTTTAACGATTTTGTATAAAATCATAATTCTAATAGTTTTAAAATTTAACAAGACGAGCATAACATATTTTATCTACAAACGCTTATTTTTAATAGAAATCGTTGTTTTAAGCCTTAACTACATTGGAAACGTGGAAATCGAACTATAATGAAGTTTTACCCATTTTGACATAAATAATCAAACTAAGAGTTTTGAAAGTAAACAAGCCGAGTATAATCATTAAGATGTCACAAAGCTTATTGTGACTAGAAATAGTTGTTTTTAGCCTTAACTTTCTCGTAGGGAACGTGGGACATTGGACAATAACGAAGTTTTATCGATTTTGTATAAAATCATAATTCTAATAGTTTTAAATTAAACAAGACGAGCATAAACATATTTTATCTACAAACGCTTATTTTTAATAGAAATAGTTGTTTTAAGCCTAACTTCACATTGGAAACGTGGGAAATCGAATTATAATGAAGTTTTACCCATTTTGACATAAATAATCAAACTAAGAGTTTTGAAAGTAAACAAGCCGAGTATAATCATTAAGATGTCACAAAGCTTATTGTGACTAGAAATTTGTTGTTTTTAGCCTTAACTTCTCGTAGGGAACGTGGGACATTGGACGATAACGAAGTTTTAACGATTTTGTATAAAATCATAATTCTAATAGTTTTAAAATTTAACAAGACGAGCATAAATATATTTTATCTACAAACGCTTATTTTTAATAGAAATCGTTGTTTTAAGCCTTAACTTCACATTGGAAACGTGGGAAATCGAACTATAATGAAGTTTTACCCATTTTGACATAAATAATCAAACTAAGAGTTTTGAAAGTAAACAAGCCGAGTATAATCATTAAAGCTTTCACAAAGCTTATTGTGACTAGATATAGTTGTTTTAAACCTTAACTTCATATTGAAAACGTGGGAAATCGAACTATAATGAAGTTTTACCCATTTTGACATAAATAATTAAACTAAGAGTTTTGAAAGTAAACAAGTCGAGTATAATCATTAAAGCTTTCACAAAGCTTATTTTGACTAGAAATAGTTGTTTTAAGCCTTAACTTCACATTGAAAACGTGGGAAATCGAACTATAATGAAGTTTTACCCATTTTGACATAAATAATCAAACTAAGAGTTTTGAAAGTAAACAAGCCGAGTATAATCATTAAGATGTCACAAAGCTTATTGTGACTAGAAATCGTTGTTTTTAGCCTTAACTTCTCGTATGGAACGTGGGACATTGACGATAACGAAGTTTTAACGATTTTGTATAAAATCATAATTCTAATAGTTTTAAAATTTAACAAGACGAGCATATCATATTTAATCTACAAACGCTTATTTTTAATAGAAATCGTTGTTTTAAGCCTTAACTTCACATTGGAAACGTGGGAAATCGAACTATAATGAAGTTTTACCCATTTTGACATAAATAATCAAACTAAGAGTTTTGAAAGTAAACAAGCCGAGTATAATCATTAAGATGTCACAAAGCTTATTGTGACTAGAAATCGTTGTTTTTAGCCTTAACTTCTCGTAGGGAACGTGGGACATTGGACGATAACGAAGTTTTAACGATTTTGTATAAAATCATAATTCTAATAGTTTTAAAATTTAACAAGACGACATAAATATATTTTATCTACAAACGCTTATTTTTAATAGAAATCGTTGTTTTAAGCCCTACCTTCACATTGGAAACGTGGGAAATCGAATTATAATGAAGTTTTACCCATTTTGACATAAATAATCAAACTAAGAGTTTTGAAAGTAAACAAGCCGAGAATAATAATCATTAAAGCTTTCACAAAGCTTATTGTGACTAGAAATAGTTGTTTTAAGCCTTAACTTCACATTGAAATCGTGGGAAATCGAACTATAATGAAGTTTTACCCATTTTGACATAAATAATCAAACTAAGAGTTTTGAAAGTAAACAAGTCGAGTATAATCATTAAAGCTTTCACAAAGCTTATTTTGACTAGAAATAGTTGTTTTAAGCCTTAACTTCACATTGAAAACGTGGGAAATCGAACTATAATGAAGTTTTACCCATTTTGACATAAAATAATCAAACTAAGAGTTTTGAAAGTAAACAAGCCGAGAATAATCATTATAGCTTTCACAAAGCTTATTGTGACTAGAAATAGTTGTTTTAAACCTTAACTTCACATTGAAAACGTGGGAAATCGAACTATAATGAAGTTTTACCCATTTTGACATAAATAATCAAACTAAGAGTTTTGAAAGTAAACAAGTCGAGTATAATCATTAAAGCTTTCACAAAGCTTATTTTGACTAGAAATAGTTGTTTTAAGCCTTAACTTCACATTGAAAACGTTGGAAATCGAACTATAATGAAGTTTTACCCATTTTGACATAAATAATCAAACTAAGAGTTTTGAAAGTAAACAAGCCGAGTATAATCATTAAGATGTCACAAAGCTTATTGTGACTAGAAATCGTTTGTTTTAGCCTTAACTTCTCGTAGGGAACGTGGGACATTGGACGATAACGAAGTTTTAACGATTTTGTATAAAATCATAATTCTAATAGTTTTAAAATTTAACAAGACGAGCATTAACATATTTAATCTACAAACGCTTATTTTTAATAGAAATCGTTGTTTTAAGCCCTTAACTTCACATTGGAAACGTGGGAAATCGAATTATAATGAAGTTTTACCCATTTTGACATAAATAATTAAACTAAAAGTTTTGAAATTAAACAAGCTGAGTATAATCATTAAGATGTCACAAAGCTTATTGTGACTAGAAATCGTTTTTTTTAGCCTTAATTTCTCGTAGGGAACATGGGACATTGGACAATAATGAAGTTTTATCGATTTTGTATAAAATCATAATTCTAATAGTTTTAAAATTTAACAAGACGAGCATAAACATATTTTATCTACAAACTTTATTTTTAATAGAAATCGTTGTTTTAAGCCTTAACTTCACATTGGAAACGTGGGAAATCGAACTATAATGAAGTTTTACCCATTTTGACATAAATAATCAAACTAAGAGTTTTGAAAGTAAACAAGCCGAGTATAATCATTAAGATGTCACAAAGCTTATTGTGACTAGAAATTGTTGTTTTTAGCCTTAACTTCTCGTAGGGAACGTGGGACATTGGACGATAATGTAGTTTTAACAATTTTGTATAAAATCATAATTCTAATAGTTTTAAAATTTAACAAGACGAGCATAAATATATTTTATCTACAAACGCTTATTTTTAATAGAAATCGTTGTTTTAAGCCCTACCTTCACATTGGAAACGTGGGAAATCGAATTATAATGAAGTTTTACCCATTTTGACATAAATAATCAAACTAAGAGTTTTGAAAGTAAACAAGCCGAGTATAATCATTAAAGCTTTCACAAAGCTTATTGTGACTAGATATAGTTGTTTTAAACCTTAACTTCACATTGAAAACGTGGGAAATCGAACTATAATGAAGTTTTACCCACTTTGACATAAATAATCAAACTAAGAGTTTTGAAAGTAAACAAGCCGAGTATAATCATTAAAGCTTTCACAAAGCTTATTTTGACTAGAAATAGTTGTTTTAAGCCTTAACTTCACATTGAAAACGTGGGAAATCGAACTATAATGAAGTTTTACCCATTTTGACATAAATAATCAAACTAAGAGTTTTGAAAGTAAACAAGCCGAGTATAATCATTAAGATGTCACAAAGCTTATTGTGACTAGAAATCGTTGTTTTTAGCCTTAACTTCTCGTGGGACATTGGACGATAACGAAGTTTTAACGATTTTGTATAAAATCATAATTCTAATAGTTTTAAAATTTAACAAGACGAGGATAAACATATTTTATCTACAAACGCTTATTTTTAATAGAAATCGTTGTTTTAAGCCTTAACTTCATATTGAAAACGTGGGAAATCGAACTATAATGAAGTTTTACCTATTTTGACATAAATAATCAAACTAAGAGTTTTAAAAGTAAACAAGCCGAGTAGAATCATTAAAGCCTTCACAAAGCTTATTGTGACTAGATATAGTTGTTTTAAACCTTAACTTCACATTGAAAACGTGGGAAATAGAACTATAATGAAGTTTTACCCACTTTGATATAAATAATTAAACTAAGAGTTTTGAAAGTAAACAAGTCGAGTATAATCATTAAAGCTTTCACAAAGCTTATTTTGACTAGAAATAGTTGTTTTAAGCCTTAACTTCACATTGAAAACGTGGGAAATCGAACTATAATGAAGTTTTACCCATTTTGACATAAATAATCAAACTAAGAGTTTTGAAAGTAAACAAGCCGAGTATAATCATTAAGATGTCACAAAGCTTATTGTGACTAGAAATCGTTGTTTTAGCCTTAACTTCTCGTATGGAACGTGGGACATTGACGATAACGAAGTTTTAACGATTTTGTATAAAATCATAATTCTAATAGTTTTAAAATTTAACAAGACGAGCATAAACATATTTTATCTACTAACGCTTATTTTTAATAGAAATCGTTGTTTTAAGCCCTACCTTCACATTGGAAACGTGGGAAATCGAATTATAATGAAGTTTTACCCATTTTGACATAAATAATCAAACTAAGAGTTTTGAAAGTAAATAAGCCGAGTATAATCATTAAGATGTCACAAAGCTTATTGTGACTAGAAATTGTTGTTTTTAGCCTTAACTTCTCTTTAATGAACGTGGGACATTGGACGATAACGTAGTTTTAACGATTTTGTATAAAATCATAATTCTAATAGTTTTAAAATTTAACAAGACGAGCATAAATATATTTTATCTAGAAACGCTTATTTTTAATAGAAATCGTTGTTTTAAGCCCTACCTTCACATTGGAAAACGTGGGAAATAGAATTATAATGAAGTTTTACCCATTTTGACATAAATAATCAAACTAAGAGTTTTGAAAGTAAACAAGCCGAGAATAATCATTAAAGCTTTCACAAAGCTTATTGTGACTAGATATAGTTGTTTTAAACCTTAACTTCACATTGAAAACGTGGGAAATCGAACTATAATGAAGTTTTACCCACTTTGACATAAATAATCAAACTAAGAGTTTTGAAAGTAAACAAGCCGAGTATAATCATTAAAGCTTTCACAAAGCTTATTTTGACTAGAAATAGTTGTTTTAAGCCTTAACTTCACATTGAAAACGTGGGAAATCGAACTATAATGAAGTTTTACCCATTTTGACATAAATAATCAAACTAAGAGTTTTGAAAGTAAACAAGCCGAGTATAATCATTAAGATGTCACAAAGCTTATTGTGACTAGAAATCGTTGTTTTTTAGCCTTAACTTCTCATAGGGAACGTGGGACATTGGACGATAACGAAGTTTTAACGATTTTGTATAAAATCATAATTCTAATAGTTTTAAAATTTAACAAGACGAGCATAAACATATTTTATCTACAAACGCTTATTTTTAATAGAAATCGTTGTTTTAAGCCTTAACTTCACATTGGAAACGTGGGAAATCGAACTATAATGAAGTTTTACCCATTTTGACATAAATAATCAAACTAAGAGTTTTGAAAGTAAACAAGCCGAGTATAATCATTAAGATGTCACAAAGCTTATTGTGACTAGAAATCGTTGTTTTTAGCCTTAATTTCTCGTAGGGAACGTGGGACATTGGACAATAACGAAGTTTTATCGATTTTGTATAAAATCATAATTCTAATAGTTTTAAAATTTAACAAGACGAGCATAAACATATTTTATCTACAAACGCTTATTTTTAATAGAAATCGTTGTTTTAAGCCCTACCTTCACATTGGAAACGTGGGAAATCGAATTATAATGAAGTTTTACCCATTTTGACATAAATAATCAAACTAAGAGTTTTGAAAGTAAATAAGCCGAGTATAATCATTAAGATGTCACAAAGCTTATTGTGACTAGAAATTGTTGTTTTTAGCCTTAACTTCTCTTTAATGAACGTGGGACATTGGACGATAACGTAGTTTTAACGATTTTGTATAAAATCATAATTCTAATAGTTTTAAAATTTAACAAGACGAGCATAAATATATTTTATCTACAAAACGCTTATTTTTAATAGAAATCGTTGTTTTAAGCCTTACTTCACATTGGAAAACGTGGGAAATCGAATTATAATGAAGTTTTACCCATTTTGACATAAATAATCAAACTAAGAGTTTTGAAAGTAAACAAGCCGAGTATAATCATTAAAGCTTTCACAAAGCTTATTGTGACTAGATATAGTTGTTTTAAACCTTAACTTCACATTGAAAACGTGGGAAATAGAACTATAATGAAGTTTTACCCATTTTGACATAAATAATCAAACTAAGAGTTTTGAAAGTAAACAAGCCGAGTATAATCATTAAAGCTTTCACAAAGCTTATTTTGACTAGAAATAGTTGTTTTAAGCCTTAACTTCACATTGAAAACGTGGGAAATCGAACTATAATGAAGTTTTACCCATTTTGACATAAATAATCAAACTAAGAGTTTTGAAAGTAAACAAGCCGAGTATAATCATTAAGATGTCACAAAGCTTATTGTGACTAGAAATCGTTGTTTTTAGCCTTAACTTCTAGTAGGGAACGTGGGACATTGGACGATAACGAAGTTTTAACGATTTTGTATAAAATCATAATTCTAATAGTTTTAAAATTTAACAAGACGAGCATAAACATATTTTATCTACAAACGCTTATTTTTAATAGAAATCGTTGTTTTAAGCCCTACCTTCACATTGGAAACGTGGGAAATCGAATTATAATGAAGTTTTACCCATTTTGACATAAATAATCAAACTAAGAGTTTTGAAAGTAAACAAGCCGAGTATAAATCATTAAAGCTTTCACAAAGCTTATTGTGACTAGAAATATTGTTTTAAGCCTTAACTTCACATTGTCACAAAGCTTATTTTGACTAAAAATCGTTTTTTTGAGCCTTAATTTCTCGTAGGGAATCATTAAGGTCACATTGGCTTATTGTGACTAGAAATCGTTAAGCCTTAACTTCTCGTAGTTTTACGATAACGAAGTTTTAACGATTTTGTATAAAATCATAATTCTAATAGTTTTAAAATTTAACAAGACGAGCATAAACATATTTTATCTACAAACGCTTATTTTTAATAGAAATCGTTGTTTTAAGCCTACCTTCACATTGGAAACGTGGGAAATCGAATTATAATGAAGTTTTACCCATTTTGACATAAATAATCAAACTAAGAGTTTTGAAAGTAAACAAGCCGAGTATAATCATTAAGATGTCACAAAGCTTATTGTGACTAGAAATAGTTGTTTTTAGCCTTAACTTCTCGTAGGGAACGTGGGACATTGGACAATAACGAAGTTTTACCGATTTTGTATAAAATCATAATTCTAATAGTTTTAAAATTAAACAAGACGAGCATAAACATATTTTATCTACAAACGCTTATTTTTAATAGAAATCGTTGTTTTAAGCCTTAACTTCACATTGGAAACGTGGGAAATCGAACTATAATGAAGTTTTACCCATTTTGACATAAATAATCAAACTAAGAGTTTTGAAAGTAAACAAGCCGAGTATAATCATTAAAGCTTTCACAAAGCTTATTGTGACTAGAAATAGTTGTTTTAAACCTTAACTTCACATTGAAAACGTGGGAAATCGAACTATATAATGAAGTTTTACCCATTTTGACATAAATAATCAAACTAAGAGTTTTGAAAGTAAACAAGCCGAGTATAATCATTAAAGCTTTCACAAAGCTTATTGGGACTAGAAATAGTTGTTTTAAGCCTTAACTTCACATTGAAAACGTGGGAAATCGAACTATAATGAAGTTTTACCCATTTTTACATAAATAATCAAACTAAGAGTCTTGAAAGTAAACAAGCCGAGTATAATCATTAAGATGTCACAAAGCTTATTGGGACTAGAAATCGTTGTTTTTAGCCTTAACTTCACATTGGAAACGTGGGAAATCGAACTATAATGAAGTTTTAACGATTTTGTATAAAATCATAATTCTAATAGTTTTAAAATTTAACAAGACGAGCATAAACATATTTTTCTACAAACGCTTATTTTTAATAGAAATCGTTGTTTTAAGCCTTAACTTCACATTGGAAACGTGGAAATTGAATTATAATGAAGTTTTACCCATTTTGACATAAATAATTAAACTAAGAGTTTTGAAATTAAACAAGCCGAGTATAATCATTAAGATGTCACAAAGCTTATTGTGACTAGAAATAGTTGTTTTTAGCCTTAATTTCTCGTAGGGAACGTGGGACATTGGACAATAACGAACTTTTATCGATTTTGTATAAAATCATAATTCTAATAATTTTAAATTAAACAAGACGAGCATAAACATATTTTATCTACAAACGCTTATTTTTAATAGAAATAGTTGTTTTAAGCCCTACCTTCACATTGGAAACGTGGGAAATCGAACTATAATGAAGTTTTACCCATTTTGACATAAATAATCAAACTAAGAGTTTTGAAAGTAAACAAGCCGAGTATAATCATTAAGATGTCACAAAGCTTATTGTGACTAGAAATAGTTGTTTTTAGCCTTAACTTCACATTGGAACGTGGGACATTGGACGATAATGAAGTTTTAACGATTTTGTATAAAATAATCAATTCTAATAGTTTTGAAATTTAACAAGACGAGCATAAATATATTTTATCTACAAACGCTTATTTTTAATAGAAATCGTTGTTTTAAGCCTTAACTTCACATTGGAAACGTGGGAAATCAACTATAATGAAGTTTTACCCATTTTGACATAAATAATCAAACTAAGAGTTTTGAAAGTAAACAAGCCGAGATAATCATTAAAGCTTTCACAAAGCTTATTGTGACTAGAAATAGTTGTTTTAAACCTTAACTTCACATTGAAAACGTGGGAAATCGAACTATAATGAAGTTTTACCCATTTTGACATAAATAATCAAACTAAGAGTTTTGAAAGTAAACAAGTCGAGTATAATCATTAAAGCTTTCACAAAGCTTATTTTGACTAGAAATAGTTGTTTTAAGCCTTAACTTCACATTGAAAACGTGGAAATCGAACTATAATGAAGTTTTACCCATTTTGACATAAATAATCAAACTAAGAGTTTTGAAAGTAAACAAGCCGAGTATAATCATTAAGATGTCACAAAGCTTATTGTGACTAGAAATCGTTGTTTTTAGCCTTAACTTCGTATTGGAACGTGGGACATTGGACGATAACGAAGTTTTAACGATTTTGTATAAAATCATAATTCTAATAGTTTTAAAATTTAACAAGACGAGCATTAAACATATTTTATCTACAAACGCTTATTTTTAATAGAAATCGTTGTTTTAAGCCCTAACTTCACATTGGAAACGTGGGAAATCGAATTATAATGAAGTTTTACCCATTTTGACATAAATAATCAAACTAAGAGTTTTGAAAGTAAACAAGCCGAGTATAATCATTAAGATGTCACAAAGCTTATTGTGACTAGAAATCGTTGTTTTTAGCCTTAACTTCTCGTAGGGAACGTGGGACATTGGACATAACGAAGTTTTAACGATTTTGTATAAAATCATAATTCTAATAGTTTTAAAATTTAACAAGACGAGCATAAACATATTTTATCTACAAACGCTTATTTTTAATAGAAATCGTTGTTTTAAGCCCTAACTTCACATTGGAAACGTGGGAAATCGAATTATAATGAAGTTTTACCCATTTTGACATAAATAATCAAACTAAGAGTTTTGAAAGTAAACAAGCCGAGATAATCATTAAAGCTTTCACAAAGCTTATTGTGACTAGATATAGTTGTTTTAAACCTTAACTTCACATTGAAAACGTGGAAAATAGAACTATAATGAAGTTTTACCCATTTTGACATAAATAATCAAACTAAGAGTTTTGAAAGTAAACAAGCCGAGTATAATCATTAAAGCTTTCACAAAGCTTATTGTGACTAGAAATAGTTGTTTTAAGCCTTAACTTCACATTGAAAACGTGGGAAATCGAAGTATAATGAAGTTTTACCCATTTTGACATAAATAATCAAACTAAGAGTTTTGAAAGTAAACAAGCCGAGTATAATCATTAAAGCCTTCACAAAGCTTATTGGCACTAAAAATAGTTGTTTTAAGCCTTAACTTCACATTGAAAACATGGGAAATCGAACTATAATGAAGTTTTACCCATTTTAACATAAATAATCAAACTAAGAGTTTTGAAAGTAAACAAGCCGAGAATAATCATTAAAGCTTTCACAAAGCTTATTGTGACAAGATATAGTTGTTTTAAACCTTAACTTCACATTGAAAACGTGGGAAATAGAACTATAATGAAGTTTTAATGAAGTTTTACCCATTTTGACATAAATAATTAAACTAAGAGTTTTGAAAGTAAACAAGCCGAGTATAATCATTAAAGCTTTCACAAAGCTTATTTTGACTAGAAATAGTTGTTTTAAGCCTTAACTTCACATTGAAAACGTGGGAAATCGAATATAATGAAGTTTTACCCATTTTGACATAAATAATCAAACTAAGAGTTTTGAAAGTAAACAAGCCGAGTATAATCATTAAGATGTCACAAAGCTTATTGTGACTAGAAATCGTTGTTTTTAGCCTTAACTTCTCGTAGGGAACGTGGGACATTGGACGATAAAAGAAGTTTTAACGATTTTGTATAAAATCATAATTCTAATAGTTTTAAAATTTA
This sequence comes from Stephania japonica, assembly GCA_039657345.1. Classification (NCBI taxonomy): domain Eukaryota; kingdom Viridiplantae; phylum Streptophyta; class Magnoliopsida; order Ranunculales; family Menispermaceae; genus Stephania; species Stephania japonica. Next base: position 175,659 of record JBBNAE010000024.1, on the reverse strand, counting down.
ACAAGACGAGGACATAAACATATTTTATCTACAAACGCTTATTTTTAATGAAATCGTTGTTTTAAGCCTTAACTTCATATTGAAAACGTGGGAAATCGAACTATAATGAAGTTTTACCTATTTTGACATAAATAATCAAACTAAGAGTTTTAAAAGTAAACAAGCCGAGTATAATCATTAAAGCCTTCACAAACTTATTGTGACTAGAAATAGTTGTTTTAAACCTTAACTTCACATTGAAAACGTGGGAAATCGAAGTATAATGAAGTTTTACCCATTTTGACATAAATAATCAAACTAAGAGTTTTGAAAGTAAACAAGCCGAGTATAATCATTAAAGCCTTCACAAAGCTTATTGGCACTAGAAATAGTTGTTTTAAGCCTTAACTTCACATTGAAAACATGGGAAATCGAACTATAATGAAGTTTTACCCATTTTGACATAAATAATCAAACTAAGAGTTTTGAAAGTAAACAAGCCGAGTATAATCATTAAAGCTTTCAAAAAGCTTATTGTGACTAGAAATAGTTGTTTTAAGCCTTAACTTCACATTGGAAACGTGGGAAATCGAACTATAATGAAGTTTTACCCATTTTGACATAAATAATTAAACTAAGAGTTTTGAAAGTAAACAAGCCGAGTATAATCATTAAAGCCTTCACAAAGCTTATTGTGACTAGAAATAGTTGTTTTAAGCCTTAACTTCACATTGGAAACGTGGGAAATCGAACTATAATGAAGTTTTACCCATTTTGACATAAATAATTAAACTAAGAGTTTTGAAAGTAAACAAGCCGAGTATAATCATTAAAGCCTTCACAAAGCTTATTGTGACTAGAAATAGTTGTTTTAAACCTTAACTTCACATTGAAAACGTGGGAAATCGAACTATAATGAAGTTTTACCCATTTTGACATAAATAATTAAACTAAGAGTTTTGAAAGTAAACAAGCCGAGTATAATCATTAAAGCCTTCACAAAGCTTATTGTGACTAGAAATAGTTGTTTTAAACCTTAACTTCACATTGAAAACGTGGGAAATCGAACTATAATGAAGTTTTACCCATTTTGACATAAATAATCAAACTAAGAGTTTTGAAAGTAAACAAGCCGAGTATAATCATTAAAGCCTTCACAAAGCTTATTGGGACTACAAATAGTTGTTTAAAGCCATAACTTCACATTGAAAACGTGGAAAATAGAACTATAATGAAGTTTTACCCACTTTGACATAAATAATTAAACTAAGAGTTTTGAAAGTAAACAAGGCGAGTATAATCATTAAAGCTTTCACAAAGCTTATTTTGACTAGAAATAGTTGTTTTAAGCCTTAACTTCACATTGAAAACGTGGGAAATCGAATATAATGAAGTTTTACCCATTTTGACATAAATAATCAAACTAAGAGTTTTGAAAGTAAACAAGCCGAGTATAATCATTAAGATGTCACAAAGCTTATTGTGACTAGAAATCGTTGTTTTTAGCCTTAACTTCTCGTAGGGAACGTGGGAGATTGGACGATAACGAAGTTTTAACGATTTTGTATAAAATAATAATTCTAATAGTTTTAAAATTTAACAAGACGAGGACAAACATATTTTATCTACAAACGCTTATTTTTAATGGAAATCGTTGTTTTAAGCCTTAACTTCATATTGAAAACGTGGGAAATCGAACTATAATGAAGTTTTACCTATTTTGACATAAATAATCAAACTATGAGTTTTGAAAGTAAACAAGCCGAGTATAATCATTAAAGCCTTCACAAAGCTTATTGGCACTAGAAATAGTTGTTTTAAGCCATAACTTCACATTGAAAACGTGGGAAATCGAACTATAATGAAGTTTTACCCATTTTGACATAAATAATTAAACTAAGAGTTTTGAAAGTAAACAAGCCGAGTATAATCATTAAAGCCTTCACAAAGCTTATTGTGATTAGAAATAGTTGTTTTAAACCTTAACTTCACATTGAAAACGTGGGAAATCGAACTATAATGAAGTTTTACCCTATTTGACATAAATAATCAAACTTAGAGTTTTGAAAGTAAACAAGCCGAGTATAATCATTAAAGCCTTCACAAAGCTTATTGGCACTAGAAATAGTTGTTTTAAGCCTTAACTTCACATTGAAAACATGGGAAATCGAACTATAATGAAGTTTTACCCATTTTGACATAAATAATCAAACTAAGAGTTTTGAAAGTAAACAAGCCGAGTATAATCATTAAAGCTTTCAAAAAGCTTATTGTGACTAGAAATAGTTGTTTTAAGCCTTAACTTCACATTGGAAACGTGGGAAATCGAACTATAATGAAGTTTTACCCATTTTGACATAAATAATTAAACTAAGAGTTTTGAAAGTAAACAAGCCGAGTATAATCATTAAGATGTCACAAAGCTTATTGTGACTAGAAATCGTTGTTTTTAGCCTTAACTTCTCGTAGGGAACGTGGGACATTGGACGATAACGAAGTTTTAACGATTTTGTATAAAATCATAATTCTAATAGTTTTAAAATTTAACAAGACGAGCATAAACATTTTTTATCTACAAACGCTTATTTTTAATAGAAATCGTTGTTTTAAGCCTTAACTTCACATTGGCAACGTGGGAAATCGAACTATAATGAAGTTTTACCCATTTTGAAATAAATAATCAAACTAAGAGTTTTGAAAGTAAACAAGCCGAGTATAATCATTAAATCTTTCACAAAGCTTATTGTGACTAGACATAGTTGTTTTAAACCTTAACTTCACATTGAAAACGTGGGAAATCGAACTATAATGAAGTTTTACCCATTTTGACATAAATAATCAAACTAAGAGTTTTGAAAGTAAACAAGCCGAGTATAATCATTAAAGCTTTCACAAAGCTTATTGTGACTAGAAATAGTTGTTTTAAGCCTTAACTTCACATTGAAAACGTGGGAAATCGAACTATAATGAAGTTTTACCCTATTTGACATAAATAATCAAACTTAGAGTTTTGAAAGTAAACAAGCCGAGTATAATCATTAAAGCCTTCACAAAGCTTATTGGCACTAGAAATAGTTGTTTTAAGCCTTAACTTCACATTGAAAACATGGGAAACCGAACTATAATGAAGTTTTACCCATTTTGACATAAATAATCAAACTAAGAGTTTTGAAAGTAAACAAGCCGAGTATAATCATTAAAGCTTTCAAAAAGCTTATTGTGACTAGAAATAGTTGTTTTAAGCCTTAACTTCACATTGAAAACGTGGGAAATCGAACTATAATGAAGTTTTACCCATTTTGACATAAATAATTAAACTAAAAGTTTTGAAAGTAAACAAGCCGAGTATAATCATTAAGATGTCACAAAGCTTATTGTGACTAGAAATCGTTGTTTTTAGCCTTAACTTCTCGTAGGGAACGTGGGACATTGGACGATAACGAAGTTTTAACGATTTTGTATAAAATCATAATTCTAATAGTTTTAAAATTTAACAAGACGAGCATAAACATTTTTTATCTACAAACGCTTATTTTTAATAGAAATCGTTGTTTTAAGCCTTAACTTCACATTGGAAACGTGGGAAATCGAACTATAATGAAGTTTTACCCATTTTGAAATAAATAATCAAACTTAGAGTTTTGAAAGTAAACAAGCCGAGTATAATCATTAAATCTTTCACAAAGCTTATTGTGACTAGACATAGTTGTTTTAAACCTTAACTTCACATTGAAAACGTGGGAAATCGAACTATAATGAAGTTTTACCCATTTTGACATAAATAATCAAACTAAGAGTTTTGAAAGTAAACAAGCCGAGTATAATCATTAAAGCTTTCACAAAGCTTATTGTGACTAGAAATAGTTGTTTTAAGCCTTAACTTCACATTGAAAACGTGGGAAATCGAACTATAATGAAGTTTTACCCATTTTGACATAAATAATCAAACTAAGAGTTTTGAAAGTAAACAAGCCGAGTATAATCATTAAGATGTCACAAAGCTTATTGTGACTAGAAATCGTTGATTTTAGCCTTAACTTCTCGTATGGAACGTGGGACATTGGACGATAACGAAGTTTTAACGATTTTGTATAAAATCATAATTCTAATAGTTTTAAAATTTAACAAGACGAGCATTATCATATTTAATCTACAAACGCTTATTTTTAATAGAAATCGTTGTTTTAAGCCCTACCTTCACATTGGAAACGTGGGAAATCGAATTATAATGAAGTTTTACCCATTTTGACATAAATAATTAAACTAAGAGTTTTGAAATTAAACAAGCCGAGTATAATCATTAAGATGTCACAAAGCTTATTGTTACTAGAAATCGTTGTTTTTAGCCTTAATTTCTCGTAGGGAACGTGGGACATTGGACAATAACGAAGTTTTATCGATTTTGTATAAAATCATAATTCTAATAGTTTTAAAATTTAACAAGACGAGCATAAACATATTTTATATACAAACGCTTATTTTTAATAGAAATCGTTGTTTTAAGCCCTACCTTCACATTGGAAATGTGGGAAATCGAATTATAATGAAGTTTTACCCATTTTGACATAAATAATCAAACTAAGAGTTTTGAAAGTAAACAAGCCGAGTATAATCATTAAGATGTCACAAAGCTTTTTGTGACTAGAAATTGTTGTTTTTAGCCTTAACTTCTCGTAGGGAACGTGGGACATTGGACGATAACGTAGTTTTAACGATTTTGTATAAAATCATAATTCTAATAGTTTGAAAATTTAACAAGACGAGCATAAATATATTTTATCTAGAAACGCTTATTTTTAATAGAAATCGTTGTTTTAAGCCCTACCTTCACATTGGAAACGTGGGAAATCGAATTATAATGAAGTTTTACCCATTTTAACATAAATAATCAAACTAAGAGTTTTGAAAGTAAACAAGCCGAGTATAATCATTAAAGCTTTCACAAAGCTTATTTTGACTAGAAATAGTTGTTTTAAGCCTTAACTTCACATTGAAAACGTGGGAAATCGAACTATAATGAAGTTTTACCCATTTTGACAAAAATATTCAAACTAAGAGTTTTGAAAGTAAACAAGCCGAGAATAATCATTAAAGCTTTCACAAAGCTTATTGTGACTAGATATAGTTGTTTTAAACCTTAACTTCACATTGAAAACGTGGGAAATAGAACTATAATGAAGTTTTACCCACTTTGACATAAATAATTAAACTAAGAGTTTTGAAAGTAAACAAGTCGAGTATAATCATTAAAGCTTTCACAAAGCTTATTTTGACTAGAAATAGTTGTTTTAAGCCTTAACTTCACATTGAAAACGTGGGAAATCGAACTATAATGAAGTTTTACCCATTTTGACATAAATAATCAAACTAAGAGTTTTGAAAGTAAACAAGCCGAGTATAATCATTAAGATGTCACAAAGCTTATTGTGACTAGAAATAGTTGATTTTAGCCTTAACTTCTCGTATGGAACGTGGGACATTGGACGATAACGAAGTTTTAACGATTTTGTATAAAATCATAATTCTAATAGTTTTAAAATTTAACAAGACGAGCATTAACATATTTAATCTACAAACGCTTATTTTTAATAGAAATCGTTGTTTTAAGCCCTACCTTCACATTGGAATCGTGGGAAATCGAATTATAATGAAGTTTTACCCATTTTGACATAAATAATTAAACTAAGAGTTTTGAAATTAAACAAGCCGAGTATAATCATTAAGATGTCACAAAGCTTATTGTGACTAGAAATCGTTTTTTTAGCCTTAATTTCTCGTAGGGAACGTGGGACATTGGACAATAACGAAGTTTTATCGATTTTGTATAAAATCATCATTCTAATAGTTTTAAAATTTAACAAGACGAGCATAAACATATTTTATCTACAAACGCTTATTTTTAATAGAAATCGTTGTTTTAAGCCCTACCTTCACATTGGAAACGTGGGAAATCGAATTATAATGAAGTTTTACCCATTTTGACATAAATAATCAAACTAAGAGTTTTAAAAGTAAACAAGCCGAGTATAATCATTAAGATGTCACAAAGCTTATTGTGACTAGAAATTGTTGTTTTTAGCCTTAACTTCTCGTAGGGAACGTGGGACATTGGACGATAACGTAGTTTTAACAATTTTGTATAAAATCATAATTCTAATAGTTTTAAAATTTAACAAGACGAGCATAAATATATTTTATCTACAAACGCTTATTTTTAATAGAAATCGTTGTTTTATGCCCTACCTTCACATTGGAAACGTGGGAAACCGAATTATAATGAAGTTTTACCCATTTTCACATAAATAATCAACTAAGAGTTTTGAAAGTAAACAAGCCGAGTATAATCATTAAAGCTTTCACAAAGCTTATTGTGACTAGAAATAGTTGTTTTAAGCCTTAACTTCACATTGAAAACGTGGGAAATCGAACTATAATGAAGTTTTACCCATTTTGACATATATAATCAAACTAAGAGTTTTGAAAGTAAACAAGCCGAGTATAATCATTAAGATGTCACAAAGCTTATTGTGACTAGAAATTGTTGTTTTTAGCCTTAACTTCTCGTAGGGAACGTGGGACATTGGACGATAACGTAGTTTTAACAATTTTGTATAAAATCATAATTCTAATAGTTTTAAAATTTAACAAGACGAGCATAAATATATTTTATCTACAAACGCTTATTTTTAATAGAAATCGTTGTTTTAAGCCCTACCTTCACATTGGAAACGTGGGAAATCAAATTATAATGAAGTTTTACCCATTTTGACATAAATAATCAAACTAAGAGTTTTGAAAGTAAACAAGCCGAGAATAATCATTAAAGCTTTCACAAAGCTTATTGTGACTAGATATAGTTGTTTTAAACCTTAACTTCACATTGAAAACGTGGGAAATAGAACTATAATGAAGTTTTACCCACTTTGACATAAATAATCAAACTAAGAGTTTTGAAAGTAAACAAGTCCGAGTATAATCATTAAAGCTTTCACAAAGCTTATTTTGACTAGAAATAGTTGTTTTAAGCATTAACTTCACATTGAAAACGTGGGAAATCGAACTATAATGAAGTTTTACCCATTTTGACATAAATAATCAAACTAAGAGTTTTGAAAGTAAACAAGCCGAGTATAATCATTAAGATGTCACAAAGCTTATTGTGACTAGAAATCGTTGATTTTAGCCTTAACTTCTCGTATGGAACGTGGGACATTGGACGATAACGAAGTTTTAACGATTTTGTATAAAATCATAATTCTAATAGTTTTAAAATTTAACAAGACGAGCATTAACATATTTAATCTACAAACGCTTATTTTTAATAGAAATCGTTGTTTTAAGCCCTACCTTCACATTGGAAACGTGGGAAATCGAATTATAATGAAGTTTTACCCATTTTGACATAAATAATTAAACTAAGAGTTTTGAAATTAAACAAGCCGAGTATAATCATTAAGATGTCACAAAGCTTATTGTGACTAGAAATCGTTGTTTTTAGCCTTAATTTCTCGTAGGGAACGTGGGACATTGGACAATAACGAAGTTTTATCGATTTTGTATAAAATCATAATTCTAATAGTTTTAAAATTTAACAAGACGAGCATAAACATATTTTATCACAAACGCTTATTTTTAATAGAAATCGTTGTTTTAAGCCCTACCTTCACATTGGAAACGTGGAAAATCGAATTATAATGAAGTTTTACCCATTTTGACATAAATAATCAAACTAAGAGTTTTGAAAGTAAACAAGCCGAGTATAATCATTAAGATGTCACAAAGCTTATTGTGACTAGAAATCGTTGTTTTTAGCCTTAACTTCGTAGGGAACGTGGGACATTGGACGATAACGTAGTTATAACGATTTTGTATAAAATCATAATTCTAATTGTTTTAAAATTTAACAAGACGAGCATAAATATATTTTATCTACAAACGCTTATTTTTAATAGAAATCGTTGTTTTAAGCCCTACCTTCACATTGAAAACGTGGGAAATCGAATTATAATGAAGTTTTACCCATTTTGACATAAATAATCAAACTAAGAGTTTTGAAAGTAAACAAGCCGAGAATAATCATTAAAGCTTTCACAAAGCTTATTGTGACTAGATATAGTTGTTTTAAACCTTAACTTCACATTGAAAACGTGGAAAATAGAACTATAATGAAGTTTTACCCACTTTGACATAAATAATTAAACTAAGAGTTTTGAAAGTAAACAAGTCGAGTATAATCATTAAAGCTTTCACAAAGCTTATTTTGACTAGAAATAGTTGTTTTAAGCGTTAACTTCACATTGAAAACGTGGGAAATCGAACTATAATGAAGTTTTACCCATTTTGACATAAATAATCAAACTAAGAGTTTTGAAAGTAAACAAGCCGAGAATAATCATTAAAGCTTTCACAAAGCTTATTGTGACTAGATATAGTTGTTTTAAACCTTAACTTCACATTGAAAACGTGGAAAATAGAACTATAATGAAGTTTTACCCACTTTGACATAAATAATTAAACTAAGAGTTTTGAAAGTAAACAAGTCGAGTATAATCATTAAAGCTTTCACAAAGCTTATTTTGACTAGAAATAGTTGTTTTAAGCCTTAACTTCACATTGAAAACGTGGGAAATCGAACTATAATGAAGTTTTACCCATTTTGACATAAATAATCAAACTAAGAGTTTTGAAAGTAAACAAGCCGAGTATAATCATTAAGATGTCACAAAGCTTATTGTGACTAGAAATCGTTGATTTTAGCCTTAACTTCTCGTATGGAACGTGGGACATTGGACGATAACGAAGTTTTAACGATTTTGTATAAAATCATAATTCTAATAGTTTTAAAATTTAACAAGACGAGCATTAACATATTTAATCTACAAACGCTTATTTTTAATAGAAATCGTTGTTTTAAGCCCTACCTTCACATTGGAAACGTGGGAAATCGAATTATAATGAAGTTTTACCCATTTTGACATAAATAATTAAACTAAGAGTTTTGAAATTAAACAAGCCGAGTATAATCATTAAGATGTCACAAAGCTTATTGTGACTAGAAATCGTTTTTTTTAGCCTTAATTTCTCGTAGGGAACGTGGGACATTGGACAATAATGAAGTTTTATAGATTTTGTATAAAATCATAATTCTAATAGTTTTAAAATTTAACAAGACGAGCATAAACATATTTTATCTACAAACGCTTATTTTTAATAGAAATCGTTGTTTTAAGCCCTACCTTCACATTGGAAACGTGGGAAATCGAATTATAATGAAGTTTTACCCATTTTGACATAAATAATCAAACTAAGAGTTTTGAAAGTAAACAAGCCGAGTATAATCATTAAGATGTCACAAAGCTTATTGTGACTAGAAATCGTTGTTTTTAGCCTTAACTTCTCGTAGGGAACGTGGGACATTGGACGATAACGTAGTTTTAACGATTTTGTATAAAATCATAATTCTAATAGTTTTAAAATTTAACAAGACGAGCATAAATATATTTTATCTACAAACGCTTATTTTTAATAGAAATCGTTGTTTTAAGCCCTACCTTCACATTGGAAACGTGGGAAATCGAATTATAATGAAGTTTTACCCATTTTGACATAAATAATCAAACTAAGAGTTTTGAAAGTAAACAAGCCGAGAATAATCATTAAAGCTTTCACAAAGCTTATTGTGACTAGATATAGTTGTTTTAAACCTTAACTTCACATTGAAATCGTGGGAAATAGAACTATAATGAAGTTTTACCCACTTTGACATAAATAATTAAACTAAGAGTTTTGAAAGTAAACAAGCCGAGTATAATCATTAAAGCTTTCACAAAGCTTATTTTGACTAGAAATAGTTGTTTTAAGCCTTAACTTCACATTGAAAACGTGGGAAATCGAACTATAATGAAGTTTTACCCATTTTGACATAAATAATCAAACTAAGAGTTTTGAAAGTAAACAAGCCGAGTATAATCATTAAGATGTCACAAAGCTTATTGTGACTAGAAATCGTTGTTTTTAGCCTTAACTTCTCGTAGGGAACGTGGGACATTGGACGATAACGAAGTTTTAACGATTTTGTATAAAATCAAATTCTAATAGTTTTAAAATTTAACAAGACGAGGACAAACATATTTTATCTACAAACGCTTATTTTTAATAGAAATCGTTGTTTTAAGCCTTAACTTCATATTGAAAACGTGGGAAATCGAACTATAATGAAGTTTTACCTATTTTGACATAAATAATCAAACTAAGAGTTTTAAAAGTAAACAAGCCGAGTAGAATCATTAAAGCTTTCACAAAGCTTATTGTGACTAGATATAGTTGTTTTAAACCTTAACTTCACATTGAAAACGTGGAAATAGAACTATAATGAAGTTTTACCCATTTTGACATAAATAATCAAACTAAGAGTTTTGAAAGTAAACAAGTCGAGTATAATCATTAAAGCTTTCACAAAGCTTATTTTGACTAGAAATAGTTGTTTTAAGCCTTAACTTCACATTGAAAACGTGGGAAATCGAACTATAATGAAGTTTTACCCATTTTGACATAAATAATCAAACTAAGAGTTTTGAAAGTAAACAAGCCGAGTATAATCATTAAGATGTCACAAAGCTTATTGTGACTAGAAATCGTTGATTTTAGCCTTAACTTCTCGTATGGAACGTGGGACATTGGACGATAACGAAGTTTTAACGATTTTGTATAAAATCATAATTCTAATAGTTTAAAATTTAACAAGACGAGCATAAACATATTTTATCTACTAACGCTTATTTTTAATAGAAATCGTTGTTTTAAGCCCTACCTTCACATTGGAAACGTGAGAAATCGAATTATAATGAAGTTTTACCCATTTTGACATAAATAATCAAACTAAGAGTTTTGAAAGTAAATAAGCCGAGTATAATCATTAAGATGTCACAAAGCTTATTGTGACTAGAAATTGTTGATTTTAGCCTTAACTTCTCGTAGGGAACGTGGGACATTGGACGATAACGTAGTTTTAACGATTTTGTATAAAATCATAATTCTAATAGTTTTAAAATTTAACAAGACGAGCATAAATATATTTTATCTAGAAACGCTTATTTTTAATAGAAATCGTTGTTTTAAGCCATACCTTCACATTGGAAAACGTGGGAAATAGAATTATAATGAAGTTTTACCCATTTTGACATAAATAATCAAACTAAGAGTTTTGAAAGTAAACAAGCCGAGAATAATCATTAAAGCTTTCACAAAGCTTATTGTGACTAGATATAGTTGTTTTAAACCTTAACTTCACATTGAAAACGTGGGAAATAGAACTATAATGAAGTTTTACCCACTTTGACATAAATAATTAAACTAAGAGTTTTGAAAGTAAACAAGCCGAGTATAATCATTAAAGCTTTCACAAAGCTTATTTTGACTAGAAATAGTTGTTTTAAGCCTTAACTTCACATTGAAAACGTGGGAAATCGAACTATAATGAAATTTTACCCATTTTGACATAAATAATCAAACTAAGAGTTTTGAAAGTAAACAAGCCGAGTATAATCATTAAGATGTCACAAAGCTTATTGTGACTAGAAATCGTTGTTTTTAGCCTTAACTTCTCGTAGGGAACGTGGGACATTGGACGATAACGAAGTTTTAACGATTTTGTATAAAATCATAATTCTAATAGTTTTAAAATTTAACAAGACGAGGACAAACATATTTTATCTACAAACGCTTATTTTTAATGGAAATCGTTGTTTTAAGCCTTAACTTCATATTGAAAACGTGGGAAATCGAACTGTAATGAAGTTTTACCTATTTTGACATAAATAATCAAACAAAGAGTTTTAAAAGTAAACAAGCCGAGTAGAATCATTAAAGCCTTCACAATACTTATTGTGACTAGAAATAGTTGTTTTAAACCTTAACTTCACATTGAAAACGTGGGAAATCGAAGTATAATGAAGTTTTACCCATTTTGACATAAATAATCAAACTAAGAGTTTTGAAAGTAAACAAGCCGAGTATAATCATTAAAGCCTTCTCAAAGCATATTGGCACTAGAAATAGTTGTTTTAAGCCTTAACTTCACATTGAAAACATGGGAAATCGAACTATAATGAAGTTTTACCCATTTTGACATAAATAATCAAACTAAGAGTTTTGAAAGTAAACAAGCCGAGTATAATCATTAAAGCTTTCAAAAAGCTTATTGTGACTAGAAATAGTTGTTTTAAGCCTTAACTTCACATTGGAAACGTGGGAAATCGAACTATAATGAAGTTTTACCCATTTTGACATAAATAATTAAAGTAAGAGTTTTGAAAGTAAACAAGCCGCGTATAATCATTGAAGCCTTCACAAAGCTTATTGTGACTAGAAATAGTTGTTTTAAACCTTACCTTCACATTGAAAACGTGGGAAATCGAACTATAATGAAGTTTTACCCATTTTGACATAAATAATTAAAGTAAGAGTTTTGAAAGTAAACAAGCCGAGTATAATCATTAAAGCCTTCACAAAGCTTATTGTGACTAGAAATAGTTGTTTTAAACCTTAACTTCACATTGAAAACGTGGGAAATCGAACTATAATGAAGTTTTACCCTATTTGACATAAATAATCAAACTAAGAGTTTTGAAAGTTAACAAGCCGATCATAATCATTAAAGCCTTCACAAAGCTTATTGGGACTAGAAATAGTTGTTTTAAACCTTAACTTCACATTGAAAACGTGGGAAATCGAACTATAATGAAGTTTTACCCTATTTGACATAAATAATCAAACTAAGAGTTTTGAAAGTAAACAAGCCGATCATAATCATTAAAGCCTTCACAAAGCTTATTGGGCCTAGAAATAGTTGTTTTAAGCCTTAACTTCACATTGAAAACGTGGGAAATCGAACTATAATGAAGTTTTACCCATTTTGACATAAATAATCAAACTAAGAGTTTTGAAAGTAAACAAGCCGAGTATAATCATTAAAGCTTTCACAAAGCTTATTTTGACTAGAAATAGTTGTTTTAAGCCTTAACTTCACATTGGAAACGTGGGAAATCGAACTATAATGAAGTTTTACCCATTTTGACGTAAATAATTAAACTAAGAGTTTTGAAAGTAAACAAGCCGAGTATAATCATTAAGATGTCACAAAGCTTATTGTGACTAGAAATTGTTGTTTTTAGCCTTAACTTCTCGTAGGGAACGTGGGACATTGGACGATAACGAAGTTTTAACGACTTTGTATAAAATCATAATTCTAATAGTTTTAAAATTTAACAAGACGAGCATAAACATTTTTTATCTACAAACGCTTATTTTTAATAGAAATCGTTGTTTTAAGCCTTAACTTCACATTGGCAACGTGGGAAATCGAACTATAATGAAGTTTTACCCATTTTGAAATAAATAATCAAACTTAGAGTTATGAAAGTAAACAAGCCGAGTATAATCATTAAATCCTTCACAAAGCTTATTGTGACTAGAAATAGTTGTTTTAAACCTTAACTTCACATTGAAAACGTGGGAAATCGAACTATAATGAAGTTTTACCCATTTTGACATAAATAATCAAACTAAGAGTTTTGAAAGTAAACAAGCCGAGTATAATCATTAAAGCTTTCACAAAGCTTATTGTGACTAGAAATAGTTGTTTTAAGCCTTAACTTCACATTGAAAACGTGGGAAATCGAACTATAATGAAGTTTTATCCATTTTGACATAAATAATCAAACTAAGAGTTTTGAAAGTAAACAAGCCGAGTATAATCATTAAGATGTCACAAAGCTTATTGTGACTAGAAATCGTTGATTTTAGCCTTAACTTCTCGTATGGAACGTGGGACTTTGGACGATAACGAAGTTTTAACGATTTTGTATAAAATCATAATTCTAATAGTTTTAAAATTTAACATGACGAGCATTAACATATTTAATCTACAAACGCTTATTTTTAATAGAAATCGTTGTTTTAAGCCCTACCTTCACATTGGAAACGTGGGAAATCGAATTATAATGAAGTTTTACCCATTTTGACATAAATAATTAAACTAAGAGTTTTGAAATTAAACAAGCCGAGTATAATCATTAAGATGTCACAAAGCTTATTGTGACTAGAAATCGTTGTTTTTAGCCTTAATTTCTCGTAGGGAACGTGGGACATTGGACAATAACGAAGTTTTATCTATTTTGTATAAAATCATAATTCTAATAGTTTTAAAATTTAACAAGACGAGCATAAACATATTTTATCTACAAACGCTTATTTTTAATAGAAATCGTTGTTTTAAGCCCTACCTTCACATTGGAAACGTGGGAAATCGAATTATAATGAAGTTTTACCCATTTTGACATAAATAATCAAACTAAGAGTTTTGAAAGTAAACAAGCCGAGTATAATCATTAAGATGTCACAAAGCTTATTGTGACTAGAAATTGTTGTTTTTAGCCTTAACTTCTCGTAGGGAACGTGGGACATTGAACGATAAAGTAGTTTTAACGATTTTGTATAAAATCATAATTCTAATAGTTTTAAAATTTAACAAGACGAGCATAAATATATTTTATCTAGAAAAGCTTATTTTTATTAGAAATCGTTGTTTTAAGCCCTACCTTCACATTGGAAACGTGGGAAATCGAATTATAATGAAGTTTTCCCCATTTTGACATAAATAATCAAACTAAGAGTTTTGAAAGTAAACAAGCCGAGTATAATCATTAAAGCCTTCACAAAGCTTATTGGGACTAGAAATAGTTGTTTTAAGCCTTAACTTCACATTGAAAACATGGGAAATCGAACTATAATGAAGTTTTACCCATTTTGACATAAATAATCAAACTAAGAGTTTTGAAAGTAAACAAGCCGAGTATAATCATTAAAGCTTTCACAAAGCTTATTGTGACTAGAAATAGTTGTTTTAAGCCTTAACTTCACATTGGAAACGTGGGAAATCGAACTATAATGAAGTTTTACCCATTTTGACATAAATAATTAAACTAAGAGTTTTGAAAGTAAACAAGCCGCGTATAATCATTGAAGCCTTCACAAAGCTTATTGTGACTAGAAATAGTTGTTTTAAACCTTACCTTCACATTGAAAACGTGGGAAATCGAACTATAATGAAGTTTTACCCATTTTGACATAAATAATCAAACTAATAGTTTTGAAAGTAAACAAGGCGAGTATAATCATTAAAGCCTTCACAAAGCTTATTGTGACTAGAAATAGTTGTTTTAAACCTTAATTTCACATTGAAAACGTGGGAAATCGAACTATAATGAAGTTTTACCCTATTTGACATAAATAATCAAACTAAGAGTTTTGAAAGTAAACAAGCCGAGCATAATCATTAAAGCCTTCACAAAGCTTATTGGGACTAGAAATAGTTGTTTTAAGCCTTAACTTCACATTGAAAACGTGGGAAATCGAACTATAATGAAGTTTTACCCATTTTGACATAAATAATCAAACTAATAGTTTTGAAAGTAAACAAGGCGAGTATAATCATTAAAGCTTTCACAAAGCTTACTGTGACTAGAAATAGTTGTTTTAAGCCTTAACTTCACATTGGAAACGTGGGAAATCGAACTATAATGAAGTTTTACCCATTTTGACATAAATAATTAAACTAAGAGTTTTGAAAGTAAACAAGCCGAGTATAATCATTAAGATGTCACAAAGCTTATTGTGACTAGAAATCGTTGTTTTTAGCCTTAACTTCTCGTAGGGAACGTGGGACATTGGACGATAACGAAGTTTTAACGACTTTGTATAAAATCATAATTCTAATAGTTTTAAAATTTAACAAGACGAGCATAAACATTTTTTATCTACAAACGCTTATTTTTAATAGAAATCGTTGTTTTAAGCCTTAACTTCACATTGGCAACGTGGGAAATCGAACTATAATGAAGTTTTACCCATTTTGAAATAAATAATCAAACTTAGAGTTATGAAAGTAAACAAGCCGAGTATAATCATTTAATCCTTCACAAAGCTTATTGTGACTACAAATAGTTGTTTTAAACCTTAACTTCACATTGAAAACGTGGGAAATCGAACTATAATGAAGTTTTACCCATTTTGACATAAATAATCAAACTAAGAGTTTTGAAAGTAAACAAGCCGAGTATAATCATTAAAGCTTTCACAAAGCTTATTGTGACTAGAAATAGTTGTTTTAAGCCTTAACTTTACATTGAAAACGTGGGAAATCGAACTATAATGAAGTTTTATCCATTTTGACATAAATAATCAAACTAAGAGTTTTGAAAGTAAACAAGCCGAGTATAATCATTAAGATGTCACAAAGCTTATTGTGACTAGAAATCGTTGATTTTAGCCTTAACTTCTCGTATGGAACGTGGGACATTGGACGATAACGAAGTTTTAACGATTTTGTATAAAATCATAATTCTAATAGTTTTAAAATTTAACATGACGAGCATTAACATATTTAATCTACAAACGCTTATTTTTAATAGAAATCGTTGTTTTAAGCCCTACCTTTACATTGGAAACGTGGGAAATCGAATTATAATGAAGTTTTACCCATTTTGACATAAATAATTAAACTAAGAGTTTTGAAATTAAACAAGCCGAGTATAATCATTAAGATGTCACAAAGCTTATTGTGACTAGAAATCGTTGTTTTTAGCCTTAATTTCTCGTAGGGAACGTGGGACATTGGACAATAACGAAGTTTTATCTATTTTGTATAAAATCATAATTCTAATAGTTTTAAAATTTAACAAGACGAGCATAAACATATTTTATCTACAAACGCTTATTTTTAATAGAAATCGTTGTTTTAAGCCCTACCTTCACATTGGAAACGTGAGAAATCGAATTATAATGAAGTTTTACCCATTTTGACATAAATAATCAAACTAAGAGTTTTGAAAGTAAACAAGCTGAGTATAATCATTAAGATATCACAAAGCTTATTGTGACTAGAAATTGTTGTTTTTAGCCTTAACTTCTCGTAGGGAACGTGGGACATTAGACGATAACGTAGTTTTAACGATTTTGTATAAAATCATAATTCTAATAGTTTTAAAATTTAACAAGACGAGCATAAATATATTTTATCTAGAAACGCTTATTTTTAATAGAAATCGTTGTTTTAAGCCCTACCTTCACATTGGAAACGTGGGAAATCGAATTATAATGAAGTTTTACCCATTTTGACATAAATAATCAAACTAAGAGTTTTGAAAGTAAACAAGCCGAGTATAATCATTAAAGCCTTCACAAAGCTTATTGGGACTAGAAATAGTTGTTTTAAGCCTTAACTTCACATTGAAAACATGAGAAATCGAACTATAATGAAGTTTTACCCATTTTGACATAAATAATCAAACTAAGAGTTTTGAAAGTAAACAAGCCGAGTATAATCATTAAAGCTTTCACAAAGCTTATTGTGACTAGAAGTAGTTGTTTTAAGCCTTAACTTCGCATTGGAAACGTGGGAAATCGAACTATAATGAAGTTTTACCCATTTTGACATAAATAATTAAACTAAGAGTTTTGAAAGTAAACAAGCCGAGTACAATCATTAAGATGTCACAAAGCTTATTGTGACTAGAAATCGTTGTTTTTAGCCTTAACTTCTCTCAGGGAACGTGGGACATTGGACGATAACGAAGTTTTAACGACTTTGTATAAAATCATAATTCTAATAGTTTTAAAATTTAACAAGACGAGTATAAATATTTTTTATCTACAAACGCTTATTTTTAATAGAAATCGTTGTTTTAAGCCTTAACTTCACATTGGCAACGTGGGAAATCGAACTATAATGAAGTTTTACCCATTTTGACATAAATAATTAAACTAAGAGTTTTGAAATTAAACAAGCCGAGTATAATCATTAAGATGTCACAAAGCTTATTGTGACTAGAAATCGTTGTTTTTAGCCTTAATTTCTCGTAGGGAACGTGGGACATTGGACAATAACGAAGTTTTAACGATTTTGTATAAAATCATAATTCTAATAGTTTTAGAATTTAACAAGATGAGCATAAACATATTTTATCTAGAAATGATTTTTTTTAATAGAAATCGTTGTTTTAAGCCTTAACTTCACATTGGAAACGTGGGAAATCGAACTATAACGAAGTTTTACCTATTTTGACATAAATAATCAAACTAAGAGTTTTAAAAGTAAACAAGCCGAGTATTATCATTAAAGCCTTCACAAAGCTTATTGTGACTAGAAATAGTTGTTTTAAACCTTAACTTCACATTGAAAACGTGGGAAATCAACTATAATGAAGTTTTACCCGTTTTGACATATATAATCAAATTAAGAGTTTTGAAAGTAAACAGGCCGAGTATTATCATTAAAGCTTTCACAAAGCTTATTGTGACTAGAAATAGTTGTTTTAAACCTTAACTTCACATTGAAAACGTGGGAAATCGAACTATAATGAAGTTTTACCCTATTTGACATAAATAATCAAACTAAGAGTTTTGAAAGTAAACAAGCCGAGTATAATCATTAAAGCCTTCACAAAGCTTATTGGGACTAGAAATAGTTGTTTTAAGCCTTAACTTCACATTGAAAACGTGGGAAATCGAACTATAATGAAGTTTTACCCTATTTGACATAAATAATCAAACTAAGAGTTTTGAAAGTATACAAGCCGAGTATAATCATTAAAGCTTTCACAAAGCTTATTGTGACTAGAAATAGTTGTTTTAAGCCTTAACTTCACATTGAAAACGTGGGAAATCGAACTATAATGAAATTTTACCCATTTTGACATAAATAATCAAACTAAGAGTTTTGAAAGTAAACAAGCCGAGTATAATCATTAAGATGTCACAAAACTTATTTTGACTAGAAATCGTTCATTTTAGCTTTAACTTCTCGTATGGAACGTGGTACATTGGACGGTAACGAAGTTTTAACGATTTTGTATAAAATCATAATTCTAATAGTTTTAAAATTTATCAAGATGAGCATAAACATATTTTATCTACTAAGGCTTATTTTTAATAGAAATCGTTGTTTTAAGCCTTAACTTCACATTGGAAACGTGGGAAATCGAACTATAATGAAATTTTACCTATTTTGACATAAATAATCAAACTAAGAGTTTAAAAAGTAAACAAGCCGAGTATTATCATTAAAGCCTTCACAAAGCTTATTGTGACTAGAAATAGTTGTTTTAAACCTTAACTTCACATTGAAAACGTGGGAAATCGAACTATAATGAAGTTTTATCCATTTTGACATAAATAATCAAACTAAGAGTTTTGAAAGTAGACAAGCCGAGTATTATCATTAAAGCCTTCACAAAGCTTATTGTGACTAGAAATAGTCGTTTTAAACCTTAACTTCACATTGAAAACGTAAGAAATCGAACTATAATGAAGTTTTACTCATTTTTACATAAATAATCAAACTAAGAGTTTTGAAAGTAAACAAGCCGAGTATAATCATTATGATGTCACAAAGCTTATTGTGACTAGAAATCGTTGTTTTTAGCGTTAACTTCTCGTAGGGAGCGTGGGACATTGGACGATAACGAAGTCTTAACGATTTTGTATAAAATCATAATTCTAATAGTTTTAAAATTTAACAAGACGAGCATAAACATATTTTATCTACAAACGCTTATTTTTAATAGAAATCGTTGTTTAAAGCCTTAACTTCACATTGGAAACGTGGGAAATCGAACTATAATGAAGTTTTACCCATTTTGACATAAATAATCAAACTAAGAGTTTTGAAAGTAAACAAGCCGAGTATAATCATTAAAGCCTTCACAAAGCTTATTGGCACTAGAAATAGTTATTTTAAGCCTTAACTTCACATTGAAAACATGGGAAATCGAACTATAATGAAGTTTTACCCATTTTGACATAAATAATCAAACTAAGAGTTTTGAAAGTAAACAAGCCGAGTATAATCATTAAAGCTTTCAAAAAGCTTATTGTGACTAGAAATAGTTGTTTTAAGCCTTAACTTCACATTGGAAACGTGGGAAATCGAACTATAATGAAGTTTTACCCATTTTGACATAAATAATTAAACTAAGAGTTTTGAAAGTAAACAAGCCGAGTATAATCATTAAGATGTCACAAAGCTTATTGTGACTAGAAATCGTTGTTTTTAACCTTAACTTCTCGTAGGGAACGTAGGACATTGGACGATAACGAAGTTTTAACGATTTTGTATAAAATCATAATTCTAATAGTTTTAAAATTTAACAAGACGAGGACAAACATATTTTATCTACAAACGCTTATTTTTAATGGAAATCGTTGTTTTAAGCCTTAACTTCATATTGAAAACGTGGGAAATCGAACTATAATGAAGTTTTACCTATTTTGACATAAATAATCAAACTAAGAGTTTTAAAAGTAAACAAGCTGAGTAGAATCATTAAAGCCTTCACAATACTTATTGTGACTAGAAATAGTTGTTTTAAACCTTATCTTCACATTGAAAACGTGGGAAATCGAAGTATAATGAAGTTTTACCCATTTTGACATAAATAATGAAACTAAGAGTTTTGAAAGTAAACAAGCCGAGTATAATCATTAAAGCCTTCACAAAGCTTATTGGCACTAGAAATAGTTGTTTTAAGCCTTATCTTCACATTGAAAACATGGGAAATCGAACTATAATAAAGTTGTACCCATTTTGACATATATAATTAAACTAAAAGTTTTGAAAGTAAACAAGCCGAGTATAATCATTAAAGCCTTCACAAAGCTTATTGTGACTAGAAATAGTTGTTTTAAACCTTAACTTCACATTGAAAACGTGGGAAATCGAACTATAATGAAGTTTTACCCTATTTGACATAAATAATCAAAGTAAGAGTTTTGAAAGTAAACAAGCCGAGTATAATCATTAAAGCTTTCAAAAAGCTTATTGTGACTAGAAATAGTTGTTTTAAGCCTTAACTTCACATTGGAAACGTGGGAAATCGAACTATAATGAAGTTTTACCCATTTTGACATAAATAATTAAACTAAGAGTTTTGAAAGTAAACAAGCCGAGTATAATCATTAAAGCCTTCACAAAGCTTATTGTGACTAGAAATAGTTGTTTTAAACCTTATCTTCACATTGAAAACGTGGGAAATCGAACTATAATAAAGTTGTACCCATTTTGACATATATAATTAAACTAAAAGTTTTGAAAGTAAACAAGCCGAGTATAATCATTAAAGCCTTCACAAAGCTTATTGTGACTAGAAATAGTTGTTTTAAACCTTAACTTCACATTGAAAACGTGGGAAATCGAACTATAATGAAGTTTTACCCTATTTGACATAAATAATCAAACTAAGAGTTTTGAAAGTAAACAAGCCGAGTATAATCATTA
This sequence comes from Stephania japonica, assembly GCA_039657345.1. Taxonomy (NCBI): domain Eukaryota; kingdom Viridiplantae; phylum Streptophyta; class Magnoliopsida; order Ranunculales; family Menispermaceae; genus Stephania; species Stephania japonica. The sequence continues at coordinate 154,349 of JBBNAE010000024.1, read as the reverse complement.
AAGCCTTCACAAAGCTTATTGGGACTAGAAATAGTTGTTTTAAGCCTTAACTTCACATTGAAAACGTGGGAAATAGAACTATAATGAAGTTTTACCCACTTTGACATAAATAATTAAACTAAGAGTTTTGAAAGTAAACAAGCCGAGTATAATCATTAAAGCTTTCACAAAGCTTATTGGGACTAGAAATAGTTGTTTTAAGCCTTAACTTCACATTGAAAACGTGGGAAATAGAACTATAATGAAGTTTTACCCACTTTGACATAAATAATTAAACTAAGAGTTTTGAAAGTAAACAAGCCGAGTATAATCATTAAAGCTTTCACAAAGCTTATTTTGACTAGAAATAGTTGGTTTAAGCCTTAACTTCACATTGAAAACGTGGGAAATCGAATATAATGAAGTTTTACCCATTTTGACATAAATAATAAAAACTAAGAGTTTTGAAAGTAAACAAGCCGAGTATAATCATTAAGATGTCACAAAGCTTATTGTGACTAGAAATCGTTGTTTTTAGCCTTAACTTCTCGTAGGGAACGTGGGAGATTGGACGATAACGAAGTTTTAACGACTTTGTATAAAATCATAATTCTAATAGTTTTAAAATTTAACAAGACGAGGACAAACATATTTTATCTACAAACGCTTATTTTTAATGGAAATCGTTGTTTTAAGCCTTAACTTCATATTGAAAACGTGGGAAATCGAACTATAATGAAGTTTTACCTATTTTGACATAAATAATCAAACTAAGAGTTTTAAAAGTAAACAAGCCGAGTAGAATCATTAAAGCCTTCACAATACTTATTGTGACTAGAAATAGTTGTTTTAAACCTTAACTTCACATTGAAAACGTGGGAAATCGAAGTATAATGAAGTTTTACCCATTTTGACATAAATAATCAAACTAAGAGTTTTGAAAGTAAACAAGCCGAGTATAATCATTAAAGCCTTCACAAAGCTTATTGGCACTAGAAATAGTTGTTTTAAGCCTTAACTTCACATTGAAAACATGGGAAATCGAACTATAATGAAGTTTTACCCATTTTGACATAAATAATCAAACTAAGAGTTTCGAAAGTAAACAAGCCGAGTAGAATCATTAAAGCCTTCACAATACTTATTGTGACTAGAAATAGTTGTTTTAAACCTTAACTTCACATTGAAAACGTGGAAAATCGAAGTATAATGAAGTTTTACCCATTTTGACATAAATAATCAAACTAAGAGTTTTGAAAGTAAACAAGCCGAGTATAATCATTAAAGCTTTCACAAAGCTTATTGTGACTAGAAATAGTTGTTTTAAGCCTTAACTTCACATTGAAAACGTGGGAAATCGAACTATAATGAAGTTTTACCCATTTTGACATAAATAATCAAACTAAGAGTTTTGAAAGTAAACAAGCCGAGTATAATCATTAAAGCTTTCACAAAGCTTATTGTGACTAGAAATAGTTGTTTTAAACCTTAACTTCACATTGAAAACGTGGGAAATCGAACTATAATGAAGTTTTACCCATTTTGACATAAATAATTAAACTAAAGTTTTGAAAGTAAACAAGCCGAGTATAATCATTAAAGCCTTCACAAAGCTTATTGTGACTAGAAATAGTTGTTTTAAACCTTAACTTCACATTGAAAACGTGGGAAATCGAACTATAATGAAGTTTTACCCATTTTGACATAAATAATCAAACTAAGAGTTTTGAAAGTAAACAAGCCGAGTATAATCATTAAAGCCTTCACAAAGCTTATTGGGACTAGAAATAGTTGTTTTAAGCCTTAACTTCACATTGAAAACGTGGGAAATAGAACTATAATGAAGTTTTACCCACTTTGACATAAATAATTAAACTAAGAGTTTTGAAAGTAAACAAGCCGAGTATAATCATTAAAGCTTTCACAAAGCTTATTGGGACTAGAAATAGTTGTTTTAAGCCTTAACTTCACATTGAAAACGTGGGAAATAGAACTATAATGAAGTTTTACCCACTTTGACATAAATAATTAAACTAAGAGTTTTGAAAGTAAACAAGCCGAGTATAATCATTAAAGCTTTCACAAAGCTTATTTTGACTAGAAATAGTTGGTTTAAGCCTTAACTTCACATTGAAAACGTGGGAAATCGAATATAATGAAGTTTTACCCATTTTGACATAAATAATCAAACTAAGAGTTTTGAAAGTAAACAAGCCGAGTATAATCATTAAGATGTCACAAAGCTTATTGTGACTAGAAATCGTTGTTTTTAGCCTTAACTTCTCGTAGGGAACGTGGGAGATTGGACGATAACGAAGTTTTAACGATTTTGTATAAAATCATAATTCTAATAGTTTTAAAATTTAACAAGACGAGGACAAACATATTTTATCTACAAACGCTTATTTTTAATGGAAATCGTTGTTTTAAGCCTTAACTTCATATTGAAAACGTGGGAAATCGAACTATAATGAAGTTTTACCTATTTTGACATAAATAATCAAACTAAGAGTTTTAAAAGTAAACAAGCCGAGTAGAATCATTAAAGCCTTCACAATACTTATTGTGACTAGAAATAGTTGTTTTAAACCTTAACTTCACATTGAAAACGTGGGAAATCGAAGTATAATGAAGTTTTACCCATTTTGACATAAATAATCAAACTAAGAGTTTTGAAAGTAAACAAGCCGAGTATAATCATTAAAGCCTTCACAAAGCTTATTGGCACTAGAAATAGTTGTTTTAAGCCTTAACTTCACATTGAAAACATGGGAAATCGAACTATAATGAAGTTTTACCCATTTTGACATAAATAATCAAACTAAGAGTTTCGAAAGTAAACAAGCCGAGTATAATCATTAAAGCCTTCACAAACTTATTGTGACTAGAAATAGTTGTTTTAAACCTTAACTTCACATTGAAAACGTGGAAAATCGAAGTATAATGAAGTTTTACCCATTTTGACATAAATAATCAAACTAAGAGTTTTGAAAGTAAACAAGCCGAGTATAATCATGAAAGCCTTCACAAAGCTTATTGGCACTAGAAATAGTTGTTTTAAGCCTTAACTTCACATTGAAAACATGGGAAATCGAACTATAATGAAGTTTTACCCATTTTGACATAAATAATCAAACTAAGAGTTTTGAAAGTAAACAAGCCGAGTATAATCATTAAAGCCTTCACAAAGCTTATTGTGACTAGAAATAGTTGTTTTAAGCCTTAACTTCACATTGAAAACGTGGGAAATAGAACTATAATGAAGTTTTACCCATTTTGACATAAATAATTAAACTAAGAGTTTTGAAAGTAAACAAGCCGAGTATAATCATTAAAGCTTTCACAAAGCTTATTTTGACTAGAAATAGTTGTTTTAAGCCTTAACTTCACATTGAAAACGTGGGAAATCGAACTATAATGAAGTTTTACCCATTTTGACATAAATAATCAAACTAAGAGTTTTGAAAGTAAACAAGCCGAGTATAATCATTAAGATGTCACAAAGCTTATTGTGACTAGAAATCGTTGTTTTTAGCCTTAACTTCACGTAGGGAACGTGGGAATTGACGATAATGAAGTTTTAACGATTTTGTATAAAATCATAATTCTAATAGTTTTAAAATTTAACAAGACGAGGACAAACATATTTTATCTACAAACGCTTATTTTTAATGAAATCGTTGTTTTAAGCCTTAACTTCATATTGAAAACGTGGGAAATCGAACTATAATGAAGTTTTACCTATTTTGACATAAATAATCAAACTAAGAGTTTTAAAAGTAAACAAGCCGAGTATAATCATTAAAGCCTTCACAAACTTATTGTGACTAGAAATAGTTGTTTTAAACCTTAACTTCACATTGAAAACGCGTGGGAAATCGAACTATAATGAAGTTTTACCCATTTTGACATAAATAATCAAACTAAGAGTTTTGAAAGTAAACAAGCCGAGTATAATCATTAAAGCCTTCACAAAGCTTATTGGCACTAGAAATAGTTGTTTTAAGCCTTAACTTCACATTGAAAACATGGGAAATCGAACTATAATGAAGTTTTACCCATTTTGACATAAATAATCAAACTAAGAGTTTTGAAAGTAAACAAGCCGAGTATAATCATTAAAGCCTTCACAAACTTATTGTGACTAGAAATAGTTGTTTTAAGCCTTAACTTCACATTGAAAACGTGGGAAAATCGAACTATAATGAAGTTTTACCCATTTTGACATAAATAATCAAACTAAGAGTTTTGAAAGTAAACAAGCCGAGTATAATCATTAAAGCCTTCACAAAGCTTATTGTGACTAGAAATAGTTGTTTTAAGCCTTAACTTCACATTGAAAACATGGGAAATCGAACTATAATGAAGTTTTACCCATTTTGACATAAATAATCAAACTAAGAGTTTTGAAAGTAAACAAGCCGAGTATAATCATTAAAGCTTTCACAAAGCTTATTGTGACTAGAAATAGTTGTTTTAAGCCTTAACTTCACATTGGAAACGTGGGAAATCGAACTATAATGAAGTTTTACCCATTTTGACATAAATAATTAAACTAAGAGTTTTGAAAGTAAACAAGCCGAGTATAATCATTAAAGCCTTCACAAAGCTTATTGTGACTAGAAATAGTTGTTTTAAATCTTAACTTCACATTGAAAACGTGGGAAATCGAACTATAATAAAGTTTTACCCATTTTGACATAAATAATTAAACTAAGAGTTTTGAAAATAAACAAGCCGAGTATAATCATTAAAGCCTTCACAAAGCTTATTGTGACTAGAAATAGTTGTTTTAAACCTTAACTTCACATTGAAAACGTGGGAAATCGAACTATAATGAAGTTTTACCCATTTGACATAAATAATCAAACTAAGAGTTTTGAAAGTAAACAAGCCGAGTATAATCATTAAAGCCTTCACAAAGCTTATTGTGACTAGAAATAGTTGTTTAAGCCTTAACTTCACATTGAAAACGTGGGAAATAGAACTATAATGAAGTTTTACCCATTTTGACATAAATAATCAAACTAAGAGTTTTGAAAGTAAACAAGCCGAGTATAATCATTAAAGCTTTCACAAAGCTTATTTTGACTAGAAATAGTTGTTTTAAGCCTTAACTTCACATTGAAAACGTGGGAAATCGAATATAATGAAGTTTTGCCCATTTTGACATAAATAATCAAACTAAGAGTTTTGAAAGTAAACAAGCCGAGTATAATCATTAAGATGTCACAAAGCTTATTGTGACTAGAAATCGTTGTTTTTAGCCTTAACTTCTCGTAGGGAACGTGGGAGATTGGACGATAACGAAGTTTTAACGATTTTGTATAAAATCATAATTCTAATAGTTTTAAAATTTAACAAGACGAGGACAAACATATTTTATCTACAAACGCTTATTTTTAATGGAAATCGTTGTTTTAAGCCTTAACTTCATATTGAAAACGTGGGAAATCGAACTATAATGAAGTTTTACCTATTTTGACATAAATAATCAAACTAAGAGTTTTAAAAGTAAACAAGCCGAGTAGAATCATTAAAGCCTTCACAATACTTATTGTGACTAGAAATAGTTGTTTTAAACCTTAACTTCACATTGAAAACGTGGGAAATCGAAGTATAATGAAGTTTTACCCATTTTGACATAAATAATCAAACTAAGAGTTTTGAAAGTAAACAAGCCGAGTATAATCATTAAAGCCTTCACAAAGCTTATTGGCACTAGAAATAGTTGTTTTAAGCCTTAACTTCACATTGAAAACATGGGAAATCGAACTATAATGAAGTTTTACCCATTTTGACATAAATAATCAAACTAAGAGTTTTGAAAGTAAACAAGCCGAGTATAATCATTAAAGCTTTCAAAAAGCTTATTGTGACTAGAAATAGTTGTTTTAAGCCTTAACTTCACATTGGAAACGTGGGAAATCGAACTATAATGAAGTTTTACCCATTTTGACATAAATAATTAAACTAAGAGTTTTGAAAGTAAACAAGCCGAGTATAATCATTAAAGCCTTCACAAAGCTTATTGTGACTAGAAATAGTTGTTTTAAACCTTAACTTCACATTGAAAACGTGGGAAATCGAACTATAATGAAGTTTTACCCATTTTGACATAAATAATTAACTAAGAGTTTTGAAAGTAAACAAGCCGAGTATAATCATTAAAGCCTTCACAAAGCTTATTGTGATTAGAAATAGTTGTTTTAAACCTTAACTTCACATTGAAAACGTGGGAAATCGAACTATAATGAAGTTTTACCCTATTTGACATAAATAATCAAACTAAGAGTTTTGAAAGTAAACAAGCCGAGTATAATCATTAAAGCCTTCACAAAGCTTATTGGCACTAGAAATAGTTGTTTTAAGCCTTAACTTCACATTGAAAACATGGGAAATCGAACTATAATGAAGTTTTACCCATTTTGACATAAATAATCAAACTAAGAGTTTTGAAAGTAAACAAACCGAGTATAATCATTAAAGCTTTCAAAAAGCTTATTGTGACTAGAAATAGTTGTTTTAAGCCTTAACTTCACATTGGAAACGTGGGAAATCGAACTATAATGAAGTTTTACCCATTTTGACATAAATAATCAAACTAAGAGTTTTGAAAGTAAACAAGCCGAGTATAATCATTAAAGCTTTCAAAAGCTTATTGTGACTAGAAATAGTTGTTTTCAGCCTTAACTTCACATTGGAAACGTGGGAAATCGAACTATAATGAAGTTTTACCCATTTTGACATAAATAATCAAACTAAGAGTTTTGAAAGTAAACAAGCCGAGTATAATCATTAAAGCCTTCACAAAGCTTATTGTGACTAGAAATAGTTGTTTTAAACCTTAACTTCACATTGAAAACGTGGGAAATCGAACTATAATGAAGTTTTACCCATTTTGACATAAATAATCAAACTAAAAGTTTTGAAAGTAAACAAGCCGAGTATAATCATTAAAGCCTTCACTAAGCTTATTGTGGCTAGAAATAGTTGTTTTAAACCTTAACTTCACATTGAAAACGTGGGAAATCGAACTATAATGAAGTTTTACCCATTTTGACATAAATAATTAAACTAAAGTTTTGAAAGTAAACAAGCCGAGTATAATCATTAAAGCCTTCACAAAGCTTATTGTGACTAGAAATAGTTGTTTTAAACCTTAACTTCACATTGAAAACGTGAGAAATCGACTATAATGAAGTTTTACCCATTTTGACATAAATAATCAAACTAAGAGTTTTGAAAGTAAACAAGCCGACGAGTATAATCATTAAAGCCTTCACAAAGCTTATTGGGACTAGAAATAGTTGTTTTAAGCCTTAACTTCACATTGAAAACGTGGGAAATAGAACTATAATGAAGTTTTACCCATTTTGACATAAATAATTAAACTAAGAGTTTTGAAAGTAAACAAGCCGAGTATAATCATTAAAGCTTTCACAAAGCTTATTTTGACTAGAAATAGTTGTTTAAGCCTTAACTTCACATTGAAAACGTGGGAAATCGAATATAATGAAGTTTTACCCATTTTGACATAAATAATCAAACTAAGAGTTTTGAAAGTAAACAAGCCGAGTATAATCATTAAGATGTCACAAAGCTTATTGTGACTAGAAATCGTTGTTTTTAGCCTTAACTTCACAGGGAACGTGGGAGATTGGACGATAACGAAGTTTTAACGATTTTGTATAAAATCATAATTCTAATAGTTTTAAAATTTAACAAGACGAGGATAAACATATTTTATCTACAAACGCTTATTTTTAATAGAAATCGTTGTTTTAAGCCTTAACTTCATATTGGAAACGTGCGAAATCGAACTATAATGAAGTTTTACCTATTTTGACATAAATAATCAAACTAAGAGTTTTAAAAGTAAACAAGCCGAGTATAATCATTAAAGCCTTCACAAAGCTTATTGTGACTAGAAATAGTTGTTTTAAACCATAACTTCACATTGAAAACGTGGGAAATCGAACTATAATGAAGTTTTACCCATTTTGACATAAATAATTAAACTAAGAGTTTTGAAAGTAAACAAGCCGAGTATAATCATTAAAGCCTTCACAAAGCTTATTGTGATTAGAAATAGTTGTTTAAACCTTAACTTCACATTGAAAACGTGGGAAATCGAACTATAATGAAGTTTTACCCATTTGACATAAATAATCAAACTAAGAGTTTTGAAAGTAAACAAGCCGAGTATAATCATTAAAGCCTTCACAAAGCTTATTGGCACTAGAAATAGTTGTTTTAAGCCTTAACTTCACATTGAAAACATGGGAAATCGAACTATAATGAAGTTTTACCCATTTTGACATAAATAATCAAACTAAGAGTTTTGAAAGTAAACAAGCCGAGTATAATCATTAAGATGTCACAAAGCTTATTGTGACTAGAAATCGTTGATTTTAGCCTTAACTTCTCGTATGGAACGTGGGACATTGGACGATAACGAAGTTTTAACGATTTTGTATAAAATCATCAAATTCTAATAGTTTTAAAATTTAACAAGACGAGCATTAACTTATTTAATCTACAAACGCTTATTTTTAATAGAAATCATTTTTTTAAGCCCTACCTTCACATTGGAAACGTGGGAAATCGAATTATAATGAAGTTTTACCCATTTTGACATAAATAATTAAACTAAGAGTTTTGAAATTAAACAAGCCGAGTATAATCATTAAGATGTCACAAAGCTTATTGTGACTAGAAATCGTTGTTTTTAGCCTTAATTTCTCGTAGGGAACGTGGGACATTGGACAATAACGAAGTTTTATCGATTTTGTATAAAATCATAATTCTAATAGTTTTAAAATTTAACAAGACGAGGACAAACATATTTTATCTACAAACGCTTATTTTTAATGGAAATCGTTGTTTTAAGCCTTAACTTCATATTGAAAACGTGGGAAATCGAACTATAATGAAGTTTTACCTATTTTGACATAAATAATCATACTAAGAGTTTTAAAAGTAAACAAGCCGAGTAGAATCATTAAAGCCTTCACAATACTTATTGTGACTAGAAATAGTTGTTTTAAACCTTAACTTCACATTGAAAACGTGGGAAATCGAAGTATAATGAAGTTTTACCCATTTTGACATAAATAATCAAACTAAGAGTTTTGAAAGTAAACAAGCCGAGTATAATCATTAAAGCCTTCACAAAGCTTATTGGCACTAGAAATAGTTGTTTTAAGCCTTAACTTCACATTGAAAACATGGGAAATCGAACTATAATGAAGTTTTACCCATTTTGACATAAATAATCAAAGTAAGAGTTTTGAAAGTAAACAAGCCGAGTATAATCATTAAAGCTTTCAAAAGCTTATTGTGACTAGAAATAGTTGTTTTAAGCCTTAACTTCACATTGGAAACGTGGGAAATCGAACTATAATGAAGTTTTACCCATTTTGACATAAATAATTAAACTAAGAGTTTTGAAAGTAAACAAGCCGAGTATAATCATTAAAGCCTTCATAAAGCTTATTGTGACTAGAAATAGTTGTTTTAAACCTTATCTTCACATTGAAAACGTGGGAAATCGAACTATAATAAAGTTTTACCCATTTTGACATATATAATTAAACTAAAAGTTTTGAAAGTAAACAAGCCGAGTATAATCATTAAAGCCTTCACAAAGCTTATTGTGACTAGAAATAGTTGTTTTAAACCTTAACTTCACATTGAAAACGTGGGAAATCGAACTATAATGAAGTTTTACCCTATTTGACATAAATAATCAAACTAAGAGTTTTGAAAGTAAACAAGCCGAGTATAATCATTAAAGCCTTCACAAAGCTTATTGGCACTAGAAATAGTTGTTTTAAGCCTTAACTTCACATTGAAAACGTGGGAAATAGAACTATAATGAAGTTTTACCCACTTTGACATAAATAATTAAACTAAGAGTTTTGAAAGTAAACAAGCCGAGTATAATCATTAAAGCTTTCAAAAAGCTTATTGTAACTAGAAATAGTTGTTTTAAGCCTTAACTTCACATTGGAAACGTGGGAAATCGAACTATAATAAAGTTTTACCCATTTTGACATAAATAATTAAACTAAGAGTTTTGAAAGTAAACAAGCCGAGTATAATCATTAAGATGTGACAAAGCTTATTGTGGCTAGAAATCGTTGTTTTTAGCCTTAACTTCTCGTCGGGAACGTGGGACATTGGACGATAACGAAGTTTTAACGACTTTGTCTAAAATCATAATTCTAATAGTTTTAAAATTTAACAAGACGAGCATAAACATTTTTTATCTACAAACGCTTATTTTTAATAGAAATCATTGTTTTAAGCCTTAACTTCACATTGGCAACGTGGGAAATCGAACTATAATGAAGTTTTACCCATTTTGAACTAAATAATCAAACTTAGAGTTATGAAAGTAAACAAGCCGAGTATAATCATTAAATCCTTCACAAAGCTTATCGTGACTAGAAATAGTTGTTTTAAACCTTAACTTCACATTGAAAACGTGGGAAACCGAACTATAATGAAGTTTTACCTATTTTGACATAAATAATCAAACTAAGAGTTTTGAAAGTAAACAAGCCGAGTATAATCATTAAAGCTTTCACAAAGCTTATTGTGACTAGAAATAGTTGTTTTAAGCCTTAACTTCACATTGAAAGTGGGAAATCGAACTATAATGAAGTTTTATCCATTTTGACATAAATAATCAAACTAAGAGTTTTGAAAGTAAACAAGCCGAGTATAATCATTAAGATGTCACAAAGCTTATTGTGACTAGAAATCGTTGATTTTAGCCTTAACTTCTCGTATGGAACGTGGGACATTGGACGATAACGAAGTTTTAACGATTTTGTATAAAATCATAATTCTAATAGTTTTAAAATTTAACAAGACGAGCATTAACTTATTTAATCTACAAACGCTTATTTTTAATAGAAATCGTTGTTTTAAGCCCTACCTTCACATTGGAAACGTGGGAAATAGAATTATAATGAAGTTTTACCCATTTTGACATAAATAATTAAACTAAGAGTTTTGAAATTAAACAAGCCGAGTATAATCATTAAGATGTCACAAAGCTTATTGTGACTAGAAATCGTTGTTTTTAGCCTTAATTTCTCGTAGGGAACGTGGGACATTGGACAATAACGAAGTTTTATCGATTTTGTATAAAATCATAATTCTAATAGTTTTAAAATTTAACAAGACGAGCATAAACATATTTTATCTACAAACGCTTATTTTTAATAGAAATTGTTGTTTTAAGCCCTACCTTCACATTGGAAACGTCGGAAATCGAATTATAATGAAGTTTTACCCATTTTGACATAAATAATCAAACTAAGAGTTTTGAAAGTAAACAAGCCGAGTATAATCATTAAGATGTCACAAAGCTTATTGTGACTAGAAATTGTTGTTTTTAGCCTTAACTTCTCGTAGGGAACGTGGGACATTGGACGATAACGTAGTTTTAACGATTATGTATAAAATCATAATTCTAATAGTTTTAAAATTTAACAAGACGAGCATAAATATATTTTATCTAGAAACGCTTATTTTTAATAGAAATCGTTGTTTTAAGCCCTACCTTCACATTGGAAACGTGGGAAATCGAATTATAATGAAGTTTTACCCATTTTGACATAAATAATCAAACTAAGAGTTTTGAAAGTAAACAAGCCGAGTATAATCATTAAAGCTTTCACAAAGCTTATTGTGACTAGAAATAGTTGTTTTAAGCCTTAACTTCACATTGAAAACGTGGGAAATCGAACTATAATGAAGTTTTATCCATTTTGACATAAATAATCAAACTAAGAGTTTTGAAAGTAAACAAGCCGAGTATAATCATTAAGATGTCACAAAGCTTATTGTGACTAGAAATAGCGTTGATTTTAGCCTTAACTTCGTATGGAACGTGGGACATTGGACGATAACGAAGTTTTAACGATTTTGTATAAAATCATAATTCTAATAGTTTTAAAATTTAACATGACGAGCATTAACATATTTAATCTACAAACGCTTATTTTTAATAGAAATCGTTGTTTTAAGCCCTACCTTCACATTGGAAACGTGGGAAATCGAATTATAATGAAGTTTTACCCATTTTGACATAAATAATTAAACTAAGAGTTTTGAAATTAAACAAGCCGAGTATAATCATTAAGATGTCACAAAGCTTATTGTGACTAGAAATCGTTGTTTTTAGCCTTAATTTCTAGTCACAATAAGCTTTGTGACTAAAAAACTAAGTTGTTTTTAGCCTTAACTTCTTAACTTAGGGAACGTGGGACATTGACGATAACGAAGTTTTAACGACTTTGTATAAAATCATAATTCTAATAGTTTTAAAATTTAACAAGACGAGTATAAATATTTTTTATCTACAAACGCTTATTTTTAATAGAAATCGTTGTTTTAAGCCTTAACTTCATATTGGAAACGTGGGAAATCGAACTATAATAAAGTTTTACCTATTTTGACATAAATAATCAAACTAAGAGTTTTAAAAGTAAACAAGCCGAGTATTATCATTAAAGCCTTCACAAAGCTTATTGTGACTAGAAATAGTTGTTTTAAACCTTAACTTCACATTGAAAACGTGGGAAATCGAACTATAATGAAGTTTTATCCATTTTGACATAAATAATCAAACTAAGGTTTTGAAAGTAAACAAGCCGAGTATTATCATTAAAGCCTTCACAAAGCTTTTGTGACTAGAAATAGTCGTTTTAAACCTTAACTTCACATTGAAAACGTGAGAAATCGAACTATAATGAAGTTTTACTCATTTTTACATAAATAATCAAACTAAGAGTTTTGAAAGTAAACAAGCCGAGTATAATCATTAAGATGTCACAAAGCTTATTGTGACTAGAAATCGTTGTTTTTAGCCTTAACTTCTCGTAGGGAGCGTGGGACATTGGACGATAACGAAGTTTTAACGATTTTGTATAAAATCATAATTCTAATAGTTTTAAAATTTAACAAGACGAGCATAAACATATTTTATCTACAAACGCTTATTTTTAATAGAAATCGTTGTTTAAAGCCTTAACTTCACATTGGAAACGTGGGAAATCGAACTATAATGAAGTTTTACCCATTTTGACATAAATAATCAAACTAAGAGTTTTGAAAGTATACAAAGCCGAGTATAATCATTAAAGCCGAGTATAATCATTAAAGCTTTCACAAAGCTTATTGTGACTAGAAATAGTTGTTTTAAGCCTTAACTTCACATTGAAAACGTGGGAAATCGAACTATAATTAAGTTTTACCCATTTTGACATAAATAATTAAACTAAGAGTTTTGAAAGTAAACAAGCCGAGTATAATCATTAAAGCCTTAACAAAGCTTATTGTGACTAGAAATAGTTGTTTTAAATCTTAACTTCACATTGAAAACGTGGGAAATTGAACTATAATGAAGTTTTACCCTATTTGACATAAATAATCAAACAAAGAGTTTTGAAAGTAAACAAGCCGAGTATAATCATTAAAGCCTTCACAAAGCTTATTGGGACTAGAAATAGTTGTTTTAAGCCTTAACTTCACATTGAAAACGTGGGAAATCGAACTATAATGAAGTTTTACCCTTTTTGACATAAATAATCAAACTAAGAGTTTTGAAAGTAAACAAGCCGAGTATAATCATTAAAGCTTTCACAAAGCTTATTGTGACTAGAAATAGTTGTTTTAAGCCTTAACTTCATATTGAAAACGTGGGAAATCGAACTATAATGAAGTTTTATCCATTTTGACATAAATAATCAAACTAAGAGTTTTGAAAGTAAACAAGCCGAGTATAATCATTAAGATGTCACAAAGCTTATTGTGACTAGAAATCGTTGATTTTAGCCTTAACTTCTCGTATGGAACGTGGGACATTGGACGATAACGAAGTTTTAACGATTTTGTATAAAATCATAATTCTAATAGTTTTAAAATTTAACATGACGAGCACTAACATATTTAATCTACAAACGCTTATTTTTAATAGAAATCGTTGTTTTAAGCCCTACCTTCACATTGGAAACGTGGGAAATCGAATTATAATGAAGTTTTACCCATTTTGACATAAATAATTAAACTAAGAGTTTTGAAATTAAACAAGCCGAGTATAATCATTAAGATGTCACAAAGCTTATTATGACTAGAAATCGTTATTTTTAGCCTTAATTTCTCGTAGGGAACGTGGGACATTGGACAATAACGAAGTTTTATCGATTTTGTATAAAATCATAATTCTAATAGTTTTAAAATTTAACAAGACGAGCATAAACATATTTTATCTACAAACGCTTATTTTTAATAGAAATCGTTGTTTTAAGCCCTACTTCACATTGGAAACGTGGGAAATCGAATTATAATGAAGTTTTACCCATTTTGACATAAATAATCAAACTAAGAGTTTTGAAAGTAAACAAGCCGAGTATAATCATTAAGATGTCACAAAGCTTATTGTGACTAGAAATTGTTGTTTTTAGCCTTAACTTCTCGTAGGGAACGTGGGACATTGGACGATAACGTAAGTTTTAACGATTTTGTATAAAATCATAATTCTAATAGTTTTAAAATTTAACAAGACGAGCATAAATATATTTTATCTAGAAACGCTTATTTTTAATAGAAATCGTTGTTTTAAGCCCTACCTTCACATTGGAAACGTGGGAAATCGAATTATAATGAAGTTTTACCCATTTTGACATAAATAATCAAACTAAGAGTTTTGAAAGTAAACAAGCCGAGAATAATCATTACAGCTTTCACAAAGCTTATTGTGACTAGATATAGTTGTTTTAAACCTTAACTTCACATTGAAAACGTGGGAAATAGAACTATAATGAAGTTTTACCCACTTTGACATAATTAATTAAACTAAGAGTTTTGAAAGTAAACAAGCCGAGTATAATCATTAAAGCTTTCACAAAGCTTATTTTGACTAGAAATAGTTGTTTTAAGCCTTAACTTCACATTGAAAACGTGGGAAATCGAACTATAATGAAGTTTTACCCATTTTGACATAAATAATCAAACTAAGAGTTTTGAAAGTAAACAAGCTGAGTATAATCATTAAGATGTCACAAAGCTTATTGTGACTAGAAGTCGTTGTTTTTAGCCTTAACTTCTCGTAGGGAACGTGGGACATTGGACGATAACGAAGTTTTAACGATTTTGTATAAAATCATAATTCTAATAGTTTTAAAATTTAACAAGACGAGGACAAACATATTTTATCTACAAACGCTTATTTTTAATAGAAATCGTTGTTTTAAGCCTTAACTTCATATTGAAAACGTGGGAAATCGAACTATAATGAAGTTTTACCTATTTTGACTTAAATAATCAAACTAAGAGTTTGAAAAGTAAACAAGCCGAGTAGAATCATTAAAGCCTTCACAATACTTATTCTGACTAGAAATAGTTGTTTTAAACCTTAACTTCACATTAAAAACGTGGGAAATCGAAGTATAATGAAGTTTTACCCATTTTAACATAAATAATCAAACTAAGAGTTTTGAAAGTAAACAAGCCGAGTATAATCATTAAAGCCTTCGCAAAGCTTATTGGGACTAGAAATAGTTGTTTTAAGCCTTAACTTCACATTGAAAACATGGGAAATCGAACTATAATGAAGTTTTACCCATTTTGACATAAATAATCAAACTAAGAGTTTTGAAAGTAAACAAGCCGAGTACAATCATTAAAGCTTTCACAAAGCTTATTGTGACTAGAAATAGTCGTTTTAAACCTTAACTTCACATTGAAAACGTAAGAAATCGAACTATAATGAAGTTTTACTCATTTTTACATAAATAATCAAACTAAGAGTTTTGAAAGTAAACAAGCCGAGTATAATCATTATGATGTCACAAAGCTTATTGTGACTAGAAATCGTTGTTTTTAGCGTTAACTTCTCGTAGGGAGCGTGGGACATTGGACGATAACGAAGTCTTAACGATTTTGTATAAAATCATAATTCTAATAGTTTTAAAATTTAACAAGACGAGCATAAACATATTTTATCTACAAACGCTTATTTTTAATAGAAATCGTTGTTTAAAGCCTTAACTTCACATTGGAAACGTGGGAAATCGAACTATAATGAAGTTTTACCCATTTTGACATAAATAATCAAACTAAGAGTTTTGAAAGTAAACAAGCCGAGTATAATCATTAAGATGTCACAAAGCTTATTGTGACTAGAAATCGTTGTTTTTAACCTTAACTTCTCGTAGGGAACGTAGGACATTGGACGATAACGAAGTTTTAACGATTTTGTATAAAATCATAATTCTAATAGTTTTAAAATTTAACAAGACGAGGACAAACATATTTTATCTACAAACGCTTATTTTTAATGGAAATCGTTGTTTTAAGCCTTAACTTCATATTGAAAACGTGGGAAATCGAACTATAATGAAGTTTTACCTATTTTGACATAAATAATCAAACTAAGAGTTTTAAAAGTAAACAAGCCGAGTAGAATCATTAAAGCCTTCACAATACTTATTGTGACTAGAAATAGTTGTTTTAAACCTTATCTTCACATTGAAAACGTGGGAAATCGAAGTATAATGAAGTTTTACCCATTTTGACATAAATAATCAAACTAAGAGTTTTGAAAGTAAACAAGCCGAGTATAATCATTAAAGCCTTCACAAAGCTTATTGGCACTAGAAATAGTTGTTTTAAGCCTTATCTTCACATTGAAAACATGGGAAATCGAACTATAATGAAGTTTTACCCATTTTGACATAAATAATCAAAGTAAGAGTTTTGAAAGTAAACAAGCCGAGTATAATCATTAAAGCTTTCAAAAAGCTTATTGTGACTAGAAATAGTTGTTTTAAGCCTTAACTTCACATTGGAAACGTGGGAAATCGAACTATAATGAAGTTTTACCCATTTTGACATAAATAATTAAACTAAGAGTTTTGAAAGTAAACAAGCCGAGTATAATCATTAAAGCCTTCACAAAGCTTATTGTGACTAGAAATAGTTGTTTTAAACCTTATCTTCACATTGAAAACGTGGGAAATCGAACTATAATAAAGTTTTACCCATTTTGACATATATAATTAAACTAAAAGTTTTGAAAGTAAACAAGCCGAGTATAATCATTAAAGCCTTCAAAAGCTTATTGTGACTAGAAATAGTTGTTTTAAACCTTAACTTCACATTGAAAACGTGGGAAATCGAACTATAATGAAGTTTTACCCTATTTGACATAAATAATCAAACTAAGAGTTTTGAAAGTAAACAAGCCGAGTATAATCATTAAAGCCTTCACAAAGCTTATTGGGACTAGAAATAGTTGTTTTAAGCCTTAACTTCACATTGAAAACGTGGGAAATAGAACTATAATGAAGTTTTACCCACTTTGACATAAATAATTAAACTAAGAGTTTTGAAAGTAAACAAGCCGAGGATAATCATTAAAGCTTTCACAAAGCTTATTTTGACTAGAAATAGTTGGTTTAAGCCTTAACTTCACATTGAAAACGTGGGAAATCGAATATAATGAAGTTTTACCCATTTTGACATAAATAATCAAACTAAGAGTTTTGAAAGTAAACAAGCCGAGTATAATCATTAAGATGTCACAAAGCTTATTGTGACTAGAAATCGTTGTTTTTAGCCTTAACTTCTCGTAGGGAACGTGGGAGATTGACGATAACGAAGTTTTAACGACTTTGTATAAAATCATAATTCTAATAGTTTTAAAATTTAACAAGACGAGGACAAACATATTTTATCTACAAACGCTTATTTTTAATGGAAATCGTTGTTTTAAGCCTTAACTTCATATTGAAAACGTGGGAAATCGAACTATAATGAAGTTTTACCTATTTTGACATAAATAATCAAACTAAGAGTTTTAAAAGTAAACAAGCCGAGTAGAATCATTAAAGCCTTCACAATACTTATTGTGACTAGAAATAGTTGTTTTAAACCTTAACTTCACATTGAAAACGTGGGAAATCGAAGTATAATGAAGTTTTACCCATTTTGACATAAATAATCAAACTGAGAGTTTTGAAAGTAAACAAGCCGAGTATAATCATTAAAGCCTTCACAAAGCTTATTGGCACTAGAAATAGTTATTTTAAGCCTTAACTTCACATTGAAAACATGGGAAATCGAACTATAATGAAGTTTTACCCATTTTGACATAAATAATCAAACTAAGAGTTTTGAAAGTAAACAAGCCGAGTATAATCATTAAAGCTTTCAAAAAGCTTATTGTGACTAGAAATAGTTGTTTTAAGCCTTAACTTCACATTGGAAACGTGGGAAATCGAACTATAATGAAGTTTTACCCATTTTGACATAAATAATTAAACTAAGAGTTTTGAAAGTAAACAAGCCGAGTATAATCATTAAAGCCTTCACAAAGCTTATTGTGACTAGAAATAGTTGTTTTAAACCTTAACTTCACATAGAAAACGTGGGAAATTGAACTATAATGAAGTTTTACCCATTTTGACATAAATAATTACACTAAGAGTTTTGAAAGTAAACAAGCCGAGTATAATCATTAAAGCCTTCACAAAGCTTATTGTGATTAGAAATAGTTGTTTCAAACCTTAACTTCACATTGAAAATGTGCGAAATCGAACTATAATGAAGTTTTACCCTATTTGACATAAATAATCAAACTAAGAGTTTTGAAAGTAAACAAGCCGAGTATAATCATTAAAGCCTTCACAAAGCTTATTGGCACTAGAAATAGTTGTTTTAAGCCTTAACTTCACATTGAAAACATGGGAAATCGAACTATAATGAAGTTTTACCCATTTTGACATAAATAATCAAACTAAGAGTTTTGAAAGTAAACAAACCGAGTATAATCATTAAAGCTTTCAAAAAGCTTATTGTGACTAGAAATAGTTGTTTTAAGCCTTAACTTCACATTGAAAACGTGGGAAATCGAACTATAATGAAGTTTTACCCATTTTGACATAAATAATCAAACTAAGAGTTTTGAAAGTAAACAAGCCGAATATAATCATTAAAGCTTTCAAAAACTTATTGTGACTAGAAATAGTTGTTTTAAGCCTTAACTTCACATTGGAAACGTGGGAAATCGAACTATAATGAAGTTTTACCCATTTTGACATAAATAATTAAACTAAGAGTTTTGAAAGTAAACAAGCCGAGTATAATCATTAAAGCCTTCACAAAGCTTATTGTGACTAGAAATAGTTGTTTTAAACCTTAACTTCACATTGAAAACGTGGGAAATCGAACTATAATGAAGTTTTACCCATTTTGACATAAATAATTAAACTAAGAGTTTTGAAAGTAAACAAGCCGAGTATAATCATTAAAGCCTTCACAAAGCTTATTGTGATTAGAAATAGTTGTTTTAAACCTTAACTTCACATTGAAAACGTGGGAAATCGAACTATAATGAAGTTTTACCCTATTTGACATAAATAATCAAACTAAGAGTTTTGAAAGTAAACAAGCCGAGTATAATCATTAAAGCCTTCACAAAGCTTATTGGCACTAGAAATAGTTGTTTTAAGCCTTAACTTCACATTGAAAACATGGGAAATCGAACTATAATGAAGTTTTACCCATTTTGACATAAATAATCAAACTAAGAGTTTTGAAAGTAAACAAGCCGAGTATAATCATTAAGATGTCACAAAGCTTATTGTGACTAGAAATCGTTGTTTTAGCCTTAACTTCTCGTATGGAACGTGGGACATTGGACGATAATGAAGTTTTAACGATTTTGTATAAAATCATAATTCTAATAGTTTTAAAATTTAACAAGACGAGCATTAACTTATTTAATCTACAAACGCTTATTTTTAATAGAAATCGTTGTTTTAAGCCTTACCTTCACATTGGAAACGTGGGAAATCGAATTATAATGAAGTTTTACCCATTTTGACATAAATAATTAAACTAAGAGTTTTGAAATTAAACAAGCCGAGTATAATCATTAAGATGTCACAAAGCTTATTGTGACTAGAAATCGTTGTTTTTAGCCTTAATTTCTCGTAGGGAACGTGGGACATTGGACAATAACGAAGTTTTATCGATTTTGTATAAAATCATAATTCTAATAGTTTTAAAATTTAACAAGACGAGCATAAACATATTTTATCTACAAACGCTTATTTTTAATAGAAATTGTTGTTTTAAGCCCTACCTTCACATTGGAAACGTGGAAATCGAATTATAATGAAGTTTTACCCATTTTGACATAAATAATCAAACTAAGAGTTTTGAAAGTAAACAAGCCGAGTATAATCATTAAGATGTCACAAAGCTTATTGTGACTAGAAATTGTTGTTTTAGCCTTAACTTCGTAGGGAACGTGGGACATTGAACGATAACGTAGTTTTAACGATTATGTATAAAATCATAATTCTAATAGTTTTAAAATTTAACAAGACGAGCATAAATATATTTTATCTAGAAACGCTTATTTTTAATAGAAATCGTTGTTTTAAGCCTTAACACATTGGAAACGTGGGAAATCGAATTATAATGAAGTTTTACCCATTTTGACATAAATAATCAAACTAAGAGTTTTGAAAGTAAACAAGCCGAGTATAATCATTAAAGCTTTCACAAAGCTTATTGTGACTAGAAATAGTTGTTTTAAGCCTTAACTTCACATTGAAAACGTGGGAAATCGAACTATAATGAAGTTTTATCCATTTTGACATAAATAATCAAACTAAGAGTTTTGAAAGTAAACAAGCCGAGTATAATCATTAAGATGTCACAAAGCTTATTGTGACTAGAAATAGTTGATTTTAGCCTTAACTTCTCGTATGGAACGTGGGACATTGACGATAATGAAGTTTTAACGATTTTGTATAAAATCATAATTCTAATAGTTTTAAAATTTAACATGACGAGCATTAACATATTTAATCTACAAACGCTTATTTTTAATAGAAATCGTTGTTTTAAGCCCTACTTCACATTGGAAACGTGGGAAATCGAATTATAATGAAGTTTTACCCATTTTGACATAAATAATCAAACTAAGAGTTTTGAAATTAAACAAGCCGAGTATAATCATTAAGATGTCACAAAGCTTATTGTGACTAGAAATCGTTGTTTTTAGCCTTAATTTCTAGTCACAATAAGCTTTGTGACTAGAAATCGTTGTTTTTAGCCTTAACTTCTCTTAGGGAACGTGGGACATTGGACGATAACGAAGTTTTAACGATTTTGTATAAAATCATAATTCTAATAGTTTTAAAATTTAACAGACGAGTATAAATATTTTTTATCTACAAACGCTTATTTTTAATAGAAATCGTTGTTTTAAGCCTTAACTTCACATTGGAAACGTGGGAAATCGAACTATAATAAAGTTTTACCTATTTTGACATAAATAATCAAACTAAGAGTTTTAAAAGTAAACAAGCCGAGTATTATCATTAAAGCCTTCACAAAGCTTATTGTGACTAGAAATAGTTGTTTTAAACCTTAACTTCACATTGAAAACGTGGGAAATCGAACTACAATGAAGTTTTATCCATTTTGACATAAATAATCAAACTAAGGGTTTTGAAAGTAAACAAGCCGAGTATTATCATTAAAGCCTTCACAAAGCTTTTTGTGACTAGAAATAGTCGTTTTAAACCTTAACTTCACATTGAAAACGTGAGAAATCGAACTATAATGAAGTTTTACTCATTTTTACATAAATAATCAAACTAAGAGTTTTGAAAGTAAACAAGCCGAGTATAATCATTAAGATGTCACAAAGCTTATTGTGACTAGAAATCGTTGTTTTTAGCCTTAACTTCTCGTAGGGAGCGTGGGACATTGGACAATAACGAAGTTTTAACGATTTTGTATAAAATCATAATTCTAATAGTTTTAAAATTTAACAAGACGAGCATAAACATATTTTATCTACAAACGCTTATTTTTAATAGAAATCGTTGTTTAAAGCCTTAACTTCACATTGGAAACGTGGGAAATCGAACTATAATGAAGTTTTACCCATTTTGACATAAATAATCAAACTAAGAGTTTTGAAAGTATACAAGCCGAGTATAATCATTAAAGCTTTCACAAAGCTTATTGTGACTAGAAATAGTTGTTTTAAGCCTTAACTTCACATTGAAAACGTGGGAAATCGAACTATAATGAAGTTTTACCCATTTTGACATAAATAATTAAACTAAGAGTTTTGAAAGTAAACAAGCCGAGTATAATCATTAAAGCCTTAACAAAGCTTATTGTGACTAGAAATAGTTGTTTTAAATCTTAACTTCACATTGAAAACGTGGGAAATTGAACTATAATGAAGTTTTACCCTATTTTGACATAAATAATCAAACAAAGAGTTTTGAAAGTAAACAAGCCGAGTATAATCATTAAAGCCTTCACAAAGCTTATTGGGACTAGAAATAGTTGTTTTAAGCCTTAACTTCACATTGAAAACGTGGGAAATCGAACTATAATGAAGTTTTACACTTTTTGACATAAGTAATCAAACTAAGAGTTTTGAAAGTAAACAAGCCGAGTATAATCATTAAAGCTTTCACAAAGCTTATTGTGACTAGAAATAGTTGTTTTAAGCCTTAACTTCATATTGAAAACGTGGGAAATCGAACTATAATGAAGTTTTATCCATTTTGACATAAATAATCAAACTAAGAGTTTTGAAAGTAAACAAGCCGAGTATAATCATTAAGATGTCACAAAGCTTATTGTGACTAGAAATCGTTGATTTTAGCCTTAACTTCTCGTATGGAATGTGGGACATTGGACGATAACGAAGTTTTAACGATTTTGTATAAAATCATAATTCTAATAGTTTTAAAATTTAACATGACGAGCATTAACATATTTAATCTACAAACGCTTATTTTTAATAGAAATCGTTGTTTTAAGCCCTACCTTCACATTGGAAACGTGGGAAATCGAATTATAATGAAGTTTTACCCATTTTGACATAAATAATTAAACTAAGAGTTTTGAAATTAAACAAGCCGAGTATAATCATTAAGATGTCACAAAGCTTATTGTGACTAGAAATCGTTATTTTTAGCCTTAATTTCTCGTAGGGAACGTGGGACATTGGACAATAACGAAGTTTTATCGATTTTGTATAAAATCATAATTCTAATAGTTTTAAATTTAACAAGACGAGCATAAACATATTTTATCTACAAACGCTTATTTTTAATAGAAATCGTTGTTTTAAGCCCTACCTTCACATTGGAAACGTGGGAAATCGAATTATAATGAAGTTTTACCCATTTTGACATAAATAATCAAACTAAGAGTTTTGAAAGTAAACAAGCCGAGTATAATCATTAAGATGTCACAAAGCTTATTGTGACTAGAAATTGTTGTTTTTAGCCTTAACTTCACGTAGGAAACGTGGGACATTGAAAGATAACGTAGTTTTAACGATTTTGTATAAAATCATAATTCTAATAGTTTTAAAATTTAACAAGACGAGCATAAATATATTTTATCTAGAAACGCTTATTTTTAATAGAAATCGTTGTTTTAAGCCCTACCTTCACATTGGAAACGTGGAAATCGAATTATAATGAAGTTTTACCCATTTTGACATAAATAATCAAACTAAGAGTTTTGAAAGTAAACAAGCCGAGAATAATCATTAAAGCTTTCACAAAGCTTATTGTGACTAGATATAGTTGTTTTAAACCTTAACTTCACATTGAAAACGTGGGAAATAGAACTATAATGAAGTTTTACCCATTTTGACATAAATAATTAAACTAAGAGTTTTGAAAGTAAACAAGCCGAGTATAATCATTAAAGCTTTCACAAAGCTTATTTTGACTAGAAATAGTTGTTTTAAGCCCTTAACTTCACATTGAAAACGTGGGAAATCGAACTATAATGAAGTTTTACCCATTTTGACATAAATAATCAAACTAAGAGTTTTGAAAGTAAACAAGCCGAGTATAATCATTAAGATGTCACAAAGCTTATTGTGACTAGAAATCGTTGTTTTTAGCCTTAACTTCACGTAGGGAACGTGGGACATTGGACGATAACGAAGTTTTAACGATTTTGTATAAAATCATAATTCTAATAGTTTTAAAATTTAACAAGACGAGGATAAACATATTTTATCTACAAACGCTTATTTTTAATAGAAATCGTTGTTTTAAGCCTTAACTTCATATTGAAAACGTGGGAAATCGAACTATAATGAAGTTTTACCTATTTTGACTTAAATAATCAAACTAAGAGTTTGAAAAGTAAACAAGCCGAGTAGAATCATTAAAGCCTTCACAAAGCTTATTGTGACTAGAAATAGTTGTTTTAAACCTTAACTTCACATTAAAAACGTGGGAAATCGAAGTATAATGAAGTTTTACCCATTTTAACATAAATAATCAAACTAAGAGTTTTGAAAGTAAACAAGCCGAGTATAATCATTAAAGCCTTCGCAAAGCTTATTGGGACTAGAAATAGTTGTTTTAAGCCTTAACTTCACATTGAAAACATGGGAAATCGAACTATAATGAAGTTTTACCCATTTTGACATAAATAATCAAACTAAGAGTTTTGAAAGTAAACAAGCCGAGTACAATCATTAAAGCTTTCACAAAGCTTATTGTGACTAGAAATAGTTGTTTTAAGCCTTAACTTCACATTGGAAACGTGGGAAATCGAACTATAATGAAGTTTTACCCATTTTGACATAAATAATTAAACTAAGAGTTTTGAAAGTAAACAAGCCGAGTACAATCATTAAGATGTCACAAAGCTTATTGTGACTAGAAATCGTTGTTTTTAGCCTTAACTTCTCTTAGGGAACGTGGGACATTGGACGATAACGAAGTTTTAACGACTTTGTAAAAAATCATAATTCTAATAGTTTTAAAATTTAACAGGACGAGTATAAATATTTTTTATCTACAAACGCTTATTTTTAATAGAAATCGTTGTTTTAAGCCTTAACTTCACATTGGAAACGTGGGAAATCGAACTATAATGAAGTTTTACCTATTTTGACATAAATAATCAAACTAAGAGTTTTAAAAGTAAACAAGCCGAGTATAATCATTAAAGCCTTCACAAAGCTTATTGTGACTAGAAATAGTTGTTTTAAACCTTAACTTCACATTGAAAACGTGGGAAATCGAACTATAATGAAGTTTTATCCATTTTGACATAAATAATCAAACTAAGAGTTTTGAAAGTAAACAAGCCGAGTATAATCATTAAAGCCTTCACAAAGCTTATTGTGACTAGAAATAGTTGTTTTAAACCTTAACTTCACATTGAAAACGTAAGAAATCGAACTATAATGAAGTTTTACTCATTTTTACATAAATAATCAAACTAAGAGTTTTGAAAGTAAACAAGCCGAGTATAATCATTATGATGTCACAAAGCTTATTGTGACTAGAAATCGTTGTTTTTAGCCTTAACTTCACATAGGGAACGTGGGACATTGACGATAATGAAGTTTTAACGATTTTGTATAAAATCATAATTCTAATAGTTTTAAAATTTAACAAGACGAGCATAAACATATTTTATCTACAAACGCTTATTTTTAATAGAAATCGTTGTTTTAAGCCTTAACTTCACATTGGAAACGTGGGAAATCGAACTATAATGAAGTTTTACCCATTTTGACATAAATAATCAAACTAAGAGTTTTGAAAGTAAACAAGCCGAGTATAATCATTAAGATGTCACAAAGCTTATTGTGACTAGAAATCGTTGTTTTTAACCTTAACTTCACGTAGGAACGTGGGACATTGGACGATAATGAAGTTTTAACGATTTTGTATAAAATCATAATTCTAATAGTTTTAAAATTTAACAAGACGAGGACAAACATATTTTATCTACAAACACTTATTTTTAATAGAAATCGTTGTTTTAAGCCTTAACTTCATATTGGAAACGTGCGAAATCGAACTATAATGAAGTTTTACCTATTTTGACATAAATAATCAAACTAAGAGTTTTAAAAGTAAACAAGCCGAGTATAATCATTAAAGCCTTCACAAAGCTTATTGTGACTAGAAATAGTTGTTTTAAACCTTAACTTCACATTGAAAACGTGGGAAATCGAAGTATAATGAAGTTTTACCCATTTTGACATAAATAATCAAACTAAGAGTTTTGAAAGTAAACAAGCCAAGTATAATCATTAAAGCCTTCACAAAGCTTATTGGCACTAGAAATAGTTGTTTTAAGCCTTAACTTCACATTGAAAACATGGGAAATCGAACTATAATGAAGTTTTACCCATTTTGACATAAATAATCAAACTAAGAGTTTTGAAAGTAAACAAGCCGAGTATAATCATTAAAGCTTTCACAAAGCTTATTGTGACTAGAAATAGTTGTTTTAAGCCTTAACTTCACATTGGAAACGTGGGAAATCGAACTATAATGAAGTTTTACCCATTTTGACATAAATAATTAAACTAAGAGTTTTGAAAGTAAACAAGCCGAGTATAATCATTAAAGCATTCACAAAGCTTATTGTGACTAGAAATAGTTGTTTTAAACCTTAACTTCACATTGAAAACGTGGGAAATCGAACTATAATAAAGTTTTACCCATTTTGACATAAATAATCAAACTAAAAGTTTTGAAAGTAAACAAGCCGAGTATAATCATTAAAGCCTTCACAAAGCTTATTGTGACTAGAAATAGTTGTTTTAAACCTTAACTTCACATTGAAAACGTGGGAAATCGAACTATAATGAAGTTTTACCCATTTTGACATAAATAATCAAACTAAGAGTTTTGAAAGTAAACAAGCCGAGTATAATCATTAAAGCCTTCACAAAGCTTATTGTGACTAGAAATAGTTGTTTTAAGCCTTAACTTCACATTGAAAACGTGGGAAATAGAACTATAATGAAGTTTTACCCATTTTGACATAAATAATCAAACTAAGAGTTTTGAAAGTAAACAAGCCGAGTATAATCATTAAAGCTTTCACAAAGCTTATTTTGACTAGAAATAGTTGTTTTAAGCCTTAACTTCACATTGAAAACGTGGGAAATCGAACTATAATGAAGTTTTACCCATTTTGACATAAATAATCAAACTAAGAGTTTTGAAAGTAAACAAGCCAAGTATAATCATTAAAGCCTTCACAAAGCTTATTGTGACTAGAAATAGTTGTTTTAAGCCTTAACTTCACATTGAAAACATGGGAAATCGAACTATAATGAAGTTTTACCCATTTTGACATAAATAATCAAACTAAGAGTTTTGAAAGTAAACAAGCCGAGTATAATCATTAAAGCTTTCACAAAGCTTATTGTGACTAGAAATAGTTGTTTTAAGCCTTAACTTCACATTGGAAACGTGGGAAATCGAACTATAATGAAGTTTTACCCATTTTGACATAAATAATCAAACTAAGAGTTTTGAAAGTAAACAAGCCGAGTATAATCATTAAAGCCTTCACAAAGCTTATTGTGACTAGAAATAGTTGTTTTAAACCTTAACTTCACATTGAAAACGTGGGAAATCGAACTATAATGAAGTTTTACCCATTTTGACATAAATATAATTAAACTAAGAGTTTTGAAAGTAAACAAGCCGAGTATAATCATTAAAGCCTTCACAAAGCTTATTGTGACTAGAAATAGTTGTTTTAAGCCTTAACTTCACATTGAAAACGTGGGAAATCGAACTATAATGAAGTTTTACCCATTTTGACATAAATAATCAAACTAAGAGTTTTGAAAGTAAACAAGCCGAGTATAATCATTAAAGCCTTCACAAAGCTTATTGGACTAGAAATAGTTGTTTTAAGCCTTAACTTCACATTGAAAACGTGGGAAATCGAACTATAATGAAGTTTTACCCATTTTGACATAAATAATCAAACTAAGAGTTTTGAAAGTAAACAAGCCGAGTATAATCATTAAAGCTTTCACAAAGCTTATTTTGACTAGAAATAGTTGTTTTAAGCCTTAACTTCACATTGAAAACGTGGGAAATCGAATATAATGAAGTTTTACCCATTTTGACATAAATAATCAAACTAAGAGTTTTGAAAGTAAACAAGCCGAGTATAATCATTAAGATGTCACAAAGCTTATTGTGACTAGAAATCGTTGTTTTTAGCCTTAACTTCACGTAGGGAACGTGGGACATTGGACGATAACGAAGTTTTAACGATTTTGTATAAAATCATAATTCTAATAGTTTTAAAATTTAACAAGACGAGGATAAACATATTTTATCTACAAACGCTTATTTTTAATAGAAATCGTTGTTTTAAGCCTTAACTTCACATTGGAAACGTGGGAAATCGAACTATAATGAAGTTTTACCCATTTTGACATAAATAATCAAACTAAGAGTTTTGAAAAGTAAACAAGCCGAGTAGAATCATTAAAGCCTTCACAAAGCTTATTGTGACTAGAAATAGTTGTTTTAAACCTTAACTTCACATTGAAAACGTGGGAAATCGAACTATAATGAAGTTTTACCCATTTTGACATAAATAATCAAACTAAGAGTTTTGAAAGTAAACAAGCCGAGTATAATCATTAAAGCCTTCACAAAGCTTATTGTGACTAGAAATAGTTGTTTTAAGCCTTAACTTCACATTGAAAATATGGGAAATCGAACTATAATGAAGTTTTACCCATTTTGACATAAATAATCAAACTAAGAGTTTTGAAAGTAAACAAGCCGAGTAGAATCATTAAAGCCTTCACAAAGCTTATTGTGACTAGAAATAGTTGTTTTAAACCTAAACTTCACATTGAAAACGTGGGAAATCGAACTATAATGAAGTTTTACCCATTTTGACATAAATAATCAAACTAAGAGTTTTGAAAGTAAACAAGCCGAGTATAATCATTAAAGCATTCACAAAGCTTATTGTGACTAGAAATAGTTGTTTTAAGCCTTAACTTCACATTGAAAACGTGGGAAATCTAACTATAATGAAGTTTTACCCATTTTGACATAAATAATCAAACTAAGAGTTTTGAAAGTAAACAAGCCGAGTATAATCATTAAAGCTTTCACAAAGCTTATTGTGACTAGAAATAGTTGTTTTAAGCCTTAACTTCACATTGGAAACGTGGGAATCGAACTATAATGAAGTTTTACCCATTTTGACATAAATAATCAAACTAAGAGTTTTGAAAGTAAACAAGCCGAGTATAATCATTAAAGCCTTCACAAAGCTTATTGTGATTAGAAATAGTTGTTTTAAACCTTAACTTCACATTGAAAATGTGGGAAATCGAACTATAATGAAGTTTTACCCTATTTTGACATAAATAATCAAACTAAGAGTTTTGAAAGTAAACAAGCCGAGTATAATCATTAAAGCCTTCACAAAGCTTATTGTGACTAGAAATAGTTGTTTTAAGCCTTAACTTCACATTGAAAACATGGGAAATCGAACTATAATGAAGTTTTACCCATTTTGACATAAATAATCAAACTAAGAGTTTTGAAAGTAAACAAGCCGAGTATAATCATTAAAGCTTTCACAAAGCTTATTGTGACTAGAAATAGTTGTTTTAAGCCTTAACTTCATATTGAAAACGTGGGAAATCGAACTATAATGAAGTTTTACCCATTTTGACATAAATAATCAAACTAAGAGTTTTGAAAGTAAACAAGCCGAGTATAATCATTAAGATGTCACAAAGCTTATTGTGACTAGAAATCGTTGTTTTTAGCCTTAACTTATCGTATGGAACGTGGGACATTGGACGATAATAAAAGTTTTAACGATTTTGTATAAAATCATAATTCTAATAGTTTTAAAATTTAACAAGACGAGCATAAACATATTTTATCTACAAACGCTTATTTTTAATAGAAATCGTTGTTTTAAGCCTTAACTTCACATTGGAAACGTGGAAATCGAATTATAATGAAGTTTTACCCATTTTGACATAAATAATTAAACTAAGAGTTTTGAAAGTAAACAAGCCGAGTATAATCATTAAGATGTCACAAAGCTTATTGTGACTAGAAATAGTTGTTTTTAAGCCTTAATTTCTCATAGGGAACGTGGGACATTGGACAATAACGAAGTTTTATCGATTTTGTATAAAATCATAATTCTAATAGTTTTAAAATTTAACAAGACGAGCATAAACATATTTTATCTACAAACGCTTATTTTTAATAGAAATCGTTGTTTTAAGCCCTAACTTCACATTGGAAACGTGGGAAATCGAATTATAATGAAGTTTTACCCATTTTGACATAAATAATCAAACTAAGAGTTTTGAAAGTAAACAAGCCGAGTATAATCATTAAGATGTCACAAAGCTTATTGTGACTAGAAATTGTTGTTTTTAGCCTTAACTTCACGTAGGGAACGTGGGACATTGGACGATAATGTAGTTTTAACGATTTTGTATAAAATCATAATTCTAATAGTTTTAAAATTTAACAAGACGAGCATAAATATATTTTATCTACAAACGCTTATTTTTAATAGAAATCGTTGTTTTAAGCCTTAACTTCACATTGGAAACGTGGAAATCGAATTATAATGAAGTTTTACCCATTTTGACATAAATAATCAAACTAAGAGTTTTGAAAGTAAACAAGCCGAGAATAATCATTAAAGCTTTCACAAAGCTTATTGTGACTAGATATAGTTGTTTTAAACCTTAACTTCACATTGAAAACGTGGGAAATCGAACTATAATGAAGTTTTACCCATTTTGACATAAATAATCAAACTAAGAGTTTTGAAAGTAAACAAGCCGAGTATAATCATTAAAGCTTTCACAAAGCTTATTTTGACTAGAAATAGTTGTTTTAAGCCTTAACTTCACATTGAAAACGTGGGAAATCGAACTATAATGAAGTTTTACCCATTTTGACATAAATAATCAAACTAAGAGTTTTGAAAGTAAACAAGCCGAGTATAATCATTAAGATGTCACAAAGCTTATTGTGACTAGAAATCGTTGTTTTTAGCCTTAACTTCACATTAGAGAACGTGGGACATTGGACGATAATGAAGTTTTAACGATTTTGTATAAAATCATAATTCTAATAGTTTTAAAATTTAACAAGACGAGGATAAACATATTTTATCTACAAACGCTTATTTTTAATAGAAATCGTTGTTTTAAGCCTTAACTTCATATTGGAAACGTGGGAAATCGAACTATAATGAAGTTTTACCCATTTTGACATAAATAATCAAACTAAGAGTTTTGAAAAGTAAACAAGCCGAGTAGAATCATTAAAGCCTTCACAAAGCTTATTGTGACTAGAAATAGTTGTTTTAAACCTTAACTTCACATTAAAAACGTGGGAAATCGAAGTAATAAAGTTTTAAGTTTTACATAAATAATCATTTTAAAATAAATAATCAAACTAAGAGTTTTGAAAGTAAACAAGCCGAGTATAATCATTAAAGCCTTAAACAAACAAAGCTTATTGGGACTAGAAATAGTTGTTTTAAGCCTTAACTTCACATTGAAAACATGGGAAATCGAACTATAATGAAGTTTTACCCATTTTGACATAAATAATCAAACTAAGAGTTTTGAAAGTAAACAAGCCGAGTATAATCATTAAAGCTTTCACAAAGCTTATTGTGACTAGAAATAGTTGTTTTAAGCCTTAACTTCACATTGGAAACGTGGGAAATCGAACTATAATGAAGTTTTACCCATTTTGACATAAATAATTAAACTAAGAGTTTTGAAAGTAAACAAGCCGAGTATAATCATTAAGATGTCACAAAGCTTATTGTGACTAGAAATCGTTGTTTTTAGCCTTAACTTCTCTTAGGGAACGTGGGACATTGGACGATAATGAAGTTTTAACGATTTTGTAAAAAATCATAATTCTAATAGTTTTAAAATTTAACAAGACGAGTATAAACATTTTTTATCTACAAACGCTTATTTTTAATAGAAATCGTTGTTTTAAGCCTTAACTTCACATTGGAAACGTGGGAAATCGAACTATAATGAAGTTTTACCCATTTTGACATAAATAATCAAAGTAAGAGTTTTAAAAGTAAACAAGCCGAGTATAATCATTAAAGCCTTCACAAAGCTTATTGTGACTAGAAATAGTTGTTTTAAACCTTAACTTCACATTGAAAACGTGGGAAATCGAACTATAATGAAGTTTTACCCATTTTGACATAAATAATCAAACTAAGAGTTTTGAAAGTAAACAAGCCGAGTATAATCATTAAAGCCTTCACAAAGCTTATTGTGACTAGAAATAGTTGTTTTAAACCTTAACTTCACATTGAAAACGTAAGAAATCGAACTATAATGAAGTTTTACCCATTTTGACATAAATAATCAAACTAAGAGTTTTGAAAGTAAACAAGCCGAGTATAATCATTAATGATGTCACAAAGCTTATTGTGACTAGAAATCGTTGTTTTTAGCCTTAACTTCTCGTAGGGAGCATGGGACATTGGACGATAATGAAGTTTTAACGATTTTGTATAAAATCATAATTCTAATAGTTTTAAAATTTAACAAGACGAGCATAAACATATTTTATCTACAAACGCTTATTTTTAATAGAAATCGTTGTTTTAAAGCCTTAACTTCACATTGGAAACGTGGGAAATCGAACTATAATGAAGTTTTACCCATTTTGACATAAATAATCAAACTAAGAGTTTTGAAAGTAAACAAGCCGAGTATAATCATTAAGATGTCACAAAGCTTATTGTGACTAGAAATCGTTGTTTTAACCTTAACTTCACATTGGGGAACGTGGACATTGAACGATAATGAAGTTTTAACGATTTTGTATAAAATCATAATTCTAATAGTTTTAAAATTTAACAAGACGAGGATAAACATATTTTATCTACAAACGCTTATTTTTAATAGAAATCGTTGTTTTAAGCCTTAACTTCATATTGGAAACGTGCGAAATCGAACTATAATGAAGTTTTACCTATTTTGACATAAATAATCAAACTAAGAGTTTTAAAAGTAAACAAGCCGAGTATAATCATTAAAGCCTTCACAAAGCTTATTGTGACTAGAAATAGTTGTTTTAAACCATAACTTCACATTGAAAACGTGGGAAATCGAAGTATAATGAAGTTTTACCCATTTTGACATAAATAATCAAACTAAGAGTTTTGAAAGTAAACAAGCCGAGTATAATCATTAAAGCCTTCACAAAGCTTATTGGCACTAGAAATCGTTGTTTTAAGCCTTAACTTCACATTGAAAACATGGGAAATCGAACTATAATGAAGTTTTACCCATTTTGACATAAATAATCAAACTAAGAGTTTTGAAAGTAAACAAGCCGAGTATAATCATTAAAGCTTTCACAAAGCTTATTGTGACTAGAAATAGTTGTTTTAAGCCTTAACTTCACATTGGAAACGTGGGAAATCGAACTATAATGAAGTTTTACCCATTTTGACATAAATAATCAAACTAAGAGTTTTGAAAGTAAACAAGCCGAGTATAATCATTAAAGCCTTCACAAAGCTTATTGTGACTAGAAATAGTTGTTTTAAACCTTAACTTCACATTGAAAACGTGGGAAATCGAACTATAATGAAGTTTTACCCTATTTTGACATAAATAATCAAACTAAGAGTTTTGAAAGTAAACAAGCCGAGTATAATCATTAAAGCTTCACAAAGCTTATTGGGACTAGAAATAGTTGTTTTAAGCCTTAACTTCACATTGAAAACGTGGGAAATCGAACTATAATGAAGTTTTACCCATTTTGACATAAATAATCAAACTAAGAGTTTTGAAAGTAAACAAGCCGAGTATAATCATTAAAGCTTTCACAAAGCTTATTGTGACTAGAAATAGTTGTTTTAAGCCTTAACTTCACATTGAAAACGTGGGAAATCGAATATAATGAAGTTTTACCCATTTTGACATAAATAATCAAACTAAGAGTTTTGAAAGTAAACAAGCCGAGTATAATCATTAAGATGTCACAAAGCTTATTGTGACTAGAAATCGTTGTTTTTAGCCTTAACTTCACGTAGGGAACGTGGGACATTGGACGATAACGAAGTTTTAACGATTTTGTATAAAATCATAATTCTAATAGTTTTAAAATTTAACAAGACGAGGACAAAACATATTTTATCTACAAACGCTTATTTTTAATAGAAATCGTTGTTTTAAGCCTTAACTTCATATTGAAAACGTGGAAATCGAACTATAATGAAGTTTTACCCATTTTGACATAAATAATCAAACTAAGAGTTTTAAAAGTAAACAAGCCGAGTAGAATCATTAAAGCCTTCACAAACTTATTGTGACTAGAAATAGTTGTTTTAAACCTTAACTTCACATTGAAAACGTGGGAAATCGAACTATAATGAAGTTTTACCCATTTTGACATAAATAATCAAACTAAGAGTTTTGAAAGTAAACAAGCCGAGTATAATCATTAAAGCCTTCACAAAGCTTATTGTGACTAGAAATAGTTGTTTTAAGCCTTAACTTCACATTGAAAACGTGGGAAATCGAACTATAATGAAGTTTTACCCATTTTGACATAAATAATCAAACTAAGAGTTTTGAAAGTAAACAAGCCGAGTAGAATCATTAAAGCCTTCACAAACTTATTGTGACTAGAAATAGTTGTTTTAAACCTTAACTTCACATTGAAAACGTGGGAAATCGAAGTATAATGAAGTTTTACCCATTTTGACATAAATAATCAAACTAAGAGTTTTGAAAGTAAACAAGCCGAGTATAATCATTAAAGCCTTCACAAAGCTTATTGGCACTAGAAATAGTTGTTTTAAGCCTTATCTTCACATTGAAAACATGGGAAATCGAACTATAATGAAGTTTTACCCATTTTGACATAAATAATCAAACTAAGAGTTTTGAAAGTAAACAAGCCGAGTATAATCATTAAAGCTTTCAAAAAGCTTATTGTGACTAGAAATAGTTGTTTTAAGCCTTAACTTCACATTGGAAACGTGGGAAATCGAACTATAATGAAGTTTTACCCATTTTGACATAAATAATCAAACTAAGAGTTTTGAAAGTAAACAAGCCGAGTATAATCATTAAAGCTTTCACAAAGCTTATTTTGACTAGAAATAGTTGGTTTAAGCCTTAACTTCACATTGAAAACGTGGGAAATCGAATATAATGAAGTTTTACCCATTTTGACATAAATAATCAAACTAAGAGTTTTGAAAGTAAACAACCGAGTATAATCATTAAGATGTCACAAAGCTTATTGTGACTAGAAATCGTTGTTTTTAGCCTTAACTTCTCGTAGGGAACGTGGGACATTGGACGATAACGAAGTTTTAACGATTTTGTATAAAATCATAATTCTAATAGTTTTAAAATTTAACAAGACGAGGATAAACATATTTTATCTACAAACGCTTATTTTTAATAGAAATCGTTGTTTTAAGCCTTAACTTCACATTGAAAACGTGGGAAATCGAACTATAATGAAGTTTTACCTATTTTGACATAAATAATCAAACTAAGAGTTTTGAAAGTAAACAAGCCGAGTAGAATCATTAAAGCCTTCACAATACTTATTGTGACTAGAAATAGTTGTTTTAAACCTTAACTTCACATTGAAAACGTGGGAAATCGAAGTATAATGAAGTTTTACCCATTTTGACATAAATAATCAAACTAAGAGTTTTGAAAGTAAACAAGCCGAGTATAATCATTAAAGC
Organism: Stephania japonica; assembly: GCA_039657345.1. Taxonomy (NCBI): domain Eukaryota; kingdom Viridiplantae; phylum Streptophyta; class Magnoliopsida; order Ranunculales; family Menispermaceae; genus Stephania; species Stephania japonica. The sequence goes on along the minus strand of JBBNAE010000024.1, from coordinate 118,730 downwards.
CTTCACAAAGCTTATTGGACTAGAAATAGTTGTTTTAAGCCTTAACTTCACATTGAAAACGTGGGAAATCGAACTATAATGAAGTTTTACCCATTTTGACATAAATAATCAAACTAAGAGTTTTGAAAGTAAACAAGCCGAGTAGAATCATTAAAGCCTTCACAAACTTATTGTGACTAGAAATAGTTGTTTTAAACCTTAACTTCACATTGAAAACGTGGGAAATCGAACGTATAATGAAGTTTTACCCATTTTGACATAAATAATCAAACTAAGAGTTTTGAAAGTAAACAAGCCGAGTATAATCATTAAAGCCTTCACAAAGCTTATTGGCACTAGAAATAGTTGTTTTAAGCCTTAACTTCACATTGAAAACGTGGGAAATCGAACTATAATGAAGTTTTACCCATTTTGACATAAATAATCAAACTAAGAGTTTTGAAAGTAAACAAGCCGAGTATAATCATTAAAGCATTCACAAAGCTTATTGTGACTTGAAATAGTTGTTTTAAGCCTTAACTTCACATTGGAAACGTGGGAAATCGAACTATAATGAAGTTTTACCCATTTTGACATAAATAATCAAACTAAGAGTTTTGAAAGTAAACAAGCCGAGTATAATCATTAAAGCCTTCACAAAGCTTATTGTGACTAGAAATAGTTGTTTTAAATCTTAACTTCACATTGAAAACGTGGGAAATCGAACTATAATAAAGTTTTACCCATTTTGACATAAATAATTAAACTAAGAGTTTTGAAAGTAAACAAGCCGAGTATAATCATTAAAGCCTTCACAAAGCTTATTGTGACTAGAAATAGTTGTTTTAAACCTTAACTTCACATTGAAAACGTGGGAAATCGAACTATAATGAAGTTTTACCCATTTTTACATAAATAATCAAACTAAGAGTTTTGAAAGTAAACAAGCCGAGTATAATCATTAAAGCCTTCACAAAGCTTATTGGGACTAGAAATAGTTGTTTTAAGCCTTAACTTCACATTGAAAACGTGGGAAATCGAACTATAATGAAGTTTTACCCATTTTGACATAAATAATCAAACTAAGAGTTTTGAAAGTAAACAAGCCGAGTATAATCATTAAAGCTTTCACAAAGCTTATTTTGACTAGAAATAGTTGTTTTAAGCCTTAACTTCACATTGAAAACGTGGGAAATCGAATATAATGAAGTTTTACCCATTTTGACATAAATAATCAAACTAAGAGTTTTGAAAGTAAACAAGCCGAGTATAATCATTAAGATGTCACAAAGCTTATTGTGACTAGAAATCGTTGTTTTTAGCCTTAACTTCTCGTAGGGAACGTGGGACATTGGACGATAATGAAGTTTTAACGATTTTGTATAAAATCATAATTCTAATAGTTTTAAAATTTAACAAGACGAGCATAAACATATTTTATCTACAAACGCTTATTTTTAATAGAAATCGTTGTTTTAAGCCTTAACTTCACATTGAAAACGTGGGAAATCGAACTATAATGAAGTTTTACCCATTTTGACATAAATAATCAAACTAAGAGTTTTGAAAGTAAACAAGCCGAGTATAATCATTAAAGCTTTCAAAAAGCTTATTGTGACTAGAAATAGTTGTTTTAAGCCTTAACTTCACATTGAAACGTGGGAAATCGAACTATAATGAAGTTTTACCCATTTTGACATAAATAATCAAACTAAGAGTTTTGAAAGTAAACAAGCCGAGTATAATCATTAAAGCCTTCACAAAGCTTATTGTGACTAGAAATAGTTGTTTTAAGCCTTAACTTCACATAGAAAACGTGGGAAATCGAACTATAATGAAGTTTTACCCATTTTGACATAAATAATTAAACTAAGAGTTTTGAAAGTAAACAAGCCGAGTATAATCATTAAAGCCTTCACAAAGCTTATTGTGATTAGAAATAGTTGTTTTAAACCTTAACTTCACATTGAAAATGTGGGAAATCGAACTATAATGAAGTTTTACCCATTTTGACATAAATAATCAAACTAAGAGTTTTGAAAGTAAACAAGCCGAGTATAATCATTAAAGCCTTCACAAAGCTTATTGTGACTAGAAATAGTTGTTTTAAGCCTTAACTTCACATTGAAAACATGGGAAATCGAACTATAATGAAGTTTTACCCATTTTGACATAAATAATCAAACTAAGAGTTTTGAAAGTAAACAAGCCGAGTATAATCATTAAAGCTTTCAAAAAGCTTATTGTGACTAGAAATAGTTGTTTTAAGCCTTAACTTCACATTGGAAACGTGGGAAATCGAACTATAATGAAGTTTTACCCATTTTGACATAAATAATCAAACTAAGAGTTTTGAAAGTAAACAAGCCGAGTATAATCATTAAAGCTTTCACAAAGCTTATTGTGACTAGAAATAGTTGTTTTAAGCCTTAACTTCACATTGGAAACGTGGGAAATCGAACTATAATGAAGTTTTACCCATTTTGACATAAATAATCAAACTAAGAGTTTTGAAAGTAAACAAGCGAGAGTATAATCATTAAAGCCTTCACAAAGCTTATTGTGACTAGAAATAGTTGTTTTAAACCTTAACTTCACATTGAAAACGTGGGAAATCGAACTATAATGAAGTTTTACCCATTTTGACATAAATAATTAAACTAAGAGTTTTGAAAGTAAACAAGCCGAGTATAATCATTAAAGCCTTCACAAAGCTTATTGTGACTAGAAATAGTTGTTTTAAACCTTAACTTCACATTGAAAACGTGGGAAATCGGACTATAATGAAGTTTTACCCATTTTGACATAAATAATCAAACTAAGAGTTTCGAAAGTAAACAAGCCGAGTATAATCATTAAAGCCTTCACAAAGCTTATTGTGACTAGAAATAGTTTTCTTAAGCCTTAACTTCACATTGAAAACGTGGGAAATAGAACTATAATGAAGTTTTACCCATTTTGACATAAATAATCAAACTAAGAGTTTTGAAAGTAAACAAGCCGAGTATAATCATTAAAGCTTTCACAAAGCTTATTTTGACTAGAAATAGTTGTTTTAAGCCTTAACTTCACATTGAAAACGTGGGAAATCGAATATAATGAAGTTTTACCCATTTTGACATAAATAATCAAACTAAGAGTTTTGAAAGTAAACAAGCCGAGTATAATCATTAAGATGTCACAAAGCTTATTGTGACTAGAAATCGTTGTTTTTAGCCTTAACTTCTCGTAGGGAACGTGGGACATTGGACGATAACGAAGTTTTAACGATTTTGTATAAAATCATAATTCTAATAGTTTTAAAATTTAACAAGACGAGGATAAACATATTTTATCTACAAACGCTTATTTTTAATGAAATCGTTGTTTTAAGCCTTAACTTCACATTGAAAACGTGGGAAATCGAACTATAATGAAGTTTTACCCATTTTGACATAAATAATCAAACTAAGAGTTTTGAAAGTAAACAAGCCGAGTATAATCATTAAAGCCTTCACAAAGCTTATTGTGACTAGAAATAGTTGTTTTAAACCTTAACTTCACATTGAAAACGTGGGAAATCGAACTATAATGAAGTTTTACCCATTTTGACATAAATAATCAAACTAAGAGTTTTGAAAGTAAACAAGCCGAGTATAATCATTAAAGCCTTCACAAAGCTTATTGTGACTAGAAATAGTTGTTTTAAGCCTTAACTTCACATTGAAAACGTGGGAAATCGAACTATAATGAAGTTTTACCCATTTTGACATAAATAATCAAACTAAGAGTTTTGAAAGTAAACAAGCCGAGTATAATCATTAAAGCTTTCAAAAAGCTTATTGTGACTAGAAATAGTTGTTTTAAGCCTTAACTTCACATTGGAAACGTGGGAAATCGAACTATAATGAAGTTTTACCCATTTTGACATAAATAATCAAACTAAGAGTTTTGAAAGTAAACAAGCCGAGTATAATCATTAAAGCCTTCACAAAGCTTATTGTGACTAGAAATAGTTGTTTTAAACCTTAACTTCACATTGAAAACGTGGGAAATCGAACTATAATGAAGTTTTACCCATTTTGACATAAATAATCAAACTAAGAGTTTTGAAAGTAAACAAGCCGAGTATAATCATTAAAGCCTTCACAAAGCTTATTGTGACTAGAAATAGTTGTTTTAAGCCTTAACTTCACATTGAAAACGTGGGAAATCGAACTATAATGAAGTTTTACCCATTTTTACATAAATAATCAAACTAAGAGTTTTGAAAGTAAACAAGCCGAGTATAATCATTAAGATGTCACAAAGCTTATTGTGACTAGAAATCGTTGTTTTAGCCTTAACTTCTCGTATGGAACGTGGGACATTGACGATAACGAAGTTTTAACGATTTTGTATAAAATCATAATTCTAATAGTTTTAAAATTTAACAAGACGAGCATAATCATATTTAATCTACAAACGCTTATTTTTAATAGAAATCGTTGTTTTAAGCCCTACCTTCACATTGGAAACGTGGGAAATCGAATTATAATGAAGTTTTACCCATTTTGACATAAATAATCAAACTAAGAGTTTTGAAATTAAACAAGCCGAGTATAATCATTAAGATGTCACAAAGCTTATTGTTACTAGAAATCGTTGTTTTTAGCCTTAATTTCTCGTAGGGAACGTGGGACATTGGACTATAACGAAGTTTTATCGATTTTGTATAAAATCATAATTCTAATAGTTTTAAAATTTAACAAGACGAGCATAAACATATTTTATATACAAACGCTTATTTTTAATAGAAATCGTTGTTTTAAGCCCTACCTTCACATTGGAAATGTGGAAATCGAATTATAATGAAGTTTTACCCATTTTGACATAAATAATCAAACTAAGAGTTTTGAAAGTAAACAAGCCGAGTATAATCATTAAGATGTCACAAAGCTTATTGTGACTAGAAATTGTTGTTTTTAGCCTTAACTTCACGTAGGGAACGTGGGACATTGGACGATAATGTAGTTTTAACGATTTTGTATAAAATCATAATTCTAATAGTTTTAAAATTTAACAAGACGAGCATAAATATATTTTATCTACAAACGCTTATTTTTAATAGAAATCGTTGTTTTAAGCCTTACCTTCACATTGGAAACGTGGGAAATCGAATTATAATGAAGTTTTACCCATTTTGACATAAATAATCAAACTAAGAGTTTTGAAAGTAAACAAGCCGAGTATAATCATTAAAGCTTTCACAAAGCTTATTTTGACTAGAAATAGTTGTTTTAAGCCTTAACTTCACATTGAAAACGTGGGAAATCGAACTATAATGAAGTTTTACCCATTTTGACAAAAATATTCAAACTAAGAGTTTTGAAAGTAAACAAGCCGAGAATAATCATTAAAGCTTTCACAAAGCTTATTGTGACTAGATATAGTTGTTTTAAACCTTAACTTCACATTGAAAACGTGGGAAATAGAACTATAATGAAGTTTTACCCACTTTGACATAAATAATTAAACTAAGAGTTTTGAAAGTAAACAAGTCGAGTATAATCATTAAAGCTTTCACAAAGCTTATTTTGACTAGAAATAGTTGTTTTAAGCCTTAACTTCACATTGAAAACGTGGGAAATCGAACTATAATGAAGTTTTACCCATTTTGACATAAATAATCAAACTAAGAGTTTTGAAAGTAAACAAGCCGAGTATAATCATTAAGATGTCACAAAGCTTATTGTGACTAGAAATAGTTGTTTTTAGCCTTAACTTCTCGTATGGAACGTGGGACATTGGACGATAACGAAGTTTTAACGATTTTGTATAAAATCATAATTCTAATAGTTTTAAAATTTAACAAGACGAGCATAACATATTTAATCTACAAACGCTTATTTTTAATAGAAATCGTTGTTTTAAGCCTAACTTCACATTGGAAACGTGGGAAATCGAATTATAATGAAGTTTTACCCATTTTGACATAAATAATTAAACTAAGAGTTTTGAAATTAAACAAGCCGAGTATAATCATTAAGATGTCACAAAGCTTATTGTGACTAGAAATCGTTGTTTTTAGCCTTAATTTCACATTGGGAAAACGTGGGACATTGGACAATAACGAAGTTTTATCGATTTTGTATAAAATCATCATTCTAATAGTTTTAAAATTTAACAAGACGAGCATAAACATATTTTATCTACAAACGCTTATTTTTAATAGAAATCGTTGTTTTAAGCCCTACCTTCACATTGGAAACGTGGGAAATCGAATTATAATGAAGTTTTACCCATTTTGACATAAATAATCAAACTAAGAGTTTTAAAGTAAACAAGCCGAGTATAATCATTAAGATGTCACAAAGCTTATTGTGACTAGAAATTGTTGTTTTTAGCCTTAACTTCTTGAAAACGTAGGGAACGTGGGACATTGGACGATAACGTAAGTTTTAACAATTTTGTATAAAATCATAATTCTAATAGTTTTAAAATTTAACAAGACGAGCATAAATATATTTTATCTACAAACGCTTATTTTTAATAGAAATCGTTGTTTTAAGCCCTACCTTCACATTGGAAACGTGGGAAATCGAATTATAATGAAGTTTTACCCATTTTGACATAAATAATCAAACTAAGAGTTTTGAAAGTAAACAAGCCGAGTATAATCATTAAAGCTTTCACAAAGCTTATTGTGACTAGAAATAGTTGTTTTAAGCCTTAACTTCACATTGAAAACGTGGGAAATCGAACTATAATGAAGTTTTACCCATTTTGACATAAATAATCAAACTAAGAGTTTTGAAAGTAAACAAGCCGAGTATAATCATTAAGATGTCACAAAGCTTATTGTGACTAGAAATTGTTGTTTTTAGCCTTAACTTCTCGTAGGGAACGTGGGACATTGGACGATAACGTAGTTTTAACAATTTTGTATAAAATCATAATTCTAATTGTTTTAAAATTTAACAAGACGAGCAAAAATATATTTTATCTACAAACGCTTATTTTTAATAGAAATCGTTGTTTTAAGCCCTTACCTTCACATTGGAAACGTGGGAAATCGAATTATAATGAAGTTTTACCCATTTTGACATAAATAATCAAACTAAGAGTTTTGAAAGTAAACAAGCCGAGAATAATCATTAAAGCTTTCACAAAGCTTATTGTGACTAGATATAGTTGTTTTAAACCTTAACTTCACATTGAAAACGTGGGAAATAGAACTATAATGAAGTTTTACCCATTTGACATAAATAATCAAACTAAGAGTTTTGAAAGTAAACAAGTCGAGTATAATAATTAAAGCTTTCACAAAGCTTTTTTTGACTAGAAATAGTTCTTTTAAGCATTAACTTCACATTGAAAACGTGGGAAATCGAACTATAATGAAGTTTTACCCATTTTGACATAAATAATTAAACTAAGAGTTTTGAAAGTAAACAAGCCGAGTATAATCATTAAGATGTCACAAAGCTTATTGTGACTAGAAATCGTTGATTTTAGCCTTAACTTCTCGTATGGAACGTGGGACATTGGACCATAATGAAGTTTTAACGATTTTGTATAAAATCATAATTCTAATAGTTTTAAAATTTAACAAGACGAGCATTAACATATTTAATCTACAAACGCTTATTTTTAATAGAAATCGTTGTTTTAAGCCCTACCTTCAAATTGGAAACGTGGGAAATTGAATTATAATGAAGTTTTACCCATTTTGACATAAATAATTAAACTAAGAGTTTTGAAATTAAACAAGCCGAGTATAGTCATTAAGATGTCACAAAGCTTATTGTGACTAGAAATAGTTGTTTTTAGCCTTAATTTCTCGTAGGGAACGTAGGACATTGGACAATAACGAAGTTTTATCGATTTTGTATAAAATCATAATTCTAATAATTTTAAATTAAACAAGACGAGCATAAACATATTTTATCAACAAACGCTTATTTTTAATAGAAATCGTTGTTTTAAGCCCTACCTTCACATTGGAAACGTGGGAAATCGAATTATAATGAAGTTTTACCCATTTTGACATAAATAATCAAACTAAGAGTTTTGAAAGTAAACAAGCCGAGTATAATCATTAAGATGTCACAAAGCTTATTGTGAATAGAAATTGTTGTTTTTAGCCTTAACTTCTCGTAGGGAACGTGGGACATTGGACGATAACGTAGTTTTAACAATTTTGTATAAAATCATAATTCTAATAGTTTTAAAATTTAACAAGACGAGCATAAATATATTTTATCTACAAACGCTTATTTTTAATAGAAATCGTTGTTTTAAGCCCTACCTTCACATTGGAAACGTGGGAAATCAAATTATAATGAAGTTTTACCCATTTTGACATAAATAATCAAACTAAGAGTTTTGAAAGTAAACAAGCCAAGAATAATCATTAAAGCTTTCACAAAGCTTATTGTGACTAGATATAGTTGTTTTAAACCTTAACTTCACATTGAAAACGTGGAAAATAGAACTATAATGAAGTTTTACCCACTTTGACATAAATAATGAAACTAAGAGTTTTGAAAGTAAACAAGTCGAGTATAATCATTAAAGCTTCACAAAAGCTTATTTTGACTAGAAATAGTTGTTTTAAGCATTAACTTCACATTGAAAATGTGGGAAATCGAACTATAATGAAGTTTTACCCATTTTGACATAAATAATCAAACTAAGAGTTTTGAAAGTAAACAAGCCGAGTATAATCATTAAGATGTCACAAAACTTATTGTGACTAGAAATCGTTGATTTTAGCCTTAACTTCTCGTATGGAACGTGGGACATTGGACGATAACGAAGTTTTAACGATTTTGTATAAAATCATAATTCTAATAGTTTTAAAATTTAACAAGACGAGCATTAACATATTTAATCTACAAACGCTTATTTTTAATAGAAATCGTTGTTTTAAGCCCTACCTTCACATTGGAAACGTGGGAAATCGAATTATAATGAAGTTTTACCCATTTTGACATAAATAATTAAACTAAGAGTTTTGAAATTAAACAAGCCGAGTATAATCATTAAGATGTCACAAAGCTTATTGTGACTAGAAATCGTTGTTTTTAGCCTTAATTTCTCGTAGGGAACGTGGGACATTGGACAATAACGAAGTTTTATCGATTTTGTATAAAATCATAATTCTAATAGTTTTAAAATTTAACAAGACGAGCATAAACATATTTTATCTACAAACGCTTATTTTTAATAGAAATCGTTGTTTTAAGCCCTACCTTCACATTGGAAACGTGTGAAATCGAATTATAATGAAGTTTTACCCATTTTGACATAAATAATCAAACTAAGAGTTTTGAAAGTAAACAAGCCGAGTATAATCATTAAGATGTCAAAAAGCTTATTGTGACTAGAAATCGTTGTTTTTAGCCTTAACTTCTCGTAGGGAACGTGGGACATTGGACGATAACGTAGTTTTAACGATTTTGTATAAAATCATAATTCTAATCGTTTTAAATTTAACAAGACGAGCATAAATATATTTTATCTAGAAACGCTTATTTTTAATAGAAATCGTTGTTTTAAGCCCTACCTTCACATTGAAAACGTGGGAAATCGAATTATAATGAAGTTTTACCCATTTTGACATAAATAATCAAACTAAGAGTTTTGAAAGTAAACAAACCGAGAATAATCATTAAAGCTTTCACAAAGCTTATTGTGACTAGATATAGTTGTTTTAAACCTTAACTTCACATTGAAATCGTGGAAAATAGAACTATAATGAAGTTTTAACCACTTTGACATAAATAATTAAACTAAGAGTTTTGAAAGTAAACAAGTCGAGTATAATCATTAAAGCTTTCACAAAGCTTATTTTGACTAGAAATAGTTGTTTTAAGCATTAACTTCACATTGAAAACGTGGGAAATCGAACTATAATGAAGTTTTACCCATTTTGACAAAAATAATCAAACTAAGAGTTTTGAAAGTAAACAAGCCGAGAATAATCATTATAGCTTTCACAAAGCTTATTGTGACTAGATATAGTTGTTTTAAACCTTAACTTCACATTGAAAACGTGGGAAATAGAACTATAATGAAGTTTTACCCACTTTGACAAAAATAATTAAACTAAGAGTTTTGAAAGTAAACAAGTCGAGTATAATCATTAAAGCTTTCACAAAGCTTATTTTGACTAGAAATAGTTGTTTTAAGCCTTAACTTCACATTGAAAACGTGGGAAATCGAACTATAATGAAGTTTTACCCATTTTGACATAAATAATCAAACTAAGAGCTTTGAAAGTAAACAAGCCGAGTATAATCATTAAGATGTCACAAAGCTTATTGTGACTAGAAATCGTTGATTTTAGCCTTAACTTCTCTTATGGAACGTGGGACATTGGACGATAACGAAGTTTTAACGATTTTGTATAAAATCATAATTCTAATAGTTTTAAAATTTAACAAGACGAGCATTAACATATTTAATCTACAAACGCTTATTTTTAATAGAAATCGTTGTTTTAAGCCCTACCTTCACATTGGAATCGTGGGAAATCGAATTATAATGAAGTTTTACCCATTTTGACATAAATAATTAAACTAAAAGTTTTGAAATTAAACAAGCCGAGTATAATCATTAAGATGTCACAAAGCTTATTGTGACTAGAAATCATTTTTTTTAGCCTTAATTTCTCGTAGGGAACGTGGGACATTGGACAATAATGAAGTTTTATAGATTTTGTATAAAATCATAATTCTAATAGTTTTAAAATTTAACAAGACGATCATAAACGTATTTTATCTACAAACGCTTATTTTTAATAGAAATCGTTGTTTTAAGCCCTACCTTCACATTGGAAACGTGGGAAATCGAATTATAATGAAGTTTTACCCATTTTGACATAAATAATCAAACTAAGAGTTTTGAAAGTAAACAAGCCGAGTATAATCATTAAGATGTCACAAAGCTTATTGTGACTAGAAATTGTTGTTTTTAGCCTTAACTTCTCGTAGGGAACGTGGGACATTGGACGATAACGTAGTTTTAACAATTTTGTATAAAATCATAATTCTAATAGTTTTAAAATTTAACAAGACGCATAAATATATTTTATCTACAAACGCTTATTTTTAATAGAAATCGTTGTTTTAAGCCCTACCTTCACATTGGAAACGTGGGAAATCGAATTATAATGAAGTTTTACCCATTTTGACATAAATAATTAAACTAAGAGTTTTGAAAGTAAACAAGCCGAGTATAATCATTAAGATGTCACAAAGCTTATTGTGACTAGAAATCGTTGTTTTTAGCCTTAACTTCACGTAGGGAACGTGGGAAATATTGGACAATAATGAAGTTTTATCGATTTTGTATAAAATCATAATTCTAATAGTTTTAAAATTTAACAAGACGAGCATAAACATATTTTATCTACAAACGCTTATTTTTAATAGAAATCGTTGTTTTAAGCCTTAACTTCACATTGGAAACGTGGGAAATCGAATTATAATGAAGTTTTACCCATTTTGACATAAATAATCAAACTAAGAGTTTTGAAAGTAAACAAGCCGAGTATAATCATTAAGATGTCACAAAGCTTATTGTGACTAGAAATTGTTGTTTTTAGCCTTAACTTCTCGTAGGGAACGTGGGACATTGGACGATAACGAAGTTTTAACGATTTTGTATAAAATCATAATTCTAATAGTTTTAAAATTTAACAAGACGAGCATAAATATATTTTATCTACAAACGCTTATTTTTAATAGAAATCGTTGTTTTAAGCCTTAACTTCACATTGGAAACGTGGGAAATCGAATTATAATGAAGTTTTACCCATTTTGACATAAATAATCAAACTAAGAGTTTTGAAAGTAAACAAGCCGAGAATATAATCATTAAAGCTTTCACAAAGCTTATTGTGACTAGATATAGTTGTTTTAAACCTTAACTTCACATTGAAAACGTGGGAAATAGAACTATAATGAAGTTTTACCCATTTTGACATAAATAATTAAACTAAGAGTTTTGAAAGTAAACAAGCCGAGTATAATCATTAAAGCTTTCACAAAGCTTATTTTGAATAGAAATAGTTGTTTTAAGCCTTAACTTCACATTGAAAACGTGGGAAATCGAACTATAATGAAGTTTTACCCATTTTGACATAAATAATCAAACTAAGAGTTTTGAAAGTAAACAAGCCGAGTATAATCATTAAGATGTCACAAAGCTTATTGTGACTAGAAATCGTTGTTTTTAGCCTTAACTTCTCGTAGGGAACGTGGGACATTGACGATAACGAAGTTTTAACGATTTTGTATAAAATCATAATTCTAATAGTTTTAAAATTTAACAAGACGAGGATAAACATATTTTATCTACAAACGCTTATTTTTAATAGAAATCGTTGTTTTAAGCCCTACCTTCACATTGGAAACGTGGGAAATCGAACTATAATGAAGTTTTACCCATTTTGACATAAATAATCAAACTAAGAGTTTTGAAAGTAAACAAGCCGAGTATAATCATTAAAGCCTTCACAAAGCTTATTGTGACTAGAAATAGTTGTTTTAAACCTTAACTTCACATTGAAAACGTGGGAAATCGAACTATAATGAAGTTTTACCCATTTTGACATAAATAATCAAACTAAGAGTTTTGAAAGTAAACAAGCCGAGTATAATCATTAAAGCCTTCACAAAGCTTATTGGACTAGAAATAGTTGTTTTAAGCCTTAACTTCACATTGAAAACGTGGGAAATCGAACTATAATGAAGTTTTACCCATTTTGACATAAATAATCAAACTAAGAGTTTTGAAAGTAAACAAGCCGAGTATAATCATTAAAGCTTTCAAAAAGCTTATTGTGACTAGAAATAGTTGTTTTAAGCCTTAACTTCACATTGGAAACGTGGGAAATCGAACTATAATGAAGTTTTACCTATTTTGACATAAATAATTAAACTAAGAGTTTTGAAAGTAAACAAGCCGAGTATAATCATTAAAGCCTTCACAAAGCTTATTGTGACTAGAAATAGTTGTTTTAAACCTTAACTTCACATTGAAAACGTGGGAAATCGAACTATAATGAAGTTTTCCCATTTTGACATAAATAATCAAACTAAGAGTTTTGAAAGTAAACAAGCCGAGTATAATCATTAAAGCCTTCACAAAGCTTATTGTGAACTTAGAAATAGTTGTTTTAAACCTTAACTTCACATTGAAAATGTGGGAAATCGAACTATAATGAAGTTTTACCCATTTTGACATAAATAATCAAACTAAGAGTTTTGAAAGTAAACAAGCCGAGTATAATCATTAAAGCCTTCACAAAGCTTATTGGCACTAGAAATAGTTGTTTTAAGCCTTAACTTCACATTGAAAACGTGGGAAATCGAACTATAATGAAGTTTTACCCATTTTGACATAAATAATCAAACTAAGAGTTTTGAAAGTAAACAAGCCGAGTATAATCATTAAAGCTTTCACAAAGCTTATTGTGACTAGAAATAGTTGTTTTAAGCCTTAACTTCATATTGAAAACGTGGGAAATCGAACTATAATGAAGTTTTACCCATTTTGACATAAATAATCAAACTAAGAGTTTTGAAAGTAAACAAGCCGAGTATAATCATTAAGATGTCACAAAGCTTATTGTGACTAGAAATCGTTGATTTTAGCCTTAACTTCTCGTATGGAACGTGGGACATTGGACGATAACGAAGTTTTAACGATTTTGTATAAAATCATAATTCTAATAGTTTTAAAATTTAACAAGACGAGCATTAACATATTTAATCTACAAACGCTTATTTTTAATAGAAATCGTTGTTTTAAGCCCTACCTTCACATTGGAAACGTGGGAAATCGAATTATAATGAAGTTTTACCCATTTTGACATAAATAATTAAACTAAGAGTTTTGAAATTAAACAAGCCGAGTATAATCATTAAGATGTCACAAAGCTTATTGTGACTAGAAATCGTTGTTTTTAGCCTTAATTTCTCGTAGGGAACGTGGGACATTGGACAATAACGAAGTTTTATCGATTTTGTATAAAATCATAATTCTAATAGTTTTAAAATTTAACAAGACGGCATAAACATATTTTATCTACAAACGCTTATTTTTAATAGAAATCGTTGTTTTAAGCCCTACCTTCACATTGGAAACGTGGGAAATCGAATTATAATGAAGTTTTACCCATTTTGACATAAATAATCAAACTAAGAGTTTTGAAAGTAAACAAGCCGAGTATAATCATTAAGATGTCACAAAGCTTATTGTGACTAGAAATTGTTGTTTTTAGCCTTAACTTCTCGTAGGGAACGTGGGACATTGGACGATAACGTAGTTTTAACGATTTTGTATAAAATCATAATTCTAATAGTTTTAAAATTTAACAAGACGAGCATAAATATATTTTATCTACAAACGCTTATTTTTAATAGAAATCGTTGTTTTAAGCCCTACCTTCACATTGGAAACGTGGGAAATCGAATTATAATGAAGTTTTACCCATTTTGACATAAATAATCAAACTAAGAGTTTTGAAAGTAAACAGCCGAGAATAATCATTAAAGCTTTCACAAAGCTATTATTGTGACTAGATATAGTTGTTTTAAACCTTAACTTCACATTGAAAACGTGGGAAATAGAACTATAATGAAGTTTTACCCACTTTGACATAAATAATTAAACTAAGAGTTTTGAAAGTAAACAAGCCGAGTATAATCATTAAAGCTTTCACAAAGCTTATTTTGACTAGAAATAGTTGTTTTAAGCCTTAACTTCACATTGAAAACGTGGGAAATCGAACTATAATGAAGTTTTACCCATTTTGACATAAATAATCAAACTAAGAGTTTTGAAAGTAAACAAGCCGAGTATAATCATTAAGATGTCACAAAGCTTATTGTGACTAGAAATCGTTGTTTTTAGCCTTAACTTCTCGTAGGGAACGTGGGACATTGACGATAACGAAGTTTTAACGATTTTGTATAAAATCATAATTCTAATAGTTTTAAAATTTAACAAGACGAGGATAAACATATTTTATCTACAAACGCTTATTTTTAATAGAAATCGTTGTTTTAAGCCTTAACTTCATATTGGAAACGTGCGAAATCGAACTATAATGAAGTTTTACCTATTTTGACATAAATAATCAAACTAAGAGTTTTGAAAAGTAAACAAGCGAGTATAATCATTAAAGCCTTCACAAAGCTTATTGTGACTAGAAATAGTTGTTTTAAACCTTAACTTCACATTGAAAACGTGGGAAATCGAAGTATAATGAAGTTTTACCCATTTTGACATAAATAATCAAACTAAGAGTTTTGAAAGTAAACAAGCCGAGTATAATCATTAAAGCCTTCACAAAGCTTATTGGGACTAGAAATAGTTGTTTTAAGCCTTAACTTCACATTGAAAACATGGGAAATCGAACTATAATGAAGTTTTACCCATTTTGACATAAATAATCAAACTAAGAGTTTTGAAAGTAAACAAGCCGAGTATAATCATTAAAGCTTTCACAAAGCTTATTGTGACTAGAAATAGTTGTTTTAAGCCTTAACTTCACATTGGAAACGTGGGAAATCGAACTATAATGAAGTTTTACCCATTTTGACATAAATAATTAAACTAAGAGTTTTGAAAGTAAACAAGCCGAGTATAATCATTAAGATGTCACAAAGCTTATTGTGACTAGAAATCGTTGTTTTTAGCCTTAACTTCTCTTAGGGAACGTGGGACATTGGACGATAACGAAGTTTTAACGATTTTGTATAAAATCATAATTCTAATAGTTTTAAAATTTAACAAGACGAGTATAAACATATTTTATCTACAAACGCTTATTTTTAATAGAAATCGTTGTTTTAAGCCTTAACTTCACATTGGAAACGTGGGAAATCGAACTATAATGAAGTTTTACCTATTTTGACATAAATAATCAAACTAAGAGTTTTAAAAGTAAACAAGCCGAGTATTATCATTAAAGCCTTCACAAAGCTTATTGTGACTAGAAATAGTTGTTTTAAACCTTAACTTCACATTGAAAACGTGGGAAATCGATCTATAATGAAGTTTTACCATTTTGACATAAATAATCAAACTAAGAGTTTTGAATGTAAACATGCCGAGTATAATCATTAAAGCCTTCACAAAGCTTATTGTGACTAGAAATAGTTTTTTTAAGCCTTAACTTCACATTGAAAACGTAAGAAATCGAACTATAATGAAGTTTTACCCATTTTTACATAAATAATCAAACTAAGAGTTTTGAAAGTAAACAAGCCGAGTATAATCATTAAGATGTCACAAAGCTTATTGTGACTAGAAATCGTTGTTTTTAGCCTTAACTTCTGTTAGGGAACGTGGGACATTGGACGATAACGAAGTTTTAACGATTTTGTATAAAATCATAATTCTAATAGTTTTAAAATTTAACAAGACGAGCATAAACATATTTTATCTACAAACGCTTATTTTTAATAGAAATCGTTGTTTTAAGCCTTAACTTCACATTGGAAACGTGGGAAATCGAACTATAATGAAGTTTTACCCATTTTGACATAAATAATCAAACTAAGAGTTTTGAAAGTAAACAAGCCGAGTATAATCATTAAGATGTCACAAAGCTTATTGTGACTAGAAATCGTTGTTTTTAGCCTTAACTTCTCGTAGGGAACGTGGGACATTGGACGATAACGAAGTTTTAACGATTTTGTATAAAATCATAATTCTAATAGTTTTAAAATTTAACAAGACGAGGATAAACATATTTTATCTACAAACGCTTATTTTTAATAGAAATCGTTGTTTTAAGCCTTAACTTCATATTGAAAACGTGGGAAATCGAACTATAATGAAGTTTTACCTATTTTGACATAAATAATCAAACTAAGAGTTTTAAAAGTAAACAAGCCGAGTAGAATCATTAAAGCCTTCACAAACTTATTGTGACTAGAAATAGTTGTTTTAAACCTTAACTTCACATTGAAAACGTGGGAAATCGAAGTATAATGAAGTTTTACCCATTTTGACATAAATAATCAAACTAAGAGTTTTGAAAGTAAACAAGCCGAGTATATAATCATTAAAGCCTTCACAAAGCTTATTGGCACTAGAAATAGTTGTTTTAAGCCTTAACTTCACATTGAAAACATGGGAAATCGAACTATAATGAAGTTTTACCCATTTTGACATAAATAATCAAAGTAAGAGTTTTGAAAGTAAACAAGCCGAGTATAATCATTAAAGCTTTCAAAAAGC
The DNA here is from genome assembly GCA_039657345.1 of Stephania japonica. Taxonomy (NCBI): domain Eukaryota; kingdom Viridiplantae; phylum Streptophyta; class Magnoliopsida; order Ranunculales; family Menispermaceae; genus Stephania; species Stephania japonica. Next base: position 101,528 of record JBBNAE010000024.1, on the reverse strand, counting down.
TTATTGTGACTAGAAATAGTTGTTTTAAGCCTTAACTTCACATTGGAAACGTGGGAAATCGAACTATAATGAAGTTTTACCCATTTTGACATAAATAATTAAACTAAGAGTTTTGAAAGTAAACAAGCCGAGTATAATCATTAAAGCCTTCACAAAGCTTATTGTGACTAGAAATAGTTGTTTTAAACCTTATCTTCACATTGAAAACGTGGGAAATCGAACTATAATGAAAGTTTTACCCATTTTGACATAAATAATCAAACTAAAAGTTTTGAAAGTAAACAAGCCGAGTATAATCATTAAAGCCTTCACAAAGCTTATTGTGACTAGAAATAGTTGTTTTAAACCTTAACTTCACATTGAAAACGTGGGAAATCGAACTATAATGAAGTTTTACCCATTTTGACATAAATAATCAAACTAAGAGTTTTGAAAGTAAACAAGCCGAGTATAATCATTAAAGCCTTCACAAAGCTTATTGGGACTAGAAATAGTTGTTTTAAGCCTTAACTTCACATTGAAAACGTGGGAAATAGAACTATAATGAAGTTTTACCCACTTTGACATAAATAATTAAACTAAGAGTTTTGAAAGTAAACAAGCCGAGTATAATCATTAAAGCTTTCACAAAGCTTATTTGGACTAGAAATAGTTGGTTTAAGCCTTAACTTCACATTGAAAACGTGGGAAATCGAACTATAATGAAGTTTTACCCCTTTTTGACATAAATAATCAAACTAAGAGTTTTGAAAGTAAACAAGCCGAGTATAATCATTAAAGCTTTCACAAAGCTTATTTTGACTAGAAATAGTTGTTTTAAGCCTTAACTTCACATTGAAAACGTGGGAAATCGAACTATAATGAAGTTTTACCCATTTTGACATAAATAATCAAACTAAGAGTTTTGAAAGTAAACAAGCCGAGTATAATCATTAAAGCCTTCACAAAGCTTATTGGCACTAGAAATAGTTGTTTTAAGCCTTAACTTCACATTGAAAACATGGGAAATCGAACTATAATGAAGTTTTACCCATTTTGACATAAATAATCAAACTAAGAGTTTTGAAAGTAAACAAACCGAGTATAATCATTAAAGCTTTCAAAAAGCTTATTGTGACTAGAAATAGTTGTTTTAAGCCTTAACTTCACATTGGAAACGTGGGAAATCGAACTATAATGAAGTTTTACCCATTTTGACATAAATTATCAAACTAAGAGTTTTGAAAGTAAACAAGCCGAATATAATCATTAAAGCTTTCAAAAAGCTTATTGTGACTAGAAATAGTTGTTTTAAGCCTTAACTTCACATTGGAAACGTGGGAAATCGAACTATAATGAAGTTTTACCCATTTTGACATAAATAATCAAACTAAGAGTTTTGAAAGTAAACAAGCCGAGTATAATCATTAAGATGTCACAAAGCTTATTGTGACTAGAAATCGTTGTTTTTAGCCTTAACTTCTCGTATGGAACGTAGGACATTGGACGATAACGAAGTTTTAACGATTTTGTATAAAATCATAATTCTAATAGTTTTAAAATTTAACAAGACGAGGACAAACATATTTTATCTACAAACGCTTATTTTTAATGGAAATCGTTGTTTTAAACCTTAACTTCACATTGAAAACGTGGGAAATCGAAGTATAATGAAGTTTTACCCATTTTGACATAAATAATCAAACTGACAGTTTTGAAAGTAAACAAGCCGAGTATAATCATTAAAGCCTTCACAAAGCTTATTGTGACTAGAAATAGTTATTTTAAGCCTTAACTTCACATTGAAAACATGGGAAATCGAACTATAATGAAGTTTTACCCATTTTGACATAAATAATCAAACTAAGAGTTTTGAAAGTAAACAAGCCGAGTATAATCATTAAAGCTTTCAAAAAGCTTATTGTGACTAGAAATAGTTGTTTTAAGCCTTAACTTCACATTGGAAACGTGGGAAATCGAACTATAATGAAGTTTTACCCATTTTGACATAAATAATTAAACTAAGAGTTTTGAAAGTAAACAAGCCGAGTATAATCATTAAAGCCTTCACAAAGCTTATTGTGACTAGAAATAGTTGTTTTAAACCTTAACTTCACATTGAAAACGTGGGAAATCGAACTATAATGAAGTTTTACCCATTTTGACATAAATAATCACACTAAGAGTTTTGAAAGTAAACAAGCCGAGTATAATCATTAAAGCCTTCACAAAGCTTATTGTGATTAGAAATAGTTGTTTTAAACCTTAACTTCACATTGAAAATGTGGGAAATCGAACTATAATGAAGTTTTACCCATTTGACATAAATAATCAAACTAAAAGTTTTGAAAGTAAACAAGCCGAGTATAATCATTAAAGCCTTCACAAAGCTTATTGGCACTAGAAATAGTTGTTTTAAGCCTTAACTTCACATTGAAAACATGGGAAATCGAACTATAATGAAGTTTTACCCATTTTGACATAAATAATCAAACTAAGAGTTTTGAAAGTAAACAAGCCGAGTATAATCATTAAAGCTTTCACAAAGCTTATTGTGACTAGAAATAGTTGTTTTAAGCCTTAACTTCACATTGAAAACGTGGGAAATCGAACTATAATGAAGTTTTACCCATTTTGACATAAATAATCAAACTAAGAGTTTTGAAAGTAAACAAGCCGAGTATAATCATTAAGATGTCACAAAGCTTATTGTGACTAGAAATCGTTGATTTTAGCCTTAACTTCTCGTATGGAACGTGGGACATTGGACGATAACGAAGTTTTCACGATTTTGTATAAAATAATAATTCTAATAGTTTTAAAATTTAACGAGACGAGCATTATCATATTTAATCTACAAACGCTTATTTTTAATAGAAATCGTTGTTTCAAGCCCTACCTTCACATTGGAAACGTGGGAAATCGAATTATAATGAAGTTTTACCCATTTTGACATAAATAATTAAACTAAGAGTTTTGAAATTAAACAAGCCGAGTATAATCATTAAGATGTCACAAAGCTTATTGTTACTAGAAATCGTTGTTTTTAGCCTTAATTTCTCGTAGGGAACGTGGGACATTGGACAATAACGAAGTTTTATCGATTTTGTATAAAATCATAATTCTAATAGTTTTAAAATTTAACAAGACGAGCATAAACATATTTTATATACAAACGCTTATTTTTAATAGAAATCGTTGTTTTAAGCCCTACCTTCACATTGGAAATGTGGGAAATCGAATTATAATGAAGTTTTACCCATTTTGACATAAATAATCAAACTAAGAGTTTTGAAAGTAAACAAGCCGAGTATAATCATTAAGATGTCACAAAGCTTTTTGTGACTAGAAATTATTGTTTTTAGCCTTAACTTCTCGTAGGGAACGTGGGACATTGGACGATAACGTAGTTTTAACGATTTTGTATAAAATCATAATTCTAATAGTTTTAAAATTTAACAAGACGAGCAAAAATATATTTTATCTAGAAACGCTTATTTTTAATAGAAATCGTTGTTTTAAGCCCTACCTTCACATTGGATACGTGGGAAATCGAATTATAATGAAGTTTTACCCATTTTAACATAAATAATCAAACTAAGAGTTTTGAAAGTAAACAAGCCGAGAATAATCATTAAAGCTTTCACAAAGCTTATTTTGACTAGAAATAGTTGTTTTAAGCCTTAACTTCACATTGAAAACGTGGGAAATCGAACTATAATGAAGTTTTACCCATTTTGACAAAAATATTCAAACTAAGAGTTTTGAAAGTAAACAAGCCGAGAATAATCATTAAAGCTTTCACAAAGCTTATTGTGACTAGATATAGTTGTTTTAAACCTTAACTTCACATTGAAAACGTGGGAAATAGAACTATAATGAAGTTTTACCCACTTTGACATAAATAATTAAACTAAGAGTTTTGAAAGTAAACAAGTCGAGTATAATCATTAAAGCTTTCACAAAGCTTATTTTGACTAGAAATAGTTGTTTTAAGCCTTAACTTCACATTGAAAACGTGGGAAATCGAACTATAATGAAGTTTTACCCATTTTGACATAAATAATCAAACTAAGAGTTTTGAAAGTAAACAAGCCGAGTATAATCATTAAGATGTCACAAAGCTTATTGTGACTAGAAATAGTTGATTTTAGCCTTAACTTCACATATGGAACGTGGGACATTGGACGATAACGAAGTTTTAACGATTTTGTATAAAATCATAATTCTAATAGTTTTAAAATTTAACAAGACGAGCATTAACATATTTAATCTACAAACGCTTATTTTTAATAGAAATCGTTGTTTTAAGCCCTACCTTCACATTGGAATCGTGGGAAATCGAATTATAATGAAGTTTTACCCATTTTGACATAAATAATTAAACTAAGAGTTTTGAAATTAAACAAGCCGAGTATAATCATTAAGATGTCACAAAGCTTATTGTGACTAGAAATCGTTTTTTTAGCCTTAATTTCTCGTAGGGAACGTGGGACATTGGACAATAACGAAGTTTTATCGATTTTGTATAAAATCATCATTCTAATAGTTTTAAAATTTAACAAGACGAAGACAAACATATTTTATCTACAAACGCTTATTTTTAATGGAAATCGTTGTTTTAAGCCTTAACTTCATATTGAAAACGTGGGAAATCGAACTATAATGAAGTTTTACCTATTTTGACATAAATAATCAAACTAAGAGTTTTAAAAGTAAACAAGCCGAGTAGAATCATTAAAGCCTTCACAAAGCTTATTGTGACTAGAAATAGTTGTTTTAAACCATAACTTCACATTGAAAACGTGGGAAATCGAAGTATAATGAAGTTTTACCCATTTTGACATAAATAATCAAACTAAGAGTTTTGAAAGTAAACAAGCCGAGTATAATCATTAAAGCCTTCACAAAGCTTATTGGACTAGAAATAGTTGTTTTAAGCCTTAACTTCACATTGAAAACATGGGAAATCGAACTATAATGAAGTTTTACCCATTTTGACATAAATAATCAAACTAAGAGTTTTGAAAGTAAACAAGCCGAGTATAATCATTAAAGCTTTCAAAAAGCTTATTGTGACTAGAAATAGTTGTTTTAAGCCTTAACTTCACATTGGAAACGTGGGAAATCGAACTATAATGAAGTTTTACCCATTTTGACATAAATAATTAAACTAAGAGTTTTGAAAGTAAACAAGCCGAGTATAATCATTAAAGCCTTCACAAAGCTTATTGTGACTAGAAATAGTTGTTTTAAACCTTAACTTCACATTGAAAACGTGGGAAATCGAACTATAATGAAGTTTTACCCATTTTGACATAAATAATTAAACTAAGAGTTTTGAAAGTAAACAAGCCGAGTATAATCATTAAAGCCTTCACAAAGCTTATTGTGATTAGAAATAGTTGTTTTAAACCTTAACTTCACATTGAAAATGTGGGAAATCGAACTATAATGAAGTTTTACCCATTTTGACATAAATAATCAAACTAAGAGTTTTGAAAGTAAACAAGCCGAGTATAATCATTAAAGCCTTCACAAAGCTTATTGGACTAGAAATAGTTGTTTTAAGCCTTAACTTCACATTGAAAACATGGGAAATCGAACTATAATGAAGTTTTACCCATTTTGACATAAATAATCAAACTAAGAGTTTTGAAAGTAAACAAACCGAGTATAATCATTGAAGCTTTCAAAAAGCTTATTGTGACTAGAAATAGTTGTTTTAAGCCTTAACTTCACATTGGAAACGTGGGAAATCGAACTATAATGAAGTTTTACCCATTTTGACATAAATAATCAAACTAAGAGTTTTGAAAGTAAACAAGCCGAGTATAATCATTAAAGCTTTCAAAAAGCTTATTGTGACTAGAAATAGTTGTTTTAAGCCTTAACTTCACATTGAAAACATGGGAAATCGAACTATACTGAAGTTTTACCCATTTTGACATAAATAATCAAACTAAGAGTTTTGAAAGTAAACAAGCCGAGTATAATCATTAAATCTTTCAAAAAGCTTATTGTGACTAGAAATAGTTGTTTTAAGCCTTAACTTCACATTGGAAACGTGGGAAATCGAACTATAATGAAGTTTTACCCATTTTGACATAAATAATTAAACTAAGAGTTTTGAAAGTAAACAAGCCGAGTATAATCATTAAGATGTGACAAAGCTTATTGTGGCTAGAAATCGTTGTTTTTAGCCTTAACTTCTCGTAGGGAACGTGGGACATTGGACGATAACGAAGTTTTAACGATTTTGTATAAAATCATAATTCTAATAGTTTTAAAATTTAACAAGACGAGCATAAACATTTTTTATCTACAAACGCTTATTTTTAATAGAAATCATTGTTTTAAGCCTTAACTTCACATTGGCAACGTGGGAAATCGAACTATAATGAAGTTTTACCCATTTTGAACTAAATAATCAAACTAAGAGTTTTGAAAGTAAACAAGCCGAGTATAATCATTAAATCCTTCACAAAGCTTATCGTGACTAGAAATAGTTGTTTTAAACATTAACTTCACATTGAAAGCGTGGGAAATCGAACTATAATGAAGTTTTACCTATTTTGACATAAATAATCAAACTAAGAGTTTTGAAAGTAAACAAGCCGAGTATAATCATTAAAGCTTTCACAAAGCTTATTGTGACTAGAAATAGTTGTTTTAAGCCTTAACTTCACATTGAAAACGTGGGAAATCGAACTATAATGAAGTTTTATCCATTTTGACATAAATAATCAAACTAAGAGTTTTGAATGTAAACAAGCCGAGTATAATCATTAAGATGTCACAAAGCTTATTGTGACTAGAAATCGTTGATTTTAGCCTTAACTTCTCGTATGGAACGTGGGACATTGGACGATAACGAAGTTTTAACGATTTTGTATAAAATCATAATTCTAATAGTTTTAAAATTTAACAAGACGAGCATTAACTTATTTAATCTACAAACGCTTATTTTTAATAGAAATCGTTGTTTTAAGCCCTACCTTCACATTGGAAACGTGGGAAATAAATTATAATGAAGTTTTACCCATTTTGACATAAATAATTAAACTAAGAGTTTTGAAATTAAACAAGCCGAGTATAATCATTAAGATGTCACAAAGCTTATTGTGACTAGAAATCGTTGTTTTTAGCCTTAATTTCTCGTAGGGAACGTGGGACATTGGACAATAACGAAGTTTTATCGATTTTGTATAAAATCATAATTCTAATAGTTTTAAAATTTAACAAGACGAGCATAAACATATTTTATCTACAAACGCTTATTTTTAATAGAAATTGTTGTTTTAAGCCCTAACTTCACATTGGAAACGTGGGAAATCGAATTATAATGAAGTTTTACCCATTTTGACATAAATAATCAAACTAAGAGTTTTGAAAGTAAACAAGCCGAGTATAATCATTAAGATGTCACAAAGCTTATTGTGACTAGAAATTGTTGTTTTTAGCCTTAACTTCTCGTAGGGAACGTGGGACATTGGACGATAACGTAGTTTTAACGATTATGTATAAAATCATAATTCTAATAGTTTTAAAATTTAACAAGACGAGCATAAATATATTTTATCTAGAAACGCTTATTTTTAATAGAAATCGTTGTTTTAAGCCCTACCTTCACATTGGAAACGTGGGAAATCGAATTATAATGAAGTTTTACCCATTTTGACATAAATAATCAAACTAAGAGTTTTGAAAGTAAACAAGCCGAGTATAATCATTAAAGCTTTCACAAAGCTTATTGTGACTAGAAATAGTTGTTTTAAGCCTTAACTTCACATTGAAAACGTGGGAAATCGAACTATAATGAAGTTTTACCCATTTTGACATAAATAATCAAACTAAGAGTTTTGAAAGTAAACAAGCCGAGTATAATCATTATGATGTCACAAAGCTTATTGTGACTAGAAATCGTTGTTTTTAGCCTTAACTTCTCGTAGGGAACGTGGGACATTGGACGATAACGAAGTTTTAACGATTTTGTATAAAATCATAATTCTAATAGTTTTAAAATTTAACAAGACGAGCATAAACATATTTTATCTACAAACGCTTATTTTTAATAGAAATCGTTGTTTTAAGCCTTAACTTCACATTGGAAACGTGGGAAATCGAACTATAATGAAGTTTTACCTATTTTGACATAAATAATCAAACTAAGAGTTTTAAAAGTAAACAAGCCGAGTATAATCATTAAAGCCTTCACAAACTTATTGTGACTAGAAATAGTTGTTTTAAACCTTAACTTCACATTGAAAACGTGGGAAATCGAAGTATAATGAAGTTTTACCCATTTTGACATAAATAATCAAACTAAGAGTTTTGAAAGTAAACAAGCCGAGTATAATCATTAAAGCCTTTACAAAGCTTATTGGCACTAGAAATAGTTGTTTTAAGCCTTAACTTCACATTGAAAACATGGGAAATCGAACTATAATGAAGTTTTACCCATTTTGACATAAATAATCAAACTAAGAGTTTCGAAAGTAAACAAGCCGAGTAGAATCATTAAAGCCTTCACAATACTTATTGTGACTAGAAATAGTTGTTTTAAACCTTAACTTCACATTGAAAACGTGGGAAATCGAAGTATAATGAAGTTTTACCCATTTTGACATAAATAATCAAACTAAGAGTTTTGAAAGTAAACAAGCCGAGTATAATCATTAAAGCCTTCACAAAGCTTATTGTGACTAGAAATAGTTGTTTTGAACCTTAACTTCACATTGAAAACGTGGGAAATCGAACTATAACGAAGTTTTACCCATTTTGACATAAATAATCACACTAAGAGTTTTGAAAGTAAACAAGCCGAGTATAATAATCATTAAAGCCTTCACAAAGCTTATTGTGATTAGAAATAGTTGTTTTAAACCTTAACTTCACATTGGAAACGTGGGAAATCGAACTATAATGAAGTTTTACCCATTTTGACATAAATAATTAAACTAAGAGTTTTGAAAGTAAACAAGCCGAGTATAATCATTAAAGCCTTCACAAAGCTTATTGTGACTAGAAATAGTTGTTTTAAATCTTAACTTCACATTGAAAACGTGGGAAATCGAACTATAATAAAGTTTTACCCATTTTGACATAAATAATTAAACTAAAAGTTTTGAAAGTAAAAAAGCCGAGTATAATCATTAAAGCCTTCACAAAGCTTATTGTGACTAGAAATAGTAGTTTTAAACCTTAACTTCACATTGAAAACGTGGGAAATCGAACTATAATGAAGTTTTACCCATTTTGACATAAATAATCAAACTAAGAGTTTTGAAAGTAAACAAGCCGAGTATAATCATTAAAGCCTTCACAAAGCTTATTGGGACTAGAAATAGTTGTTTTAAGCCTTAACTTCACATTGAAAACGTGGGAATAGAACTATAATGAAGTTTTACCCACTTTGACATAAATAATTAAACTAAGAGTTTTGAAAGTAAACAAGCCGAGTATAATCATTAAAGCTTTCACAAAGCTTATTTTGACTAGAAATAGTTGGTTTAAGCCTTAACTTCACATTGAAAACGTGGGAAATCGAATATAATGAAGTTTTACCCATTTTGACATAAATAATCAAACTAAGAGTTTTGAAAGTAAACAAGCCGAGTATAATCATTAAGATGTCACAAAGCTTATTGTGACTAGAAATCGTTGTTTTTAGCCTTAACTTCTCGTAGGGAACGTGGGAGATTGGACGATAACGAAGTTTTAACGATTTTGTATAAAATCATAATTCTAATAGTTTTAAAATTTAACAAGACGAGGATAAACATATTTTATCTACAAACGCTTATTTTTAATGGAAATCGTTGTTTTAAGCCTTAACTTCATATTGAAAACGTGGGAAATCGAACTATAATGAAGTTTTACCTATTTTGACATAAATAATCAAACTAAGAGTTTTAAAAGTAAACAAGCCGAGTAGAATCATTAAAGCCTTCACAATACTTATTGTGACTAGAAATAGTTGTTTTAAACCTTAACTTCACATTGAAAACGTGGGAAATCGAAGTATAATGAAGTTTTACCCATTTTGACATAAATAATCAAACTAAGAGTTTTGAAAGTAAACAAGCCGAGTATAATCATTAAAGCCTTCACAAAGCTTATTGGACTAGAAATAGTTGTTTTAAGCCTTAACTTCACATTGAAAACATGGGAAATCGAACTATAATGAAGTTTTACCCATTTTGACATAAATAATCAAACTAAGAGTTTTGAAAGTAAACAAGCCGAGTAGAATCATTAAAGCCTTCACAAACTTATTGTGACTAGAAATAGTTGTTTTAAACCTTAACTTCACATTGAAAACGTGGGAAATCGAAGTATAATGAAGTTTTACCCATTTTGACATAAATAATCAAACTAAGAGTTTTGAAAGTAAACAAGCCGAGTATAATCATTAAAGCCTTCACAAAGCTTATTGTGACTAGAAATAGTTGTTTTGAACCTTAACTTCACATTGAAAACGTGGGAAATCGAACTATAACGAAGTTTTACCCATTTTGACATAAATAATTACACTAAGAGTTTTGAAAGTAAACAAGCCGAGTATAATCATTAAAGCCTTCACAAAGCTTATTGTGATTAGAAATAGTTGTTTTAAACCTTAACTTCACATTGGAAACGTGGGAAATCGAACTATAATGAAGTTTTACCCATTTTGACATAAATAATTAAACTAAGAGTTTTGAAAGTAAACAAGCCGAGTATAATCATTAAAGCCTTCACAAAGCTTATTGTGACTAGAAATAGTTGTTTTAAATCTTATCTTCACATTGAAAACGTGGGAAATCGAACTATAATAAAGTTTTACCCATTTTGACATAAATAATTAAACTAAAAGTTTTGAAAGTAAAAAAGCCGAGTATAATCATTAAAGCCTTCACAAAGCTTATTGTGACTAGAAATAGTTGTTTTAAACCTTAACTTCACATTGAAAACGTGGGAAATCGAACTATAATGAAGTTTTACCCTATTTTGACATAAATAATCAAACTAAGAGTTTTGAAAGTAAACAAGCCGAGTATAATCATTAAAGCCTTCACAAAGCTTATTGGGACTAGAAATAGTTGTTTTAAGCCTTAACTTCACATTGAAAACGTGGGAATAGAACTATAATGAAGTTTTACCCATTTTGACATAAATAATTAAACTAAGAGTTTTGAAAGTAAACAAGCCGAGTATAATCATTAAAGCTTTCACAAAGCTTATTTTGACTAGAAATAGTTGGTTTAAGCCTTAACTTCACATTGAAAACGTGGGAAATCGAATATAATGAAGTTTTACCCATTTTGACATAAATAATCAAACTAAGAGTTTTGAAAGTAAACAAGCCGAGTATAATCATTAAGATGTCACAAAGCTTATTGTGACTAGAAATCGTTGTTTTTAGCCTTAACTTCTCGTAGGGAACGTGGGAGATTGGACGATAACGAAGTTTTAACGATTTTGTATAAAATCATAATTCTAATAGTTTTAAAATTTAACAAGACGAGGACAAACATATTTTATCTACAAACGCTTATTTTTAATAGAAATCGTTGTTTTAAGCCTTAACTTCATATTGAAAACGTGGGAAATCGAACTATAATGAAGTTTTACCTATTTTGACATAAATAATCAAACTAAGAGTTTTAAAAGTAAACAAGCCGAGTAGAATCATTAAAGCCTTCACAAACTTATTGTGACTAGAAATAGTTGTTTTAAACCTTAACTTCACATTGAAAACGTGGGAAATCGAAGTATAATGAAGTTTTACCCATTTTGACATAAATAATCAAACTAAGAGTTTTGAAAGTAAACAAGCCGAGTATAATCATTAAAGCCTCACAAAGCTTATTGGCACTAGAAAAGTTATTTTAAGCCTTAACTTCACATTGAAAACATGGGAAATCGAACTATAATGAAGTTTTACCCATTTTGACATAAATAATCAAACTAAGAGTTTTGAAAGTAAACAAGCCGAGTATAATCATTAAAGCTTTCAAAAAGCTTATTGTGACTAGAAATAGTTGTTTTAAGCCTTAACTTCACATTGGAAACGTGGGAAATCGAACTATAATGAAGTTTTACCCATTTTGACATAAATAATTAAACTAAGAGTTTTGAAAGTAAACAAGCCGAGTATAATCATTAAAGCCTTCACAAAGCTTATTGTGACTAGAAATAGTTGTTTTAAACCTTAACTTCACATTGAAAATGTGGGAAATCGAACTATAATGAAGTTTTACCCTATTTGACATAAATAATCAAACTAAGAGTTTTGAAAGTAAACAAGCCGAGTATAATCATTAAAGCCTTCACAAAGCTTATTGTGACTAGAAATAGTCGTTTTAAACCTTAACTTCACATTGAAAACGTAAAAATCGAACTATAATGAAGTTTTACTCATTTTTACATAAATAATCAAACTAAGAGTTTTGAAAGTAAACAAGCCGAGTATAATCATTATGATGTCACAAAGCTTATTGTGACTAGAAATCGTTGTTTTTAGCGTTAACTTCTCGTAGGGAACGTGGGACATTGGACGATATAATGAAGTCTTAACGATTTTGTATAAAATCATAATTCTAATAGTTTTAAAATTTAACAAGACGAGCATAAACATATTTTATCTACAAACGCTTATTTTTAATAGAAATCGTTGTTTAAAGCCTTAACTTCACATTGGAAACGTGGGAAATCGAACTATAATGAAGTTTTACCCATTTTGACATAAATAATCAAACTAAGAGTTTTGAAAGTAAACAAGCCGAGTATAATCATTAAGATGTCACAAAGCTTATTGTGACTAGAAATCGTTGTTTTTAACCTTAACTTCTCGTAGGGAACGTAGGACATTGACGATAACGAAGTTTTAACGATTTTGTATAAAATCATAATTCTAATAGTTTTAAAATTTAACAAGACGAGGACAAACATATTTTATCTACAAACGCTTATTTTTAATGGAAATCGTTGTTTTAAGCCTTAACTTCATATTGAAAACGTGGGAAATCGAACTATAATGAAGTTTTACCTATTTTGACATAAATAATCAAACTAAGAGTTTTAAAAGTAAACAAGCCGAGTAGAATCATTAAAGCCTTCACAATACTTATTGTGACTAGAAATAGTTGTTTTAAACCTTAACTTCACATTGAAAACGTGGGAAATCGAAGTATAATGAAGTTTTACCCATTTTGACATAAATAATCAAACTAAGAGTTTTGAAAGTAAACAAGCCGAGTATAATCATTAAAGCCTTCACAAAGCTTATTGGCACTAGAAATAGTTGTTTTAAGCCTTAACTTCACATTGAAAACATGGGAAATCGAACTATAATGAAGTTTTACCCATTTTGACATAAATAATCAAACTAAGAGTTTCGAAAGTAAACAAGCCGAGTAGAATCATTAAAGCCTTCACAATACTTATTGTGACTAGAAATAGTTGTTTTAAACCTTAACTTCACATTGAAAACGTGGGAAATCGAAGTATAATGAAGTTTTACCCATTTTGACATAAATAATCAAACTAAGAGTTTTGAAAGTAAACAAGCCGAGTATAATCATTAAAGCCTTCACAAAGCTTATTGGCACTAGAAATAGTTGTTTTAAGCCTTATCTTCACATTGAAAACATGGGAAATCGAACTATAATGAAGTTTTACCCATTTTGACATAAATAATCAAACTAAGAGTTTTGAAAGTAAACAAGCCGAGTATAATCATTAAAGCTTTCAAAAGACTTATTGTGACTAGAAATAGTTGTTTTAAGCCTTAACTTCACATTGGAAACGTGGGAAATCGAACTATAATGAAGTTTTACCCATTTTGACATAAATAATTAAACTAAGAGTTTTGAAAGTAAACAAGCCGAGTATAATCATTAAAGCCTTCACAAAGCTTATTGTGACTAGAAATAGTTGTTTTAAATCTTATCTTCACATTGAAAACGTGGGAAATCGAACTATAATAAAGTTTTACCCATTTTGACATAAATAATTAAACTAAAAGTTTTGAAAGTAAACAAGCCGAGTATAATCATTAAAGCCTTCACAAAGCTTATTGTGACTAGAAATAGTTGTTTTAAACCTTAACTTCACATTGAAAACGTGGGAAATCGAACTATAATGAAGTTTTACCCTATTTGACATAAATAATCAAACTAAGAGTTTTGAAAGTAAACAAGCCGAGTATAATCATTAAAGCCTTCACAAAGCTTATTGGGACTAGAAATAGTTGTTTTAAGCCTTAACTTCACATTGAAAACGTGGGAATAGAACTATAATGAAGTTTTACCCACTTTGACATAAATAATTAAACTAAGAGTTTTGAAAGTAAACAACCGAGTATAATCATTAAAGCTTTCACAAAGCTTATTTTGACTAGAAATAGTTGGTTTAAGCCTTAACTTCACATTGAAAACGTGGGAAATCGAATATAATGAAGTTTTACCCATTTTGACATAAATAATCAAACTAAGAGTTTTGAAAGTAAACAAGCCGAGTATAATCATTAAGATGTCACAAAGCTTGTTGTGACTAGAAATCGTTGTTTTTAGCCTTAACTTCTCGTAGGGAACGTGGGAGATTGGACGATAACGAAGTTTTAACGATTTTGTATAAAATCATAATTCTAATAGTTTTAAAATTTAACAAGACGAGGACAAACATATTTTATCTACAAACGCTTATTTTTAATGGAAATCGTTGTTTTAAGCCTTAACTTCATATTGAAAACGTGGGAAATCGAACTATAATGAAGTTTTACCTATTTTGACATAAATAATCAAACTAAGAGTTTTAAAAGTAAACAAGCCGAGTAGAATCATTAAAGCCTTCACAATACTTATTGTGACTAGAAATAGTTGTTTTAAACCTTAACTTCACATTGAAAACGTGGGAAATCGAAGTATAATGAAGTTTTACCCATTTTGACATAAATAATCAAACTAGAGTTTTGAAAGTAAACAAGCCGAGTATAATCATTAAAGCCTTCACAAAGCTTATTGGCACTAGAAAAGTTATTTTAAGCCTTAACTTCACATTGAAAACATGGGAAATCGAACTATAATGAAGTTTTACCCATTTTGACATAAATAATCAAACTAAGAGTTTTGAAAGTAAACAAGCCGAGTATAATCATTAAAGCTTTCAAAAAGCTTATTGTGACTAGAAATAGTTGTTTTAAGCCTTAACTTCACATTGGAAACGTGGGAAATCGAACTATAATGAAGTTTTACCCATTTTGACATAAATAATTAAACTAAGAGTTTTGAAAGTAAACAAGCCGAGTATAATCATTAAAGCCTTCACAAAGCTTATTGTGACTAGAAATAGTTGTTTTTTAAACTTAACTTCACATAGAAAACGTGGGAAATCGAACTATAATGAAGTTTTACCCATTTTGACATAAATAATTACACTAAGAGTTTTGAAAGTAAACAAGCCGAGAGTATAATCATTAAAGCCTTCACAAAGCTTATTGTGATTAGAAATAGTTGTTTCAAACCTTAACTTCACATTGAAAATGTGGGAAATCGAACTATAATGAAGTTTTACCCTATTTGACATAAATAATCAAACTAAGAGTTTTGAAAGTAAACAAGCCTAGTATAATCATTAAAGCCTTCACAAAGCTTATTGGCACTAGAAATAGTTGTTTTAAGCCTTAACTTCACATTGAAAACATGGGAAATCGAACTATAATGAAGTTTTACCCATTTTGACATAAATAATCAAACTAAGAGTTTTGAAAGTAAACAAACCGAGTATAATCATTAAAGCTTTCAAAAAGCTTATTGTGACTAGAAATAGTTGTTTTAAGCCTTAACTTCACATTGAAAACGTGGGAAATCGAACTATAATGAAGTTTTACCCATTTTGACATAAATAATCAAACTAAGAGTTTTGAAAGTAAACAAGCCGAATATAATCATTAAAGCTTTCAAAAACTTATTGTGACTAGAAATAGTTGTTTTAAGCCATAACTTCACATTGGAAACGTGGGAAATCGAACTATAATGAAGTTTTACCCATTTTGACATAAATAATTAAACTAAGAGTTTTGAAAGTAAACAAGCCGAGTATAATCATTAAAGCCTTCACAAAGCTTATTGTGACTAGAAATAGTTGTTTTAAACCTTAACTTCACATTGAAAACGTGGGAAATCGAACTATAATGAAGTTTTACCCATTTTGACATAAATAATTAAACTAAGAGTTTTGAAAGTAAACAAGCCGAGTATAATCATTAAAGCCTTCACAAAGCTTATTGTGATTAGAAATAGTTGTTTTAAACCTTAACTTCACATTGAAAACGTGGGAAATCGAACTATAATGAAGTTTTACCCTATTTGACATAAATAATCAAACTAAGAGTTTTGAAAGTAAACAAGCCGAGTATAATCATTAAAGCCTTCACAAAGCTTATTGGCACTAGAAATAGTTGTTTTAAGCCTTAACTTCACATTGAAAACATGGGAAATCGAACTATAATGAAGTTTTACCCATTTTGACATAAATAATCAAACTAAGAGTTTTGAAAGTAAACAAGCCGAGTATAATCATTAAGATGTCACAAAGCTTAATGTGACTAGAAATCGTTGATTTTAGCCTTAACTTCTCGTATGGAACGTGGGACATTGGACGATAACGAAGTTTTAACGATTTTGTATAAAATCATAATTCTAATAGTTTTAAAATTTAACAAGACGAGCATTAACTTATTTAATCTACAAACGCTTATTTTTAATAGAAATCGTTGTTTTAAGCCCTACCTTCACATTGGAAACGTGGGAAATCGAATTATAATGAAGTTTTACCCATTTTGACATAAATAATTAAACTAAGAGTTTTGAAATTAAACAAGCCGAGTATAATCATAAAGATGTCACAATGCTTATTGTGACTAGAAATCGTTGTTTTTAGCCTTAATTTCTCGTAGGGAACGTGGGACATTGGACAATAACGAAGTTTTATCGATTTTGTATAAAATCATAATTCTAATAGTTTTAAAATTTAACAAGACTAGCATAAACATATTTTATCTACAAACGCTTATTTTTAATAGAAATTGTTGTTTTAAGCCCTACCTTCACATTGGAAACGTGGGAAATCGAATTATAATGAAGTTTTACCCATTTTGACATAAATAATCAAACTAAGAGTTTTGAAAGTAAACAAGCCGAGTATAATCATTAAGATGTCAAAAAGCTTATTGTGACTAGAAATTGTTGTTTTTAGCCTTAACTTCGTAGGGAACGTGGGACATTGGACGATAACGTAGTTTTAACGATTATGTATAAAATCATAATTCTAATAGTTTTAAAATTTAACAAGACGAGCATAAATATATTTTATCTAGAAACGCTTATTTTTAATAGAAATCGTTGTTTTAAGCCCTACCTTCACATTGGAAACGTGGGAAATCGAATTATAATGAAGTTTTACCCATTTTGACATAAATAATCAAACTAAGAGTTTTGAAAGTAAACAAGCCGAGTATAATCATTAAAGCTTTCACAAAGCTTATTGTGACTAGAAATAGTTGTTTTAAGCCTTAACTTCACATTGAAAACGTGGGAAATCGAACTATAATGAAGTTTTATCCATTTTGACATAAATAATCAAACTAAGAGTTTTGAAAGTAAACAAGCCGAGTATAATCATTAAGATGTCACAAAGCTTATTGTGACTAGAAAGCGTTGATTTTAGCCTTAACTTCTCATATGGAACGTGGGACATTGGACGATAACGAAGTTTTAACGATTTTGTATAAAATCATAATTCTAATAGTTTTAAAATTTAACATGACGAGCATTAACATATTTAATCTACAAACGCTTATTTTTAATAGAAATCGTTGTTTTAAGCCCTACCTTCACATTGGAAACGTGGGAAATCGAATTATAATGAAGTTTTACCCATTTTGACATAAATAATTAAACTAAGAGTTTTGAAATTAAACAAGCCGAGTATAATCATTAAGATGTCACAAAGCTTATTGTGACTAGAAATCGTTGTTTTTAGCCTTAATTTCTAGTCACAATAAGCTTTGTGACTAGAAATCGTTGTTTTTAGCCTTAACTTCTCTTAGGGAACGTGGGACATTGGACGATAACGAAGTTTTAACGACTTTGTATAAAATCATAATTCTAATAGTTTTAAAATTTAACAGACGAGTATAAATATTTTTTATCTACAAACGCTTATTTTTAATAGAAATCGTTGTTTTAAACCTTAACTTCACATTGGAAACGTGGGAAATCGAACTATAATAAAGTTTTACCTATTTTGACATAAATAATCAAACTAAGAGTTTTAAAAGTAAACAAGCCGAGTATTATCATTAAAGCCTTCACAAAGCTTATTGTGACTAGATATAGTTGTTTTAAACCTTAACTTCACATTGAAAACGTGGGAAATCGAACTATAATGAAGTTTTATCCATTTTGACATAAAAAATCAAACTAAGAGTTTTGAAAGTAAACAAGCCGAGTATAATCATTAAGATGTGACAAAGCTTATTGTGGCTAGAAATCGTTGTTTTTAGCCTTAACTTCTCGTCGGGAACGTGGGACATTGGACGATAACGAAGTTTTAACGACTTTGTATAAAATCATAATTCTAATAGTTTTAAAATTTAACAAGACGAGCATAAACATTTTTTATCTACAAACGCTTATTTTTAATAGAAATCATTGTTCTAAGCCTTAACTTCACATTGGCAACGTGGGAAATCGAACTATAATGAAGTTTTACCCATTTTGAACTAAATAATCAAACTTAGAGTTATGAAAGTAAACAAGCCGAGTATAATCATTAAATCCTTCACAAAGCTTATCGTGAGTAGAAATAGTTGTTTTAAACCTTAACTTCACATTGAAAACGTGGGAAATCGAACTATAATGAAGTTTTACCTATTTTGACATAAATAATCAAACTAAGAGTTTTGAAAGTAAACAAGCCGAGTATTATCATTAAAGCCTTCACAAAGCTTTTTGTGACTAGAAATAGTCGTTTTAAACCTTAACTTCACATTGAAAACGTGAGAAATCGAACTATAATGAAGTTTTACTCATTTTTACATAAATAATCAAACTAAGAGTTTTGAAAGTAAACAAGCCGAGTATAATCATTAAGATGTCACAAAGCTTATTGTGACTAGAAATCGTTGTTTTTAGCCTTAACTTCTCGTAGGGAGCGTGGGACATTGGACGATAACGAAGCCTTAACGATTTTGTATAAAATCATAATTCTAATAGTTTTAAAATTTAACAAGACGAGCATAAACATATTTTATCTACAAACGCTTATTTTTAATAGAAATCGTTGTTTAAAACCTTAACTTCACATTGGAAACGTGGGAAATCGAACTATAATGAAGTTTTACCCATTTTGACATAAATAATCAAACTGAGAGTTTTGAAAGTAAACAAGCCGAGTATAATCATTAAAGCCTTCACAAAGCTTATTGGCACTAGAAAAGTTATTTTAAGCCTTAACTTCACATTGAAAACATGGGAAATCGAACTATAATGAAGTTTTACCCATTTTGACATAAATAATCAAACTAAGAGTTTTGAAAGTAAACAAGCCGAGTATAATCATTAAAGCTTTCAAAAAGCTTATTGTGACTAGAAATAGTTGTTTTAAGCCTTAACTTCACATTGGAAACGTGGGAAATCGAACTATAATGAAGTTTTACCCATTTTGACATAAATAATTAAACTAAGAGTTTTGAAAGTAAACAAGCCGAGTATAATCATTAAAGCCTTCACAAAGCTTATTGTGACTAGAAATAGTTGTTTTAAACCTTAACTTCACATTGAAAATGTGGGAAATCGAACTATAATGAAGTTTTACCCTATTTGACATAAATAATCAAACTAAGAGTTTTGAAAGTAAACAAGCCGAGTATAATCATTAAAGCCTTCACAAAGCTTATTGTGACTAGAAATAGTCGTTTTAAACCTTAACTTCACATTGAAAACGTAAGAAATCGAACTATAATGAAGTTTTACTCATTTTTACATAAATAATCAAACTAAGAGTTTTGAAAGTAAACAAGCCGAGTATAATCATTATGATGTCACAAAGCTTATTGTGACTAGAAATCGTTGTTTTTAGCGTTAACTTCTCGTAGGGAGCGTGGGACATTGGACGATAACGAAGTCTTAACGATTTTGTATAAAATCATAATTCTAATAGTTTTAAAATTTAACAAGACGAGCATAAACATATTTTATCTACAAACGCTTATTTTTAATAGAAATCGTTGTTTAAAGCCTTAACTTCACATTGGAAACGTGGGAAATCGAACTATAATGAAGTTTTACCCATTTTGACATAAATAATCAAACTAAGAGTTTTGAAAGTAAACAAGCCGAGTATAATCATTAAGATGTCACAAAGCTTATTGTGACTAGAAATCGTTGTTTTTAACCTTAACTTCGTAGGGAACGTAGGGACATTGGACGATAACGAAGTTTTAACGATTTTGTATAAAATCATAATTCTAATAGTTTTAAAATTTAACAAGACGAGGACAAACATATTTTATCTACAAACGCTTATTTTTAATGGAAATCGTTGTTTTAAGCCTTAACTTCATATTGAAAACGTGGGAAATCGAACTATAATGAAGTTTTACCTATTTTGACATAAATAATCAAACTAAGAGTTTTAAAAGTAAACAAGCCGAGTAGAATCATTAAAGCCTTCACAATACTTATTGTGACTAGAAATAGTTGTTTTAAACCTTAACTTCACATTGAAAACGTGGGAAATCGAAGTATAATGAAGTTTTACCCATTTTGACATAAATAATCAAACTAAGAGTTTTGAAAGTAAACAAGCCGAGTATAATCATTAAAGCCTTCACAAAGCTTATTGGCACTAGAAATAGTTGTTTTAAGCCTTAACTTCACATTGAAAACATGGGAAATCGAACTATAATGAAGTTTTACCCATTTTGACATAAATAATCAAACTAAGAGTTTCGAAAGTAAACAAGCCGAGTAGAATCATTAAAGCCTTCACAATACTTATTGTGACTAGAAATAGTTGTTTTAAACCTTAACTTCACATTGAAAACGTGGGAAATCGAAGTATAATGAAGTTTTACCCATTTTGACATAAATAATCAAACTAAGAGTTTTGAAAGTAAACAAGCCGAGTATAATCATTAAAGCCTTCACAAAGCTTATTGGCACTAGAAATAGTTGTTTTAAGCCTTATCTTCACATTGAAAACATGGGAAATCGAACTATAATGAAGTTTTACCCATTTTGACATAAATAATCAAACTAAGAGTTTTGAAAGTAAACAAGCCGAGTATAATCATTAAAGCTTTCAAAAGACTTATTGTGACTAGAAATAGTTGTTTTAAGCCTTAACTTCACATTGGAAACGTGGGAAATCGAACTATAATGAAGTTTTACCCATTTTGACATAAATAATTAAACTAAGAGTTTTGAAAGTAAACAAGCCGAGTATAATCATTAAAGCCTTCACAAAGCTTATTGTGACTAGAAATAGTTGTTTTAAATCTTATCTTCACATTGAAAACGTGGGAAATCGAACTATAATAAAGTTTTACCCATTTTGACATAAATAATTAAACTAAAAGTTTTGAAAGTAAACAAGCCGAGTATAATCATTAAAGCCTTCACAAAGCTTATTGTGACTAGAAATAGTTGTTTTAAACCTTAACTTCACATTGAAAACGTGGGAAATCGAACTATAATGAAGTTTTACCCTATTTGACATAAATAATCAAACTAAGAGTTTTGAAAGTAAACAAGCCGAGTATAATCATTAAAGCCTTCACAAAGCTTATTGGGACTAGAAATAGTTGTTTTAAGCCTTAACTTCACATTGAAAACGTGGGAATAGAACTATAATGAAGTTTTACCCACTTTGACATAAATAATTAAACTAAGAGTTTTGAAAGTAAACAAGCCGAGTATAATCATTAAAGCTTTCACAAAGCTTATTTTGACTAGAAATAGTTGGTTTAAGCCTTAACTTCACATTGAAAACGTGGGAAATCGAATATAATGAAGTTTTACCCATTTTGACATAAATAATCAAACTAAGAGTTTTGAAAGTAAACAAGCCGAGTATAATCATTAAGATGTCACAAAGCTTGTTGTGACTAGAAATCGTTGTTTTTAGCCTTAACTTCTCGTAGGGAACGTGGGAGATTGGACGATAACGAAGTTTTAACGATTTTGTATAAAATCATAATTCTAATAGTTTTAAAATTTAACAAGACGAGGACAAACATATTTTATCTACAAACGCTTATTTTTAATGGAAATCGTTGTTTTAAGCCTTAACTTCATATTGAAAACGTGGGAAATCGAACTATAATGAAGTTTTACCTATTTTGACATAAATAATCAAACTAAGAG
This sequence comes from Stephania japonica, assembly GCA_039657345.1. Taxonomy (NCBI): domain Eukaryota; kingdom Viridiplantae; phylum Streptophyta; class Magnoliopsida; order Ranunculales; family Menispermaceae; genus Stephania; species Stephania japonica. The sequence continues at coordinate 79,134 of JBBNAE010000024.1, read as the reverse complement.
TTTTAAAAGTAAACAAGCCGAGTAGAATCATTAAAGCCTTCACAATACTTATTGTGACTAGAAATAGTTGTTTTAAACCTTAACTTCACATTGAAAACGTGGGAAATCGAAGTATAATGAAGTTTTACCCATTTTGACATAAATAATCAAACTAGAGTTTTGAAAGTAAACAAGCCGAGTATAATCATTAAAGCCTTCACAAAGCTTATTGGCACTAGAAAAGTTATTTTAAGCCTTAACTTCACATTGAAAACATGGGAAATCGAACTATAATGAAGTTTTACCCATTTTGACATAAATAATCAAACTAAGAGTTTTGAAAGTAAACAAGCCGAGTATAATCATTAAAGCTTTCAAAAAGCTTATTGTGACTAGAAATAGTTGTTTTAAGCCTTAACTTCACATTGGAAACGTGGGAAATCGAACTATAATGAAGTTTTACCCATTTTGACATAAATAATTAAACTAAGAGTTTTGAAAGTAAACAAGCCGAGTATAATCATTAAAGCCTTCACAAAGCTTATTGTGACTAGAAATAGTTGTTTTAAACCTTAACTTCACATAGAAAACGTGGGAAATCGAACTATAATGAAGTTTTACCCATTTTGACATAAATAATTACACTAAGAGTTTTGAAAGTAAACAAGCCGAGTATAATCATTAAAGCCTTCACAAAGCTTATTGTGATTAGAAATAGTTGTTTCAAACCTTAACTTCACATTGAAAATGTGGGAAATCGAACTATAATGAAGTTTTACCCTATTTGACATAAATAATCAAACTAAGAGTTTTGAAAGTAAACAAGCCTAGTATAATCATTAAAGCCTTCACAAAGCTTATTGGCACTAGAAATAGTTGTTTTAAGCCTTAACTTCACATTGAAAACATGGGAAATCGAACTATAATGAAGTTTTACCCATTTTGACATAAATAATCAAACTAAGAGTTTTGAAAGTAAACAAACCGAGTATAATCATTAAAGCTTTCAAAAAGCTTATTGTGACTAGAAATAGTTGTTTTAAGCCTTAACTTCACATTGAAAACGTGGGAAATCGAACTATAATGAAGTTTTACCCATTTTGACATAAATAATCAAACTAAGAGTTTTGAAAGTAAACAAGCCGAATATAATCATTAAAGCTTTCAAAAACTTATTGTGACTAGAAATAGTTGTTTTAAGCCATAACTTCACATTGGAAACGTGGGAAATCGAACTATAATGAAGTTTTACCCATTTTGACATAAATAATTAAACTAAGAGTTTTGAAAGTAAACAAGCCGAGTATAATCATTAAAGCCTTCACAAAGCTTATTGTGACTAGAAATAGTTGTTTTAAACCTTAACTTCACATTGAAAACGTGGGAAATCGAACTATAATGAAGTTTTACCCATTTTGACATAAATAATTAAACTAAGAGTTTTGAAAGTAAACAAGCCGAGTATAATCATTAAAGCCTTCACAAAGCTTATTGTGATTAGAAATAGTTGTTTTAAACCTTAACTTCACATTGAAAACGTGGGAAATCGAACTATAATGAAGTTTTACCCTATTTGACATAAATAATCAAACTAAGAGTTTTGAAAGTAAACAAGCCGAGTATAATCATTAAAGCCTTCACAAAGCTTATTGGCACTAGAAATAGTTGTTTTAAGCCTTAACTTCACATTGAAAACATGGGAAATCGAACTATAATGAAGTTTTACCCATTTTGACATAAATAATCAAACTAAGAGTTTTGAAAGTAAACAAGCCGAGTATAATCATTAAGATGTCACAAAGCTTAATGTGACTAGAAATCGTTGATTTTAGCCTTAACTTCGTATGGAACGTGGGACATTGGACGATAACGAAGTTTTAACGATTTTGTATAAAATCATAATTCTAATAGTTTTAAAATTTAACAAGACGAGCATTAACTTATTTAATCTACAAACGCTTATTTTTAATAGAAATCGTTGTTTTAAGCCCTACCTTCACATTGGAAACGTGGGAAATCGAATTATAATGAAGTTTTACCCATTTTGACATAAATAATTAAACTAAGAGTTTTGAAATTAAACAAGCCGAGTATAATCATAAAGATGTCACAATGCTTATTGTGACTAGAAATCGTTGTTTTTAGCCTTAATTTCTCGTAGGGAACGTGGGACATTGGACAATAACGAAGTTTTATCGATTTTGTATAAAATCATAATTCTAATAGTTTTAAAATTTAACAAGACTAGCATAAACATATTTTATCTACAAACGCTTATTTTTAATAGAAATTGTTGTTTTAAGCCCTACCTTCACATTGGAAACGTGGGAAATCGAATTATAATGAAGTTTTACCCATTTTGACATAAATAATCAAACTAAGAGTTTTGAAAGTAAACAAGCCGAGTATAATCATTAAGATGTCAAAAAGCTTATTGTGACTAGAAATTGTTGTTTTTAGCCTTAACTTCTCGTAGGGAACGTGGGACATTGACGATAACGTAGTTTTAACGATTATGTATAAAATCATAATTCTAATAGTTTTAAAATTTAACAAGACGAGCATAAATATATTTTATCTAGAAACGCTTATTTTTAATAGAAATCGTTGTTTTAAGCCCTACCTTCACATTGGAAACGTGGGAAATCGAATTATAATGAAGTTTTACCCATTTTGACATAAATAATCAAACTAAGAGTTTTGAAAGTAAACAAGCCGAGTATAATCATTAAAGCTTTCACAAAGCTTATTGTGACTAGAAATAGTTGTTTTAAGCCTTAACTTCACATTGAAAACGTGGGAAATCGAACTATAATGAAGTTTTATCCATTTTGACATAAATAATCAAACTAAGAGTTTTGAAAGTAAACAAGCCGAGTATAATCATTAAGATGTCACAAAGCTTATTGTGACTAGAAAGCGTTGATTTTAGCCTTAACTTCTCATATGGAACGTGGGACATTGGACGATAACGAAGTTTTAACGATTTTGTATAAAATCATAATTCTAATAGTTTTAAAATTTAACATGACGAGCATTAACATATTTAATCTACAAACGCTTATTTTTAATAGAAATCGTTGTTTTAAGCCCTACCTTCACATTGGAAACGTGGGAAATCGAATTATAATGAAGTTTTACCCATTTTGACATAAATAATTAAACTAAGAGTTTTGAAATTAAACAAGCCGAGTATAATCATTAAGATGTCACAAAGCTTATTGTGACTAGAAATCGTTGTTTTTAGCCTTAATTTCTAGTCACAATAAGCTTTGTGACTAGAAATCGTTGTTTTTAGCCTTAACTTCTCTTAGGGAACGTGGGACATTGGACGATAACGAAGTTTTAACGACTTTGTATAAAATCATAATTCTAATAGTTTTAAAATTTAACAGACGAGTATAAATATTTTTTATCTACAAACGCTTATTTTTAATAGAAATCGTTGTTTTAAACCTTAACTTCACATTGGAAACGTGGGAAATCGAACTATAATAAAGTTTTACCTATTTTGACATAAATAATCAAACTAAGAGTTTTAAAAGTAAACAAGCCGAGTATTATCATTAAAGCCTTCACAAAGCTTATTGTGACTAGATATAGTTGTTTTAAACCTTAACTTCACATTGAAAACGTGGGAAATCGAACTATAATGAAGTTTTATCCATTTTGACATAAAAAATCAAACTAAGAGTTTTGAAAGTAAACAAGCCGAGTATAATCATTAAGATGTGACAAAGCTTATTGTGGCTAGAAATCGTTGTTTTTAGCCTTAACTTCTCGTCGGGAACGTGGGACATTGGACGATAACGAAGTTTTAACGACTTTGTATAAAATCATAATTCTAATAGTTTTAAAATTTAACAAGACGAGCATAAACATTTTTTATCTACAAACGCTTATTTTTAATAGAAATCATTGTTCTAAGCCTTAACTTCACATTGGCAACGTGGGAAATCGAACTATAATGAAGTTTTACCCATTTTGAACTAAATAATCAAACTTAGAGTTATGAAAGTAAACAAGCCGAGTATAATCATTAAATCCTTCACAAAGCTTATCGTGAGTAGAAATAGTTGTTTTAAACCTTAACTTCACATTGAAAACGTGGGAAATCGAACTATAATGAAGTTTTACCTATTTTGACATAAATAATCAAACTAAGAGTTTTGAAAGTAAACAAGCCGAGTATTATCATTAAAGCCTTCACAAAGCTTTTTGTGACTAGAAATAGTCGTTTTAAACCTTAACTTCACATTGAAAACGTGAGAAATCGAACTATAATGAAGTTTTACTCATTTTTACATAAATAATCAAACTAAGAGTTTTGAAAGTAAACAAGCCGAGTATAATCATTAAGATGTCACAAAGCTTATTGTGACTAGAAATCGTTGTTTTTAGCCTTAACTTCTCGTAGGGAGCGTGGGACATTGGACGATAACGAAGCCTTAACGATTTTGTATAAAATCATAATTCTAATAGTTTTAAAATTTAACAAGACGAGCATAAACATATTTTATCTACAAACGCTTATTTTTAATAGAAATCGTTGTTTAAAACCTTAACTTCACATTGGAAACGTGGGAAATCGAACTATAATGAAGTTTTACCCATTTTGACATAAATAATCAAACTAAGAGTTTTGAAAGTATACAAGCCGAGTATAATCATTAAAGCTTTCACAAAGCTTATTGTGACTAGAAATAGTTGTTTTAAGCCTTAACTTCACATTGAAAACGTGGGAAATCGAACTATAATTAAGTTTTACCCATTTTGACATAAATAATTAAACTAAGAGTTTTGAAAGTAAACAAGCCGAGTATAATCATTAAAGCCTTAACAAAGCTTATTGTGACTAGAAATAGTTGTTTTAAATCTTAACTTCACATTGAAAACGTGGGAAATTGAACTATAATGAAGTTTTACCCTATTTGACATAAATAATCAAACAAAGAGTTTTGAAAGTAAACAAGCCGAGTATAATCATTAAAGCCTTCACAAAGCTTATTGGGACTAGAAATAGTTGTTTTAAGCCTTAACTTCACATTGAAAACGTGGGAAATCGAACTATAATGAAGTTTTACCCTTTTGACATAAATAATCAAACTAAGAGTTTTGAAAGTAAACAAGCCGAGTATAATCATTAAAGCTTTCACAAAGCTTATTGTGACTAGAAATAATTGTTTTAAGCCTTAACTTCATATTGAAAACGTGGGAAATCGAACTATAATGAAGTTTTATCCATTTTGACATAAATAATCAAACTAAGAGTTTTGAAAGTAAACAAGCCGAGTATAATCATTAAGATGTCACAAAGCTTATTGTGACTAGAAATCGTTGATTTTAGCCTTAACTTCTCGTATGGAACGTGGGACATTGGACGATAATGAAGTTTTAACGATTTTGTATAAAATCATAATTCTAATAGTTTTAAAATTTAACATGACGAGCATTAACATATTTAATCTACAAACGCTTATTTTTAATAGAAATCGTTGTTTTAAGCCCTACCTTCACATTGGAAACGTGGGAAATCGAATTATAATGAAGTTTTACCCATTTTGACATAAATAATTAAACTAAGAGTTTTGAAATTAAACAAGCCGAGTATAATCATTAAGATGTCACAAAGCTTATTGTGACTAGAAATCGTTATTTTTAGCCTTAATTTCTCGTAGGGAACGTGGGACATTGGACAATAACGAAGTTTTATCGATTTTGTATAAAATCATAATTCTAATAGTTTTAAAATTTAACATGACGAGCATTAACATATTTAATCTACAAACGCTTATTTTTAATAGAAATCGTTGTTTTAAGCCCTACCTTCACATTGGAAACGTGGTAAATCGAATTATAATGAAGTTTTACCCATTTTGACATAAATAAATAAACTAAGAGTTTTGAAATTAAACAAGCCGAGTATAATCATTAAGATGTCACAAAGCTTATTGTGACTAGAAATCGTTATTTTTAGCCTTAATTTCTAGTCACAATAAGCTTTGTGACTAGAAATCGTTGTTTTTAGCCTTAACTTCTCTTAGGGAACGTGGGACATTGGACGATAACGAAGTTTTAACGACTTTGTATAAAATCATAATTCTAATAGTTTTAAAATTTAACAGGACGAGTATAAATATTTTTTATCTACAAACGCTTATTTTTAATAGAAATCGTTGTTTTAAACCTTAACTTCACATTGGAAACGTGGGAAATCGAACTATAATAAAGTTTTACCTATTTTGACATAGATAATCAAACTAAGAGTTTTAAAAGTAAACAAGCCGAGTATTATCATTAAAGCCTTCACAAAGCTTATTGTGACTAGAAATAGTTGTTTTAAACCTTAACTTCACATTGAAAACGTGGGAAATCGAACTATAATGAAGTTTTATCCATTTTGACATAAAAAATCAAACTAAGAGTTTTGAAAGTAAACAAGCCGAGTATAATCATTAAGATGTGACAAAGCTTATTGTGGCTAGAAATCGTTGTTTTTAGCCTTAACTTCTCGTCGGGAACGTGGGACATTGACGATAACGAAGTTTTAACGACTTTGTATAAAATCATAATTCTAATAGTTTTAAAATTTAACAAGACGAGCATAAACATATTTTATCTACAAACGCTTATTTTTAATAGAAATCGTTGTTTTAAGCCTTAACTTCACATTGGAAACGTGGGAAATCGAACTATAATAAAGTTTTACCTATTTTGACATAAATAATCAAACTAAGAGTTTTAAAAGTAAACAAGCCGAGTATTATCATTAAAGCCTTCACAAAGCTTATTGTGACTAGAAATAGTTGTTTTAAACCTTAACTTCACATTGAAAACGTGGAAAATCGAACTATAATGAAGTTTTATCCATTTTGACATAAATAATCAAACTAAGAGTTTTGAAAGTAAACAAGCCGAGTATTATCATTAAAGCCTTCACAAAGCTTATTGTGACTAGAAATAGTCGTTTTAAACCTTATCTTCACATTGAAAACGTGAGAAATCGAACTATAATGAAGTTTTACTCATTTTTACATAAATAATCAAACTAAGAGTTTTGAAAGTAAACAAGCCGAGTATAATCATTAAGATGTCACGAAGCTTATTGTGACTAGAAATCGTTGTTTTTAGCCTTAACTTCTCGTAGGGAGCGTGGGACATTGGACGATAACGAAGTTTTAACGATTTTGTATAAAATCATAATTCTAATAGTTTTAAAATTTAACAAGACGAGCATAAACATATTTTATCTACAAACGCTTATTTTTAATAGAAATCGTTGTTTAAAGCCTTAACTTCACATTGGAAACGTGGGAAATCGAACTATAATGAAGTTTTACCCATTTTGACATAAATAATCAAACTAAGAGTTTTGAAAGTATACAAGCCGAGTATAATCATTAAAGCTTTCACAAAGCTTATTGTGACTAGAAATAGTTGTTTTAAGCCTTAACTTCACATTGAAAACGTGGGAAATCGAACTATAATTTAGTTTTACCCATTTTGACATAAATAATTAAACTAAGAGTTTTGAAAGTAAACAAGCCGAGTATAATCATTAAAGCCTTAACAAAGCTTATTGTGACTAGAAATAGTTGTTTTAAATCTTAACTTCACATTGAAAACGTGGGAAATTGAACTATAATGAAGTTTTACCCTATTTGACATAAATAATCAAACTAAGAGTTTTGAAAGTAAACAAGCCGAGTATAATCATTAAAGCCTTCACAAAGCTTATTGGGACTAGAAATAGTTGTTTTAAGCCTTAACTTCACATTGAAAACGTGGGAAATGGAACTATAATGAAGTTTTACCCTTTTTGACATAAATAACCAAACTAAGTGTTTTGAAAGTAAACAAGCCGAGTATAATCATTAAAGCTTTAACAAAGCTTATTGTAACTAGAAATAGTTGTTTTAAGCCTTAACTTCACATTGGAAACGTGGGAAATCGAACTATAATGAATTTTTACCCATTTTGACATAAATAATTAAACTAAGAGTTTTGAAAGTAAACAAGCCGAGTATAATCATTAAGATGTTACAAAGCTTATTGTGACTAGAAATCGTTGTTTTTAGCCTTAACTTCTCGTAGGGAACGTGGGACATTGGACGATAACGAAGTTTTAACGACTTTGTATAAAATCATAATTCTAATAGTTTTCAAATTTAACAAGACGAGCATAAACATTTTTTATCTACAAACGCTTATTTTTATTAAAAATCGTTGTTTTAAGCCTTAACTTCACATTGGCAACGTGGGAAATCGAACTATAATGAAGTTTTACCCATTTTGAAATAAATAATCAAACTTAGAGTTATGAAAGTAAACAAGCCGAGTATAATCATTAAATCCTTCACAAAGCTTATTGTGACTAGAAATAGTTGTTTTAAACCTTAACTTCACGTTGAAAACGTGGGAAATCGAACTATAATGAAGTTTTACCCATTTTGACATAAATAATCAAACTAAGAGTTTTGAAAGTAAACAAACCGAGTATAATCATTAAAGCTTTCACAAAGCTTATTGTGACTAGAAATAGTTGTTTTAAGCCTTAACTTCACATTGAAAACGTGGGAAATCGAACTATAATGAAGTTTTACCCATTTTGACATAAATAATCAAACTAAGAGTTTTGAAAGTAAACAAGCCGAGTATAATCATTAAGATGTCACAAAGCTTATTGTGACTAGAAATCGTTGATTTTAGCCTTAACTTCTCGTATGGAACGTGGGACATTGGACGATAACGAAGTTTTAACGATTTTGTATAAAATCATAATTCTAATAGTTTTAAAATTTAACAAGACGAGCATTAACATATTTAATCTACAAACGCTTATTTTTAATAGAAATCGTTGTTTTAAGCTCTACCTTCACATTGGAAACGTGGGAAATCGAATTATAATGAAGTTTTACCCATTTTGACATAAATAATTAAACAAAGAGTTTTGAAATTAAACAAGTCGAGTATAATCATTAAGATGTCACAAAGCTTATTGTGACTAGAAATAGTTGTTTTTAGCCTTAATTTCTCGTAGGGAACGTGGGACATTGGACAATAACGAAGTTTTATCGATTTTGTATAAAATCATAATTCTAATAGTTTTAAAATTTAACAAGACGAGCATAAACATATTTTATCTACAAACGCTTATTTTTAATAGAAATTGTTGTTTTAAGCCCTACCTTCACATTGGAAACGTGGGAAATCGAATTATAATGAAGTTTTACCCATTTTGACATAAATAATCAAACTAAGTGTTTTGAAAGTAAACAAGCCGAGTATAATCATTAAGATGTCAAAAAGCTTATTGTGACTAGAAATTGTTGTTTTTAGCCTTAACTTCTCGTAGGGAACGTGGGACATTGGACGATAACGTAGTTTTAACGATTATGTATAAAATCATAATTCTAATAGTTTTAAAATTTAACAAGACGAGCATAAATATATTTTATCTAGAAACGCTTATTTTTAATAGAAATCGTTGTTTTAAGCCCTACCTTCACATTGGAAACGTGGGAAATCGAATTATAATGAAGTTTTACCCATTTTGACATAAATAATCAAACTAAGAGTTTTGAAAGTAAACAAGCCGAGTATAATCATTAAAGCTTTCACAAAGCTTATTGTGACTAGAAATAGTTGTTTTAAGCCTTAACTTCACATTGAAAACGTGGGAAATCGAACTATAATGAAGTTTTATCCATTTTGACATAAATAATCAAACTAAGAGTTTTGAAAGTAAACAAGCCGAGTATAATCATTAAGATGTCACAAAGCTTATTGTGACTAGAAAGCGTTGATTTTAGCCTTAACTTCTCGTATGGAACGTGGGACATTGGACGATAACGAAGTTTTAACGATTTTGTATAAAATCATAATTCTAATAGTTTTAAAATTTAACATGACGAGCATTAACATATTTAATCTACAAACGCTTATTTTTAATAGAAATCGTTGTTTTAAGCCCTACCTTCACATTGGAAACGTGGGAAATCGAATTATAATGAAGTTTTACCCATTTTGACATAAATAATTAAACTAAGAGTTTTGAAATTAAACAAGCCGAGTATAATCATTAAGATGTCACAAAGCTTATTGTGACTAGAAATCGTTGTTTTTAGCCTTAATTTCTAGTCACAATAAGCTTTGTGACTAGAAATCGTTGTTTTTAGCCTTAACTTCTCTTAGGGAACGTGGGACATTGGACGATAACGAAGTTTTAACGACTTTGTATAAAATCATAATTCTAATAGTTTTAAAATTTAACAGGACGAGTATAAATATTTTTTATCTACAAACGCTTATTTTTAATAGAAATCGTTGTTTTAAGCCTTAACTTCACATTGGAAACGTGGGAAATCGAACTATAATAAAGTTTTACCTATTTTGACATAAATAATCAAACTAAGAGTTTTAAAAGTAAACAAGCCGAGTATTATCATTAAAGCCTTCACAAAGCTTATTGTGACTAGAAATAGTTGTTTTAAACCTTAACTTCACATTGAAAACGTGGGAAATCGAACTATAATGAAGTTTTATCCATTTTGACATAAAAAATCAAACTAAGAGTTTTGAAAGTAAACAAGCCGAGTATAATCATTAAGATGTGACAAAGCTTATTGTGGCTAGAAATCGTTGTTTTTAGCCTTAACTTCTCGTCGGGAACGTGGGACATTGGACGATAACGAAGTTTTAACGACTTTGTATAAAATCATAATTCTAATAGTTTTAAAATTTAACAAGACGAGCATAAACATTTTTTATCTACAAACGCTTATTTTTAATAGAAATCATTGTTTTAAGCCTTAACTTCACATTGGCAACGTGGGAAATCGAACTATAATGAAGTTTTACCCATTTTGAACTAAATAATCAAACTTAGAGTTATGAAAGTAAACAAGCCGAGTATAATCATTAAATCCTTCACAAAGCTTATCGTGAGTAGAAATAGTTGTTTTAAACCTTAACTTCACATTGAAAACGTGGGAAATCGAACTATAATGAAGTTTTACCTATTTTGACATAAATAATCAAACTAAGAGTTTTGAAAGTAAACAAGCCGAGTATTATCATTAAAGCCTTCACAAAGCTTTTTGTGACTAGAAATAGTCGTTTTAAACCTTAACTTCACATTAAAAACGTGAGAAATCGAACTATAATGAAGTTTTACTCATTTTTACATAAATAATCAAACTAAGAGTTTTGAAAGTAAACAAGCCGAGTATAATCATTAAGATGTCACGAAGCTTATTGTGACTAGAAATCGTTGTTTTTAGCCTTAACTTCTCGTAGGGAGCGTGGGACATTGGACGATAACGAAGTCTTAACGATTTTGTATAAAATCATAATTCTAATAGTTTTAAAATTTAACAAGACGAGCATAAACATATTTTATCTACAAACGCTTATTTTTAATAGAAATCGTTGTTTAAAGCCTTAACTTCACATTGGAAACGTGGGAAATCGAACTATAATGAAGTTTTACCCATTTTGACATAAATAATCAAACTAAGAGTTTTGAAAGTATACAAGCCGAGTATAATCATTAAAGCTTTCACAAAGCTTATTGTGACTAGAAATCGTTGTTTTTAACCTTAACTTCTCGTAGGGAACGTAGGACATTGGACGATAACGAAGTTTTAACGATTTTGTATAAAATCATAATTCTAATAGTTTTAAAATTTAACAAGACGAGGACAAATATATTTTATCTACAAACGCTTATTTTTAATGGAAATCGTTGTTTTAAGCCTTAACTTCATATTGAAAACGTGGGAAATCGAACTATAATGAAGTTTTACCTATTTTGACATAAATAATCAAACTAAGAGTTTTAAAAGTAAACAAGCCGAGTAGAATCATTAAAGCCTTCACAATACTTATTGTGACTAGAAATAGTTGTTTTAAACCTTAACTTCACATTGAAAACGTGGGAAATCGAAGTATAATGAAGTTTTACCCATTTTGACATAAATAATCAAACTAAGAGTTTTGAAAGTAAACAAGCCGAGTATAATCATTAAAGCCTTCACAAAGCTTATTGGCACTAGAAATAGTTGTTTTAAGCCTTAACTTCACATTGAAAACATGGGAAATCGAACTATAATGAAGTTTTACCCATTTTGACATAAATAATCAAACTAAGAGTTTCGAAAGTAAACAAGCCGAGTAGAATCATTAAAGCCTTCACAATACTTATTGTGACTAGAAATAGTTGTTTTAAACCTTAACTTCACATTGAAAACGTGGGAAATCGAAGTATAATGAAGTTTTACCCATTTTGACATAAATAATCAAACTAAGAGTTTTGAAAGTAAACAAGCCGAGTATAATCATTAAAGCCTTCACAAAGCTTATTGGCACTAGAAATAGTTGTTTTAAGCCTTATCTTCACATTGAAAACATGGGAAATCGAACTATAATGAAGTTTTACCCATTTTGACATAAATAATCAAACTAAGAGTTTTGAAAGTAAACAAGCCGAGTATAATCATTAAAGCTTTCAAAAGACTTATTGTGACTAGAAATAGTTGTTTTAAGCCTTAACTTCACATTGGAAACGTGGGAAATCGAACTATAATGAAGTTTTACCCATTTTGACATAAATAATTAAACTAAGAGTTTTGAAAGTAAACAAGCCGAGTATAATCATTAAAGCCTTCACAAAGCTTATTGTGACTAGAAATAGTTGTTTTAAATCTTATCTTCACATTGAAAACGTGGGAAATCGAACTATAATAAAGTTTTACCCATTTTGACATAAATAATTAAACTAAAAGTTTTGAAAGTAAACAAGCCGAGTATAATCATTAAAGCCTTCACAAAGCTTATTGTGACTAGAAATAGTTGTTTTAAACCTTAACTTCACATTGAAAACGTGGGAAATCGAACTATAATGAAGTTTTACCCTATTTGACATAAATAATCAAACTAAGAGTTTTGAAAGTAAACAAGCCGAGTATAATCATTAAAGCCTTCACAAAGCTTATTGGGACTAGAAATAGTTGTTTTAAGCCTTAACTTCACATTGAAAACGTGGGAATAGAACTATAATGAAGTTTTACCCACTTTGACATAAATAATTAAACTAAGAGTTTTGAAAGTAAACAAGCCGAGTATAATCATTAAAGCTTTCACAAAGCTTATTTTGACTAGAAATAGTTGGTTTAAGCCTTAACTTCACATTGAAAACGTGGGAAATCGAATATAATGAAGTTTTACCCATTTTGACATAAATAATCAAACTAAGAGTTTTGAAAGTAAACAAGCCGAGTATAATCATTAAGATGTCACAAAGCTTGTTGTGACTAGAAATCGTTGTTTTTAGCCTTAACTTCTCGTAGGGAACGTGGGAGATTGGACGATAACGAAGTTTTAACGATTTTGTATAAAATCATAATTCTAATAGTTTTAAAATTTAACAAGACGAGGACAAACATATTTTATCTACAAACGCTTATTTTTAATGGAAATCGTTGTTTTAAGCCTTAACTTCATATTGAAAACGTGGGAAATCGAACTATAATGAAGTTTTACCTATTTTGACATAAATAATCAAACTAAGAGTTTTAAAAGTAAACAAGCCGAGTAGAATCATTAAAGCCTTCACAATACTTATTGTGACTAGAAATAGTTGTTTTAAACCTTAACTTCACATTGAAAACGTGGGAAATCGAAGTATAATGAAGTTTTACCCATTTTGACATAAATAATCAAACTGAGAGTTTTGAAAGTAAACAAGCCGAGTATAATCATTAAAGCCTTCACAAAGCTTATTGGCACTAGAAAAGTTATTTTAAGCCTTAACTTCACATTGAAAACATGGGAAATCGAACTATAATGAAGTTTTACCCATTTTGACATAAATAATCAAACTAAGAGTTTTGAAAGTAAACAAGCCGAGTATAATCATTAAAGCTTTCAAAAAGCTTATTGTGACTAGAAATAGTTGTTTTAAGCCTTAACTTCACATTGGAAACGTGGGAAATCGAACTATAATGAAGTTTTACCCATTTTGACATAAATAATTAAACTAAGAGTTTTGAAAGTAAACAAGCCGAGTATAATCATTAAAGCCTTCACAAAGCTTATTGTGACTAGAAATAGTTGTTTTAAACCTTAACTTCACATAGAAAACGTGGGAAATCGAACTATAATGAAGTTTTACCCATTTTGACATAAATAATTACACTAAGAGTTTTGAAAGTAAACAAGCCGAGTATAATCATTAAAGCCTTCACAAAGCTTATTGTGATTAGAAATAGTTGTTTCAAACCTTAACTTCACATTGAAAATGTGGGAAATCGAACTATAATGAAGTTTTACCCTATTTGACATAAATAATCAAACTAAGAGTTTTGAAAGTAAACAAGCCTAGTATAATCATTAAAGCCTTCACAAAGCTTATTGGCACTAGAAATAGTTGTTTTAAGCCTTAACTTCACATTGAAAACATGGGAAATCGAACTATAATGAAGTTTTACCCATTTTGACATAAATAATCAAACTAAGAGTTTTGAAAGTAAACAAACCGAGTATAATCATTAAAGCTTTCAAAAAGCTTATTGTGACTAGAAATAGTTGTTTTAAGCCTTAACTTCACATTGAAAACGTGGGAAATCGAACTATAATGAAGTTTTACCCATTTTGACATAAATAATCAAACTAAGAGTTTTGAAAGTAAACAAGCCGAATATAATCATTAAAGCTTTCAAAAACTTATTGTGACTAGAAATAGTTGTTTTAAGCCTTAACTTCACATTGGAAACGTGGGAAATCGAACTATAATGAAGTTTTACCCATTTTGACATAAATAATTAAACTAAGAGTTTTGAAAGTAAACAAGCCGAGTATAATCATTAAAGCCTTCACAAAGCTTATTGTGACTAGAAATAGTTGTTTTAAACCTTAACTTCACATTGAAAACGTGGGAAATCGAACTATAATGAAGTTTTACCCATTTTGACATAAATAATTAAACTAAGAGTTTTGAAAGTAAACAAGCCGAGTATAATCATTAAAGCCTTCACAAAGCTTATTGTGATTAGAAATAGTTGTTTTAAACCTTAACTTCACATTGAAAACGTGGGAAATCGAACTATAATGAAGTTTTACCCTATTTGACATAAATAATCAAACTAAGAGTTTTGAAAGTAAACAAGCCGAGTATAATCATTAAAGCCTTCACAAAGCTTATTGGCACTAGAAATAGTTGTTTTAAGCCTTAACTTCACATTGAAAACATGGGAAATCGAACTATAATGAAGTTTTACCCATTTTGACATAAATAATCAAACTAAGAGTTTTGAAAGTAAACAAGCCGAGTATAATCATTAAGATGTCACAAAGCTTAATGTGACTAGAAATCGTTGATTTTAGCCTTAACTTCTCGTATGGAACGTGGGACATTGGACGATAACGAAGTTTTAACGATTTTGTATAAAATCATAATTCTAATAGTTTTAAAATTTAACAAGACGAGCATTAACTTATTTAATCTACAAACGCTTATTTTTAATAGAAATCGTTGTTTTAAGCCCTACCTTCACATTGGAAACGTGGGAAATCGAATTATAATGAAGTTTTACCCATTTTGACATAAATAATTAAACTAAGAGTTTTGAAATTAAACAAGCCGAGTATAATCATAAAGATGTCACAATGCTTATTGTGACTAGAAATCGTTGTTTTTAGCCTTAATTTCTCGTAGGGAACGTGGGACATTGGACAATAACGAAGTTTTATCGATTTTGTATAAAATCATAATTCTAATAGTTTTAAAATTTAACAAGACGAGCATAAACATATTTTATCTACAAACGCTTATTTTTAATAGAAATTGTTGTTTTAAGCCCTACCTTCACATTGGAAACGCGTGGGAAATCGAATTATAATGAAGTTTTACCCATTTTGACATAAATAATCAAACTAAGAGTTTTGAAAGTAAACAAGCCGAGTATAATCATTAAGAAGTCAAAAAGCTTATTGTGACTAGAAATTGTTGTTTTTAGCCTTAACTTCTCGTAGGGAACGTGGGACATTGGACGATAACGTAGTTTTAACGATTATGTATAAAATCATAATTCTAATAGTTTTAAAATTTAACAAGACGAGCATAAATATATTTTATCTAGAAACGCTTATTTTTAATAGAAATCGTTGTTTTAAGCCCTACCTTCACATTGGAAACGTGGGAAATCGAATTATAATGAAGTTTTACCCATTTTGACATAAATAATCAAACTAAGAGTTTTGAAAGTAAACAAGCCGAGTATAATCATTAAAGCTTTCACAAAGCTTATTGTGACTAGAAATAGTTGTTTTAAGCCTTAACTTCACATTGAAAACGTGGGAAATCGAACTATAATGAAGTTTTATCCATTTTGACATAAATAATCAAACTAAGAGTTTTGAAAGTAAACAAGCCGAGTATAATCATTAAGATGTCACAAAGCTTATTGTGACTAGAAAGCGTTGATTTTAGCCTTAACTTCTCATATGGAACGTGGGACATTGGACGATAACGAAGTTTTAACGATTTTGTATAAAATCATAATTCTAATAGTTTTAAAATTTAACATGACGAGCATTAACATATTTAATCTACAAACGCTTATTTTTAATAGAAATCGTTGTTTTAAGCCCTACCTTCACATTGGAAACGTGGGAAATCGAATTATAATGAAGTTTTACCCATTTTGACATAAATAATTAAACTAAGAGTTTTGAAATTAAACAAGCCGAGTATAATCATTAAGATGTCACAAAGCTTATTGTGACTAGAAATCGTTGTTTTTAGCCTTAATTTCTAGTCACAATAAGCTTTGTGACTAGAAATCGTTGTTTTTAGCCTTAACTTCTCTTAGGGAACGTGGGACATTGGACGATAACGAAGTTT
This sequence comes from Stephania japonica, assembly GCA_039657345.1. Taxonomy (NCBI): domain Eukaryota; kingdom Viridiplantae; phylum Streptophyta; class Magnoliopsida; order Ranunculales; family Menispermaceae; genus Stephania; species Stephania japonica. The sequence goes on along the minus strand of JBBNAE010000024.1, from coordinate 62,252 downwards.
TAACGACTTTGTATAAAATCATAATTCTAATAGTTTTAAAATTTAACAGGACGAGTATAAATATTTTTTATCTACAAACGCTTATTTTTAATAGAAATCGTTGTTTTAAACCTTAACTTCACATTGGAAACGTGGGAAATCGAACTATAATAAAGTTTTACCTATTTTGACATAAATAATCAAACTAAGAGTTTTAAAAGTAAACAAGCCGAGTATTATCATTAAAGCCTTCACAAAGCTTATTGTGACTAGATATAGTTGTTTTAAACCTTAACTTCACATTGAAAACGTGGGAAATCGAACTATAATGAAGTTTTATCCATTTTGACATAAAAAATCAAACTAAGAGTTTTGAAAGTAAACAAGCCGAGTATAATCATTAAGATGTGACAAAGCTTATTGTGGCTAGAAATCGTTGTTTTTAGCCTTAACTTCTCGTAGGGAACGTGGGACATTGGACGATAACGAAGTTTTAACGACTTTGTATAAAATCATAATTCTAATAGTTTTAAAATTTAACAAGACGAGCATAAACATTTTTTATCTACAAACGCTTATTTTTAATAGAAATCATTGTTCTAACCCTTAACTTCACATTGGCAACGTGGGAAATCGAACTATAATGAAGTTTTACCCATTTTGAACTAAATAATCAAACTTAGAGTTATGAAAGTAAACAAGCCGAGTATAATCATTAAATCCTTCACAAAGCTTATCGTGAGTAGAAATAGTTGTTTTAAACCTTAACTTCACATTGAAAACGTGGGAAATCGAACTATAATGAAGTTTTACCTATTTTGACATAAATAATCAAACTAAGAGTTTTGAAAGTAAACAAGCCGAGTATTATCATTAAAGCCTTCACAAAGCTTTTTGTGACTAGAAATAGTCGTTTTAAACCTTAACTTCACATTGAAAACGTGAGAAATCGAACTATAATGAAGTTTTACTCATTTTTACATAAATAATCAAACTAAGAGTTTTGAAAGTAAACAAGCCGAGTATAATCATTAAGATGTCACAAAGCTTATTGTGACTAGAAATCGTTGTTTTTTAGCCTTAACTTCTCGTAGGGAGCGTGGGACATTGGACGATAACGAAGCCTTAACGATTTTGTATAAAATCATAATTCTAATAGTTTTAAAATTTAACAAGACGAGCATAAACATATTTTATCTACAAACGCTTATTTTTAATAGAAATCGTTGTTTAAAACCTTAACTTCACATTGGAAACGTGGGAAATCGAACTATAATGAAGTTTTACCCATTTTGACATAAATAATCAAACTAAGAGTTTTGAAAGTATACAAGCCGAGTATAATCATTAAAGCTTTCACAAAGCTTATTGTGACTAGAAATAGTTGTTTTAAGCCTTAACTTCACATTGAAAACGTGGGAAATCGAACTATAATTAAGTTTTACCCATTTTGACATAAATAATTAAACTAAGAGTTTTGAAAGTAAACAAGCCGAGTATAATCATTAAAGCCTTAACAAAGCTTATTGTGACTAGAAATAGTTGTTTTAAATCTTAACTTCACATTGAAAACGTGTGGGAAATTGAACTATAATGAAGTTTTACCCTATTTGACATAAATAATCAAACAAAGAGTTTTGAAAGTAAACAAGCCGAGTATAATCATTAAAGCCTTCACAAAGCTTATTGGGACTAGAAATAGTTGTTTTAAGCCTTAACTTCACATTGAAAACGTGGGAAATCGAACTATAATGAAGTTTTACCCTTTTTGACATAAATAATCAAACTAAGAGTTTTGAAAGTAAACAAGCCGAGTATAATCATTAAAGCTTTCACAAAGCTTATTGTGACTAGAAATAATTGTTTTAAGCCTTAACTTCATATTGAAAACGTGGGAAATCGAACTATAATGAAGTTTTATCCATTTTGACATAAATAATCAAACTAAGAGTTTTGAAAGTAAACAAGCCGAGTATAATCATTAAGATGTCACAAAGCTTATTGTGACTAGAAATCGTTGATTTTAGCCTTAACTTCTCGTATGGAACGTGGGACATTGGACGATAATGAAGTTTTAACGATTTTGTATAAAATCATAATTCTAATAGTTTTAAAATTTAACATGACGAGCATTAACATATTTAATCTACAAACGCTTATTTTTAATAGAAATCGTTGTTTTAAGCCCTACCTTCACATTGGAAACGTGGGAAATCGAATTATAATGAAGTTTTACCCATTTTGACATAAATAATTAAACTAAGAGTTTTGAAATTAAACAAGCCGAGTATAATCATTAAGATGTCACAAAGCTTATTGTGACTAGAAATCGTTATTTTTAGCCTTAATTTCTCGTAGGGAACGTGGGACATTGGACAATAACGAAGTTTTATCGATTTTGTATAAAATCATAATTCTAATAGTTTTAAAATTTAACATGACGAGCATTAACATATTTAATCTACAAACGCTTATTTTTAATAGAAATCGTTGTTTTAAGCCCTACCTTCACATTGGAAACGTGGTAAATCGAATTATAATGAAGTTTTACCCATTTTGACATAAATAAATAAACTAAGAGTTTTGAAATTAAACAAGCCGAGTATAATCATTAAGATGTCACAAAGCTTATTGTGACTAGAAATCGTTGTTTTTAGCCTTAATTTCTAGTCACAATAAGCTTTGTGACTAGAAATCGTTGTTTTTAGCCTTAACTTCTCTTAGGGAACGTGGGACATTGGACGATAACGAAGTTTTAACGACTTTGTATAAAATCATAATTCTAATAGTTTTAAAATTTAACAGGACGAGTATAAATATTTTTTATCTACAAACGCTTATTTTTAATAGAAATCGTTGTTTTAAACCTTAACTTCACATTGGAAACGTGGGAAATCGAACTATAATAAAGTTTTACCTATTTTGACATAAATAATCAAACTAAGAGTTTTAAAAGTAAACAAGCCGAGTATTATCATTAAAGCCTTCACAAAGCTTATTGTGACTAGAAATAGTTGTTTTAAACCTTAACTTCACATTGAAAACGTGGGAAATCGAACTATAATGAAGTTTTATCCATTTTGACATAAAAAATCAAACTAAGAGTTTTGAAAGTAAACAAGCCGAGTATAATCATTAAGATGTGACAAAGCTTATTGTGGCTAGAAATCGTTGTTTTTAGCCTTAACTTCTCGTCGGGAACGTGGGACATTGGACGATAACGAAGTTTTAACGACTTTGTATAAAATCATAATTCTAATAGTTTTAAAATTTAACAAGACGAGCATAAACATATTTTATCTACAAACGCTTATTTTTAATAGAAATCGTTGTTTTAAGCCTTAACTTCACATTGGAAACGTGGGAAATCGAACTATAATAAAGTTTTACCTATTTTGACATAAATAATCAAACTAAGAGTTTTAAAAGTAAACAAGCCGAGTATTATCATTAAAGCCTTCACAAAGCTTATTGTGACTAGAAATAGTTGTTTTAAACCTTAACTTCACATTGAAAACGTGGAAAATCGAACTATAATGAAGTTTTATCCATTTTGACATAAATAATCAAACTAAGAGTTTTGAAAGTAAACAAGCCGAGTATTATCATTAAAGCCTTCACAAAGCTTATTGTGACTAGAAATAGTCGTTTTAAACCTTATCTTCACATTGAAAACGTGAGAAATCGAACTATAATGAAGTTTTACTCATTTTTACATAAATAATCAAACTAAGAGTTTTGAAAGTAAACAAGCCGAGTATAATCATTAAGATGTCACGAAGCTTATTGTGACTAGAAATCGTTGTTTTTAGCCTTAACTTCTCGTAGGGAGCGTGGGACATTGGACGATAACGAAGCCTTAACGATTTTGTATAAAATCATAATTCTAATAGTTTTAAAATTTAACAAGACGAGCATAAACATATTTTATCTACAAACGCTTATTTTTAATAGAAATCGTTGTTTAAAGCCTTAACTTCACATTGGAAACGTGGGAAATCGAACTATAATGAAGTTTTACCCATTTTGACATAAATAATCAAACTAAGAGTTTTGAAAGTATACAAGCCGAGTATAATCATTAAAGCTTTCACAAAGCTTATTGTGACTAGAAATAGTTGTTTTAAGCCTTAACTTCACATTGAAAACGTGGGAAATCGAACTATAATTTAGTTTTACCCATTTTGACATAAATAATTAAACTAAGAGTTTTGAAAGTAAACAAGCCGAGTATAATCATTAAAGCCTTAACAAAGCTTATTGTGACTAGAAATAGTTGTTTTAAATCTTAACTTCACATTGAAAACGTGGGAAATTGAACTATAATGAAGTTTTACCCTATTTGACATAAATAATCAAACTAAGAGTTTTGAAAGTAAACAAGCCGAGTATAATCATTAAAGCCTTCACAAAGCTTATTGGGACTAGAAATAGTTGTTTTAAGCCTTAACTTCACATTGAAAACGTGGGAAATGGAACTATAATGAAGTTTTACCCTTTTGACATAAATAACCAAACTAAGTGTTTTGAAAGTAAACAAGCCGAGTATAATCATTAAAGCTTTAACAAAGCTTATTGTAACTAGAAATAGTTGTTTTAAGCCTTAACTTCACATTGGAAACGTGGGAAATCGAACTATAATGAATTTTTACCCATTTTGACATAAATAATTAAACTAAGAGTTTTGAAAGTAAACAAGCCGAGTATAATCATTAAGATGTTACAAAGCTTATTGTGACTAGAAATCGTTGTTTTTAGCCTTAACTTCTCGTAGGGAACGTGGGACATTGGACGATAACGAAGTTTTAACGACTTTGTATAAAATCATAATTCTAATAGTTTTCAAATTTAACAAGACGAGCATAAACATTTTTTATCTACAAACGCTTATTTTTATTAAAAATCGTTGTTTTAAGCCTTAACTTCACATTGGCAACGTGGGAAATCGAACTATAATGAAGTTTTACCCATTTTGAAATAAATAATCAAACTTAGAGTTATGAAAGTAAACAAGCCGAGTATAATCATTAAATCCTTCACAAAGCTTATTGTGACTAGAAATAGTTGTTTTAAACCTTAGAACTTCACGTTGAAAACGTGGGAAATCGAACTATAATGAAGTTTTACCCATTTTGACATAAATAATCAAACTAAGAGTTTTGAAAGTAAACAAACCGAGTATAATCATTAAAGCTTTCACAAAGCTTATTGTGACTAGAAATAGTTGTTTTAAGCCTTAACTTCACATTGAAAACGTGGGAAATCGAACTATAATGAAGTTTTACCCATTTTGACATAAATAATCAAACTAAGAGTTTTGAAAGTAAACAAGCCGAGTATAATCATTAAGATGTCACAAAGCTTATTGTGACTAGAAATCGTTGATTTTAGCCTTAACTTCTCGTATGGAACGTGGGACATTGGACGATAACGAAGTTTTAACGATTTTGTATAAAATCATAATTCTAATAGTTTTAAAATTTAACAAGACGAGCATTAACATATTTAATCTACAAACGCTTATTTTTAATAGAAATCGTTGTTTTAAGCTCTACCTTCACATTGGAAACGTGGGAAATCGAATTATAATGAAGTTTTACCCATTTTGACATAAATAATTAAACAAAGAGTTTTGAAATTAAACAAGTCGAGTATAATCATTAAGATGTCACAAAGCTTATTGTGACTAGAAATAGTTGTTTTTAGCCTTAATTTCTCGTAGGGAACGTGGGACATTGGACAATAACGAAGTTTTATCGATTTTGTATAAAATCATAATTCTAATAGTTTTAAAATTTAACAAGACGAGCATAAACATATTTTATCTACAAACGCTTATTTTTAATAGAAATTGTTGTTTTAAGCCCTACCTTCACATTGGAAACGTGGGAAATCGAATTATAATGAAGTTTTACCCATTTTGACATAAATAATCAAACTAAGTGTTTTGAAAGTAAACAAGCCGAGTATAATCATTAAGATGTCAAAAAGCTTATTGTGACTAGAAATTGTTGTTTTTAGCCTTAACTTCTCGTAGGGAACGTGGGACATTGGACGATAACGTAGTTTTAACGATTATGTATAAAATCATAATTCTAATAGTTTTAAAATTTAACAAGACGAGCATAAATATATTTTATCTAGAAACGCTTATTTTTAATAGAAATCGTTGTTTTAAGCCCTACCTTCACATTGGAAACGTGGGAAATCGAATTATAATGAAGTTTTACCCATTTTGACATAAATAATCAAACTAAGAGTTTTGAAAGTAAACAAGCCGAGTATAATCATTAAAGCTTTCACAAAGCTTATTGTGACTAGAAATAGTTGTTTTAAGCCTTAACTTCACATTGAAAACGTGGGAAATCGAACTATAATGAAGTTTTATCCATTTTGACATAAATAATCAAACTAAGAGTTTTGAAAGTAAACAAGCCGAGTATAATCATTAAGATGTCACAAAGCTTATTGTGACTAGAAAGCGTTGATTTTAGCCTTAACTTCTCGTATGGAACGTGGGACATTGGACGATAACGAAGTTTTAACGATTTTGTATAAAATCATAATTCTAATAGTTTTAAAATTTAACATGACGAGCATTAACATATTTAATCTACAAACGCTTATTTTTAATAGAAATCGTTGTTTTAAGCCCTACCTTCACATTGGAAACGTGGGAAATCGAATTATAATGAAGTTTTACCCATTTTGACATAAATAATTAAACTAAGAGTTTTGAAATTAAACAAGCCGAGTATAATCATTAAGATGTCACAAAGCTTATTGTGACTAGAAATCGTTGTTTTTAGCCTTAATTTCTAGTCACAATAAGCTTTGTGACTAGAAATCGTTGTTTTTAGCCTTAACTTCTCTTAGGGAACGTGGGACATTGGACGATAACGAAGTTTTAACGACTTTGTATAAAATCATAATTCTAATAGTTTTAAAATTTAACAGGACGAGTATAAATATTTTTTATCTACAAACGCTTATTTTTAATAGAAATTGTTGTTTTAAGCCTTAACTTCACATTGGAAACGTGGGAAATCGAACTATAATAAAGTTTTACCTATTTTGACATAAATAATCAAACTAAGAGTTTTAAAAGTAAACAAGCCGAGTATTATCATTAAAGCCTTCACAAAGCTTATTGTGACTAGAAATAGTTGTTTTAAACCTTAACTTCACATTGAAAACGTGGGAAATCGAACTATAATGAAGTTTTATCCATTTTGACATAAAAAATCAAACTAAGAGTTTTGAAAGTAAACAAGCCGAGTATAATCATTAAGATGTGACAAAGCTTATTGTGGCTAGAAATCGTTGTTTTTAGCCTTAACTTCTCGTCGGGAACGTGGGACATTGGACGATAACGAAGTTTTAACGACTTTGTATAAAATCATAATTCTAATAGTTTTAAAATTTAACAAGACGAGCATAAACATTTTTTATCTACAAACGCTTATTTTTAATAGAAATCATTGTTTTAAGCCTTAACTTCACATTGGCAACGTGGGAAATCGAACTATAATGAAGTTTTACCCATTTTGAACTAAATAATCAAACTTAGAGTTATGAAAGTAAACAAGCCGAGTATAATCATTAAATCCTTCACAAAGCTTATCGTGAGTAGAAATAGTTGTTTTAAACCTTAACTTCACATTGAAAACGTGGGAAATCGAACTATAATGAAGTTTTACCTATTTTGACATAAATAATCAAACTAAGAGTTTTGAAAGTAAACAAGCCGAGTATTATCATTAAAGCCTTCACAAAGCTTTTGTGACTAGAAATAGTCGTTTTAAACCTTAACTTCACATTGAAAACGTGAGAAATCGAACTATAATGAAGTTTTACTCATTTTTACATAAATAATCAAACTAAGAGTTTTGAAAGTAAACAAGCCGAGTATAATCATTAAGATGTCACGAAGCTTATTGTGACTAGAAATCGTTGTTTTTAGCCTTAACTTCTCGTAGGGAGCGTGGGACATTGGACGATAACGAAGTCTTAACGATTTTGTATAAAATCATAATTCTAATAGTTTTAAAATTTAACAAGACGAGCATAAACATATTTTATCTACAAACGCTTATTTTTAATAGAAATCGTTGTTTAAAGCCTTAACTTCACATTGGAAACGTGGGAAATCGAACTATAATGAAGTTTTACCCATTTTGACATAAATAATCAAACTAAGAGTTTTGAAAGTATACAAGCCGAGTATAATCATTAAAGCTTTCACAAAGCTTATTGTGACTAGAAATAGTTGTTTTAAGCCTTAACTTCACATTGAAAACGTGGGAAATCGAACTATAATTTAGTTTTACCCATTTTGACATAAATAATTAAACTAAGAGTTTTGAAAGTAAACAAGCCGAGTATAATCATTAAAGCCTTAACAAAGCTTATTGTGACTAGAAATAGTTGTTTTAAATCTTAACTTCACATTGAAAACGTGGGAAATTGAACTATAATGAAGTTTTACCCTATTTGACATAAATAATCAAACTAAGAGTTTTGAAAGTAAACAAGCCGAGTATAATCATTAAAGCCTTCACAAAGCTTATTGGGACTAGAAATAGTTGTTTTAAGCCTTAACTTCACATTGAAAACGTGGGAAATGGAACTATAATGAAGTTTTACCCTTTTTGACATAAATAACCAAACTAAGTGTTTTGAAAGTAAACAAGCCGAGTATAATCATTAAAGCTTTAACAAAGCTTATTGTAACTAGAAATAGTTGTTTTAAGCCTTAACTTCACATTGGAAACGTGGGAAATCGAACTATAATGAATTTTTACCCATTTTGACATAAATAATTAAACTAAGAGTTTTGAAAGTAAACAAGCCGAGTATAATCATTAAGATGTTACAAAGCTTATTGTGACTAGAAATCGTTGTTTTTAGCCTTAACTTCGTAGGGAACGTGGGACATTGACGATAACGAAGTTTTAACGACTTTGTATAAAATCATAATTCTAATAGTTTTCAAATTTAACAAGACGAGCATAAACATTTTTTATCTACAAACGCTTATTTTTATTAAAAATCGTTGTTTTAAGCCTTAACTTCACATTGAACGTGGGAAATCGAACTATAATGAAGTTTTACCCATTTTGAAATAAATAATCAAACTTAGAGTTATGAAAGTAAACAAGCCGAGTATAATCATTAAATCCTTCACAAAGCTTATTGTGACTAGAAATAGTTGTTTTAAACCTTAACTTCACGTTGAAAACGTGGGAAATCGAACTATAATGAAGTTTTACCCATTTTGACATAAATAATCAAACTAAGAGTTTTGAAAGTAAACAAACCGAGTATAATCATTAAAGCTTTCACAAAGCTTATTGTGACTAGAAATAGTTGTTTTAAGCCTTAACTTCACATTGAAAACGTGGGAAATCGAACTATAATGAAGTTTTACCCATTTTGACATAAATAATCAAACTAAGAGTTTTGAAAGTAAACAAGCCGAGTATAATCATTAAGATGTCACAAAGCTTATTGTGACTAGAAATCGTTGATTTTAGCCTTAACTTCGTATGGAACGTGGGACATTGGACGATAACGAAGTTTTAACGATTTTGTATAAAATCATAATTCTAATAGTTTTAAAATTTAACAAGACGAGCATTAACATATTTAATCTACAAACGCTTATTTTTAATAGAAATCGTTGTTTTAAGCTCTACCTTCACATTGGAAACGTGGGAAATCGAATTATAATGAAGTTTTACCCATTTTGACATAAATAATTAAACAAAGAGTTTTGAAATTAAACAAGTCGAGTATAATCATTAAGATGTCACAAAGCTTATTGTGACTAGAAATAGTTGTTTTTAGCCTTAATTTCTCGTAGGGAACGTGGGACATTGGACAATAACGAAGTTTTATCGATTTTGTATAAAATCATAATTCTAATAGTTTTAAAATTTAACAAGACGAGCATAAACATATTTTATCTACAAACGCTTATTTTTAATAGAAATTGTTGTTTTAAGCCCTACCTTCACATTGGAAACGTGGGAAATCGAATTATAATGAAGTTTTACCCATTTTGACATAAATAATCAAACTAAGTGTTTTGAAAGTAAACAAGCCGAGTATAATCATTAAGATGTCAAAAAGCTTATTGTGACTAGAAATTGTTGTTTTTAGCCTTAACTTCTCGTAGGGAACGTGGGACATTGGACGATAACGTAGTTTTAACGATTATGTATAAAATCATAATTCTAATAGTTTTAAAATTTAACAAGACGAGCATAAATATATTTTATCTAGAAACGCTTATTTTTAATAGAAATCGTTGTTTTAAGCCCTACCTTCACATTGGAAACGTGGGAAATCGAATTATAATGAAGTTTTACCCATTTTGACATAAATAATCAAACTAAGAGTTTTGAAAGTAAACAAGCCGAGTATAATCATTAAAGCTTTCACAAAGCTTATTGTGACTAGAAATAGTTGTTTTAAGCCTTAACTTCACATTGAAAACGTGGGAAATCGAACTATAATGAAGTTTTATCCATTTTGACATAAATAATCAAACTAAGAGTTTTGAAAGTAAACAAGCCGAGTATAATCATTAAGATGTCACAAAGCTTATTGTGACTAGAAAGCGTTGATTTTAGCCTTAACTTCTCGTATGGAACGTGGGACATTGGACGATAACGAAGTTTTAACGATTTTGTATAAAATCATAATTCTAATAGTTTTAAAATTTAACATGACGAGCATTAACATATTTAATCTACAAACGCTTATTTTTAATAGAAATCGTTGTTTTAAGCCCTACCTTCACATTGGAAACGTGGGAAATCGAATTATAATGAAGTTTTACCCATTTTGACATAAATAATTAAACTAAGAGTTTTGAAATTAAACAAGCCGAGTATAATCATTAAGATGTCACAAAGCTTATTGTGACTAGAAATCGTTGTTTTTAGCCTTAATTTCTAGTCACAATAAGCTTTGTGACTAGAAATCGTTGTTTTTAGCCTTAACTTCTCTTAGGGAACGTGGGACATTGGACGATAACGAAGTTTTAACGACTTTGTATAAAATCATAATTCTAATAGTTTTAAAATTTAACAAGACGAGTATAAATATTTTTATCTACAAACGCTTATTTTTAATAGAAATCGTTGTTTTAAGCCTTAACTTCACATTGGAAACGTGGGAAATCGAACTATAATAAAGTTTTACCTATTTTGACATAAATAATCAAACTAAGAGTTTTAAAAGTAAACAAGCCGAGTATTATCATTAAAGCCTTCACAAAGCTTATTGTGACTAGAAATAGTTGTTTTAAACCTTAACTTCACATTGAAAACGTGGGAAATCGAACTATAATGAAGTTTTATCCATTTTGACATAAAAAATCAAACTAAGAGTTTTGAAAGTAAACAAGCCGAGTATAATCATTAAGATGTGACAAAGCTTATTGTGGCTAGAAATCGTTGTTTTTAGCCTTAACTTCTCGTCGGGAACGTGGGACATTGGACGATAACGAAGTTTTAACGACTTTGTATAAAATCATAATTCTAATAGTTTTAAAATTTAACAAGACGAGCATAAACATTTTTATCTACAAACGCTTATTTTTAATAGAAATCATTGTTTTAAGCCTTAACTTCACATTGGCAAACGTGGGAAATCGAACTATAATGAAGTTTTACCCATTTTGAACTAAATAATCAAACTTAGAGTTATGAAAGTAAACAAGCCGAGTATAATCATTAAATCCTTCACAAAGCTTATCGTGAGTAGAAATAGTTGTTTTAAACCTTAACTTCACATTGAAAACGTGGGAAATCGAACTATAATGAAGTTTTACCTATTTTGACATAAATAATCAAACTAAGAGTTTTGAAAGTAAACAAGCCGAGTATTATCATTAAAGCCTTCACAAAGCTTTTTGTGACTAGAAATAGTCGTTTTAAACCTTAACTTCACATTGAAAACGTGAGAAATCGAACTATAATGAAGTTTTACTCATTTTTACATAAATAATCAAACTAAGAGTTTTGAAAGTAAACAAGCCGAGTATAATCATTAAGATGTCACAAAGCTTATTGTGACTAGAAATCGTTGTTTTTAGCCTTAACTTCTCGTAGGGAGCGTGGGACATTGGACGATAACGAAGTTTTAACGATTTTGTATAAAATCATAATTCTAATAGTTTTAAAATTTAACAAGATGAGCATAAACATATTTTATCTACAAACGCTTATTTTTAATAGAAATCGTTGTTTTAAGCCCTACCTTCACATTGAAACGTGGGAAATCGAATTATAATGAAGTTTTACCCATTTTGACATAAATAATCAAACTAAGAGTTTTGAAAGTAAACAAGCCGAGTATAATCATTAAGATGTCACAAAGCTTATTGTGACTAGAAATCGTTATTTTTAGCCTTAATTTCTCGTAGGGAACGTGGGACATTGGACAATAACGAAGTTTTATCGATTTTGTATAAAATCATAATTCTAATAGTTTTAAAATTTAACAAGACGAGCATAAACATATTTTATCTACAAACGCTTATTTTTAATAGAAATCGTTGTTTTAAGCCCTACCTTCACATTGGAAACGTGGGAAATCGAATTATAATGAAGTTTTACCCATTTTGACATAAATAATCAAACTAAGAGTTTTGAAAGTAAACAAGCCGAGTATAATCATTAAGATGTCACAAAGCTTATTGTGACTAGAAATTGTTGTTTTTAGCCTTAACTTCTCGTAGGGAACGTGGGACATTGACGATAACGTAGTTTTAACGATTTTGTAAAAAATCATAATTCTAATAGTTTTAAAATTTAACAGGACGAGTATAAATATTTTTTATCTACAAACGCTTATTTTTAATAGAAATCGTTGTTTTAAGCCTTAACTTCACATTGGAAACGTGGGAAATCGAACTATAATAAAGTTTTACCTATTTTGACATAAATAATCAAACTAAGAGTTTTAAAAGTAAACAAGCCGAGTATTATCATTAAAGCCTTCACAAAGCTTATTGTGACTAGAAATAGTTGTTTTAAACCTTAACTTCACATTGAAAACGTGGGAAATCGAACTATAATGAAGTTTTATCCATTTTGACATAAATAATCAAACTAAGAGTTTTGAAAGTAAACAAGCCGAGTATTATCATTAAAGCCTTCACAAAGCTTATTGTGACTAGAAATAGTCGTTTTAAACCTTATCTTCACATTGAAAACGTGAGAAATCGAACTATAATGAAGTTTTACCCATTTTGACATAAATAATCAAACTAAGAGTTTTGAAAGTAAACAAGCCGAGTATAATCATTAAGATGTCACAAAGCTTATTGTGACTAGAAATCGTTGTTTTTAGCCTTAACTTCTCGTAGGGAGCGTGGGACATTGGACGATAACGAAGCCTTTAACGATTTTGTATAAAATCATAATTCTAATAGTTTTAAAATTTAACAAGACGAGCATAAACATATTTTATCTACAAACGCTTATTTTTAATAGAAATCGTTGTTTAAAGCCTTAACTTCACATTGGAAACGTGGGAAATCGAACTATAATGAAGTTTTACCCATTTTGACATAAATAATCAAACTAAGAGTTTTGAAAGTATACAAGCCGAGTATAATCATTAAAGCTTTCACAAAGCTTATTGTGACTAGAAATAGTTGTTTTAAGCCTTAACTTCACATTGAAAACGTGGGAAATCGAACTATAATTTAGTTTTACCCATTTTGACATAAATAATTAAACTAAGAGTTTTGAAAGTAAACAAGCCGAGTATAATCATTAAAGCCTTAACAAAGCTTATTGTGACTAGAAATAGTTGTTTTAAATCTTAACTTCACATTGAAAACGTGGGAAATTGAACTATAATGAAGTTTTACCCTATTTGACATAAATAATCAAACTAAGAGTTTTGAAAGTAAACAAGCCGAGTATAATCATTAAAGCCTTCACAAAGCTTATTGGGACTAGAAATAGTTGTTTTAAGCCTTAACTTCACATTGAAAACGTGGGAAATGGAACTATAATGAAGTTTTACCCTTTTTGACATAAATAATCAAACTAAGTGTTTTGAAAGTAAACAAGCCGAGTATAATCATTAAAGCTTTAACAAAGCTTATTGTAACTAGAAATAGTTGTTTTAAGCCTTAACTTCACATTGGAAACGTGGAAAATCGAACTATAATGAATTTTTACCCATTTTGACATAAATAATTAAACTAAGAGTTTTGAAAGTAAACAAGCCGAGTATAATCATTAAGATGTTACAAAGCTTATTGTGACTAGAAATCGTTGTTTTTAGCCTTAACTTCTCGTAGGGAACGTGGGACATTGGACGATAACGAAGTTTTAACGACTTTGTATAAAATCATAATTCTAATAGTTTTAAAATTTAACAAGACGAGCATAAACATTTTTTATCTACAAACGCTTATTTTTATTAAAAATCGTTGTTTTAAGCCTTAACTTCACATTGGCAACGTGGGAAATCGAACTATAATGAAGTTTTACCCATTTTGAAATAAATAATCAAACTTAGAGTTATGAAAGTAAACAAGCCGAGTATAATCATTAAAATCCTTCACAAAGCTTATTGTGACTAGAAATAGTTGTTTTAAACCTTAACTTCACGTTGAAAACGTGGGAAATCGAACTATAATGAAGTTTTACCCATTTTGACATAAATAATCAAACTAAGAGTTTTGAAAGTAAACAAACCGAGTATAATCATTAAAGCTTTCACAAAGCTTATTGTGACTAGAAATAGTTGTTTTAAGCCTTAACTTCACATTGAAAACGTGGGAAATCGAACTATAATGAAGTTTTACCCATTTTGACATAAATAATCAAACTAAGAGTTTTGAAAGTAAACAAGCCGAGTATAATCATTAAGATGTCACAAAGCTTATTGTGACTAGAAATCGTTGATTTTAGCCTTAACTTCTCGTATGGAACGTGGGACATTGGACGATAACGAAGTTTTAACGATTTTGTATAAAATCATAATTCTAATAGTTTTAAAATTTAACAAGACGAGCATTAACATATTTAATCTACAAACGCTTATTTTTAATAGAAATCGTTGTTTTAAGCTCTACCTTCACATTGGAAACGTGGGAAATCGAATTATAATGAAGTTTTACCCATTTTGACATAAATAATTAAACTAAGAGTTTTGAAATTAAACAAGTCGAGTATAATCATTAAGATGTCACAAAGCTTATTGTGACTAGAAATAGTTGTTTTTAGCCTTAATTTCTCGTAGGGAACGTGGGACATTGGACAATAATGAAATTTTATCGATTTTGTATAAAATCATAATTCTAATAGTTTTAAAATTTAACAAGACGAGCAAAAACATATTTTATCTAGAAACGCTTATTTTTAATAGAAATCGTTGTTTTAAGCCCTACCTTCACATTGGAAACGTGGGAAATCGAATTATAATGAAGTTTTACCCATTTTGACATAAATAATCTAACTAAGAGTTTTGAAAGTAAACAAGCCGAGTATAATCATTAAGATGTCACAAAGCTTATTGTGACTAGAAATTGTTGTTTTTAGCCTTAACTTCGTAGGGAACGTGGGACATTGGACGATAACGTAGTTTTAACGATTTTGTATAAAATCATAATTCTAATAGTTTTAAAATTTAACAAGACGAGCATAAATATATTTTATCTACAAACGCTTATTTTTAATAGAAATCGTTGTTTTAAGCCCTACCTTCACATTGGAAACGTGGGAAATCGAATTATAATGAAGTTCTACCCATTTTGACATAAATAATCAAACTAAGAGTTTTGAAAGTAAACAAGCAAAGAATAATCATTAAAGCTTTCACAAAGCATATTGTGATTAGATATAGTTGTTTTAAATCTTAACTTCACATTGAAAACGTGGGAAATAGGACTATAATGAAGTTTTACCCACTTTGACATAAATAATTAAACTAAGAGTTTTGAAAGTAAACAATCCGAGTATAATCATTAAAGCTTTCACAAAGCTTATTTTGACTAGAAATAGTTGTTTTAAGCCTTAACTTCACATTGAAAACGTTGGAAATCGAACTATAATGAAGTTTTACCCATTTTGACATAAATAATCAAACTAAGAGTTTTGAAAGTAAACAAGCCGAGTATAATCATTAAGATGTCACAAAGCTTATTGTGACTAGAAGTCGTTGTTTTTAGCCTTAACTTCGTAGGGAACGTGGGACATTGGACGATAACGAAGTTTTAACGATTTTGTATAAAATCATAATTCTAATAGTTGTAAAATTTAACAAGACGAGGACAAACATATTTTATCTACAAATGCTTATTTTTAATAGAAATCGTTGTTTTAAGCCTTAACTTCATATTGAAAACGTGGGAAATCGAACTATAATGAAGTTTTACCTATTTTGACATAAATAATCAAACTAAGAGTTTTTAAAGTAAACAAGCCGAGTAGAATCATTAAAGCCTTCACAATACTTATTGTTACTAGAAATAGTTGTTTTAAACCTTAACTTCACATTGAAAACGTGGGAAATCGAAGTATAATGAAGTTTTACCCATTTTGACATAAATAATCAAACTAAGAGTTTTGAAAGTAAACAAGCCGAGTATAATCATTAAGATGTCACAAAGCTTAATGTGACTAGAAATCGTTGTTTTTAGCCTGAACTTCTCGTAGGGAACGTGGGACATTGGACGATAACGAAGTTTTAACGACTTTGTATAAAATCATAATTATAATAGTTTTAAAATTTAACAAGACGTGTATAAACATTTTTTATCTACAAACGCTTATTTTTAATAGAAATCGTTGTTTTATGCCTTAACTTCACATTGGCAACGTGGGAAATCGAACTATAATGAAGTTTTACCCATTTTGACATAAATAATTAAACTAAGAGTTTTGAAATTAAACAAGCCGAGTATAATCATTAAGATGTCACAAAGCTTATTGTGACTAGAAATCGTTGTTTTTAGCCTTAATTTCTCGTAGGGAACGTGGGACATTGGACAATAACGAAGTTTTAACGATTTTGTATAAAATCATAATTCTAATAGTTTTAAAATTTAACAAGATGAGCATAAACATATTTTATCTACAAACGCTTATTTTTAATAGAAATCGTTGTTTCAAGCCTTAACTTCACATTGGAAACGTGGGAAATCGAACTATAATGAAGTTTTACCTATTTTGACATAAATAATCAAACTAAGAGTTTTAAAAGTAAACAAGCCGAGTATTATCATTAAAGCCTTCACAAAGCTTATTGTGACTAGAAATAGTTGTTTTAAACCTTAACTTCACATTGAAAACGTGGGAAATCAAACTATAATGAAGTTTTACCCGCTTTGACATAAATAATCAAACTAAGAGTTTTGAAAGTAAACAAGTAGCCGAGTATAATCATTAAAGCTTTCACAAAGCTTATTGTGACTAGATATAGTTGTTTTAAACCTTAACTTCACATTGAAAACGTGGGAAATCGAACTATAATGAAGTTTTACCCTATTTGACATAAATAATCAAACTAAGAGTTTTGAAAGTAAACAAGCCGAGTATAATCATTAAAGCCTTCACAAAGCTTATTGGGACTAGAAATAGTTGTTTTAAGCCTTAACTTCACATTGAAAACGTGGGAAATCGAACTATAATGAAGTTTTACCCATTTTGACAAAATAATCAAACTAAGAGTTTTGAAAGTAAACAAGCCGAGTATAATCATTAAGATGTCACAAAACTTATTGTGACTAGAAATCGTTGATTTTAGCCTTAACTTCTCGTATGGAACTTGGTACATTGGACGATAACGAAGTTTTAACGATTTTGTATAAAATCATAATTCTAATAGTTTTAAAATTTATCACAGATGAGCATAAACATATTTTATCTACTAACGCTTATTTTTAATAGAAATCGTTGTTTTAAGCCTTAACTTCACATTGGAAATGTGGGAAATCGAACTATAATGAAGTTTTACCTATTTTGACATAAATAATCAAACTAAGAGTTTTAAAAGTAAACAAGCCGAGTATTATCATTAAAGCCTTCACAAAGCTTATTGGGACTAGAAATAGTTGTTTTAAGCCTTAACTTCACATTGAAAACGTGGGAAATGGAACTATAATGAAGTTTTACCCTTTTTGACATAAATAATCAAACTAAGAGTTTTGAAAGTAAACAAGCCGAGTATAATCATTAAGATGTCACAAAGCTTATTGTGACTAGAAATCGTTGTTTTAGCCTTAACTTCTCATATGGAACGTGGGACATTGACGATATACGAAGTTTTAACGATTTTGTATAAAATCATAATTCTAATAGTTTTAAAATTTAACAAGACGAGCATTAACTTATTTAATCTACAAACGCTTATTTTTAATAGAAATCGTTGTTTTAAGCCCTAACTTCACATTGGAAACGTGGGAAATAGAATTATAATGAAGTTTTACCCATTTTGACATAAATAATTAAACTAAGAGTTTTGAAATTAAACAAGCCGAGTATAATCATTAAGATGTCACAAAGCTTATTGTGACTAGAAATCGTTGTTTTTAGCCTTAATTTCTCGTAGGGAACGTGGGACATTGGACAATAACGAAGTTTTATCGATTTTGTATAAAATCATAATTCTAATAGTTTTAAAATTTAACAAGACGAGCATAAACATATTTTATCTACAAACGCTTATTTTTAATAGAAATTGTTGTTTTAAGCCCTACCTTCACATTGGAAACGTGGGAAATCGAATTATAATGAAGTTTTACCCATTTTGACATAAATAATCAAACTAAGAGTTTTGAAAGTAAACAAGCCGAGTATAATCATTAAGATGTCAAAAAGCTTATTGTGACTAGAAATTGTTGTTTTTAGCCTTAACTTCTCGTAGGGAACGTGGGACATTGGACGATAACGTAGTTTTAACGATTATGTATAAAATCATAATTCTAATAGTTTTAAAATTTAACAAGACGAGCATAAATATATTTTATCTAGAAACGCTTATTTTTAATAGAAATCGTTGTTTTAAGCCCTACCTTCACATTGGAAACGTGGGAAATCGAATTATAATGAAGTTTTACCCATTTTGACATAAATAATCAAACTAAGAGTTTTGAAAGTAAACAAGCCGAGTATAATCATTAAAGCTTTCACAAAGCTTATTGTGACTAGAAATAGTTGTTTTAAGCCTTAACTTCACATTGAAAACGTGGGAAATCGAACTATAATGAAGTTTTACCCATTTTGACATAAATAATCAAACTAAGAGTTTTGAAAGTAAACAAGCCGAGTATAATCATTAAGATGTCACAAAGCTTATTGTGACTAGAAAGCGTTGATTTTAGCCTTAACTTCTCGTATGGAACGTGGGACATTGACGATAACGAAGTTTTAACGATTTTGTATAAAATCATAATTCTAATAGTTTTAAAATTTAACATGACGAGCATTAACATATTTAATCTACAAACGCTTATTTTTAATAGAAATCGTTGTTTTAAGCCCTACCTTCACATTGGAAACGTGGGAAATCGAATTATAATGAAGTTTTACCCATTTTGACATAAATAATTAAACTAAGAGTTTTGAAATTAAACAAGCCGAGTATAATCATTAAGATGTCACAAAGCTTATTGTGACTAGAAATCGTTGTTTTTAGCCTCAATTTCTAGTCACAATAAGCTTTGTGACTAGAAATCGTTGTTTTTAGCCTTAACTTCTTAACTTCTCGGGGAACGTGGGACATTGGACGATAACGAAGTTTTAACGACTTTGTATAAAATCATAATTCTAATAGTTTTAAAATTTAACAGGACGAGTATAAATATTTTTTATCTACAAACGCTTATTTTTAATAGAAATCGTTGTTTTAAGCCTTAACTTCACATTGGAAACGTGGGAAATCGAACTATAATAAAGTTTTACCTATTTTGACATAAATAATCAAACTAAGAGTTTTAAAAGTAAACAAGCCGAGTATTATCATTAAAGCCTTCACAAAGCTTATTGTGACTAGAAATAGTTGTTTTAAACCTTAACTTCACATTGAAAACGTGGGAAATCGAACTATAATGAAGTTTTATCCATTTTGACATAAATAATCAAACTAAGAGTTTTGAAAGTAAACAAGCCGAGTATAATCATTAAGATGTGACAAAGCTTATTGTGGCTAGAAATCGTTGTTTTTAGCCTTAACTTCTCGTCGGGAACGTGGGACATTGGACGATAACGAAGTTTTAACGACTTTGTATAAAATCATAATTCTAATAGTTTTAAAATTTAACAAGACGAGCATAAACATTTTTATCTACAAACGCTTATTTTTAATAGAAATCATTGTTTTAAGCCTTAACTTCACATTGGCAACGTGGGAAATCGAACTATAATGAAGTTTTACCCATTTTGACATAAATAATCAAACTAAGAGTTTTGAAAGTATACAAGCCGAGTATAATCATTAAAGCTTTCACAAAGCTTATTGTGACTAGAAATAGTTGTTTTAAGCCTTAACTTCACATTGAAAACGTGGGAAATCGAACTATAATTAAGTTTTACCCATTTTGACATAAATAATTAAACTAAGAGTTTTGAAAGTAAACAAGCCGAGTATAATCATTAAAGCCTTAACAAAGCTTATTGTGACTAGAAATAGTTGTTTTAAATCTTAACTTCACATTGAAAACGCATGGGAAATTGAACTATAATGAAGTTTTACCCTATTTGACATAAATAATCAAACAAAGAGTTTTGAAAGTAAACAAGCCGAGTATAATCTTTAAAGCCTTCACAAAGCTTATTGGGACTAGAAATAGTTGTTTTAAGCCTTAACTTCACATTGAAAACGTGGGAAATCGAACTATAATGAAGTTTTACCCTTTTTGACATAAATAATCAAACTAAGAGTTTTGAAAGTAAACAAGCCGAGTATAATCATTAAAGCTTTCACAAAGCTTATTGTGACTAGAAATAGTTGTTTTAAGCCTTAACTTCATATTGAAAACGTGGGAAATCGAACTATAATAAAGTTTTATCCATTTTGACATATATAATCAAACTAAGAGTTTTGAAAGTAAACAAGCCGAGTATAATCATTAAGATGTCACAAAGCTTATTGTGACTAGAAATCGTTGATTTTAGCCTTAACTTCTCGTATGGAACGTGGGACATTGGACGATAACGAAGTTTTAACGATTTTGTATAAAATCATAATTCTAATATTTTTAAAATTTAACATGACGAGCATTAACATATTTAATCTACAAACGCTTATTTTTAATAGAAATCGTTGTTTTAAGCCCTACCTTCACATTGGAAACGTGGGAAATCGAATTATAATGAAGTTTTACCCATTTTGACATAAATAATTAAACTAAGAGTTTTGAAATTAAACAAGCCGAGTATAATCATTAAGATGTCACAAAGCTTATTGTGACTAGAAATCGTTATTTTTAGCCTTAATTTCTCGTAGGGAACGTGGGACATTGGACAATAACGAAGTTTTATCGATTTTGTATAAAATCATAATTCTAATAGTTTTAAAATTTAACAAGACGAGCATAAACATATTTTATCTACAAACGCTTATTTTTAATAGAAATCGTTGTTTTAAGCCCTACCTTCACATTGGAAACGTGGGAAATCGAATTATAATGAAGTTTTACCCATTTTGACATAAATAATCAAACTAAGAGTTTTGAAAGTAAACAAGCCGAGTATAATCATTAAGATGTCACAAAGCTTATTGTGACTAGAAATTGTTGTTTTTAGCCTTAACGTCTCGTAGGGAACGTGGGACATTGGACGATAACGTAGTTTTAACGATTTTGTAAAAAATCATAATTCTAATAGTTTTAAAATTTAACAGGACGAGTATAAATATTTTTTATCTACAAACGCTTATTTTTAATAGAAATCGTTGTTTTAAGCCTTAACTTCACATTGGAAACGTGGGAAATCGAACTATAATGAAGTTTTACCCATTTTGACATAAATAATCAAACTAAGAGTTTTGAAAGTAAACAAGCCGAGTATAATCATTAAGATGTCACAAAGCTTATTGTGACTAGAAGTCGTTGTTTTTAGCCTTAACTTCTCGTAGGGAACGTGGGACATTGGACGATAACGAAGTTTTAACGATTTTGTATAAAATCATAATTCTAATAGTTGTAAAATTTAACAAGACGAGGACAAACATATTTTATCTACAAACGCTTATTTTTAATAGAAATCGTTGTTTTAAGCCTTAACTTCATATTGAAAACGTGGGAAATCGAACTATAATGAAGTTTTACCTATTTTGACATAAATAATCAAACTAAGAGTTTTTAAAGTAAACAAGCCGAGTAGAATCATTAAAGCCTTCACAATACTTATTGTTACTAGAAATAGTTGTTTTAAACCTTAACTTCACATTGAAAACGTGGGAAATCGAAGTATAATGAAGTTTTACCCATTTTGACATAAATAATCAAACTAAGAGTT
This sequence comes from Stephania japonica, assembly GCA_039657345.1. NCBI lineage: Eukaryota > Viridiplantae > Streptophyta > Magnoliopsida > Ranunculales > Menispermaceae > Stephania > Stephania japonica. The sequence continues at coordinate 39,780 of JBBNAE010000024.1, read as the reverse complement.
TTGAAAGTAAACAAGCCGAGTATAATCATTAAGATGTCACAAAGCTTATGTGACTAGAAATCGTTGTTTTTAGCCTTAACTTCTCGTAGGGAACGTGGGACATTGGACGATAACGAAGTTTTAACGACTTTGTATAAAATCATAATTATAATAGTTTTAAAATTTAACAAGACGTGTATAAACATTTTTTATCTACAAACGCTTATTTTTAATAGAAATCGTTGTTTTATGCCTTAACTTCACATTGGCAACGTGGGAAATCGAACTATAATGAAGTTTTACCCATTTTGACATAAATAATTAAACTAAGAGTTTTGAAATTAAACAAGCCGAGTATAATCATTAAGATGTCACAAAGCTTATTGTGACTAGAAATCGTTGTTTTTAGCCTTAATTTCTCGTAGGGAACGTGGGACATTGGACAATAACGAAGTTTTAACGATTTTGTATAAAATCATAATTCTAATAGTTTTAAAATTTAACAAGATGAGCATAAACATATTTTATCTACAAACGCTTATTTTTAATAGAAATCGTTGTTTCAAGCCTTAACTTCACATTGGAAACGTGGGAAATCGAACTATAATGAAGTTTTACCTATTTTGACATAAATAATCAAACTAAGAGTTTTAAAAGTAAACAAGCCGAGTATTATCATTAAAGCCTTCACAAAGCTTATTGTGACTAGAAATAGTTGTTTTAAACCTTAACTTCACATTGAAAACGTGGGAAATCAAACTATAATGAAGTTTTACCCATTTTGACATAAATAATCAAACTAAGAGTTTTGAAAGTAAACAAGCCGAGTATAATCATTAAAGCTTTCACAAAGCTTATTGTGACTAGATATAGTTGTTTTAAACCTTAACTTCACATTGAAAACGTGGGAAATCGAACTATAATGAAGTTTTACCCTATTTGACATAAATAATCAAACTAAGAGTTTTGAAAGTAAACAAGCCGAGTATAATCATTAAAGCCTTCACAAAGCTTATTGGGACTAGAAATAGTTGTTTTAAGCCTTAACTTCACATTGAAAACGTGGGAAATCGAACTATAATGAAGTTTTACCCATTTTGACAAAATAATCAAACTAAGAGTTTTGAAAGTAAACAAGCCGAGTATAATCATTAAGATGTCACAAAACTTATTGTGACTAGAAATCGTTGATTTTAGCCTTAACTTCTCGTATGGAACTTGGTACATTGGACGATAACGAAGTTTTAACGATTTTGTATAAAATCATAATTCTAATAGTTTTAAAATTTATCAAGATGAGCATAAACATATTTTATCTACTAACGCTTATTTTTAATAGAAATCGTTGTTTTAAGCCTTAACTTCACATTGGAAATGTGGGAAATCGAACTATAATGAAGTTTTACCTATTTTGACATAAATAATCAAACTAAGAGTTTTAAAAGTAAACAAGCCGAGTATTATCATTAAAGCCTTCACAAAGCTTATTGGGACTAGAAATAGTTGTTTTAAGCCTTAACTTCACATTGAAAACGTGGGAAATGGAACTATAATGAAGTTTTACCCTTTTTGACATAAATAATCAAACTAAGAGTTTTGAAAGTAAACAAGCCGAGTATAATCATTAAGATGTCACAAAGCTTATTGTGACTAGAAATCGTTGATTTTAGCCTTAACTTCTCGTATGGAACGTGGGACATTGGACGATAACGAAGTTTTAACGATTTTGTATAAAATCATAATTCTAATAGTTTTAAAATTTAACAAGACGAGCATTAACTTATTTAATCTGCAAACGCTTATTTTTAATAGAAATCGTTGTTTTAAGCCTTACCTTCACATTGGAAACGTGGGAAATAGAATTATAATGAAGTTTTACCCATTTTGACATAAATAATTAAACTAAGAGTTTTGAAATTAAACAAGCCGAGTATAATCATTAAGATGTCACAAAGCTTATTGTGACTAGAAATCGTTGTTTTTAGCCTTAATTTCTCGTAGGGAACGTGGGACATTGGACAATAACGAAGTTTTATCGATTTTGTATAAAATCATAATTCTAATAGTTTTAAAATTTAACAAGACGAGCATAAACATATTTTATCTACAAACGCTTATTTTTAATAGAAATTGTTGTTTTAAGCCCTACCTTCACATTGGAAACGTGGGAAATCGAATTATAATGAAGTTTTACCCATTTTGACATAAATAATCAAACTAAGAGTTTTGAAAGTAAACAAGCCGAGTATAATCATTAAGATGTCAAAAAGCTTATTGTGACTAGAAATTGTTGTTTTTAGCCTTAACTTCTCGTAGGGAACGTGGGACATTGGACGATAACGTAGTTTTAACGATTATGTATAAAATCATAATTCTAATAGTTTTAAAATTTAACAAGACGAGCATAAATATATTTTATCTACAAACGCTTATTTTTAATAGAAATCGTTGTTTTAAGCCCTACCTTCACATTGGAAACGTGGGAAATCGAATTATAATGAAGTTTTACCCATTTTGACATAAATAATCAAACTAAGAGTTTTGAAAGTAAACAAGCCGAGTATAATCATTAAAGCTTTCACAAAGCTTATTGTGACTAGAAATAGTTGTTTTAAGCCTTAACTTCACATTGAAAACGTGGGAAATCGAACTATAATGAAGTTTTACCATTTTGACATAAATAATCAAACTAAGAGTTTTGAAAGTAAACAAGCCGAGTATAATCATTAAGATGTCACAAAGCTTATTGTGACTAGAAAGCGTTGATTTTAGCCTTAACTTCTCGTATGGAACGTGGGACATTGGACGATAACGAAGTTTTAACGATTTTGTATAAAATCATAATTCTAATAGTTTTAAAATTTAACATGACGAGCATTAACATATTTAATCTACAAACGCTTATTTTTAATAGAAATCGTTGTTTTAAGCCCTACCTTCACATTGGAAACGTGGGAAATCGAATTATAATGAAGTTTTACCCATTTTGACATAAATAATTAAACTAAGAGTTTTGAAATTAAACAAGCCGAGTATAATCATTAAGATGTCACAAAGCTTATTGTGACTAGAAATCGTTGTTTTTAGCCTCAATTTCTAGTCACAATAAGCTTTGTGACTAGAAATCGTTGTTTTTAGCCTTAACTTCTCTTAGGGAACGTGGGACATTGGACGATAACGAAGTTTTAACGACTTTGTATAAAATCATAATTCTAATAGTTTTAAAATTTAACAGGACGAGTATAAATATTTTTTATCTACAAACGCTTATTTTTAATAGAAATCGTTGTTTTAAGCCTTAACTTCACATTGGAAACGTGGGAAATCGAACTATAATAAAGTTTTACCTATTTTGACATAAATAATCAAACTAAGAGTTTTAAAAGTAAACAAGCCGAGTATTATCATTAAAGCCTTCACAAAGCTTATTGTGACTAGAAATAGTTGTTTTAAACCTTAACTTCACATTGAAAACGTGGGAAATCGAACTATAATGAAGTTTTACCCATTTTGACATAAATAATCAAACTAAGAGTTTTGAAAGTAAACAAGCCGAGTATAATCATAAAATGTCACAAAGCTTATTGTGACTAGAAATCGTTGTTTTTAGCCTTAACTTCTCGTCGGGAACGTGGGACATTGGACGATAACGAAGTTTTAACGATTTGTATAAAATCATAATTCTAATAGTTTTAAAATTTAACAAGACGAGCATAAACATTTTTTATCTACAAACGCTTATTTTTAATAGAAATCATTGTTTTAAGCCTTAACTTCACATTGGCAACGTGGGAAATCGAACTATAATGAAGTTTTACCCATTTTGACATAAATAATCAAACTAAGAGTTTTGAAAGTATACAAGCCGAGTATAATCATTAAAGCTTTCACAAAGCTTATTGTGACTAGAAATAGTTGTTTTAAGCCTTAACTTCACATTGAAAACGTGGGAAATCGAACTATAATTAAGTTTTACCCATTTTGACATAAATAATTAAACTAAGAGTTTTGAAAGTAAACAAGCCGAGTATAATCATTAAAGCCTTAACAAAGCTTATTGTGACTAGAAATAGTTGTTTTAAATCTTAACTTCACATTGAAAACGTGGGAAATTGAACTATAATGAAGTTTTACCCTATTTGACATAAATAATCAAACTAAAGAGTTTTGAAAGTAAACAAGCCGAGTATAATCTTTAAAGCCTTCACAAAGCTTATTGGGACTAGAAATAGTTGTTTTAAGCCTTAACTTCACATTGAAAACGTGGGAAATCGAACTATAATGAAGTTTTACCCATTTTGACATAAATAATCAAACTAAGAGTTTTGAAAGTAAACAAGCCGAGTATAATCATTAAAGCTTTCACAAAGCTTATTGTGACTAGAAATAGTTGTTTTAAGCCTTAACTTCATATTGAAAACGTGGGAAATCGAACTATAATAAGTTTTACCCATTTTGACATAAATAATCAAACTAAGAGTTTTGAAAGTAAACAAGCCGAGTATAATCATTAAGATGTCACAAAGCTTATTGTGACTAGAAATCGTTGATTTTAGCCTTAACTTCTCGTATGGAACGTGGGACATTGGACGATAACGAAGTTTTAACGATTTTGTATAAAATCATAATTCTAATATTTTTAAAATTTAACAAGACGAGCATAACATATTTAATCTACAAACGCTTATTTTTAATAGAAATCGTTGTTTTAAGCCCTACTTCACATTGGAAACGTGGGAAATCGAATTATAATGAAGTTTTACCCATTTTGACATAAATAATCAAACTAAGAGTTTTGAAATTAAACAAGCCGAGTATAATCATTAAGATGTCACAAAGCTTATTGTGACTAGAAATCGTTATTTTTAGCCTTAATTTCTCGTAGGGAACGTGGGACATTGGACAATAACGAAGTTTTATCGATTTTGTATAAAATCATAATTCTAATAGTTTTAAAATTTAACAAGACGAGCATAAACATATTTTATCTACAAACGCTTATTTTTAATAGAAATCGTTGTTTTAAGCCCTACCTTCACATTGGAAACGTGGGAAATCGAATTATAATGAAGTTTTACCCATTTTGACATAAATAATCAAACTAAGAGTTTTGAAAGTAAACAAGCCGAGTATAATCATTAAGATGTCACAAAGCTTATTGTGACTAGAAATTGTTGTTTTTAGCCTTAACGTCTCGTAGGGAACGTGGGACATTGGACGATAACGTAGTTTTAACGATTTTGTATAAAAATCATAATTCTAATAGTTTTAAAATTTAACAGACGAGTATAAATATTTTTTATCTACAAACGCTTATTTTTAATAGAAATCGTTGTTTTAAGCCTTAACTTCACATTGGAAACGTGGGAAATCGAACTATAATAAGTTTTACCTATTTTGACATAAATAATCAAACTAAGAGTTTTAAAAGTAAACAAGCCGAGTATTATCATTAAAGCCTTCACAAAGCTTATTGTGACTAGAAATAGTTGTTTTAAACCTTAACTTCACATTGAAAACGTGGGAAATCGAACTATAATGAAGTTTTACCCATTTTGACATAAATAATCAAACTAAGAGTTTTGAAAGTAAACAAGCCGAGTATAATCATTAAAGCCTTCACAAAGCTTATTGTGACTAGAAATAGTTGTTTTAAACCTTAACTTCACATTGAAAACGTGAGAAATCGAACTATAATGAAGTTTTACCATTTTGACATAAATAATCAAACTAAGAGTTTTGAAAGTAAACAAGCCGAGTATAATCATTAAGATGTCACAAAGCTTATTGTGACTAGAAATCGTTGTTTTTAGCCTTAACTTCTCGTAGGGAGCGTGGGACATTGGACGATAACGAAGTTTTAACGATTTTGTATAAAATCATAATTCTAATAGTTTTAAAATTTAACAAGACGAGCATAAACATATTTTATCTACAAACGCTTATTTTTAATAGAAATCGTTGTTTTAAACCTTAACTTCACATTGGAAACGTGGGAAATCGAACTATAATGAAGTTTTACCCATTTTGACATAAATAATCAAACTAAGAGTTTTGAAAGTAAACAAGCCGAGTATAATCATTAAAGCTTTCACAAAGCTTATTGTGACTAGAAATAGTTGTTTTAAGCCTTAACTTCACATTGAAAACGTGGGAAATCGAACTATAATTTAGTTTTACCCATTTTGACATAAATAATTAAACTAAGAGTTTTGAAAGTAAACAAGCCGAGTATAATCATTAAAGCCTTAACAAAGCTTATTGTGACTAGAAATAGTTGTTTTAAATCTTAACTTCACATTGAAAACGTGGGAAATTGAACTATAATGAAGTTTTACCCTTTTGACATAAATAATCAAACTAAGAGTTTTGAAAGTAAACAAGCCGAGTATAATCATTAAAGCCTTCACAAAGCTTATTGGGACTAGAAATAGTTGTTTTAAGCCTTAACTTCACATTGAAAACGTGGGAAATCGAACTATAATGAAGTTTTACCCATTTTGACATAAATAATCAAACTAAGAGTTTTGAAAGTAAACAAGCCGAGTATAATCATTAAAGCTTTCACAAAGCTTATTGTAACTAGAAATAGTTGTTTTAAGCCTTAACTTCACATTGAAAACGTGGGAAATCGAACTATAATGAAGTTTTACCCATTTTGACATAAATAATTAAACTAAGAGTTTTGAAAGTAAACAAGCCGAGTATAATCATTAAGATGTCACAAAGCTTATTGTGACTAGAAATCGTTGTTTTTAGCCTTAACTTCTCGTAGGGAATGTGGGACATTGGACGATAACGAAGTTTTAACGATTTTGTATAAAATCATAATTCTAATAGTTTTAAAATTTAACAAGACGAGCATAAACATTTTTTATCTACAAACGCTTATTTTTAATAGAAATCGTTGTTTTAAGCCTTAACTTCACATTGGAAACGTGGGAAATCGAACTATAATGAAGTTTTACCCATTTTGACATAAATAATCAAACTAAGAGTTTTGAAAGTAAACAAGCCGAGTATAATCATTAAAGCTTTCACAAAGCTTATTGTGACTAGAAATAGTTGTTTTAAACCTTAACTTCACATTGAAAACGTGGGAAATCGAACTATAATGAAGTTTTACCCATTTTGACATAAATAATCAAACTAAGAGTTTTGAAAGTAAACAAGCCGAGTATAATCATTAAAGCTTTCACAAAGCTTATTGTGACTAGAAATAGTTGTTTTAAGCCTTAACTTCACATTGAAAACGTGGGAAATCGAACTATAATGAAGTTTTACCCATTTTGACATAAATAATCAAACTAAGAGTTTTGAAAGTAAACAAGCCGAGTATAATCATTAAGATGTCACAAAGCTTATTGTGACTAGAAATCGTTGTTTTTAGCCTTAACTTCTCGTATGGAACGTGGGACATTGGACGATAACGAAGTTTTAACGATTTTGTATAAAATCATAATTCTAATAGTTTTAAAATTTAACAAGACGAGCATTAACATATTTAATCTACAAACGCTTATTTTTAATAGAAATCGTTGTTTTAAGCCCTACCTTCACATTGGAAACGTGGGAAATCGATTTATAATGAAGTTTTACCCATTTTGACATAAATAATCAAACTAAGAGTTTTGAAAGTAAACAAGTCGAGTATAATCATTAAGATGTCACAAAGCTTATTGTGACTAGAAATAGTTGTTTTTAGCCTTAATTTCTCGTAGGGAACGTGGGACATTGGACAATAATGAAGTTTTATCGATTTTGTATAAAATCATAATTCTAATTGTTTTAAAATTTAACAAGACGAGCAAAAACATATTTTATCTAGAAACGCTTATTTTTAATAGAAATCGTTGTTTTAAGCCCTAACCTTCACATTGGAAACGTGGGAAATCGAATTATAATGAAGTTTTACCCATTTTGACATAAATAATCTAACTAAGAGTTTTGAAAGTAAACAAGCCGAGTATAATCATTAAGATGTCACAAAGCTTATTGTGACTAGAAATTGTTGTTTTTAGCCTTAACTTCTCGTAGGGAACGTGGGACATTGGACGATAACGAAGTTTTAACGATTTTGTATAAAATCATAATTCTAATAGTTTTAAAATTTAACAAGACGAGCATAAATATATTTTATCTACAAACGCTTATTTTTAATAGAAATCGTTGTTTTAAGCCCTACCTTCACATTGGAAACGTGGGAAATCGAATTATAATGAAGTTTTACCCATTTTGACATAAATAATCAAACTAAGAGTTTTGAAAGTAAACAAGCCGAGTATAATCATTAAAGCTTTCACAAAGCTTATTGTGACTAGATATAGTTGTTTTAAACCTTAACTTCACATTGAAAACGTGGGAAATCGAACTATAATGAAGTTTTACCCACTTTGACATAAATAATCAAACTAAGAGTTTTGAAAGTAAACAAGCCGAGTATAATCATTAAAGCTTTCACAAAGCTTATTTTGACTAGAAATAGTTGTTTTAAGCCTTAACTTCACATTGAAAACGTGGGAAATCGAACTATAATGAAGTTTTACCCATTTTGACATAAATAATCAAACTAAGAGTTTTGAAAGTAAACAAGCCGAGTATAATCATTAAGATGTCAAAAGCTTATTGTGACTAGAAATCGTTGTTTTTAGCCTTAACTTCTCGTAGGGAACGTGGGACATTGACGATAACGAAGTTTTAACGATTTTGTATAAAATCATAATTCTAATAGTTGTAAAATTTAACAAGACGAGGACAAACATATTTTATCTACAAACGCTTATTTTTAATAGAAATCGTTGTTTTAAGCCTTAACTTCATATTGAAAACGTGGGAAATCGAACTATAATGAAGTTTTACCTATTTTGACATAAATAATCAAACTAAGAGTTTTGAAAGTAAACAAGCCGAGTATAATCATTAAAGCCTTCACAAAGCTTATTGTGACTAGAAATAGTTGTTTTAAACCTTAACTTCACATTGAAAACGTGGGAAATCGAACTATAATGAAGTTTTACCCATTTTGACATAAATAATCAAACTAAGAGTTTTGAAAGTAAACAAGCCGAGTATAATCATTAAGATGTCACAAAGCTTATTGTGACTAGAAATCGTTGTTTTTAGCCTTAACTTCACAGGGAACGTGGGACATTGGACGATAACGAAGTTTTAACGATTTTGTATAAAATCATAATTCTAATAGTTTTAAAATTTAACAAGACGAGTATAAACATTTTTTATCTACAAACGCTTATTTTTAATAGAAATCGTTGTTTTAAGCCTTAACTTCACATTGGAAACGTGGGAAATCGAACTATAATGAAGTTTTACCCATTTTGACATAAATAATCAAACTAAGAGTTTTGAAAGTAAACAAGCCGAGTATAATCATTAAGATGTCACAAAGCTTATTGTGACTAGAAATCGTTGTTTTTAGCCTTAATTTCTCGTAGGGAACGTGGGACATTGGACAATAATGAAGTTTTAACGATTTTGTATAAAATCATAATTCTAATAGTTTTAAAATTTAACAAGATGAGCATAAACATATTTTATCTACAAACGCTTATTTTTAATAGAAATCGTTGTTTTAAGCCTTAACTTCACATTGGAAACGTGGGAAATCGAACTATAATGAAGTTTTACCCATTTTGACATAAATAATCAAACTAAGAGTTTTGAAAGTAAACAAGCCGAGTATAATCATTAAAGCTTTCACAAAGCTTATTGTGACTAGAAATAGTTGTTTTAAACCTTAACTTCACATTGAAAACGTGGGAAATCAAACTATAATGAAGTTTTACCCATTTTGACATAAATAATCAAACTAAGAGTTTTGAAAGTAAACAAGCCGAGTATAATCATTAAAGCTTTCACAAAGCTTATTGTGACTAGAAATAGTTGTTTTAAACCTTAACTTCACATTGAAAACGTGGGAAATCGAACTATAATGAAGTTTTACCCATTTTGACATAAATAATCAAACTAAGAGTTTTGAAAGTAAACAAGCCGAGTATAATCATTAAAGCCTTCACAAAGCTTATTGGGACTAGAAATAGTTGTTTTAAGCCTTAACTTCACATTGAAAACGTGGGAAATCGAACTATAATGAAGTTTTACCCATTTTGACATAAATAATCAAACTAAGAGTTTTGAAAGTAAACAAGCCGAGTATAATCATTAAGATGTCACAAAGCTTATTGTGACTAGAAATCGTTGTTTTAGCCTTAACTTCTCGTATGGAACGTGGGACATTGGACGATAACGAAGTTTTAACGATTTTGTATAAAATCATAATTCTAATAGTTTTAAAATTTAAAGATGAGCATAAACATATTTTATCTACAAACGCTTATTTTTAATAGAAATCGTTGTTTTAAGCCTTAACTTCACATTGGAAATGTGGGAAATCGAACTATAATGAAGTTTTACCCATTTTGACATAAATAATCAAACTAAGAGTTTTGAAAGTAAACAAGCCGAGTATTATCATTAAAGCCTTCACAAAGCTTATTGTGACTAGAAATAGTTGTTTTAAACCTTAACTTCACATTGAAAACGTGGGAAATCGAACTATAATGAAGTTTTACCCATTTTGACATAAATAATCAAACTAAGATTTTGAAAGTAAACAAGCCGAGTATTATCATTAAAGCCTTCACAAAGCTTATTGTGACTAGAAATAGTTGTTTTAAACCTTAACTTCACATTGAAAACGTGAGAAATCGATAACGAAGTTTTAACGATTTTGTATAAAATCATAATTCTAATAGTTTTAAAATTTAACAAGACGAGGATAAACATATTTTATCTAAAACGCTTATTTTTAATGGAAATCGTTGTTTTATGCCCTACCTTCACATTGGAAACGTGGGAAATCGAATTATAATGAAGTTTTACCCATTTTGACATAAATAATCAAACTAAGAGTTTTGAAAGTAAACAAGCCGAGTATAATCATTAAGATGTCACAAAGCTTATTGTGACTAGAAATTGTTGTTTTTAGCCTTAACTTCTCGTAGGGAACGTGGGACATTGACGATAACGAAGTTTTAACGATTTTGTACAAAATCATAATTATAATAGTTTTAAAATTTAACAAGACGAGCATAAATCATATTTTATCTACAAACGCTTATTTTTAATAGAAATCGTTGTTTTAAGCCCTACCTTCACATTGGAAACGTGGGAAATCGAATTATAATGAAGTTTTACCCATTTTGACATAAATAATCAAACTAAGAGTTTTGAAAGTAAACAAGCCGAGTATAATCATTAAAGCTTTCACAAAGCTTATTGTGACTAGATATAGTTGTTTTAAACCTTAACTTCACATTGAAAACGTGGGAAATCGAACTATAATGAAGTTTTACCCACTTTGACATAAATAATCAAACTAAGAGTTTTGAAAGTAAACAAGCCGAGTATAATCATTAAAGCTTTCACAAAGCTTATTTTGACTAGAAATAGTTGTTTTAAGCCTTAACTTCACATTGAAAACGTGGGAAATCGAACTATAATGAAGTTTTACCCATTTTGACATAAATAATCAAACTAAGAGTTTTGAAAGTAAACAAGCCGAGTATAATCATTAAGATGTCACAAAGCTTATTGTGACTAGAAATCGTTGTTTTAGCCTTAACTTCTCCTATGGAACGTGGGACATTGGACGATAACGAAGTTTTAACGATTTTGTATAAAATCATAATTCTAATAGTTTTAAAATTTAACAAGACGAGCATAACATATTTTATCTACAAACGCTTATTTTTAATAGAAATCGTTGTTTTAAGCCTTAACTTCACATTGGAAACGTGGGAAATCGAATTATAATGAAGTTTTACCCATTTTGACATAAATAATCAAACTAAGAGTTTTGAAAGTAAAAAAGCCGAGTATAATCATTAAGATGTCACAAAGCTTATTGTGACTAGAAATAGTTGTTTTTAGCCTTAATTTCTCGTAAACGTGGGACATTGGACAATAATGAAGTTTTATCGATTTTGTATAAAATCATAATTCTAATAGTTTTAAAATTTAACAAGACGAGCATAAACATATTTTATCTTATCACAAACGCTTATTTTTAATAGAAATCGTTGTTTTAAGCCCTACCTTCACATTGGAAACGTGGGAAATCGAATTATAATGAAGTTTTACCCATTTTGACATAAATAATCAAACTAAGAGTTTTGAAAGTAAACAAGCCGAGTATAATCATTAAGATGTCACAAAGCTTATTGTGACTAGAAATTGTTGTTTTTAGCCTTAACTTCTCGTAGGGAACGTGGGACATTGGACGATAACGTAAGTTTTAACGATTTTGTATAAAATCATAATTCTAATAGTTTTAAAATTTAACAAGACGAGCATAAATATATTTTATCTACAAACGCTTATTTTTAATAGAAATCGTTGTTTTAAGCCCTACCTTCACATTGGAAACGTGGGAAATCGAATTATAATGAAGTTTTACCCATTTTGACATAAATAATCAAACTAAGAGTTTTGAAAGTAAACAAGCCGAGTATAATCATTAAAGCTTTCACAAAGCTTATTGTGACTAGATATAGTTGTTTTAAATCTTAACTTCACATTGAAAACGTGGGAAATCGAACTATAATGAAGTTTTACCCATTTTGACATAAATAATCAAACTAAGAGTTTTGAAAGTAAACAAGCCGAGTATAATCATTAAAGCTTTCACAAAGCTTATTTTGACTAGAAATAGTTGTTTTAAGCCTTAACTTCACATTGAAAACGTGGAAATCGAACTATAATGAAGTTTTACCCATTTTGACATAAATAATCAAACTAAGAGTTTTGAAAGTAAACAAGCCGAGTATAATCATTAAGATGTCACAAAGCTTATTGTGACTAGAAATCGTTGTTTTTAGCCTTAACTTCTCGTAGGGAACGTGGGACATTGACGATAACGAAGTTTTAACGATTTTGTATAAAATCATAATTCTAATAGTTTTAAAATTTAACAAGACGAGCATAAACATATTTTATCTACAAACGCTTATTTTTAATAGAAATCGTTGTTTTAAGCCTTAACTTCATATTGGAAACGTGGGAAATCGAACTATAATGAAGTTTTACCCATTTTGACATAAATAATCAAACTAAGAGTTTTGAAAGTAAACAAGCCGAGTATAATCATTAAAGCTTTCACAAAGCTTATTGTGACTAGAAATAGTTGTTTTAAGCCTTAACTTCACATTGAAAACGTGGGAAATCGAACTATAATGAAGTTTTACCCATTTTGACATAAATAATCAAACTAAGAGTTTTGAAAGTAAACAAGCCGAGTATAATCATTAAGATGTCACAAAGCTTATTGTGACTAGAAATCGTTGTTTTTAGCCTTAACTTCTCGTAGGGAACGTGGGACATTGGACGATAATGAAGTTTTAACGATTTTGTATAAAATCATAATTCTAATAGTTTTAAAATTTAACAAGACGAGTATAATCATTTTTTTCTACAAACGCTTATTTTTACTAGAAATAGTTGTTTTAAGCCTTAACTTCACATTAGAAAAATAGTGGGAAATCGAACTATAATGAAGTTTTACCCATTTTGACATAAATAATCAAACTAAGAGTTTTGAAAGTAAACAAGCCGAGTATAATCATTAAGATGTCACAAAGCTTATTGTGACTAGAAATCGTTGTTTTTAGCCTTAACTTCTCGTAGGGAACGTGGGACATTGGACGATAACGAAGTTTTAACGATTTTGTATAAAGTCATAATTCTAATAGTTTTAAAATTTAACAAGACGAGCATAAACAAGTTGTATCTACAAACGCTTATTTTTAATAGAAATCGTTGTTTTAAGCCCTACCTTCACATTGGAAACGTGGGAAATCGAATTATAATGAAGTTTTACCCATTTTGACATAAATAATCAAACTAAGAGTTTTGAAAGTAAACAAGCCGAGTATAATCATTAAAGCTTTCACAAAGCTTATTGTGACTAGAAATAGTTGTTTTTAAACTTAACTTCACATTGAAAACGTGGGAAATTGAACTGTAATGAAGTTTTACCCATTTTGACATAAATAATCAAACTAAGAGTTTTGAAAGTAAACAAGCCGAATATAATCATTAAGATGTCACAAAGCTTATTGTGACTAGAAATCGTTGTTTTTAGCCTTAACTTCTCGTAGGGAACGTGGGACATTTGACGATAACGAAGTTTTAACGATTTTGTATAAAATCATAATTCTAATAGTTTTAAAATTTAACAAGACGTGTATAAACATTTTTTATCTACAAACGCTTATTTTTAATAGAAATCGTTGTTTTAAGCCTTAACTTCACATTGGAAACGTGGGAAATCGAACTATAATGAAGTTTTACCCATTTTGACATAAATAATCAAACTAAGAGTTTTGAAAGTAAACAAGCCGAGTATAATCATTAAGATGTCACAAAGCTTATTGTGACTAGAAATCGTTGTTTTTAGCCTTAACTTCTCGTAGGGAAATCGTGGGACATTGGACGATAACGAAGTTTTAACGATTTTGTATAAAAATCATAATTCTAATAGTTTTAAAATTTAACAAGACGAGTATAAACATATTTTATCTACAAACGCTTATTTTTTAAAAGAAATCGTTGTTTTAAGCCTTAACTTCACATTGAAACGTGGGAAATCGAACTATAATGAAGTTTTACCCATTTTGACATAAATAATCAAACTAAGAGTTTTGAAAGTAAACAAGCCGAGTATAATCATTAAAGCTTTCACAAAGCTTATTGTGACTAGAAATAGTTGTTTTAAACCTTAACTTCACATTGAAAACGTGGGAAATCGAACTATAATGAAGTTTTACCCATTTTGACATAAATAATCAAACTAAGAGTTTTGAAAGTAAACAAGCCGAGTATAATCATTAAAGCTTTCTTCACAAAGCTTATTGTGACTAGAAATTTTGTTGTTTTAAACTTAACTTCACATTGAAAACGTGAGAAATTGGAACGATAATGAAGTTTTAACGATTTTGTATAAAAATCATAATTCTAATAGTTTTAAAATTTAACAAGACGAGGATAAACATATTTTATCTACAAACGCTTATTTTTAATAGAAATCGTTGTTTTAAGCCTTACCTTCACATTGGAAACGTGGGAAATCGAATTATAATGAAGTTTTACCCATTTTGACATAAATAATCAAACTAAGAGTTTTGAAAGTAAACAAGCCGAGTATAATCATTAAGATGTCACAAAGCTTATTGTGACTAGAAATCGTTGTTTTTAGCCTTAACTTCTCGTAGGGAACGTGAGACATTGAACGATAATGAAGTTTTAACGATTTTGTATAAAATCATAATTCTAATAGTTTTAAAATTTAACAAGACGAGGATAAACATATTTTATCTACAAACGCTTATTTTTAATAGAAATCGTTGTTTTAAGCCTTAACTTCATATTGGAAACGTGCGAAATCGAACTATAATGAAGTTTTACCTATTTTGACATAAATAATCAAACTAAGAGTTTTAAAGTAAACAAGCCGAGTATAATCATTAAAGCCTTCACAAAGCTTATTGTGACTAGAAATAGTTGTTTTAAACCTTAACTTCACATTGAAAACGTGGGAAATCGAACTATAATGAAGTTTTACCCATTTTGACATAAATAATCAAACTAAGAGTTTTGAAAGTAAACAAGCCGAGTATAATCATTAAGATGTCACAAAGCTTATTGTGACTAGAAATCGTTGTTTTTAGCCTTAACTTCTCGTAGGAACGTGGGACATTGGACGATAACGAAGTTTTAACGATTTTGTATAAAATCATAATTCTAATAGTTTTAAAATTTAACAAGACGAGTATAATCATTTTTTTATCTACAAACGCTTATTTTTAATAGAAATCGTTGTTTTATGCCTTAACTTCACATTGGAAACGTGGGAAATCGAACTATAATGAAGTTTTACCCATTTTGACATAAATAATCAAACTAAGAGTTTTGAAAGTAAACAAGCCGAGTATAATCATTAATTAAGATGTCACAAAGCTTATTGTGACTAGAAATCGTTGTTTTTAGCCTTAACTTCGTAGGGAACGTGGGACATTGGACAATAACGAAGTTTTAACGATTTTGTATAAAATCATAATTCTAATAGTTTTAAAATTTAACAAGATGAGCATAAACATATTTTATCTACAAACGCTTATTTTTAATAGAAATCGTTGTTTTAAGCCTTAACTTCACATTGAAAACGTGGGAAATCGAACTATAATGAAGTTTTACCCATTTTGACATAAATAATCAAACTAAGAGTTTTGAAAGTAAACAAGCCGAGTATAATCATTAAGATGTCACAAAGCTTATTGTGACTAGAAATCGTTGTTTTAAGCCCTTAACTTCTATTAGGGAACGTGGGACATTGAACGATAATGAAGTTTTAACGATTTTGTATAAAATCATAATTCTAATAGTTTTAAAATTTAACAAGACGAGGACAAACATATTTTATCTACAAACGCTTATTTTTAATAGAAATCGTTGTTTTAAGCCTTAACTTCACATTGAAAACGTGGGAAATCGAACTATAATGAAGTTTTACCCATTTTGACATAAATAATCAAACTAAGAGTTTTGAGTAAACAAGCCAGTATAATCATTAAAGCCTTCACAAAGCTTATTGTGACTAGAAATAGTTGTTTTAAATCTTAACTTCACATTGAAAACGTGGGAAATCGAACTATAATGAAGTTTTACCCATTTTGACATAAATAATCAAACTAAGAGTTTTGAAAGTAAACAAGCCGAGTATAATCATTAAGATGTCACAAAGCTTATTGTGACTAGAAATCGTTGTTTTTAGCCTTAACTTCTCGTAGGGAACGTGGGACATTGGACGATAACGAAGTTTTAACGATTTTGTATAAAATCATAATTCTAATAGTTTTAAAATTTAACAAGACGAGTATAAACATTTTTTATCTACAAACGCTTATTTTTAATAGAAATAGTTGTTTTAAGCCTTAACTTCACATTGGAAACGTGGGAAATCGAACTATAATGAAGTTTTACCCATTTTGACATAAATAATCAAACTAAGAGTTTTGAAAGTAAACAAGCCGAGTATAATCATTAAGATGTCACAAAGCTTATTGTGACTAGAAATCGTTGTTTTTAGCCTTAACTTCACAGGAACGTGGGACATTGGACAATAACGAAGTTTTAACGATTTTGTATAAAAATCAAATTCTAATAGTTTTAAAATTTAACAAGATGAGCATAAACATATTTTATCTACAAACGCTTATTTTTACTAGAAATCGTTGTTTTAAGCCTTAACTTCACATTGAAAACGTGTGAAATCGAACTATAATGAAGTTTTACCCATTTTGACATAAATAATCAAACTAAGAGTTTTGAAAGTAAACAAGCCGAGTATAATCATTAAGATGTCACAAAGCTTATTGTGACTAGAAATCGTTGTTTTTAGCCTTAACTTCACATTGGAAACGTGGGACATTGAACTATAATGAAGTTTTAACGATTTTGTATAAAATCATAATTCTAATAGTTTTAAAATTTAACAAGATGAGCATAAACATATTTTATCTACAAACGCTTATTTTTAATAGAAATCGTTGTTTTAAGCCTTAACTTCACATTGGAAACGTGGGAAATCGAACTATAATGAAGTTTTACCCATTTTGACATAAATAATCAAACTAAGAGTTTTGAAAGTAAACAAGCCGAGTATAATCATTAAAGCTTTCACAAAGCTTATTGTGACTAGAAATAGTTGTTTTAAACCTTAACTTCACATTGAAAACGTGGGAAATCAAACTATAATGAAGTTTTACCCATTTTGACATAAATAATCAAACTAAGAGTTTTGAAAGTAAACAAGCCGAGTATAATCATTAAAGCTTTCACAAAGCTTATTGTGACTAGAAATAGTTGTTTTAAACCTTAACTTCACATTGAAAACGTGGGAAATCGAACTATAATGAAGTTTTACCCATTTTGACATAAATAATCAAACTAAGAGTTTTGAAAGTAAACAAGCCGAGTATAATCATTAAAGCTTTCACAAAGCTTATTGTGACTAGAAATAGTTGTTTTAAGCCTTAACTTCACATTGAAAACGTGGGAAATCGAACTATAATGAAGTTTTACCCATTTTGACATAAATAATCAAACTAAGAGTTTTGAAAGTAAACAAGCCGAGTATAATCATTAAGATGTCACAAAGCTTATTGTGACTAGAAATCGTTGTTTTTAGCCTTAACTTCTCGTATGGAACGTGGGACATTGGACGATAACGAAGTTTTAACGATTTTGTATAAAATCATAATTCTAATAGTTTTAAAATTTAACAAGACGAGCATAAACATATTTTATCTACAAACGCTTATTTTTAATAGAAATCGTTGTTTTAAGCCTTAACTTCACATTGGAAACGTGGGAAATCGAACTATAATGAAGTTTTACCCATTTTGACATAAATAATCAAACTAAGAGTTTTGAAAAGTAAACAAGCCGAGTATAATCATTAAAGCCTTCACAAAGCTTATTGTGACTAGAAATAGTTGTTTTAAGCCTTAACTTCACATTGAAAACGTGGGAAATCGAACTATAATGAAGTTTTACCCATTTTGACATAAATAATCAAACTAAGAGTTTTGAAAGTAAACAAGCCGAGTATAATCATTAAAGCCTTCACAAAGCTTATTGTGACTAGAAATAGTTGTTTTAAACCTTAACTTCAGGAAAACGTGGGAAAACGATAACGAAGTTTTAAATTATAATGAAGTTTTAACGATTTTGACATAAAATCATAATTCTAATAGTTTTAAAATTTAACAAGACGAGCATAAACATTTTATTTTATCTACAAAGCTTATTTTTAATAGAAATCGTTGTTTTAAGCCTTAACTTCACATTGGAAACGTGGGAAATCGAATTATAATGAAGTTTTACCCATTTTGACATAAATAATCAAACTAAGAGTTTTGAAAGTAAACAAGCCGAGTATAATCATTAAGATGTCACAAAGCTTATTGTGACTAGAAATCGTTGTTTTTAGCCTTAACTTCTCGTAGGGAACGTGGGACATTGAACGATAACGAAGTTTTAACGATTTTGTATAAAATCATAATTCTAATAGTTTTAAAATTTAACAAGACGAGGATAAACATATTTTATCTACAAACGCTTATTTTTAATAGAAATCGTTGTTTTAAGCCTTAACTTCATATTGAAAACGTGGGAAATCGAACTATAATGAAGTTTTACCCATTTTGACATAAATAATCAAACTAAGAGTTTTGAAAGTAAACAAGCCGAGTATAATCATTAAAGCCTTCACAAAGCTTATTGTGACTAGAAATAGTTGTTTTAAGCCTTAACTTCACATTGAAAACGTGGGAAATCGAACTATAATGAAGTTTTACCCATTTTGACATAAATAATCAAACTAAGAGTTTTGAAAGTAAACAAGCCGAGTATAATCATTAAGATGTCACAAAGCTTATTGTGACTAGAAATCGTTGTTTTTAGCCTTAACTTCTCGTAGGGAACGTGGGACATTGGACGATAAATGAAGTTTTAACGATTTTGTATAAAATCATAATTCTAATAGTTTTAAAATTTAACAAGACGAGTATAAACATATTTTATCTACAAACGCTTATTTTTAATAGAAATCGTTGTTTTAAGCCTTAACTTCACATTGGAAACGTGGGAAATCGAACTATAATGAAGTTTTACCCATTTTGACATAAATAATCAAACTAAGAGTTTTGAAAGTAAACAAGCCGAGTATAATCATTAAGATGTCACAAAGCTTATTGTGACTAGAAATAGTTGTTTTTAGCCTTAACTTCACATAGGGAACGTGGGACATTGGACAATAATGAAGTTTTAACGATTTTGTATAAAATAATAATTCTAATAGTTTTAAAATTTAACAAGATGAGCATAAACATATTTTATCTACAAACGCTTATTTTTAATAGAAATCGTTGTTTTAAGCCTTAACTTCACATTGAAAACGTGGGAAATCGAACTATAATGAAGTTTTACCCATTTTGACATAAATAATCAAACTAAGAGTTTTGAAAGTAAACAAGCCGAGTATAATCATTAAGATGTCACAAAGCTTATTGTGACTAGAAATCGTTGTTTTTAGCCTTAACTTCTCGTAGGGAACGTGGGACATTGGACAATAATGAAGTTTTAACGATTTTGTATAAAATCATAATTCTAATAGTTTTAAAATTTAACAAGACGAGCATAAACATATTTTATCTACAAACGCTTATTTTTAATAGAAATCGTTGTTTTAAGCCTTAACTTCACATTGGAAACGTGGGAAATCGAACTATAATGAAGTTTTACCCATTTTGACATAAATAATCAAACTAAGAGTTTTGAAAGTAAACAAGCCGAGTATAATCATTAAAGCACAAAGCTTATTGTGACAAAGCTTATTGTGACTAGAAATAGTTGTTTTAAACCTTAACTTCACATTGAAAACGTGGGAAATCGAACTATAATGAAGTTTTACCCATTTTGACATAAATAATCAAACTAAGAGTTTTGAAAGTAAACAAGCCGAGTATAATCATTAAAGCTTTCACAAAGCTTATTGTGACTAGATATAGTTGTTTTAAACCTTAACTTCACATTGAAAACGTGGGAAATCGAACTATAATGAAGTTTTACCCATTTTGACATAAATAATCAAACTAAGAGTTTTGAAAGTAAACAAGCCGAGTATAATCATTAAAGCTTTCACAAAGCTTATTGGGACTAGAAATAGTTGTTTTAAGCCTTAACTTCACATTGAAAACGTGGGAAATCGAACTATAATGAAGTTTTACCCATTTTGACATAAATAATCAAACTAAGAGTTTTGAAAGTAAACAAGCCGAGTATAATCATTAAGATGTCACAAAGCTTATTGTGACTAGAAATCGTTGTTTTTAGCCTTAACTTCTCGTAGGGAACGTGGGACATTGGACGATAACGAAGTTTTAACGATTTTGTATAAAATCATAATTCTAATAGTTTTAAAATTTAACAAGACGAGCATAAACATATTTTATCTACAAACGCTTATTTTTAATAGAAATCGTTGTTTTAAGCCTTAACTTCACATTGGAAACGTGGGAAATCGAACTATAATGAAGTTTTACCCATTTTGACATAAATAATCAAACTAAGAGTTTTGAAAGTAAACAAGCCGAGTATAATCATTAAAGCTTTCACAAAGCTTATTGTGACTAGAAATAGTTGTTTTAAACCTTAACTTCACATTGAAAACGTGGGAAATCGAACTATAATGAAGTTTTACCCATTTTGACATAAATAATCAAACTAAGAGTTTTGAAAGTAAACAAGCCGAGTATATATCATTAAAGCTTCACAAAGCTTATTGTGACTAGAAATAGTTGTTTTAAGCCTTAACTTCACATTGAAAACGTGGGAAATTGAACGATAACGAAGTTTTAACGATTTTGTATAAAATCATAATTCTAATAGTTTTAAAATTTAACAAGACGAGCATAAACATATTTTATCTACAAACGCTTATTTTTAATAGAAATCGTTGTTTTAAGCCTTAACTTCACATTGGAAACGTGGGAAATCGAATTATAATGAAGTTTTACCCATTTTGACATAAATAATAATCAAACTAAGAGTTTTGAAAGTAAACAAGCCGAGTATAATCATTAAGATGTCACAAAGCTTATTGTGACTAGAAATCGTTGTTTTTAGCCTTAACTTCACGTAGGGAACGTGGGACATTGACGATAACATGAAGTTTTAACGATTTTGTATAAAAATCATAATTCTAATAGTTTTAAAATTTAACAAGACGAGCATAAATATATTTTATCTACAAACGCTTATTTTTAATAGAAATCGTTGTTTTAAGCCTTAACTTCACATTGGAAACGTGGGAAATCGAATTATAATGAAGTTTTACCCATTTTGACATAAATAATCAAACTAAGAGTTTTGAAAGTAAACAAGCCGAGTATAATCATTAAAGCTTTCACAAAGCTTATTGTGACTAGATATAGTTGTTTTAAACCTTAACTTCACATTGAAAACGTGGGAAATCGAACTATAATGAAGTTTTACCCACTTTGACATAAATAATCAAACTAAGAGTTTTGAAAGTAAACAAGCGAGTATAATCATTAAAGCTTTCACAAAGCTTATTTTGACTAGAAATAGTTGTTTTAAGCCTTAACTTCACATTGAAAACGTGGGAAATCGAACTATAATGAAGTTTTACCCATTTTGACATAAATAATCAAACTAAGAGTTTTGAAAGTAAACAAGCCGAGTATAATCATTAAGATGTCACAAAGCTTATTGTGACTAGAAATCGTTGTTTTAGCCTTAACTTCACGTATGGAAAACGTGGGACATTGGACGATAACGAAGTTTTAACGATTTTGTATAAAATCATAATTCTAATAGTTTTAAAATTTAACAAGACGAGCATAAACATATTTTATCTACAAACGCTTATTTTTAATAGAAATCGTTGTTTTAAGCCCTACCTTCACATTGGAAACGTGGGAAATCGAATTATAATGAAGTTTTACCCATTTTGACATAAATAATCAAACTAAGAGTTTTGAAAGTAAACAAGCCGAGTATAATCATTAAGATGTCACAAAGCTTATTGTGACTAGAAATAGTTGTTTTTTAGCCTTAACTTCATTAGGAACGTGGGACATTAGACAATAATGAAGTTTTACCGATTTTGTATAAATAATCATAATTCTAATAGTTTTAAAATTTAACAAGACGAGCATAAACATATTTTATCTACAAACGCTTATTTTTACTAGAAATAGTTGTTTTAAGCCTTAACTTCACATTGAAACGTGGGAAATCGAACTATAATGAAGTTTTACCCATTTTGACATAAATAATCAAACTAAGAGTTTTGAAAGTAAACAAGCCGAGTATAATCATTAAGATGTCACAAAGCTTATTGTGACTAGAAATAGTTGTTTTTAGCCTTAACTTCACATAGGGAACGTGGGACATTGAACGATAACGAAGTTTTAACGATTTTGTATAAAATCATAATTCTAATAGTTTTAAAATTTAACAAGACGAGCATAAATATATTTTATCTACAAAGCTTATTTTTAATAGAAATCGTTGTTTTAAGCCTTAATTCACATTGGAAACGTGGGAAATCGAATTATAATGAAGTTTTACCCATTTTGACATAAATAATCAAACTAAGAGTTTTGAAAGTAAACAAGCCGAGTATAATCATTAAAGCTTTCACAAAGCTTATTGTGACTAGATATAGTTGTTTTAAACCTTAACTTCACATTGAAAACGTGGGAAATCGAACTATAATGAAGTTTTACCCATTTTGACATAAATAATCAAACTAAGAGTTTTGAAAGTAAACAAGCCGAGTATAATCATTAAAGCTTTCACAAAGCTTATTTTAGAAATAGTTGTTTTAAGCCTTAACTTCACATTGAAAACGTGGGAAATCGAACTATAATGAAGTTTTACCCATTTTGACATAAATAATCAAACTAAGAGTTTTGAAAGTAAACAAGCCGAGTATAATCATTAAGATGTCACAAAGCTTATTGTGACTAGAAATCGTTGTTTTTAGCCTTAACTTCTCGTAGGGAACGTGGGACATTGGACGATAAACGAGTTTTAACGATTTTGTATAAAATCATAATTCTAATAGTTTTAAAATTTAACAAGACGAGCATAAACATATTTTATCTACAAACGCTTATTTTTAATAGAAATCGTTGTTTTAAGCCTTAACTTCACATTGAAAACGTGGGAAATCGAACTATAATGAAGTTTTACCCATTTTGACATAAATAATCAAACTAAGAGTTTTAAAAGTAAACAAGCCGAGTATAATCATTAAAGCTTTCACAAAGCTTATTGTGACTAGAAATAGTTGTTTTAAACCTTAACTTCACATTGAAAACGTGGGAAATCGAACTATAATGAAGTTTTACCCATTTTGACATAAATAATCAAACTAAGAGTTTTGAAAGTAAACAAGCCGAGTATAATCATTAAAGCCTTTCACAAAGCTTATTGGGACTAGAAATAGTTGTTTTAAGCCTTAACTTCACATTGAAAACGTGGGAAATCGAACTATAATGAAGTTTTACCCATTTTGACATAAATAATCAAACTAAGAGTTTTGAAAGTAAACAAGCCGAGTATAATCATTAAAGCTTTCACAAAGCTTATTGTGACTAGAAATAGTTGTTTTAAGCCTTAACTTCACATTGGAAACGTGGGAAATCGAACTATAATGAAGTTTTACCCATTTTGACATAAATAATAAAACTAAGAGTTTTGAAAGTAAACAAGCCGAGTATAATCATTAAGATGTCACAAAGCTTATTGTGACTAGAAATCGTTGTTTTTAGCCTTAACTTCACATATGGAACGTGGGACATTAGAACGATAATGAAGTTTTACCGATTTTGACATAAAATAATCAAACTAATAGTTTTAAAATTTAACAAGACGAGCATATAATATTTTATCTTTCAAAAGCTTATTTTTAATAGAAATAGTTGTTTTAAGCCTTAACTTCACATTGAAACGTGGGAAATCGAACTATAATGAAGTTTTACCCATTTTGACATAAATAATCAAACTAAGAGTTTTGAAAGTAAACAAGCCGAGTATAATCATTAAGATGTCACAAAGCTTATTGTGACTAGAAATCGTTGTTTTTAGCCTTAACTTCACAGGGAACGTGGGACATTGGACAATAACGAAGTTTTATCGATTTTGTATAAAATCATAATTCTAATAGTTTTAAAATTTAACAAGACGAGCATAAACATATTTTATCTACAAACGCTTATTTTTAATAGAAATCGTTGTTTTAAGCCCTAACTTCACATTGGAAACGTGGGAAATCGAATTATAATGAAGTTTTACCCATTTTGACATAAATAATCAAACTAAGAGTTTTGAAAGTAAACAAGCCGAGTATAATCATTAAAGCTTTCACAAAGCTTATTGTGACTAGATATAGTTGTTTTAAACCTTAACTTCACATTGAAAACGTGGGAAATAGAACTATATAATGAAGTTTTACCCATTTTGACATAAATAATCAAACTAAGAGTTTTGAAAGTAAACAAGCCGAGTATAATCATTAAAGCTTTCACACAAAGCTTATTTTGAACTAGAAATAGTTGTTTTAAGCCTTAACTTCACATTGAAAACGTGGGAAATCGAACTATAATGAAGTTTTACCCATTTTGACATAAATAATCAAACTAAGAGTTTTGAAAGTAAACAAGCCGAGTATAATCATTAAGATGTCACAAAGCTTATTGTGACTAGAAATTGTTGTTTTTAGCCTTAACTTCTCGTAGGGAACGTGGGACATTGACGATAACGAAGTTTTAACGATTTTGTATAAAGTCATAATTCTAATAGTTTTAAAATTTAACAAGACGAGCATAAACAAATTTTATCTACAAACGCTTATTTTTAATAGAAATCGTGGTTTTAAGCCTTAACTTCACATTGGAACGTGGGAAATCGAACTATAATGAAGTTTTAACCATTTTGACATAAATAATCAAACTAAGAGTTTTGAAAGTAAACAAGCCGAGTATAATCATTAAAGCATTCACAAAGGTTATTGTGACTAGAAATAGTTGTTTTAAGCCTTAACTTCACATTGAAAACGTGGGAAATCGAACTATAATGAAGTTTTACCCATTTTGACATAAATAATCAAACTAAGAGTTTTGAAAGTAAACAAGCCGAGTATAATCATTAAAGCTTTCACAAAGCTTATTGTGACTAGAAATAGTTGTTTTAAGCCTTAACTTCACATTGAAAACGTGGGAAATCGAACTATAATGAAGTTTTACCCATTTTGACATAAATAATCAAACTAAGAGTTTTGAAAGTAAACAAGCCGAGTATAATCATTAAGATGTCACAAAGCTTATTGTGACTAGAAATCGTTGTTTTAGCCTTAACTTCACATATGGAACGTGGGACATTGACGATAATGAAGTTTTAACGATTTTGTATAAAATCATAATTCTAATAGTTTTAAAATTTAACAAGACGAGCATATAACATATTTTATCTACAAAGCTTATTTTTAATAGAAATCGTTGTTTTAAGCCTTAACTTCACATTGAAACGTGGGAAATCGAACTATAATGAAGTTTTACCCATTTTGACATAAATAATCAAACTAAGAGTTTTGAAAGTAAACAAGCCGAGTATAATCATTAAGATGTCACAAAGCTTATTGTGACTAGAAATCGTTGTTTTTAGCCTTAACTTCTCGTAGGGAACGTGGGACATTGGACAATAACGAAGTTTTATCGATTTTGTATAAAAATCATAATTCTAATAGTTTTAAAATTAAACAAGACGAGCATAAACATATTTTATCTACAAACGCTTATTTTTAATAGAAATCGTTGTTTTAAGCCTTAACTTCACATTGGAAACGTGGGAAATCGAATTATAATGAAGTTTTACCCATTTTGACATAAATAATCAAACTAAGAGTTTTGAAAGTAAACAAGCCGAGTATAATCATTAAAGCTTTCACAAAAGCTTATTGTGACTAGATATAGTTGTTTTAAACCTTAACTTCACATTGAAAACGTGGGAAATCGAACTATAATGAAGTTTTACCCATTTTGACATAAATAATCAAACTAAAAGTTTTGATAGTATACAAGCCGAGTATAATCATTAAAGCTTTCACAAAGCTTATTTTGACTAGAAATAGTTATTTTAAGCCTTAACTTCACATTGAAAACGTGGGAAATCGAACTATAATGAAGTTTTACCCATTTTGACATAAATAATCAAACTAAGAGTTTTGAAAGTAAACAAGCCGACTATAATCATTAAGATGTCACAAAGCTTATTGTGACTAGAAATCGTTGTTTTTAGCCTTAACTTCTCGTAGGGAACGTGGGACATTGAACGATAACGAAGTTTTAACGATTTTGTATAAAATCATAATTCTAATAGTTTTAAAATTTAACAAGACGAGCATAAACATATTTTATCTACAAACGCTTATTTTTAATAGAAATCGTTGTTTTAAGCCTTAACTTCACATTGGAAACGTGGGAAATCGAATTATAATGAAGTTTTACCCATTTTGACATAAATAATCAAACTAAGAGTTTTGAAAGTAAACAAGCCGAGTATAATCATTAAAGCTTTCACAAAGCTTATTGTGACTAGATATAGTTGTTTTAAACCTTAACTTCACATTGAAAACGTGGGAAATCGAACTATAATGAAGTTTTACCCATTTTGACATAAATAATCAAACTAAGAGTTTTGAAAGTAAACAAGTCGAGTATAATCATTAAAGCTTTCACAAAGCTTATTGTGACTAGAAATAGTTGTTTTAAGCCTTAACTTCACATTGAAAACGTGGGAAATCGAACTATAATGAAGTTTTACCCATTTTGACATAAATAATCAAACTAAGAGTTTTGAAAGTAAACAAGCCGAGTATAATCATTAAGATGTCACAAAGCTTATTGTGACTAGAAATCGTTGTTTTTAGCCTTAACTTCTCGTAGGAAACGTGGGACATTGGACGATAACGAAGTTTTAACGATTTTGTATAAAATCATAATTCTAATAGTTTTAAAATTTAACAAGACGAGCATAAACATATTTTATCTACAAACGCTTATTTTTAATAGAAATCGTTGTTTTAAGCCTTAACTTCACATTGGAAACGTGGGAAATCGAACTATAATGAAGTTTTACCCATTTTGACATAAATAATCAAACTAAGAGTTTTGAAAGTAAACAAGCCGAGTATAATCATTAAAGCTTTCACAAAGCTTATTGTGACTAGAAATAGTTGTTTTAAGCCTTAACTTCACATTGAAAACGTGGGAAATCGAACTATAATGAAGTTTTACCCATTTTGACATAAATAATCAAACTAAGAGTTTTGAAAGTAAACAAGCCGAGTATAATCATTAAAGCCTTCACAAAGCTTATTGGGACTAGAAATAGTTGTTTTAAGCCTTAACTTCACATTGAAAACGTGGGAAATCGAACTATAATGAAGTTTTACCCATTTTGACATAAATAATCAAACTAAGAGTTTTGAAAGTAAACAAGCCGAGTATAATCATTAAAGCTTTCACAAAGCTTTATTTTGACTAGAAATAGTTGTTTTAAGCCTTAACTTCACATTGAAAACGTGGGAAATCGAACTATAATGAAGTTTTACCCATTTTGACATAAATAATCAAACTAAGAGTTTTGAAAGTAAACAAGCCGAGTATAATCATTAAAGCTTTCACAAAGCTTATTGTGACTAGAATAGTTGTTTTAAACCTTAACTTCACATTGAAAACGTGGGAAATCGAACTATAATGAAGTTTTACCCATTTTGACATAAATAATCAAACTAAGAGTTTTGAAAGTAAACAAGCCGAGTATAATCATTAAAGCCTTCACAAAAGCTTTATTGTGACTAGAAATAGTTGTTTTAAGCCTTAACTTCACATTGAAAACGTGGGAAATCGAACTATAATGAAGTTTTACCCATTTTGACATAAATAATCAAACTAAGAGTTTTGAAAGTAAACAAGCCGAGTATAATCATTAAAGCTTTCACAAAGCTTATTGTGACTAGAAATAGTTGTTTTAAGCCTTAACTTCACATTGAAAACGTGGGAAATCGAACTATAATGAAGTTTTACCCATTTTGACATAAATAATCAAACTAAGAGTTTTGAAAGTAAACAAGCCGAGTATAATCATTAAGATGTCACAAAGCTTATTGTGACTAGAAATCGTTGTTTTTAGCCTTAACTTCACATTGGGAACGTGGGACATTGGACGATAATGAAGTTTTAACCATTTTGTATAAAAATCAAATTCTAATAGTTTTAAAATTTAACAAGACGAGCATAAACATATTTTCTTTCACAAACGCTTATTTTTAATAGAAATCGTTGTTTTAAGCCTTAACTTCACATTGGAAACGTGGGAAATCGAACTATAATGAAGTTTTACCCATTTTGACATAAATAATCAAACTAAGAGTTTTGAAAGTAAACAAGCCGAGTATAATCATTAAGATGTCACAAAGCTTATTGTGACTAGAAATCGTTGTTTTTAGCCTTAACTTCTCGTAGGGAACGTGGGACATTGGACAATAATGAAGTTTTAACGATTTTGTATAAAATCATAATTCTAATAGTTTTAAAATTTAACAAGACGAGCATAAACATATTTTATCTACAAACGCTTATTTTTAATAGAAATCGTTGTTTTAAGCCTTAACTTCACATTGGAAACGTGGGAAATCGAACTATAATGAAGTTTTACCCATTTTGACATAAATAATCAAACTAAGAGTTTTGAAAGTAAACAAGCCGAGTATAATCATTAAAGCTTTCACAAAGCTTATTGTGACTAGAAATAGTTGTTTTAAACCTTAACTTCACATTGAAAACGTGGGAAATCGAACTATAATGAAGTTTTACCCATTTTGACATAAATAATCAAACTAAGAGTTTTGAAAGTAAACAAGCCGAGTATAATCATTAAAGCTTTCACAAAGCTTATTGTGACTAGAAATAGTTGTTTTAAGCCTTAACTTCACATTGAAAACGTGGGAAATCGAACTATAATGAAGTTTTACCCATTTTGACATAAATAATCAAACTAAGAGTTTTGAAAGTAAACAAGCCGAGTATAATCATTAAGATGTCACAAAGCTTATTGTGACTAGAAATCGTTGTTTTTAGCCTTAACTTCTCGTAGGGAACGTGGGACATTGAACGATAACGAAGTTTTAACGATTTTGTATAAAATCATAATTCTAATAGTTTTAAAATTTAACAAGACGAGCATAAACATATTTTATCTACAAACGCTTATTTTTAATAGAAATCGTTGTTTTAAGCCTTAACTTCACATTGGAAACGTGGGAAATCGAACTATAATGAAGTTTTACCCATTTTGACATAAATAATCAAACTAAGAGTTTTGAAAGTAAACAAGCCGAGTATAATCATTAAAGCTTTCACAAAGCTTATTGTGACTAGAAATAGTTGTTTTAAACCTTAACTTCATTGAAAACGTGGGAAATCGAACTATAATGAAGTTTTACCCATTTTGACATAAATAATCAAACTAAGAGTTTTTGAAAGTAAACAAGCCGAGTATAATCATTAAAGCTTTCACACAAAGCTTATTGTGACTAGAAATAGTTGTTTTAAGCCTTAACTTCACATTGAAAACGTGGGAAATCGAACTATAATGAAGTTTTACCCATTTTGACATAAATAATCAAACTAAGAGTTTTGAAAGTAAACAAGCCGAGTATAATCATTAAAGCTTTCACAAAGCTTATTGTGACTAGAAATAGTTGTTTTAAGCCTTAACTTCACATTGGAAACGTGGGAAATCGAACTATAATGAAGTTTTACCCATTTTGACATAAATAATCAAACTAAGAGTTTTGAAAGTAAACAAGCCGAGTATAATCATTAAGATGTCACAAAGCTTATTGTGACTAGAAATCGTTGTTTTTAGCCTTAACTTCTCGTAGGGAACGTGGGACATTGGACGATAACGAAGTTTTAACGATTTTGTATAAAATCATAATTCTAATAGTTTTAAAATTTAACAAGACGAGCATAACATATTTTCTATCTACAAAAACGCTTATTTTTAATAGAAATCGTTGTTTTAAGCCTTAACTTCACATTGGAAACGTGGGAAATCGAACTATAATGAAGTTTTACCCATTTTGACATAAATAATCAAACTAAGAGTTTTGAAAGTAAACAAGCCGAGTATAATCATTAAAGCTTTCACAAAGCTTATTGTGACTAGAAATAGTTGTTTTAAGCCTTAACTTCACATTGAAAACGTGGGAAATCGAACTATAATGAAGTTTTACCCATTTTGACATAAATAATCAAACTAAGAGTTTTGAAAGTAAACAAGCCGAGTATAATCATTAAAGCTTTCACAAAGCTTATTGTGACTAGAAATAGTTGTTTTAAGCCTTAACTTCACATTGAAAACGTGGGAAATCGAACTATAATGAAGTTTTACCCATTTTGACATAAATAATCAAACTAAGAGTTTTGAAAGTAAACAAGCCGAGTATAATCATTAAGATGTCACAAAGCTTATTGTGACTAGAAATCGTTGTTTTTAGCCTTAACTTTTAAACGCCATTGGACGATAACTTTTAACGATTTTGTATAAAATCGTTTTAAAATTTAACAAGGAGAAATCTAAAACTATAATGAAGTTTTACCCATTTTGACAAATAAATAATTTTGACAAACTAAGAGTTTTGAAAGTAAACAAGCCGATATAATCATTAAAGCTTTCACAAAGCTTATTGTGACTAGAAATAGTTGTTTTAAGCCTTAACTTCACATTGAAAACGTGGGAAATCGAACTATAATGAAGTTTTACCCATTTTGACATAAATAATCAAACTAAGAGTTTTGAAAGTAAACAAGCCGAGTATAATCATTAAAGATGTCACAAAGCTTATTGTGACTAGAAATCGTTGTTTTTAGCCTTAATTTCTTCGTAGGGAACGTGGGACATTGGACATAATGAAGTTTTACGATTTTGTATAAAATTATAATTCTAATAGTTTTAAAATTTAACAAGACGAGCATAAACATATTTTATCTACAAACGCTTATTTTTAATAGAAATCGTTGTTTTAAGCCTTAACTTCACATTGGAAACGTGGGAAATCGAATTATAATGAAGTTTTACCCATTTTGACATAAATAATCAAACTAAGAGTTTTGAAAGTAAACAAGCCGAGTATAATCATTAAAGCTTTCACAAAGCTTATTGTGACTAGATATAGTTGTTTTAAACCTTAACTTCACATTGAAAACGTGGGAAATCGAACTATAATGAAGTTTTACCCACTTTGACATAAATAATCAAACTAAGAGTTTTGAAAGTAAACAAGCCGAGTATAATCATTAAAGCTTTCACAAAGCTTATTTTGACTAGAAATAGTTGTTTTAAGCCTTAACTTCACATTGAAAACGTGGGAAATCGAACTATAATGAAGTTTTACCCATTTTGACATAAATAATCAAACTAAGAGTTTTGAAAGTAAACAAGCCGAGTATAATCATTAAGATGTCACAAAGCTTATTGTGACTAGAAATCGTTGTTTTTAGCCTTAACTTCTCGTAGGGAACGTGGGACATTGACGATAACGTAAGTTTTAACGATTTTGTATAAAATCATAATTCTAATAGTTTTAAAATTTAACAAGACGAGCATAAATATATTTTATCTACAAACGCTTATTTTTAATAGAAATCGTTGTTTTAAGCCTTAACTTCACATTGGAAACGTGGGAAATCGAATTATAATGAAGTTTTACCCATTTTGACATAAATAATCAAACTAAGAGTTTTAAAAGTAAACAAGCCGAGTATAATCATTAAAGCTTTCACAAAGCTTATTGTGACTAGAAATAGTTGTTTTAAACCTTAACTTCACATTGAAAACGTGGGAAATCGAACTATAATGAAGTTTTACCCATTTTGACATAAATAATCAAACTAAGAGTTTTGAAAGTAAACAAGCCGAGTATAATCATTAAAGCTTTCACAAAGCTTATTTTGACTAGAAATAGTTGTTTTAAGCCTTAACTTCACATTGAAAACGTGGGAAATCGAACTATAATGAAGTTTTACCCATTTTGACATAAATAATCAAACTAAGAGTTTTGAAAGTAAACAAGCCGAGTATAATCATTAAGATGTCACAAAGCTTATTGTGACTAGAAATCGTTGTTTTTAGCCTTAACTTCTCGTAGGGAACGTGGGACATTGGACGATAACGAAGTTTTAACGATTTTGTATAAAATCATAATTCTAATAGTTTTAAAATTTAACAAGACGAGCATAAACATATTTTATCTACAAACGCTTATTTTTAATAGAAATCGTTGTTTTAAGCCTTAACTTCACATTGGAAACGTGGGAAATCGAACTATAATGAAGTTTTACCCATTTTGACATAAATAATCAAACTAAGAGTTTTGAAAGTAAACAAGCCGAGTATAATCATTAAAGCTTTCACAAAGCTTATTGTGACTAGAAATAGTTGTTTTAAGCCTTAACTTCACATTGAAAACGTGGGAAATCGAACTATAATGAAGTTTTACCCATTTTGACATAAATAATCAAACTAAGAGTTTTGAAAGTAAACAAGCCGAGTATAATCATTAAAGCCTTCACAAAGCTTATTGTGACTAGAAATAGTTGTTTTAAACCTTAACTTCACATTGAAAACGTGGGAAATCGAACTATAATGAAGTTTTACCCATTTTGACATAAATAATCAAACTAAGAGTT
This sequence comes from Stephania japonica, assembly GCA_039657345.1. Classification (NCBI taxonomy): domain Eukaryota; kingdom Viridiplantae; phylum Streptophyta; class Magnoliopsida; order Ranunculales; family Menispermaceae; genus Stephania; species Stephania japonica. The sequence continues at coordinate 6,379 of JBBNAE010000024.1, read as the reverse complement.
TTGAAAGTAAACAAGCCGAGTATAATAATTAAAGCTTTCACAAAGCTTATTGTGACTAGAAATAGTTGTTTTAAGCCTTAACTTCACATTGAAAACGTGGGAAATCGAACTATAATGAAGTTTTACCCATTTTGACATAAATAATCAAACTAAGAGTTTTGAAAGTAAACAAGCCGAGTATAATCATTAAAGCTTTCACAAAGCTTATTGTGACTAGAAATAGTTGTTTTAAGCCTTAACTTCACATTGAAAACGTGGGAAATCGAACTATAATGAAGTTTTACCCATTTTGACATAAATAATCAAACTAAGAGTTTTGAAAGTAAACAAGCCGAGTATAATCATTAAAGCTTTCACAAAGCTTATTGTGACTAGAAATAGTTGTTTTAAGCCTTAACTTCACATTGAAAACGTGGGAAATCGAACTATAATGAAGTTTTACCCATTTTGACATAAATAATCAAACTAAGAGTTTCGAAAGTAAACAAGCCGAGTATAATCATTAAAGCCTTCACAAAGCTTATTGTGACTAGAAATAGTTTTCTTAAGCCTTAACTTCACATTGAAAACGTGGGAAATCGAACTATAATGAAGTTTTACCCATTTTGACATAAATAATCAAACTAAGAGTTTTGAAAGTAAACAAGCCGAGTATAATCATTAAAGCTTTCACAAAGCTTATTGTGACTAGAAATAGTTGTTTTAAGCCTTAACTTCACATTGAAAACGTGGGAAAAATCGAACTATAATGAAGTTTTACCCATTTTGACATAAATAATCAAACTAAGAGTTTTGAAAGTAAACAAGCCGAGTATAATCATTAAAGCTTTCACAAAGCTTATTGTGTGACTAGAAATAGTTGTTTTAAGCCTTAACTTCACATTGAAAACGTGGGAAATCGAACTATAATGAAGTTTTACCCATTTTGACATAAATAATCAAACTAAGAGTTTTGAAAGTAAACAAGCCGAGTATAATCATTAAGATGTCACAAAGCTTATTGTGACTAGAAATCGTTGTTTTAGCCTTAACTTCGTAGGGAACGTGGGACATTGGAACGTGGGACATTGACGATAATAATGAAGTTTTAACGATTTTGTATAAAATCATAATTCTAATAGTTTTAAAATTTAACAAGACGAGCATAAACATATTTTATCTACAAACGCTTATTTTTAATAGAAATCGTTGTTTTAAGCCTTAACTTCACATTGGAAACGTGGGAAATCGAACTATAATGAAGTTTTACCCATTTTGACATAAATAATCAAACTAAGAGTTTTGAAAGTAAACAAGCCGAGTATAATCATTAAGATGTCACAAAGCTTATTGTGACTAGAAATCGTTGTTTTTAGCCTTAACTGCACTCGTAGGGAACGTGGGACATTGGACAATAATGAAGTTTTACCGATTTTGTATAAAATCATAATTCTAATAGTTTTAAAATTTAACAAGACGAGCATAAACATATTTTATCTACAAACGCTTATTTTTAATAGAAATCGTTGTTTTAAGCCCTAACTTCACATTGGAAACGTGGGAAATCGAATTATAATGAAGTTTTACCCATTTTGACATAAATAATCAAACTAAGAGTTTTGAAAGTAAACAAGCCGAGTATAATCATTAAAGCTTTCACAAAGCTTATTGTGACTAGATATAGTTGTTTTAAACCTTAACTTCACATTGAAAACGTGGGAAATCGAACTATAATGAAGTTTTACCCATTTTGACATAAATAATCAAACTAAGAGTTTTGAAAGTAAACAAGCCGAGTATAATCATTAAAGCTTTCACAAAGCTTATTTTGACTAGAAATAGTTGTTTTAAGCCTTAACTTCACATTGAAAACGTGGGAAATCGAACTATAATGAAGTTTTACCCATTTTGACATAAATAATCAAACTAAGAGTTTTGAAAGTAAACAAGCCGAGTATAATCATTAAGATGTCACAAAGCTTATTGTGACTAGAAATCGTTGTTTTTAGCCTTAACTTCTCGTAGGGAACGTGGGACATTGGACGATAACGAAGTTTTAACGATTTTGTATAAAATCATAATTCTAATAGTTTTAAAATTTAACAAGACGAGCATAAATATATTTTATCTACAAACGCTTATTTTTAATAGAAATCGTTGTTTTAAGCCTTACCTTCACATTGGAAACGTGGGAAATCGAATTATAATGAAGTTTTACCCATTTTGACATAAATAATCAAACTAAGAGTTTTGAAAGTAAACAAGCCGAGTATAATCATTAAAGCTTTCACAAAGCTTATTGTGACTAGATATAGTTGTTTTAAACCTTAACTTCACATTGAAAACGTGGGAAATCGAACTATAATGAAGTTTTACCCATTTTGACATAAATAATCAAACTAAGAGTTTTGAAAGTAAACAAGCCGAGTATAATCATTAAAGCTTTCACAAAGCTTATTGTGACTAGAAATAGTTGTTTTAAGCCTTAACTTCACATTGAAAACGTGGGAAATCGAACTATAATGAAGTTTTACCCATTTTGACATAAATAATCAAACTAAGAGTTTTGAAAGTAAACAAGCCGAGTATAATCATTAGTATAATCATTAAGATGTCACAAAGCTTATTGTGACTAGAAATCGTTGTTTTTAGCCTTAACTTCATATATTGGAAAAATGGGACATTGGACGATAAATGAAGTTTTAACGATTTTGTATAAAATCATAATTCTAATAGTTTTAAAATTTAACAAGACGAGCATAAACATATTTTATCTACAAACGCTTATTTTTAATAGAAATCGTTGTTTTAAGCCTTAACTTCACATTGGAAACGTGGGAAATCGAACTATAATGAAGTTTTACCCATTTTGACATAAATAATCAAACTAAGAGTTTTAAAAGTAAACAAGCCGAGTATAATCATTAAAGCTTTCACAAAGCTTATTGTGACTAGAAATAGTTGTTTTAAACCTTAACTTCACATTGAAAACGTGGGAAATCGAACTATAATGAAGTTTTACCCATTTTGACATAAATAATCAAACTAAGAGTTTTGAAAGTAAACAAGCCGAGTATAATCATTAAAGCCTTCACAAAGCTTATTGTGACTAGAAATAGTTGTTTTAAGCCTTAACTTCACATTGAAAACGTGGGAAATCGAACTATAATGAAGTTTTACCCATTTTGACATAAATAATCAAACTAAGAGTTTTGAAAGTAAACAAGCCGAGTATAATCATTAAAGCTTTCACAAAGCTTATTGTGACTAGAAATAGTTGTTTTAAGCCTTAACTTCACATTGAAAACGTGGGAAATCGAACTATAATGAAGTTTTACCCATTTTGACATAAATAATCAAACTAAGAGTTTTGAAAGTAAACAAGCCGAGTATAATCATTAAAGCTTTCACAAAGCTTATTGTGACTAGAAATAGTTGTTTTAAACCTTAACTTCACATTGAAAACGTGGGAAATCGAACTATAATGAAGTTTTACCCATTTTGACATAAATAATCAAACTAAGAGTTTTGAAAGTAAACAAGCCGAGTATAATCATTAAAGCTTTTACAAAGCTTATTGTGACTAGAAATAGTTGTTTTAAGCCTTAACTTCACATTGAAAACGTGGGAAATCGAACTATAATGAAGTTTTACCCATTTTGACATAAATAATCAAACTAAGAGTTTTGAAAGTAAACAAGCCGAGTATAATCATTAAAGCTTTCACAAAGCTTATTGTGACTAGAAATAGTTGTTTTAAGCCTTAACTTCACATTGAAAACGTGGGAAATCGAACTATAATGAAGTTTTACCCATTTTGACATAAATAATCAAACTAAGAGTTTTGAAAGTAAACAAGCCGAGTATAATCATTAAGATGTCACAAAGCTTATTGTGACTAGAAATCGTTGTTTTTAGCCTTAACTTCTCGTAGGAACGTGGGACATTGGACGATAACGAAGTTTTAACGATTTTGTATAAAATCATAATTCTAATAGTTTTAAAATTTAACAAGACGAGCATAAACATATTTTATCTACAAACGCTTATTTTTAATAGAAATCGTTGTTTTAAGCCTTAACTTCACATTGGAAACGTGGGAAATCGAACTATAATGAAGTTTTACCCATTTTGACATAAATAATCAAACTAAGAGTTTTGAAAGTAAACAAGCCGAGTATAATCATTAAAGCTTTCACAAAGCTTATTGTGACTAGAAATAGTTGTTTTAAACCTTAACTTCACATTGAAAACGTGGGAAATCGAACTATAATGAAGTTTTACCCATTTTGACATAAATAATCAAACTAAGAGTTTTGAAAGTAAACAAGTCGAGTATAATCATTAAAGCATTCACAAAGCTTATTTTGACTAGAAATAGTTGTTTTAAGCCTTAACTTCACATTGAAAACGTGGGAAATCGAACTATAATGAAGTTTTACCCATTTTGACATAAATAATCAAACTAAGAGTTTTGAAAGTAAACAAGCCGAGTATAATCATTAAAGCTGTCACAAAGCTTATTGTGACTAGAAATCGTTGTTTTTAGCCTTAACTTCACGTATTGGAAACGTGGGACATTGGACGATAACGAAGTTTTAACGATTTTGTATAAAATATAATTCTAATAGTTTTAAAATTTAACAAGACGAGCATAAACATATTTTATCTACAAACGCTTATTTTGATAGAAATCGTTGTTTTAAGCCTTAACTTCACATTGGAAATGTGGGAAATCGAACTATAATGAAGTTTTACCCATTTTGACATAAATAATCAAACTAAGAGTTTTGAAAGTAAACAAGCCGAGTATAATCATTAAGATGTCACAAAGCTTATTGTGACTAGAAATCGTTGTTTTTAGCCTTAATTTCTCGTAGGAACGTGGGACATTGGACAATAACGAAGTTTTATCGATTTTGTATAAAATCATAATTCTAATAGTTTTAAAATTTAACAAGACGAGCATAAACATATTTTATCTACAAACGCTTATTTTTAATAGAAATCGTTGTTTTAAGCCCTACCTTCACATTGGAAACGTGGGAAATCGAATTATAATGAAGTTTTACCCATTTTGACATAAATAATCAAACTAAGAGTTTTGAAAGTAAACAAGCCGAGTATAATCATTAAAGCTTTCACAAAGCTTATTGTGACTAGATATAGTTGTTTTAAACCTTAACTTCACATTGAAAACGTGGGAAATCGAGAACTATAATGAAGTTTTACCCATTTTGACATAAATAATCAAACTAAGAGTTTTGAAAGTAAACAAGCCGAGTATAATCATTAAAGCTTTCACAAAGCTTATTTTGACTAGAAATAGTTGTTTTAAGCCTTAACTTCACATTGAAAACGTGGGAAATCGAACTATAATGAAGTTTTACCCATTTTGACATAAATAATCAAACTAAGAGTTTTGAAAGTAAACAAGCCGAGTATAATCATTAAGATGTCACAAAGCTTATTGTGACTAGAAATCGTTGTTTTTAGCCTTAACTTCTCGTAGGGAACGTGGGACATTGGACGATAACGAAGTTTTAACGATTTTGTATAAAATCATAATTCTAATAGTTTTAAAATTTAACAAGACGAGCATAAACATATTTTATCTACAAACGCTTATTTTTAATAGAAATCGTTGTTTTAAGCCTTAACTTCACATTGGAAACGTGGGAAATCGAACTATAATGAAGTTTTACCCATTTTGACATAAATAATCAAACTAAGAGTTTTGAAAGTAAACAAGCCGAGTATAATCATTAAAGCTTTCACAAAGCTTATTGTGACTAGAAATAGTTGTTTTAAGCCTTAACTTCACATTGAAAACGTGGGAAATCGAACTATAATGAAGTTTTACCCATTTTGACATAAATAATCAAACTAAGAGTTTTGAAAGTAAACAAGCCGAGTATAATCATTAAAGCTTTCACAAAGCTTATTGTGACTAGAAATAGTTGTTTTAAGCCTTAACTTCACATTGAAAACGTGGGAAATCGAACTATAATGAAGTTTTACCCATTTTGACATAAATAATCAAACTAAGAGTTTTGAAAGTAAACAAGCCGAGTATAATAATTAAAGCTTCACAAAGCTTATTGTGACTAGATATAGTTGTTTTAAACCTTAACTTCACATTGAAAACGTGGGAAATCGAACTATAATGAAGTTTTACCCATTTTGACATAAATAATCAAACTAAGAGTTTTGAAAGTAAACAAGCCGAGTATAATCATTAAAGCTTTCACAAAGCTTATTTTGACTAGAAATAGTTGTTTTAAGCCTTAACTTCACATTGAAAACGTGGGAAATCGAACTATAATGAAGTTTTACCCATTTTGACATAAATAATCAAACTAAGAGTTTTGAAAGTAAACAAGCCGAGTATAATCATTAA